>JALHLI010000007.1:11034465-11639465 GCA_023349425.1 Anthopleura sola | reverse complement strand
TAACCCTAACCCTAACCCTAACCCTAACCCTAACCCTAACCCTAACCCTAACCCTAACCCTAACCCTAACCCTAACCCTAACCCTAACCCTAACCCTAACCCTAACCCTAACCCTAACCCTAACCCTAACCCTAACCCTAACCCTAACCCTAACCCTAACCCTAACCCTAACCCTAACCCTAACCCTAACCCTAACCCTAACCCTAACCCTAACCCTAACCCTAACCCTAACCCTAACCCTAACCCTAACCCTAACCTAACCCTAACCTAACCCTAACCCTAACCCTAACCCTAACCCTAACCCTAACCCTAACCCTAACCCTAACCCTAACCCTAACCCTAACCCTAACCCTAACCCTAACCCTAACCCTAACCCTAACCCTAACCCTAAAGTGTTAAATTTCTTTAGGGTTTGGTTAGGGTTAGGGTTTTTACTACCCTAACGAGGTTTTTTCCTAAAATTCTAGTACCCTCGAAGGGTGATTGTCCAAGTTATTACCACCCTTTTAGGGTAGTAGTCAAATTTTTTAAAAAGTTATTTAAAACGTTTTAAACCTTAGATTTGAAGTTAAATTTTCAATGAAATTTTTTGGTTTTTTTCTAAGTGCCGATGCAGTTCTGTTTTCACTTCATCTGTGAACCTACTATGGAGATGCTGTCAAATGGGTTAGGGTTTGGTTAGGGTTAGGGTTTCTACTACCCTAACGAGCATTTTTCTAAAATTCTACTACCTTGGAAGGGTGATTGTCCAAGTTATTACCACCCTTTTAGGGTAGTAGTCAAATGTCTTAAAATGTTATTTAAAACGTTTTGAATCTTAAATTTGAAGTTAAATTTTCAATGAAATTTTTTTTTTTTTTTCTAAGTGTAGATGCTGTATGCGTCAACTTCATCTGTCAACCTACAATGGAGATACTGTCAAGTGGGACCACTTAAACGTGACTTTTCTTATATTAAAGTCTATTCATCCTCCAAGTTCTTGAAATGTTGTTTAGAGTATTTTAATAAAGTTTTTCTCTTAATAAAAAAAAAAAAATTGATTTTTGTGAAATTTTTTCAAAGAGCTAACCCTAACCCTCCCTATGCACTTAGGGTCGAAACATGGGGTACTGTGAAGATGACTTTGGATGTTGTCCTAACTTTTAGAAACGGTGTTTGTAAGCATAACTAAGTGTTTCCAGTGTCTCTTTTCCTAATAAAAAAAAAAAAATTTTTGATTTTTGTGAAATTTTTTTAAAGTGCTAACCCCAACCCTCCCTATGTACCTAGGGTCGAAACATGGGGTACTGTGAAGACGACTTTCAATGTTGTTCTAACTTTCAGAAATGGTGTTTCTGGGCATGACTAAGTGTTTCCAGTGTCTGTTTTTCTAATTACACGAAGTAATTTTTTCTGATTTTTGTGAAATTTTTTCTAAGTGCTAACCCCAACCCTCTCTATGCACTTAGGGTTGAAACATGGGGTACTGTGAAGATGACTTCGAATGTAGTTCTTCCTTTCAGAAACGTTGTTTCTCTGCATAACTAAGTGTTTCCAGTGTCTTTTTTTTATTAAAAAAAAAAAAATTTCTGATTTTTGTGAAATTTTTTCTAAGTGCTAACCCCAACCCTCCCTATACGGTTAGGGTTGAAACATGGGGTACTGTGAAGATGAAGTTGGATGTTGTTCTAACTTTCACAAACGGTGTTTCTAAGCATAACTAAGTGTTTCCAGTGTCTCTTTTCCTAATTAAAAAAAAAAAAATTCTGATTTTTGTGAAATTTTTTCTAAGTGCTAACCCCAACCCTCCCTATACGGTTAGGGTTGAAACATGGGGTACTGTGAAGATGACTTTGGATGTAGTTCTAACTTTCAGAAACGGTGTTTTTGATGTTAACTAAGCGTTTCCAGTGTCTGTTTTTCTAGTAATTGAAAAAAAAAGTTTCTGATTTTTGTGAAATTTTTTTTAAGTGCTAACCCTAACCCTCCCTATGCACTTAGGGTTAAAACATGGGGTACTGTGAAGATGAAGTTGGATGTAGTTCCAACTTTCAGAAACGGTGTTTCTAAGGATAACTAAGTGTTTCTAGTGTCTGGTTTTCCAATAAGACGAAATAATTTTTTTAGGATTTTTGTGAAATTTTTTCCAAGTGCTAACCCCAACCCTCCCTATGTACTTAGGGTTGAAACATGGGGAACTGTGAAGAATAACTTGGATGTTGTTCTAACTTTCTGAAACGATGTTTCTGGGCTTAGGCAAAGGTATCTGATGACTTTCCTGCGTAGTGGATTCAAACCCTCAATTTCGCATAGGGTGGGTTAGGGTTAGCACTTGGAAAAAATTTCACAAAAAAAAAAAAAAAAAAAAAAAAAAAACATTTTAGTCCTTTTTCTTAGAATGAGAGTACTTAAAGTTTCTATGGCTGTCGTTCTGATTACAAAGTCTTCCCAAATCTTTACCCTAAACCTAACCCGTGGGCCTTGGGACCACTTTGCTTGTGGTAAGAATCCTGTTGTCGTCGTTAGAAAGACTACCCAAATTCTAACCCTAAACCTAACCCGTGACCACTATCCTTGTGCTATAACCATTATTGTTGTTGTTGTCATTAGAAAGTCTTCTAAAACACTAACCCTAACCCTAACCCTAGGGATTGAAGTCTAGTGTCAGGAGTGCACGAGCCTGTTCTATATCTCTACTGATGACTGTTGTAAGATTCCAAAGACTATCCAAAGTCTTTACCCTAACCCTAACCCCAGGGACCTGTTGTATATCTCTACTGATTTTAGAGTCAGGAGTGCACGAGCCTGTTGTATATCTCTTCTGAAGACTGTTGTAGGATTGCAAAGGTTGTTGTTGTTGTTGCATAGTATAGTGACGTATAGTGACTTGTTGTATAGTATTGTGACGTATTGTGACGTATGGTGACGTAGAGTGACGTACAGTGACGTATTGTGACGTATAGTGACGTAGAGTGACGTAGAGTGACGTAGAGTGACGTAGAGTGACGTATTGTGACGTAATAGTGACGTAGAGTGACGTAGAGTGACGTATGGTGACGTATTGTATAGTACAGTGACGTATAGTGACGTATGGTGACGTATAGTGACGTAGAGTGACGTATTGTATAGTATAGTGACGTATGGTATAGTACAGTGACGTAAAGTGACGTATGGTATAGTATAGTGACGTATAGTGACGTATGGTGACGTATAGTGACGTATGGTATTGTATAGTATGGTACATTACAGTATGGTAAGGTACAGTATGGTACAGTACAGTATTGTATAGTAAGGTACAGTATAGTACAATATAGTATAGTACAGTAAGGTACATCACAGTAGAGTACAGTATCTATGGTAAGGTACTGTTGTCGATGTGCACTGCATTGCAGGAAGGAGAGCGATGCAGACCATCAGTGACGCTGGTGTATATGGATATTGTTGTCGACATGGATATTGCTATATAAATATGATACAATACGTGTATCGATGTTGTAGAGTATTGTTCTATATTTTATTGTATTATATTGTCTTCTAGTGTTACTTGAACATGGACTTAAGACCTTGTTGTACAGGGACACGAAAGAGGTTCACCCACGAAGTACCTGCACGAACGAGTGCACACGTATTGACTGAAAAGTCTGCTTGAAAGAACCCCCTGCACTGACCTGTGCGATATCTATGGAAGAAAACCCCTCCACTGACCTGTTGAATATATACATAACAACCCCCCTCCACTGACCTGTGCGATATATAGGGAACAAAAACCCTCCACTGACCTGTGCAATATATATATCAGTCAACCCCTCCACTGACCTGTGCAAGAAAAAAGGGAACCTGTGCAATAGACATAGACAAACAAATACAACACAAACCTGCGCAATATAGACGGTTTATTGACTTGAAAAAGAAAAGAAGAAAACCAAGAACCAGTTCGCAAGGGATCATACACAAGGTCCACATACCCTGCAGTAGATATAAGACCAACCAACGACCACTCCTCCCCTAGTCGACCCCAGGGAATACTGAGCGAGAGACAGGGAACCCGAGAAACAACCCCGCGTGGAACAACCCGTTCCACTGACCTGTAAAATAATAAGCTAAGTCTTTGACCAACAGGCCAATGGACTCGCCGCTTTACCCTACCCTCCTCTACTAATTTAGTATTGTTCTACAACGTTGGCCAAAGACTCGGTCGACAACGAGGCTCCCTGCTACATACGTAGGACTCCGATTCGCATCGGAAGAAACCGACTTTTCTCCCGATCCCTGCCGAAAAAATTAACTTCCCCGTCCTACGACAAGCAGGTGTGAACACAGTTCTTCGTGATCACACGGATTTAAACCCTCACAGGACTTCATGATGTCCTCAGGTACCTCGTTGCGACTACTCCATACCCCAGTTTAGCGCGCGAGTGAAGACTCACGCTTAGTCGCCAAGCCTCACTGCACACCGAGCAGACATCGAGCAGATACCGAACACACACCGAGCACATGCACTTCACGTCTTTCGTCTCGCTCACTCACCTGATGGCAATGACTGCACAGAAACACTCGCTTTTATCAGGTAAGAAAACCTCCTATTCTAAATTGAACTGTCCAAACTCCAACACAAACATTATTTCTTCCCTTCTACGTATTTAGTTCGTGGGTTACAGCTTTTTTCGTCCTTAAAAAGTTGCTTTTTTCCTGTTACAAATGGAAGCTTGTTGTCGAAGCTTGTTGTCGAAGCTTGTTGTCGTTCCCTTTAATACCATTTGCACGTGCTAGGATTTTCGACCTAAATAACACATGAATTCTCTTGTTTTTGCTGCCATTCGACTCGTTTACCATTAAGGCTTCAGAGTTTTTCCACAAACTACTTTTCTTTAGCTTAAATATTTTATTTACGCTACCTAGTACTACAACTGCAGTCCGTCTTTCCTTGCACAATGTACGAAAACACTCGCTTCTATTAGGTAACAATACCTCCTGTACTACGCTAAACTATCCAAATATCAAAGTAAACATTATTTCTTCCCTTCTACGTATTTAGTTCGTGGGTCATAGCTTTTTTCCTCCTTCGAAAATTACTTTTTTCCCCGAATACGTAAGCCTGCTTTCGTAGTTTAGTTGTCGTCCCTTACCATTTGCACGTGCTTGGATTTTTGAGTTAAAAACCACATGAATTCGCTTGTTTTTGCTCCCATTCTATTCCCTTACCCTTATGCCTCCAGAGTTTTGCAGAAACTACCTTTCGTGAATATTTTTTGGGGGTTTTAATAGCCTTTTCTTGCTGGATACAACAATAACTTGACAGCTTGTCATTCATCTGAGCTTACTCCTACCCTAATTTACACTTATTTTATTTCTTTATTTTAAGCATCCCTTTCTAGCTTCAAAAACTGCTTTCCAAGGCTGTTGTCATATGGTATGCAATGAATTATGGTAAGAAAAATTGCTTTACAGATGCTTTAACTCCACTATCCTTTTATCTAGGGAAGAAGTGCAGCTGAATGGATGTACAACCATCCTCTGATGAACTGACAATCTACTGTATTATTTTGGTATTATACTTATTTCAATAACGTAGTCCCTTAATTATCTAAAAAGCTGAGACAGGCAACAGTTGGGTGGGTAGATAGCTTTTACTTGTTTCAACCACTTGGCAACTCTTTATAGAGTATTGCCTTGGGTAGTTCCAGAAAATATCCATACCTATACCACTGGCGGCATCGATTTTCTTACCCCCTCCCCCCTTGCCTTCTGAAATTCCGAAATGATTAAAGCCCCCTGGTCCCCTTCATTTCATACTTCTTTGACCCCATCATTATATATTCTCTTAATAGCTTTCTAGACAATGAAATCATTGCTGTGTTCATGCAATATGAATTTATTAGGAATAAAAGCCAAAAAGCACATATTACCACGAATAATTACAAATATAACTTCAATTAGAGGTCTTAAAACTTCAAAATAATTCGAAACTAATTTAGAATAATTCATTATTCTCATCATGACTTATCTTTGTTCTTCAACATTTGTCTATGCTTCCATGAACAAACAAATGCACAAATGAAGCAGAACTGAACTTGTAAATAAACGTTTTCGATTTTTGGCATCTTTGATTTTCTGAATAACTGCTGATCTTAGATAATGCAGGCTTTATATCAAGGAATACATCATCAAGAGTAGGGAATATGTCAGGAATACATATTTCCTACTTAAAAAACAGGCAGCCCAAGCACTCGATCAGCTGTTATTTCTAAACGTAGTAACATTAGAAATAAATACCAAAAAATATGAAATGCAAAATGTTTCATAATAGAATTATATTCTTATTGGAAGGATTTTTTTAAGCTAGCAAATGACATTAAAAAAACCACAAGATATCACGGCTCCAAGTAAACACAAAATTAACTTTATTATGAGGAAATAAATTTGTACTTGATTATTTGTAATAGATATGTTTTATCAAAAATATCTATGTGTATCTTTATGAATTGAATTTAATGATTCCATCTGGCACTGTAGGAGTCAAACACAGTTCATAAACTGCAGCCTTTCCTTGTTGCGCATATCATCCTGCTATAAATTACCAACTGTGTCATCATCCTCATCCAAGCACTGTATCTTGCCTTCATACCATCCGTGCTTAGACAAAGGTCGTTTAAGGTAATTCCCTCAAAAGACATTTTGCCAATAACTTTGTTCTGAAACTTTGCATAGTGAGTGATTACGTAATGGAAATTTAAAAACTGCAAAAGAAAAAGATTGGGTCACCATTCTCGTATTCCCGATAGATGTTCTTCAAATGCAGCAATTTATAGGTTTTATGGCGAAATGTGGTAGCTAGCAACCAGAAATCATAATCCGAAACATTTATTATCAGTTCAAAGTAATTCCTTACATTCAATAAAACGTACCAATAATTCAAAGTTGAATAATCAATCTATACTTCTAAATTCATCAAAGTAACTAAATGACTACAACAGTTGAAATATTATAGTGAAAAATGCAAATTAATATGCACACCCCTACGAATGTCCAGAAGTTGTACACTTCAACTGTTCTCATCAAAATATTTCAAAATTTAGCCAATAAAGTTTCCTTCCTATTTTGATATGTAAATCCCAGAACCATTTTTATCTAAAATCTTAAATAAAAAATTGGGGTCCCCATTCATGTTTTTGATTTATTTTGAAAAAGCATTGAAAAATGGTAGAAAACTGCATGGCAAGTTTTACAAGAATCGCAATTTTTTCACTCCAAAAAGAGAAAAAAGTGAAAGTTTTGGATAGATTTTTTACCTAGAATCTAAAAGTAACATTGCCTAAACTGTGTATTAGTTAACTGCTTTTAGTCGTATGTGCACAAAGATCATGCGCAGTGCAAAACAAGGGAATTACCTTAGGGGGGACTCACTGGTACCTATTTACCAGCCACGGTTGCTATGGAAAGGATTTAAATCTCTAAGAGGTTTTTCTTATATTATAACTTCATAAATGAAACCCATTTGTGAAACAGATCATTTTCTGATATGTGCAATGATGTTATCTCTCTTGTGCAATTTATGACATCATAGTTCATTAAAAATTAAAAAACAAGTGTGCATTTGCTCGGATTGACCCACAAATAAGTGAAATCATAGCTGATATGAATTGAAACAAAATTAAGCATTATTTTTGAAAATGGTGAAAAGGCCAGGCTACCAACCCATGTTGAATTTTTAAAATCTAAATATTTTCCCACTCCCTTAAAGTAGAGTAAAATCCATGCAACTTTGTTCCAATTCTTGTCAAAGATAATTTCTCTTATTTTGGGGTCAAACTGACCAAATTCATGCTTGTTTTTAAACTTTTTAGGAAATATAACATCATTAATGACGCAAGATTGATGATGTCATCACACATGTCACAAAATGGTCCATTTTACAAATTGGTTTCATCACGAGCTTAAAACATTACAAAAACCTCTTAGACATTCTTAAAACCTTTCCTTATTTAGCAACTGTGGCTGGTAAGTCCCCCCTTAAGGTCATTCTCTATCCTTAAAACCATAACTTTTTTCCCTATACTGCTAGCTATGAAAAGGCTATGGTATTATTTTGTTCAATTCCGGTTTCATATTCTTTTAATTTATTGGGTATCTTTTTTTTTCTGCTTAGAACTTTCTCTTCTGGCATGTCTTTCTCTCTTTTAATCGTTTTTGTAGTATTGGACTATTTTCTTCAGTTCTTGAAGCTTTTGCATCATTAAAAATATCCTCATTCATAAGCTTTTCTTCCTGGATAATTTTTTTTCTAAAGCATCTAAAAGTTTGCAAACAATTGATTTTATAATTGATATTTATGATCAGGTGTTGTCAGCATTTTTGATACTTTCAAAGTTTCATAAATATGACGGCTGTCTCATGTGGACAAGTTCGAAATGACTTTACTCTTGCAAGGGCGGATCCAGGGGGAGGGTCTGGGGGGTCAGGACCCCCCCTGTGATACGTAGGGTTGCACTGTATTTAAGTAAATTTAGTACGAATAACACATTTGGACCCCCCCCCCCCCCTCTCCAGGCCCGTAGTAAAAATTATATGTCGTTGCCTACATCTGTGTTTTTTTTTTTTTTTTGCTTCGGCGACTCTTTTCAACGTTTGGACCCCCCCTTTAACAAATTCCTGGATCCGCCCTTGTATTGTACCATCTTTCTCTTATATATAACAAAATTATCTGATTTTTGTGTCTGAAATGAAGAAGTTTAAGGTATTTCAAGGAGTTAAAGGTACTTCAAGACAGCTTTATTTTATTTACTTATGTTATTTTTATTCAACTATGGTATAAATGTTTGAAATGGATAATTTTTGGATCATAGAACAACAACTGAATCTTAGGTTTTTGAGTCGTATTCATCTGATTCTCAATCTCACTATAGCTTAAATTGTTTTCGCATACATGTGACCCGTCCGGTTCCAGTTCATTTATCTGTCTGTTTGTTATATGCATACTGTAATAAACTTGAAAATATTATAGGCTAACATATATATTAGGGACCAGAGATTTATTAAAGGGGGGGGGAGTGGGCTGGTGCAAATGGGAAGGGGGTCATACCTTTCAATTCTATGTAGCTCAACTAGTCATTGCATATTGCAAGTGAAGTGCTGCGAGTCCGTGTAGAATGACTTCTATATCATGTCTAAGTGATAAGTTACAGTTCCTACAATACCCTACAATATCATACAAGTTATCCATGGTAAATGATGCATGTCTCTTCATTTCATTTATTTCTTATATTACTGATCAAGTACTATGGCTGTTTCTAATCAATATATAAAAAAACAATTTTAACAGAAAAATACATTGCTATATAGTTTTATGAATATAATGCAAACAGACTTCTGGACTTTCAGAAAGATAGAAATAAAATATGCTAATCACTGGCTAAGCAGCTAGGTCACTTTCTCCAAGTCTTATTGAAATAGGGGGAGGCCCCTTTTTATGCAGTGGTAAGAACAGGGCAGCGGGAGCAGGGGGCGGGGGTCACTGCCCCCACTTTTTTTTGGGGGGGGGGGGGGGGGCAGGCCCCCCCCAAAAAAACAAATAGTAGTTTGGATAAATCATAAACATTTTTAAAGGCATTTGTATTTTGTATTTTGTTAAAAAATAATAATTGTAGTGCCCCCCCCCCTCCCCGCCAATGATTTTCAGCTTCCGCTGAAGAACAGGGCACCACAGTAAACTGGGTCAGGCAAAATGAAAATGCACCAGACCACCCCCCTCTAATATATATCTGGTCCCTTACTAAAATCGGGTCAGGGTGGTCTGTCTTTATTTGTCTTTAGCAAGAGGGTAGGCAAATGCCACCCTCATTCCTCCTATATCATATTTTGAACGCAATAGTTAATAGTAAGTTCTTTTCACCAAGATGACCATATTTCCGCTTTTATATCCACTTTGAAATCACTAGCAAATCCTGTAATCTGATAGACGCATCAAGAGTTCCACGCTGCTGCTCAATGCGCATGCTCAGGGGATTAAAAAGTGGGATGATATTTTGTATAATATGCAATTTTTCGGTATATTTGATTCAGAATTCGCTTGATGGTACGCGATCTTGAATATTTAGTGAAAATTGTACTTGACAAGAAAGATACAACAAAAATATAGCATATTTTACAAATTTTATCCCACTTTTTAATCCCCTGACCATGTGCATTGAGCAGCAACGTGGAACTCTTGATGCGTGTATTGGCTCTCAGTAGATTGATTCATAATGGTACGGAACTAAGTGGAGTGCAATTTGGTCTGATATCAAACGCGCGATAACAAAATCACACGACCATTATTTATACCCCTCCCCCTTCGTGTTGTGGAGCCGCGCATGCGCACTAATAAGTGACATTCGGTCGGGGCTTTTTCACAATCCAAGATGGCGCTTTGAGTTGTAGTTTTGCAAAGACCAAAGATGTAAGGACAGAAACGCAAAAAAAATAAATAATGGTTGAGCCAGACGAAAACTATGTTAAGTCCATGCTTAGCATGGGGTTCGCAGATGCAGCTCTCATTCGCAGAGCTCTAGTTATTGCTAAAAATGACCTGAATATGGCCGTTGGTCTGTTGACGGATGACTCGGGAAACATGGAATTATATGAAGATACAGAAATGAGGGATACTGAGACCCAACATGGATCAGACGAGGGAGAGATGGACATTCCTAATCTAGATGATAATAAAGTAACAGACGAAGGAGATGTCTTTGAAGAATCCTCTGCTGAACCACCACCATCTTATGACGAAGTCGTCAATGCCAACACGAATGAAGGGGAAACGGAAACGAGAGAAAACTCGAATTCTGGACCTATGGAGTTTCCAACAACACATTTATATGAACTAGAAGGAAGAGTTTTTGGAGAAAGCTGGTCTATTCCTTTCAAAAAAGAAGAATCCCTTGGAAAATGCCTCATAAGTTCAACAAGGTTTGCACAAGAAGGTGAGTAAAACTGCAGCGTGTTCCAATTCTAGTTTATCCTCTTTACTTTTTAGTTTCAACTGTGGCAAATAAAGTCTTAAATTGGATTAGGTATCTCTGGTTGAGAGAATAATATCTTGTTAGTGTTTCTTTTTCCCACTTTATTCCGTGTCAATAATAGGAAAATTAACAAATAAAACAGTTTCCTTGTGCTCGCTACATGCAGTGATACAGCACATAGGAAGTGACATAAACACAGGGCCATAGCAAGTGGAGGGGGTGGGGATGAGCCCCCCAGTTTTTCCCAGAAAAGTAAAGCAAGTATGGAATTAAATATTAATTTGTCATGGTCATGTGTTACTTTGTGCGCCCCCCCCCCCCCCCCCCCCCCCAGTTTTTCGAGGTTTGCTACGGCCCTAAAACAGGAAAGGTGTCAAGAGGATGACAAACCTCAGCCGAGTCCACATACTTTTTGAGTGTGTATATTCTATAAAATAGAATATAGAAAATCTGCTATGATTTTTAAATGTTATTTTCTCGTGCTTCTTTGCTGTAGACTGTGCATGCAGTTGCCATCCACAAACATGTTCTATTTAACAAATAAAACAGTTTTTCCCATGCTCAATTCAGTAATAAAGTACATAGGAAATTACGTAAGCATGAAAGAAGTGTGAAGTGAAGCATGAGCCATATATAGGCAAGTGCTTCTCACATTTATTGAGTGCTTTTGGCACTTTCCTAATTCTAAGTGCTTTATTACTTCTATTATATAGAACGACAAAATCTGTTATAGTTTTCATTGCTGTTTTCTTGCAATTCTTTGCACAGTTTATTGCACGCACGCATGGCATGAGCAACCATGCTCCATGTAAGAAATAAATACCGAGGATGGAGGCAATAAGCCCTATACTGTATCGACCCGAGGCAAAGCCGAGGGTTGATATATCTCATATCCACCGAGGTTTAAGGTATATAAGCACCTTTGTCCTGTCGATATTTTGTAAAGTTACATTGGTGTTGGGTTGGTGAGGTTGTGAAGCAAACAGTAATTACTCAGTATAATGTAAAGTCACATTGGTGTTGTGTTGGTAAGGTTGCAGCATAAATAGTAATTAAGTGATATTGTGTTATGATACATTGCTGTTGTTGCAAGGAGTAGTCTATTATTGTTTGGTAGCATGTTTGTTCTGTTTATATGTAGCTTATAAGTCTTTTGTAGGGTGCCTTTAGTGGTTGTTTGTGGTTAAGTAGTTTTTGTTACATACATACATACATACATACATACATACATACATACATACATACATACATACATACATACATACATACATACATACATACATACATACATACATACATACATACATACATACATACATACATACATACATACATACATAAATACGTAAGACATTGTTAGGATTCCTGTTTT
Source organism: Anthopleura sola (assembly GCA_023349425.1). Lineage (NCBI taxonomy): Eukaryota > Metazoa > Cnidaria > Anthozoa > Actiniaria > Actiniidae > Anthopleura > Anthopleura sola. The sequence continues at coordinate 11,627,117 of JALHLI010000007.1, read as the reverse complement.
CAGTTTTTTATATTTCTACTGCAAGTTTCATACATTTCTAGGGGCAGCAGTGATTTTACAGTAGCAAAAGTAAAAGTTATGATCTTATAGAAAGAATAAAATTGCTGCCTTGCTGTAACAAACTTATAAAGTAGCACTTGTGTAAAAATCAATGCTTGTTTGATATATAATATTGATAAACAAATAATCATTTGACTGAACAGGATTAGCTGAAGCTGATGAAAGCTGTAAACGCTTCATGGATAGAGCCTTACCAGAGTGCTTTAAGAAGGTACAGTATTTCATTAACTTACTGCTAATAATTTAATGTTAGTTTATCATTTATCTTTCCCCTAAAAGTCTAGTCTTTCATCTAATAGTGTCTTTTACATTTAGCTATTGATGTCACAAGCAGTACATCAGTGGGGATCACATGTTCAAGATGGGATATATGACATGCTTTGTCTATTAGTTGACTTGATAGCACAAAGGTTAAAGTACACTCCAGCACCTTATGGCTTGCTACAAGTTTTAACTCAGGTACTGTATATTTTATATGACAATCTAATTTTTACCATAACTATGAAATTTCTCGCGCTGATTGGTCGAGCGCCGTGGTAAATAAGAGGACAATAGAATGACAAATTGCTCGTGCACTAAGCCATCGTGCTTCAAACGGTTTTTCTTTCAAACTTTTTCTTCATTTTTGGATCTTTTATTTGACTTTGTTATTCTAAAAAACAAATTTCGATAGTTTTGCATGATTTGTCCTCGATATTATGTCAAAAGTTGGTCAAAATTAGTTATGTACCGCCTTGTGAGTACATAACATTTTGACCAAATTCTGACCTCATATTGTGGTAAATAAGAGAACATACCACTCTAAACCATTGGAAATCTGTTAAATATACACTGTAGAAATCTAAGTGGTAAACTTAACAACTTTGTGCTATCGTGATCAGCATGTTGTCTGGGAGGTTGTGGGTGGGTTATATTTCGTAGAGCATATTTCTACAAATGGTTAGACCATCATGTCTTCTTGGATAAAGACGTTGATTAATAGGCAATAGTATCCCATGTCATATCTGCGGTTGATTACTACATGTGCTGTGTTTCTACATGTTTCTACCCAAGAGGCCATTGCTGGCATATGATACAGGGATCCTGTATATACTGTAGTCTAAATAATTTTTGCATGTAACAGTTGTCAATCAAAGACACTAGAAATTGAAGTGATTGCACTGTGATGATGTCTGGAAGGCTTAGCAGTAGTATGACATACATTATGCCAAACTGTTTTTCTGCAGAAAATCAACACTGTCAAATATTCCATGTTTGTTTTATAACATTGTATAACAAGTTGTCCAGCTCTGAGCCTGTGCATAATACAGGCAACCCAGTAAACATTCTTAGAGGATCTTGTTGTTAATGGCTTGGGTCATCACTAAAAATTATTGATATCCATGATGGAGATTTTCTTCTTTTATTCATTTATTCATTTATTCATTTATTCATTTATACATGTATACTGTAATATGAGTCTTACAATGAACGATAAATACTTATTTGATTTCTTTTATTCTGTCCTAGGCATTTGATCCAGATAGTGAATTTCAATTCAAAAATAGAACAAGGCCTTGGGATAAGACCTATTTTGAAGAAGTGTTTGGTATAGACAAGTGTTATGCCATTAGCCCTCAAAACTCTTATTATTCTACTGATAAGGTGAAAAGAATACTAATTTACTGTATATATTACTAGCATAATTGTTAGACTCAAATATAGAGTTTCACGCACTGTGATTGGTTGAGCAATACATGTAAGTGACTATGATCATCTCTGGTCAAGCAATGCTTATGAGGTTTTCCAAAGAAAATATTTTTTATAGAAATGTTATTCAGAATTTTTTTCGTATTGGGAATTTTGTCCTTTCTCTGATATTCAAGCCTAAAATTATACTAAAGCAATAAATTGTTAACCTCATGATTGAATGCTAAGTGAAAACATGGGGAATATTTACCTCCAGTATATCTCTGTAAATATTCACTGATATTCTTCGCCGCCGGTGAATATTGTCCACTTAAAATTCATTTGCTAAATAAACATTTTCAACATTTTCAACATTTTCAACATCACAGAGGCAAGCCAATAAATATAAATATTTATCAATATTATACATTAGAGTGGATTTAGGCCAAGTTTAAACATCCAATTTCATGTGCAGAATTTACTTCTTATTTAAGTCAAGGTAAATTGGCATTTGATTTACTGTAGGCATTGAATTTAATGTGGTGAATTTAAATACAAACTCTGATTCTTTGCAATCTGTTAGGTTGCTATTTAATTTGAATCTGTCGAATTTAATTGATATAGACATCAATGTTTACATGCTTTTAATTCTTGAATTGAATTCGGGACATGTGAAAGCTGACATCTAAACTAGAGCTTGCTTAACCCATGAAATAGTTGGACCTTATAATAAATTAGTAGTTCTTATTTCCATTGTTTTCTTCTCTATCAGACTGTTTGATTAAATCCATTATGCACATACGGCGATTCCCATCAATGTTGCCCAGATAAATAGATGTTTCGACATATTCCAAATCTCACATGTCTTATTAAATATTTGTTTCTCACAGCTTCGGAGCCAATTAAGTTGAAGGAATAATGAATACTTAATGACATTATTATGGCATTTGAAATAGTCAAAATGTCTATTTATCTGGACAACTTTAATGAGAATGGCTGTATGTTTATTTACTTATTCCTTGTTTTTAGGATCCATATGGATGGTTAGTAAACATTATTAACAGAGTAAGTATGCTAGTAGGTTTATTGCAAAACAAATAATGTTTCTAAAGGTAGCAGTTACGATGATTTTACAGACATAAAGCTAAGTTCTACCTTAATTTTTACAAGTGGCTTTCATAATAGAATGAAAAATATTATTCATCGTGGAAATGTAATAAAGAAATGATACTTAGGGTTCAATTGTCTCACGATGGAGGGTCATTTATAAAGGACTGTAATGTTTCAACTGCAAGCTGCTTGTCTTCATCGAGCAACATTTGGTGTAGACAGGATGGGCGTCTGTTATATACCGCTCGTTGAATCATTCGAGCTGTTCTGATTGGATATTTTATTGTTGAGTCTCTGCCCAGAGTGTTTCCTAATTATCGGGTTAATATCCATGCCTTAGGGATTTCTATACCACTGTCCATATTGATGTTCTTAGGTAAGAGTTGGATTTGAATGGCTTCCTTGACTCTGTGTGTACCAGTAGGGGTCTCGATCTACATATTCCACCTCATTGCAGTCGAAAGGTTGTGGCCCTCTACAAATGACCCTCGGTCGTGGTTTTAATAAATTTCAAAGTCACCTAACATATGCATGCACAATGTGGTTATCTCTGGAGGCTCTATCTATCTTCTAGTATGCTACAAGTAGGTGTGCATTTATGGTACGTGATTATAAACAAGATTTATTTTTAATAGTATAAACTAAGGTAATTTATATCAGTGCATATAATTTCTCTCTCCAGTTTGCAGAAAAAGGTGGTTTTGAGGAAATACGTAAACTCATAGAATCAGAAGAGAATGTCACAGCACCTGTAAGTATATGACATCCAATGTCTGTAGCTAGCAAGATTGTTCCAAATTTTGATAATATTAAGCGTATCAATATTTGTTCCAGATGTTGGCAACATTATTAAAACCTCTTGGTGTATGTGCTGCTTATTTAAATGTTCAAGTCATCTCTGTAAGTTTTATTTTATTGGAAATTATTATTAATATATAATTTAGTCATTCAGTAGATGGTCTTTTTTAAATAAGTGAAGTATACACCCAATGTACATGTGCATATATACATTAGCATCTTGAATAACTCAGTGGAATGTGTTCATTAAACAAGAACTGTTACCATAACAAGATCACAAACTTTTTTTATTATTGAATCTTTAAATAGGCTGTGTTCAGCAATGTTTTTGAAAAAAACATAGCATATATACAAGAATTGAGTGATGAAGACATGAAACAAAAGGTAGTGCTGGTTATATTCTCTTTTCTGTTGGTATTTTATGAAAGAATAAGAACATAATATCTTCCATTCTTGTTTTATTAGGAAGTAGGAAAAGTGTTTGACTTGCTTACAACCCTAAAGTTATTGGGAATGAGACTTTGGCATAAAGAAGTACCAGGAGTTGATGAATTAAGACTTGAAGTTGCATTAAATATGCTAAAAACACCCCACTTTAATGCCAAAATGAATTCCTTGAAAGAAGTAAGTGACATAATTAATACTTCATTTGTTCTGGAAATATCACATAATTCTGTACAAAGCATAAACTTTAATCTTTTCCTATTGATACTTAAGGTTTGCAAGCTTATTGATGATTCTGAGAGACATAAATCCAATAAAGTGAGCATTCCTCAAGAAACACTCTATGATTGGTTGCTGGAAAACAAGGTTCTCTCTGTTGCCTTTGAAAGTAAGTAAGACGATTTTAAGATCACAACATGTAACTTTTATTCAGTGCTTTGCACCTTACCCAAAACAAAAAAATTTTTTCCAGGTAATCTACACCAGTCTCAGTATTGTGATAGATTGAAAGTTCTTGTTGAATTTCTTGGTACAAGACTATCATTGGATGAACTCACAATCATTTGGAAAATGCAGGTCAGTATCAAACTCCACTGACACTTTCTTTCTTTCTTTCTTCTTTCTTGTTTTTTTTTTAGAGTTCAAGAATATTTTTCTCATAATCTTTATTATATTCATGACCTTTAAAACAATATATAGTTTATAGGGTTTTGTTGAAAGAGTTTTGTAAAGAGAGTGTTTTAAACGAAACATACCCCTAACCCTAACTGTCTCCAGTAACCTTAAATCATAATAGCCTATTCTTGACTGGTCTAACTGAACTACTCATTCCATGTAATCACTAACAATCAAATATTAAAACTTATTCTAATACTTTTGATTTTTTACTTTTGTTAACAGTTTGGCAAGCATCCCACAGAAGTTGACAATATTCATAACATATTAGCTACTGCTGCTGTTAGATTTAACACCAATCAGTTGGATCATTTATTTATACTTATTCAACAGGTAATTAAGATGCCATTGAACCAATATTATTTGAATTTTCACTTTCATGGTCCAGACAGTTGTTTGGATCCTGAGTAATGTGTTGTCATTTTCTCCAAGGAATATCAGAGGTCTGAGAAGCTATTTCTAATGTTTTAAATAGCTTACATTCTAACTAATACTTTTTCTGGAATGTTAGAGCTGGGGAACTGAAAGTGACAAGATGAAGGAGAAGCTTCTAGGACTTATTGGGCGCATTGGCAAGGAAGCTCGAGTTGGCAAGATCACAACAAAAGTGCTAGATTTGCTGTGGAGTTTAGCTCACCTTCCCTCCTTGACATCAGATATGGTTGATCAGGCTCTAAAATCTCACATTGACATACTGAGTGACTCATTTGCTGTCAAAGAACAGATCAAAAAGAATTATGCTGTTAAATGTATTGAAGATATCAAGAAAGGAGTGTGGATAGTACCTGCTATTAGACAGTTGCTCAAAATTACAAGGGGAATGATCAAACAACAGTACAATAAGCATGACAAGGTACAAGATTATGGTGATGCTGCTGCTGCTGCTGCTGCTGCTGCTTCTTCTTCTTCTTCTTCTTCTTCTTCTTCTTCTTCTTCTTCTTCTTCTTCTTCTTCTTCTTCTTCTTCTTCTTCTTCTTTTTATTATTATTATTAACTTAATTTACCTTGATTTGAAAGGGTATTCTCCCAGAGCTCAACAAAACTTATGATTTAATCAAGCTTACCACAAACAGCTTAGTACACTGTCATCAGTTGTCTGTATCTACTGCAGTACCATCAAGAGTTGATGAAGATACCCTCCTTGATGGACGCTATACACACTCTGACTCTCTCTACATTCACCTTAAATTTTTGGGCTTTGTACTACAAGAGGCTGATCTGTACCTGCCATGGAGTAGAGCAAAAGACCTGTGGGACGTATTAGTGTCTAGCTCTGATTGCTGTGAATTTGATAAAGAGGTAAACTACAATAAATTGTGTATATTATAAAAAAATCTTTATGTTGCATTCAGGTTCTATTCCATGAAATTAATGTAATTAAAATTATGTTGTTGTCTCTGACTTGATGGTTTTTGTAGACCTTTTGACTGACAGTGTATTTTGCTGTTCATAATTTAAGTGTCTTAACAATATTAGTAACCCTATTTACTTGTTGGCAATTATACCCTTACCAATTGTCATCATGATGATTCCCGTCTTTGGAAGTGTGTAATTGTTTTGGGAAAAAAACATTTTGTAAGAATGCAAATCTTAGAATTAAGGAGAAAATGAAGGAATTGAAAGACCTTTTTTTGAACCTGTGAAAATATTATCAGGGATTTAGAAGGCATAACTCTGTTGTAAATTGCTGCAATGGTGATTGGTCCGTCCTGAGCTAATTGGTTCACTAACATCTGAGTGGAAACCATGAATGGCTCTAATGCTATACAATTGTCAGCAGATCTAAGTGATTGTATTCTCTCTCCCTCCCTCCCTCCCTCCCTCCCTCCCTCCCTCCCTCTCTCTCTCTCTCTCTCTCTCTCTCTCTCTCTCTCTTTCTCTTTCTCTCTCTGAATGACAACAACTTCTATTAGTAGAATATTGTAATTATAAATAAAATTTAATGTTTGCCTTAACTTATTACTTTATACAATTACAATGTTTTATTTGTTTTTCTAGACTGCCTTTGAATGGTTTACTAAAGGACTCTGTGACTTAGAGCCTGACACCCAATCACAGATTTTTAATAGTAAAGTTCTAAAACTTGATCCAAGTAAACTTACAATGAAAGGTAAATTGCTTTCCAAATATTACCTGCTATATATTTATGTGTAGTAGTTTTAGACCTCACCTTTTTTTGTTTAAACCTTCTTTTGTTTTTGTTTAAACAAAAGAAGGTGAGAAATTCGGGATAAAATCACATGCGCACTGAAAATGATTCTTAACCTTTGAACTGGCTTATAAAATGATCTATTAATAGATTAATTATTTAAACAAGAAGCTACCTAGTTTGTATCTAATGAAGTAATGTTGGGTGCCTTCAATAAGCATGAAAAACCTTGTATGCTTTTTGGGGGTATGAATGAAGGCAGGAGTCAAAGAGCTGATGTATTCACATTGGACGTTCTTCATATATTCCTCTCATGAATTAAGCCTTAGGTTTTGATATGATTTTTTACAGGATTTCAGTGTTTTAAAGCTTTCTTTGAGAGTGTTAACCTGAATGAGCACCGGCTGAAGAAGACCTCTAACACTTACACCGTGGAGAAAATGGAGTTATTAGGAATGGACTACTTGTGGCATATTGTACTTGAAGTGCCATCTGAAGAAATTGCAGTGTTGGCTATAGAATTACTTCTTAAACTAAGCTACACTTGGCTATCTCCAAAACTCAAGAAGGTACAGGAAAATTCAATCTGCAAAATATTATTTTCTTTTAATCAACAGTCTTAACATTTTCTACTTTATTTTACTGATTTAGGATGCTTTGTATATTCACAAGAAATTCATTTTAGAATGCTACAAGCGTCTTGAGGTATTTGTGTAATTTGTTAGGACATCTTAAAGTGTATATCAGGCCTACAACTTTTTGATGGTTCCAGCATCTCTATATCATTGATGTAGGTAAATATCCCAATTTTTTTTAGATTTCAAATTTTCTCTAACCTAGGATCAGCCTTCAAAGTTACCTTTCTGATGGTCACGTCAAGGCATGATGGCTGATACTTATAGAATTATAGTGGACTGGCACTAGTTTGTTGTGATGTAAACTTGGTGACTCAGGTCAGCTCTCTCATCTGTCAGAACAGACAAAGCATACAGACATAAATCATGAGATTCTGAGTAGCTGTCATTTGGGGATGTTTTATGATGGTGTTGATAGGATTCCTCCTTGATTTCTCTATCTTCTTCCTTGGAATATATGCTCAAACTTTTGCTGTCAGAGTAGCAATCAGCCCTGTAATAGTTCATAGTCTTGTTGCTAAAGAACTTTCAAAGTTATATTTATATCTTTGCCAAATTATACAGCTACTAGAGGTGACTAGACGAAGTATAGTCTAAATTGATGAATTGTATACTATAATTTACCTTCACGTATCCTTGGAAATCATCTCGGTCTGGCTCTGGAATTTACGTCACTAGTTACCAATCTCCCAAACAAGGGCCAACAATTGGCTGGTCATGGTCAGAAAGGTAACTTTGAAGGCTGATTTGAGGTTAAAGAAAATTATTCTAAATCGAAAATTTAGGGGGGGGGGATTATTCTACATTATTTTGAGATGCTGGAACTGTCAAAAAGTCATAGACCTGATATACACTTTAACTACAGTATCAACTGAAGGTTTAATATAATGTGCTCTCACTGTTTTAATGAAAAATATTGAAGTATGCAATCATATGTTTATTCATGTTTCTCGCAGTCAATCAACTGAATTACAGGCAAGGTCAGAATGACTAATCAATCAATAAATAAATACAAAAACCATGAATATCAACATTCACAATTATAGTCCTATATTCCATTCATAATCCTATCATTCACTATTCACAAAGGACACAATAGACATGTTTGTGGGTACCAAAGTTACCAAAGAAGGCAAACTATATTTAACTAAATGAAGAAAAATGTTTTATTTTTTCTAGTATATTATGTCTTTACTTGGTCATCACATGTCGATGACTCATGCAGCATCTAGTGTTACCATGGCAGCAACAGCACCTATCACACATGACGTAGTCATTTCTCCTTCTCTTCTTCGGTAATAATAAATTCAAAACCTTTTAATCTGACAATTTATTGTTTTTAACTAGCTTACTAGATATTTATGTGTATGATATTTATCTAAATTCATTTTTCTCCTTTGGCTTTAGTACAAACCAGTTACTCAGTATTGAAAGACTTCTCATGATTGCAGAACACTACATAATCACTGTAGAGGTGAACAATAGCCAACTGAAGTATATTTTCTTATTTAGCACATTATTTATTAAATAAATATCCACCATCCATTACTCTTACCTGTACTGTAACAGTTTCTCTTTGTGTAAAGGATCTTCATGCTGGTCCAAGAACTCTTCTTCCACATGGTGCATCATTTCATGGTTACCCAGTTACTGTAAATATAAATTGTGATGTTCCCAAACAAAACATTACATTACAGGTAATAATTCTTTTTATTTTTCTTGTACTCTGATTGTCCAAGAGGGTATCACATGAACTTGAACAAGTTTCAATGTTTCTTACTCTCAGTGGGCAAATTATAGAACTTGAAGGAATATTAGCAAATGTATTTAGAATAATTATATTGGATTTATTTCCTATGCATGCATCCTTTAATTATATTTATAAAATAACTTTGATATTACGCGCGCTCTGATTGGTCAAAAAGCTATGTTTTATGAGAGCATAATACATGCTCACGTCATTTTTTTCTCTCTCTGCTTCTTAAAAGCGCTAGTTATCTTATAAAAGCAATAAAAAAACGGTTTTCCGTGTATTATACTCTGATAAAGACACTTGGGATGTGGAGAGTACACTTGAGAAGCGGGAAACCACGACGCTATGCGTCGTGGTTTCCTACGCTTCTCTTGTGTTCTCTCCACATCCCGCGTGTCTTTATCAGAGTATAATACACGGAAAATTGTTTTTTATTCCTTAAGCATAATATTATATACATCCTAAGCCTCCTTTACATGCTCCAAGTCAAAAGGGGCTCCAGATGTGTCAGAATGTGATTACTATTGGCACTAATCTTTCTTTTTTTGATCTTTTTCCTAGTGTCACAGTAATGAATCTCTGCGCTCTGTTCGGCAAAGAATATCCAATAGGCTGAATGTCAATCCAGAGCAAGTACAAATATTCAATAATGAAAAGTTGGTAAGGGAGCTTAAATACAAGATTAATGGACTACTTGATGATATGGCGGCCATTTTGGTAGGGGGCAAATATACAAATCTTTGTTACGCTTATGGTGTCGATTAAAATTAACGTTTCACCCCTAGACAACTTGACAAGAGATGAATTAAGAAGATGGACACGAAAGAAAGACAAATAAACTAAACTCTCTATTTTTCCCAGACATGTTTGTTTTCTTTTGCCCCCTGGACGCCCCATAATGCATTGCGATTCAAGATGTGAAAATAATGACTGATGCTACATAGAAAAATGAAATGCTTGTCACTTAACCAGCATGATAGGGCCAGAGAAACCCAGGATTTGTTTTTTTCTTCATCAGATCTTACGTATACCCCTGGTATCTCTTAAAAAGTTATTTTCATTAATTCAGATTCAAGATGGCCGCCGCATTATTTATTATTTGGATTTTAAATTTTACGTAATGTCTATCTTATGTTTGAATATCCAGCTAATGTTCTCCAAAGACTCAAAGCTTCTCTATCAATTGGAATTTGAGGAAGAACAGCTTATTTTTGTCAAAACATCGGGAGCTTCTGTTACCATGGTTCCCACCAAGGATGAGGTTGAGGTAATTAGTTGGTGAAAGGGGGGACATCAGAATGCAGCTCAGTTTGGAGCCTGGACAAAGCAATAAGTTCGAATTCTCATGAGATTGAAATCATTTTGTTTTGTCCTGCAAATTGAGCTGCAGTTTTAATGTTATGATATGAACCAGCCAAGTTGACCTTCAGAACAAACTCAAGGTCAACCAATCAGAATTGAGGATTCAACATCATATTTTGATTAGCATTTTCCATTATTCTGACAATATGACTGATTTCTTATTTTTCACTTTATTTATTTTTGTCCTAGATGCAAGATATTAAAAGTGATGAGGTAAGATAATGGGCAAATACTTTATGTGCTTATCTCTTGGACAGGTATATGAGAATATTATCATTTAAGGTTATTGGAGACCTTCAGGGGTATGCTTCGTTTAAAACTCTCTCTACGCAACACTTTGAACAAAACCCTACGAAACTATATATCGTTTGAAAGGTCATATGATACAGATTACGAAAGATATAGTTTTTGAATGCAATTTTTCAATCTAAATCGATGCTGGAGCCTTAAACGCAAATTGGGTATGTTCCGCAGATGTGAATTAATAGACATAGCATTAGCGCAAATTGATTTAAAAAATTCACTGGGTGTGTGAACTAGTGAAAGATAAACTACAAAAGGGTGTGAGCGTTTTTTGAACTTTTGCTTATTTAAAAAGTTATTGAATCTCAAAGTTAGGTTGAAATGTCCATGTTGGTTGACGTTTTACTGCATAAAAGACGAAATAATCAAAATATCAAAAATCGCTCACACACTGTTTTTTATCAATACTTCTCCATGCTTCTTGCCAAATTTCATTGAAATTGAACAAAACCACATACCCTATTAATTCATTTAAAGAGAGGGAATTGTAGTAAAAACGATCATAGAGATTTTAAGCTTTAATGATTTGGGAGAGTTTCACACCTCGTTAAGACGTCTGTCAACATAGTGATACCTCCAGCCAACCAAAAACAAGGAAAAACGGGACCAACGGAATGTTGACAAACACTTCGAACTACACGGGAAATGATCAAAAAATCGAACACTTGGTTTCTCCAGTAAACTTTTAATTAAGACACAAGGAGAATGTAGAATTCCCAAAGGTATTGAAAGCATAGTGTATTCAAGACGCAAATGAAATCGGAAAGCGCCAGAGTTTCGAAGCGTGGTAGGACACGAATTTCATCACACAGGAAAATCCAAAGAGTAACTGACTCAAGTATAATAGGATTAACGAAGGTCACGACGCCTTCGGTTTAGATTTATTTTCACTTCAAATCATGTTTTTTAAAATAACTAGCGAACTTTTAAACATTTCGAGAAAAAAATTGTTCAAAAAGAAAGATTGAATATGTAGAAACTTTTAATTAGTGAAATAAATTTTTTTAGAAACATTTTACGTGCGAGGTGAAGGTCTCCAGTAACCTTAATTGAGAAGACTGTGTACAGCTTGAAAATGATTGATGGAACTACATTAATTTAGCTCTAACAGTTCTGTGATTTATTTGATTTATTTTTTCAACAGACTAGTGCTAGTGGATGTAGCCGCCAGACTTATGCCCTTGAACAAGTAAGGAGTGCCATTCCCTTTACATTACATGGAGTTTTAATTTTTTATTTATTTGAAGCAAACTGAGGCTAAATATATATACATATATATATGTATATATATATATATATATATTATTATTTTATAGAATATTTAAAATATACCATAGGGGCTGATTGGCCAGATAAAGTATCTGAGATATATGACATGCATACTGACCAGCTACCATGTTCATATCAGTGGGCCAGTGTTTCATCAGAGGACAGAGAATACAATTACCATTGCCCCAGTTTTGAGGGGCAATAGCTCTTATTCCAGATCCGCGTCCGTAGTTTTGATGGGCAGCGGTTTCGTATATTAGCGTAGGTGAGAACGAGGCTATCGGGTCGAGATTCCCGGGAGATTACAAGAAGAACTATAGAGAATTTTACAACCTTATGAAAGTTTAGGTATAATATCAATAGTTTACATAAATCTTATCCAAAAACATCATGGTTAGACACTGTATAGCCTTTGGTTGTACTAGCCGAAGTTTAAAAGAAGATTGTCGTGGACTTACATGGCATTCGTTGCCACTTTCAAACAAAGATCTTCTCCAGAAATGGCTGATGAAAATCCGAAGAGAGAACACTGCTGTGAGCAAAAATGTTTTATCTATGCAGCCATTATTTTGAGCCTGAATGCTTCCTGAAGTCTCTAGGAGGACAACAAATGCGATTGAAACCGGAATATATTCTTACAAAGTTTATTTTCTCCTCTGAAAAGCCACAGAGGAAAAGACCATATTAACGAACTGCAGCAACAACAACAGCACTGCCATCTTTGGCGGTTCCTTCCCGATATGATAGCCATTCCTTTAGCCTTTCCTTCGTTAGGTCACACAGACATTTGCTGCTTAATAGTTTTACCTTTTCTTCCACTGATTTGGGAAATATTTTGAAATTTTCAAACATCATTCTAGTCTTGACTATAGTTCTTCTTGTAATCTCCTGGATTGGCGGATCTGGAATAAGAGCGGATCTGGAATAAGAGCTATTGCAACATATTTATTGCAATAAAACCATGGCAAAGTTTATGCAACTCATTACAGAAAATCATTTTTGGCTAAAAATGTGTGTTTGTGGGGGGGGGGGGGGGGGGCTAATACTTAATATTTGTAGTGTGATTCTCCTAGAAGTTTGATTTGGAGAGAGCTGTCAATATAAACCTGTATTACTGGCTCAGAATTGCCAGGCGATAGGAAAATCGTGATACAAATTTATTGCGATTTTGAGCTCCCAAATGAATACGGTTTACATTGAAGGTGTAGGAAGAAAATATATTCTGTATTGGAATACAGAATATATTATCTCCTAACTAGCTGCCATTATTTAGCAATTATTCTCCAAAGGCGAAGTGATTATCGATGAATATTTACCAAGCGGCGAGTCTTCGAGCTGTGAGGTAAATATTCATCGATAATCACTGAGTAGTATAAATAAAAAGGTGATTATTTCAAAAAAGAAAGAAGGAAACAACATTGAAAGTGAAAATATTTTATTTTTTAAAAGCGCGACGGTCACGCTGACAGTCATTTTGTCCGAAAAGGTGATTATCGCCTGATAATCCGAGATAGAAAACCAATCAGAGCGAGCGATTTTGTATAATCACCTTTGTATTTATACTAAAAACCATTATAATAACCCAACAATGAATTTTCATGCGCTGTCGTTGGTTCAAATGGGTCACGTGCAGGACGGGTATTAGGTGATATCCCCAGTCCAAAGTGATATTCGTCCAGCAGAAGGTCAAAATGTTAAAAAAAAAAACAAAAAAAACACGGAAAACAAAGAAACTCGGTTTTTACAAACAAGACTTGTGAATGAAAATTCATTGTTGGGTTATTATAATGGTTTTTAGTATAAATACAAAGGTGATTATACAAAATCGCTCGCTCTGATTGGTTTTCTATCTCAGATTATCAGGCGATAATCACCTTTTCGGACAAAATGACTGTCAGCGTGACCGTCGCGCTTTTAAAAAATAAAATATTTTAGTGAGAGTAAAATACAAAGAGTGGTTGAGAAAACTACGGCAGGAAACACGAAAAAATCAACAAAATATACTATAAATGTCTTCAAATTATAAGCTCACTGGAATATCGGCTGATAATGTCCGAGAATGAGAAATGGTCCTCAAAATATCACATTTGCCCTTGAAGCTTCGCTTCTTGGCCACATGTTCTTTTTTCGGACCATTTCTCATCCTCAGACATCAGCCGATATCCCAGCAGCCAGGAGGGGTTTATTTACTAAATATTGGTGGCTCAAAATCGCAAAACGTTTTGTAGTTAAAAATGAATCCTAAACTCATGAACTTTATTATGGTTGGGCTATCGGGTATCAATGTGTTAGTTTGTATTAACTTTAGAATGCTGTTTTATATTGCTTGCCATTGCCTCAAAACCTTATGAAGCCACCTTAAGTAAATACTTCTTATTTAATTAAATCTAATTCATCTTAATATTTAATTTAGAAAATCACTGACAATGAACGGTCTGCACTTATCCTAATTATACTCTTTTCTACTGTAGGAGCGTGTAATGCCTGGTGTAATAATGGCCACGGAATGCAGAGCTTTTGATAAGCTATACCAGTTAGCTGAAATAGAAGAACCCAGGTAATTCTCTATTTATTGATCTTTTTAACCAAACAATGGTTTAGATAAATCATTAAATTTATCATTATAATAATAATAAGCTTTATTAATCTACATTTAGATAAAATATATACAGAAGATTTACATTTATAAAACTTTATTAAAGAAATTTGGAAAAATGTATAGAAATAAAATATCTAATTAAAAAGAAACTACATTATATACAAAGAATAAGAAAAATTATGGGAAACAAAATGTTATATACTTTAGTTATGATCTTAACAGCTTTGCGACCCTCGGTAAAAAAGAGTTCAACTGTCTTTGTGTTCCTGATTTAGGTATAACTATTTGATGACTAGAGTTTGATGTTAATCTACCTTTATTTAGATAAAATAATTATTCATAATCATTCATCAATCATATATTGATTTCAGTATTACCTCTCGTGTGCAAAGACTTATAATGCTGCTACCCACTGATCCTGATGTACAAGAAGCACTGGATTCTATTGGACAACAGGTTAATCATACATGACTGTGTATTTATACATAGAACATCATCATCATCATCATCATAATGATAATGATAACGATACCTGGATCATTTTTATCTCACCTACTACTAATGATCTCCCTAAAAATAATAATTATTATTATGTTTGCTAATAGTTCTAACCGGAATTAACTCATAAAACACTAGTACTATCACAATGCTTTTTATGCAATATTTGGAATGTTAAGTGTGGTTCAAGTTAAGATATTGGCCCCTTCAATCACATATCAAACGTTTTGCTGAATTTACTTGCTTTCAGAGGAAATCATTTGGAATATATGCCTTTAAGTTTAGTTTTGAGATCCTTTTAAAGCAAGAGAATGTGATTTACTAAGAAGAAATTCATCGACAAAAACATCTAACAGAATATTCCAGAGCATGGCACTAAGGAAATGTATGGCTGTTACATGTTTCAACCCCCTTATGAGTTTCTGTTCTAAATTGTTCACCTGACATTTCTTCACTACTTAATTATCCCCCTCTTGCTGCAATTCTCAATATTCTGTAAATTTGCCCATTAGAATTTGGTTTTTCAATGCCCTAGTCAAAAATATGAAAGATAGGGAGTAATTGGTTTTGATTGATGGCAGCAAAAAACAATTTCACAACAAGCCATTGAAATGTCTGAGTCTGAGCAGAATATTGAGAATCGCAGTAACATGCTGATGTTAATAATATTATGTAGCTAAAATCATGACATTTGTTAATAGTTCACACTAAATTGTTCACCTGGAAATTCTTCCATGGATGATTCCAGCAGCTGTGTCAATCCCACTACTACTACCAATCTCAAGAATATGTTCAGATGTACAGCCTCAGGAATGTCACCATTTAGAGTGCTTTATAACCTTGAGGTACAATAATGCTCATAGGTCTCTAATTATTTACCACATACCTCTGATTAATTAAACTGAATGTTTATTTTGTGTTATTCCTAGGTTCTTAGTAGTAAGTTAATGCCTACTCAGTGCAGAGATGGTGGAGCCAGTGCAAAGGCTTTCAAAGAGAACTTCTTGGCAGCTTCAGGCCTTGAGTAATTAGTAAATTTTCATTTATTTCTAATGGTGTTAGTGTGAATCAGTACATAACATTTTTTCTTTCTTTCTTAGCATGGTGGTTAGTATTCTTCAAAAGGATATGTTTCCTCATGATGTGGATACTGAAATACGACGTGGTTGTTATTCAATATGTTTACAACTTGCAAGGTAAACAAACTTATATTTCCAGCAAAGTACAGACCATAACTGGCCGTAACTGATAAACATTATACACTGGGTATTTGGTATCTTAATGAGTTATTTCTAATGAATACACATAAAGAAAAGTTAAGTTAAGAAAACCATGAACTGGACCCACTTTTCTCACTAACTTATTGAGTTATCAGAAAAATAAAAGGAAAACAGTACATGCAAACGAAATACAAAGAAAAAATAGGATTTCTGCAATTTTTCCACTCTTTTCCCACCAATCAGTTTGTCCTCGCCATACACACATATCAATAAAATAATAAAGTTGGTCCAGATCAGAATTACATCTTGTCTGTATATCAACATACAAATTGTTTTCAAATCATAGCCTTACTGTCTTGAAGTTTCTCTGATGTCATCTCATATAGTCTTTGATATAAGTGGACAACAATATTCACTGAATAACATAATTGGTTTTCTAGATTTCTTCTTTGTGGGCAGTCAACAGAAAGCTCGTTTACGTTATCCTCATCTTGTCATCATGAGACTGCCACTGTGGCTTCCTCACCACTCTCCATGGCAACCATGGACCTTGATGATTCATCTGTTGAGTCTAAAAGACCACGATCCAGCAGCATGATTGATGATGTTCATCCAACTGTTCGTGCAGCTATTGAGGTATGTTTAATTTTTAGCAACAATTGTACTGCAATATTTGGTGCCCAAAATGCATAACTAGTGTTTTGAGCCTTTGTTTTAATGCTTAGACAATGAACCGAGATGATTTTGCTGAAACAATTGCATGTTTGATGCGAGTAGCCTGGGCAGCAGCAGCTGGGAGAATTCACTTAGCAGGAGGTAGACAGCGGCTATCAAGTCAAAGTTCTGATGATGATGGTGGTGGTGGAAGTGACTCAGACTCCCTCAAGTCTTTTAAATCTAGCATTTCATCTGGGCCATTGGAGGTTACTAATAAGGTAAATTGACTTTTTCTAGTTTTACAATAAGGACTTCCTAAAGATATTTTTTTAAATTCATACTTTACTTTTGATATTCTGTTTGAATGATCATGTTAAAGTGATTTTACTAAACTGATGAAACCAATATTACTTGTTTATAATGTAATGGCCAAATACACACAAAAAAACAATGGAAATAAGATCTACTATCCACTATTAGTTTTAATAACTATAAATTATGAAGTATGATGAACTAAATTAGAACATCTCTTTTCAGGTCAAATAGGTCTTTTGCAACAATAGGTCAAGTGACCCTACCCCCTTAAATTGAGCAGCTGTGTCAAAATGAACATCAGAAATGAAAAGAGCACCTCGATATTAGTAAGAAGGTGAAATCTCATCTCATAAGATGTGACACAAGGGAAAGAGCATTAAATATGAGATTCAATATTTTATAAGGACTTGTATGGAAAATATGCTCTGGATGGCAAAGCTTGGCCGCCAGAGCACTTTTCCCATAAAATCCTTATAAAATATTGAATTTTATATTTATTGCCATTTCTCCAATACTCAAAATAATTATGACCTAATATCTAGACAAAAGGTGCTCTTTTCATTTCTGCTGTTCATTTTGACGCAGCTGCTCGATTTAAGGGGGTAGGGTCATGTGACCTAAAGGCCTATTTGAGTCGGTCACGAGAGATCTAAATAGTAATGTGAACCTGCAAAAATCGATCGTGAGTGCTTGCAACCAATCTAGTTTAGGTTAATAAGTGTAAATGGCCTGTTAATCTACTAACTTTTTCACTAGTTTAGAAAAACCTTTCTACCACTCTATGCAATATTACAGTGTATTAAGTAAACTAACTGTTCTTCTTCTTATCATTATAATTAATTTAGGATGTTGTAATTGTGGCAGAGGCATTGCAATTACTTGTACTGTGTTTACAACTGAGAACGTCATTAATGGGTAAAATACCATGCATCTTTTACTGCCATATCATAGTCAAACTATATGTTTAGAACATGACTAAAATTTAAATTCTATTTTATTTTCCAGGAGTTTTTTACTATCTTCCAAACGTAAATGATTTTATCATTGAAATTGTTATTGGTACCACACATTCACAGGTATACTTCCAAATCAAACTTTTATTTTTAATATTTCATTTCTGGAATAGATTGATTAATGATTCATCTGTATTGACTTGCAGGTTAGGCATACTGGGGTAGAGCAATTCCTTGTCCTCAGCCAGACGCCTGTTGGAGGTAAATGTGTATATCATAGTCTGATACCATATGATTAGACCTTTTTGGCTTGGGGGCAATGTTTTCCCATTTCAGACCACATATCATTCTCTTGGCAAAAAGATTCTTTGTTTGAATCGTATGCATATTAACTTCTCATGTGCAAATGTTAAACAAATAAATGATACTCTAGGGAATGACACGTGGTCTAAAATGGAGAAACATTACACCCAAGCCAAAAAGCTCTATTTCCTATAGATTTCCCTTCTTCTATTAAATAAATAATGACCTAATGATAAATGATTTTCCCTTCAGATCCTAAGATACAAACACCAAACCACTTCATACTTAATGTTCTATTGAATGCACCTCTTCCTCTGTGGACGCCAAACCTTTTTGTTAGGGGGAAAAACTACAGGTTTGTTGAACTAGTTTTGTTTTCTAGTGTGAGTTTCTCATATCAGTGTGGTTAGCTTAATAATATGCTTTTATTATTTTTGTAGACTTCAAAGAAACTGCACACAGTACTTTGATTTAATTTGTCGCTTGATGGACTATCTAACAGGTATGTTATCAGTTATGGTTACACATTTATGTCTGACTTAATCACTCACTTTTTCCATCTTGATTATCCAGTAACAGAACAAAAGCAAATGAAAATCAACACTACAAAGATGCTAGAAAATGAAATCCAGTGGCTGCTCAACTTTGAATCTGATACTAATTTGGGTATGTGCACAGTTTGATGTCCTTTATTGTTACAAGGAGAAAGTGCTGTTGTACTTAGATGTAACTTGGTATACAGCCATTTCAAGGAAGGTTGTCAGAGCCAAACTGAAAATGCTAAAAATGATTAATTCGCAACCATAATCTTCTTTGGGTTAAAGTTTAGTCTTGCTATTTTTTAGGTTTCTCGTTGTAACCTCCACTTCAACAACGTTTATAATCAGTAGATCATGGTTTAATTCAACTGAGATGTGTCAGTATTGTTCATTTGTTTGTTTGTTTGTTTCAGAGAACGAGTCATTCCTACTAGCAGGTCATCTAAAATTAACAAAAACGTTATTTACATGTGAAGGCGTTGACAAACGAAAGTGGGGTATGTTTAGTTTTACAAGCAAGAAGCTATGACATGCATCTTGCATTATTTGCTATCATGTGGATTGAAAATATTCGCATCCTCTGCAACTTGTCCCCCCCCCCCCCCCCCCCCCCCGGGCAACTTGTACTCTCTTTGTTTACTTGAAGATTAAGGTGGCTTCCTATAGTATTTTTCAGACCATACTTTTCATTTTCATTTGGCTTATTCATAGTCTTAACTTATACCTATATACTTGATTTTTGGACCAGTTATAGAGTTATGATGAAATTTCAAAATGATGTTAATTTTAGCTTGATTGACGTTACCTTGGCAACGATAAACAAAAATTGTTGAAATTGTTTTTTTTATCGAATAACTCTAAAACTCGATGAGACCTAGACAAGCGGCAAACGACATCATCAACTTCAAGCTATTGCAAAACGATTCCAACTATTTTAAAGAAAATCAATCTGTTAGATTTCAAGTAATTCGCCGAAATATTCTAAAGCCTTGATTTTCGCACATTGAAAGTTACGGCGGCCCGAGAGATATTCAGAAAAACCGAATTACTATTAAAATACTCCAAAACAAACCCTTCCTAATACACTACCTACTGGCTAAATACTAAAAGTTAATTCTCTTTCAAACCAGAGATTTTTTTCCTTGCGTGAATATTTTGATAAATACACTCCTACCATATCGAGCAAAAATATGCATTCGTTTGAAAGTTATTCTGGCAGCAATTTGAACATGTTAGCCAGGTAAAATTGATCAAAATATTCACGCAAGAAAAAAAAATCTCTGGTTTGAAAGAGAATTAACTTTTAGTGTATTAGGAAGGGTTTGTTTGGTAAGGTATGGTCTGAAAAATACTATAGGAAGCCACCTTAAGAGATATACCAATCTAAAATTGATAGAATTAAGAGAAAAATATCATATGCCCTTGGCAGGACTCGAACCCACGGTTTCGGTATACTAGTCCGACGTGTTAACCACTACACTACAGGGACCAACCAATTAACCAAATAATTATTTATTATTTACACCGAACGCATTTCCTTTCACTAGTATTATCCTCTATTGTGCGTAAATATTTACGGTGTTCAGCTTACCCATGAGATTAAGTAATAGTCTTAGTAAGAACTAGGCAGGCAAACGGCAATGGAATGCAGAAAGGTGCTAATTGTGTATTGTCTAATCCGTCCATCTCATTGGTTAAAACATGAAAATCTCCCATAATTTCAAAACTAAGCGGATTTTTTAATATTTTATTTGAGATCTGATTCCCTTTCCATCTAAGATTTCCTGAGCCTTTATATATCAACATTTCTATGTGGGGAACATATCGGATTATAAACGCAGAACAATAGAGAGTTGCCTACCTCTTACGCGCATTGTTACTTAATATCGCCCTGGACCCCCACAGTTGCCACTTATACAACATTGCCTGGCTGCGTAATCAGCGTGATTGGTCCTTGTAGTGTAGTGGTTAACACGTCGGACTAGTATACCGAAACCGTGGGTTCGAGTCCTGCCAAGGGCATATGATATTTTTCTCTAAATTCTTTATTCTATTATTTACATCGAACGCATTTCCTTTCACTAATATTGATAGATATCTGAGTATGTTATTCAGTAATATTCAATATTATGTTTTGTCTTTAAGGCGAATCCCTTATCCGCAATCTACTGGACGACTTCTTGTTTCCCGCTTCCAAGCTTATTTTTGATACAAGGAAAACTCCAACCAAGGATACCATAATTGATGTCTATCCTAAGTATGTCAACTGCATAGTGTTAGTCATTCAAACACCCTATTTATCTTTTCTTTTTTTCCCTCTGAATCTTAAGATGTGTAAGTCCAGAATGTCGAGTAGCAGCCTATGAACTTCTGGTTGAAATGGCTGAAGGCTGCTGCGAAAACCTGTTTGATGTGGTGTCTCAGCTGATTAGTATGCACCATACAGGCGATCCTGCTACCTTCAAAGAGTGGGAAGTAAGTAAAATTCCTTGTATCAATTGTCAGTTCTAATTATTAATTCTTATAAATGTTATTATTTTGCTCAAGTTTCAGCCACCAGTATCACCAAGGGCTTCCTGTGGATTTCTTGGTCTGAAGAATGCAGGAGCCACATGTTACATGAACTCTGTCATACAACAGTTATATATGCACTCGGGGATAAGAGAGGTGATTATATGTTTTTTTGTCAGTTGACCAACAATTGAGGCACTGATCAATTTGTTACTAACTGTCAGCCACCTTGCCCTTCCTTTACAGGCTGTGCTAAGTGTTGACGACGATCCAATTGAAAAAGACAGGTAATTCTGTAACATTACAAACACATTTTTCTATTCCTTTTCGAGGGGCAGAAACTATCAAAAACCACTCAGTAGAAAGAAGCCTTGTTATTTTTACTCAGTACTCTATATATCATCTGCAGCGTGTTGTATCAAATCCAGTCAGTCTTTGGACATTTGATGGATAGTCAACTGCAGTACTTTGCTCCTGAATTGTTTTGGAAGAGTTTCAAGCTGTGGGGTCAGCCAGTTAATGTCAGGGAACAGCAGGTCAGTACTCAGTTTAGTATGGATGTCCAATCTGTTAGCCTATCAAATACTAATGAAACTTGATGTGTTTCATTTAAGGATGCTTTTGAGTTTTTCTGTAACCTGACTGATCAACTGGATGAGCAACTAAAGGTATTTGAACCATTATTCATTATAATCATACCGAAAAAAAGTCTGGGAAACTAAAAGGACAAACTAAGCTGAGAAATGAAATGCCTTTGATTTACAGCGGAAAAGTCATGAGCAAGTTTTTAAGAAGACTTTCTGTGGAATGTTCGCTGACCAGAAGATTTGCAAGGAATGTAACCACAGGTATCCCGAAGGTCTTAGTATAGTGCAAACTCAGGTAACACCACCTGGTGCAAACTACTTTAGAGCGTGTAATTTAACGCGTGTATGTTTTGTTAGGTACGAACGTGAGGAAGCCTTCTACTCACTGCCCGTGACGGTCAAGAATCTTCGTTTAGAAGACTCATTAGAACAGTTCGTGAATGGAGAAATACTAGAGGGTGACAATGCGTACTTCTGTGAGAAGTGTAACGAAAGAGTATGTATGAGTTCAGAAACCCACGTTTTCTCATCATAATCATAATTATAATCATAATCATAATCATAATCATAATCATAATCATAATCATAATCATAATCATAATCATAATCATAATCATAATCATAATCATAATCATAACTGATCATAATCATAATCATAATCATAACTGATCATGATCATAATCATAATCATAACTGATCATAATCATAATCATAACTGATCATAATCATAATAATAATCATAATCATAACTGATCATAATCATAATCATAATCATAACTGATCATAATCATAATCATAATCATAACTGATCATAATCATAATCATAATCATAACTGATCATAATCATAATCATAATCATAATCATAATCATAATCATAATCATAACTGATCATAATCATAATCATAATCATAATCATAATCATAACTGATCATAATCATAATCATAATCATAATCATAATCATAATAATATTCAAATTAGTAGATCCAGTAATTGCCCCCTCAGTATCCCATGTCTTTCAATGTAATTTAAGATGGCCGCCGTATCAGTAAAAAGGTCTATCGACTCTGAAGTCTGACTTGATAATGACGATGGATCGTCGAAACGTCAACTGTTTATCACTTAACTTTTTAGTCAAAAAAATCATTATAACATCATCTTCTTCATCATTATCATCATCATCATCACTACCATCACCATCAATATTCACTATCATCTTCATCATAATCATCATCATGATTATCATCTTTGATCATGATCATCATCACCATCAGTATTCTCTATCATCTTCATCATCATAATCATCATCATGATCATCCTCATGATCATCATCACCATCAGTATTCACTATCATCTTCATCATAATCATCATCATGATCATCCTCATCACGATCATCATCACCATCAGTATTCTCTATCATCATCATGATCATCATCACCATCAGTATTTTCTATCATCTTCATCATCACGATCATCATCACGATCATCTTTGATCATCATGACGATCCTCAACACCATCAGTATTCACTATCATCTTCATCATCATCAGGATCATCATGATTATCATCTTTGATCATCATCATGATCATCATCACCATCAGTATTCTCTATCATCTTCATCATCATGATCATCAGGATCATCATCATGATCATCATCTTTGATCATGATCATCATCATGATCATCATCACCATCAGTATTCTTGATCCTCATCAGGATCATCAATATCAGATCATCATGATCATCCTCATCATGATCATCATCACCATCAGTATTCTCTAACATCTTCATCATCATGATCATCATCAGGATCATCAATATCAGATCATCATGATCATCCTCATCATGATCATCATCACCATCAGTATTCTCTATCATCTTCATCATCATGATCATCATCAGAATCATCATCATGATAATCCTCATCATGATCATCATCACCATCAGTATTCTCTAACATCTTCATCACGATCATCAATATCAGATCATCATGATCATCCTCATCATGATGATCATCACCATCAGTATTCTCTATCATCTTCATCATCACGATCATCATCAGGATCATCAATATCAGATCATCATGATCATCCTCATCATGATCATCATCACCATCAGTATTCTCTATCATCATCATGATCATCATGAGAATCATCAACATGATCATCATCACCATCAGTATTCTCTATCATCATCATGATCATCATGAGGATCATCAACATGATCACCATCAGTATTCTCTATCATCATCATGATCATCATGAGGATCATCAACATGATCATCATCACCATCAGTATTCTCTAACATCTTCATCATCACGATCATCATCAGGATCATCAATATCAGATCATCATGATCATCCTCATCATGATCATCATCACCATCAGTATTCTCTATCATCATGATCATCATGAGGATCATTAACATGATCATCATCACCATCAGTATTCTCTATCATCATCATCATCATCATGAGGATCATCAACATGATCATCATCACCATCAGTATTCTCTAACATCTTCATCATCACGATCATCATCAGGATCATCAATATCAGATCATCATGATCATCCTCATCATGATCATCATCACCATCAGTATTCTCTATCATCATGATCATCATGAGGATCATTAACATGATCATCATCACCATCAGTATTCTCTATCATCATCATCATCATCATGAGGATCATCAACATGATCATCATCACCATCAGTATTCTCTATCATCTTCATCATCATGATCGTCATCAGGATCATCATCATGGTCATCATAAACATCATCTTTGATCATCATCATCATCAGCCATGGCGTAGGTCTAACCATTTGCAGATACCTTTATAGCAAAGGAAGCACCTTCTACTAAGATGATTTAAGACCCTGCATAGGTCCCACTACCCACGACCTCCGCACAACAGACTGGTACCCAACCAACTGAGCGGTCACCGGGAGGCGGTTCTCACTAATAAAGTTATGAGTTCATGGTTATTTATATTCATACGTACCGTAACAGAGAACGACTGTGAAGCGCATGTGCATCAAGACCTTACCTCCCTTACTGGTCATACAGCTCAAGAGGTTTGGTTACGACTGGGAAGCAGGACGTGCTCTCAAATTCGATGACCATTTTGAGGTAAGTGACCGTGATTACCAGGGAGGGGTTAAAACATGTCGGTCTCTCAAAATTTGTACACATTTTGAGTATACTATGCCGTTACTGCTATTTTCATAAACATGTTAACTCGGTAGCTGCGAGCTGCATGCTGAAATTATGTTTTTCGCTGCCGTCAATCAAAAGTAATCAGTCGGTACCTTTTATATTTTCGGGCAACTCGCAACAGAAAGCGTTGCGGTAAGTGATTTAGCTAATTTGATGATGATGATGATGATAATGATGATGATAATAATGATAATATTATTAGTGTTATTATTATTATTATTATTATTATTATTATTATTATTATTATTATTATTAATAATAATAATTATTATTATTATGATCTTTAGCAACCTGGAGTTCATTTTTCAGGCCCTTTCTGGAAATTGTTATGTTTGCTACTGGCAATGAATATTTAAAATACTTCAAATTTACAATGTATACGAAATATTTTTTATAGTTTCCTTGGTTATTGAACATGGAACCGTATACTGTAGATGGTGTAGCTCGCCGCGAACAATCCAATTTCCAGAACGACACATGTAGTGAAAGTGGCAGCGTGACTGACTTGTCCAAGTCTGTTTCTAGCCAATCACTGAATTCTGTGCAGTCCTGTAATAGTAATACGACCGTTCCCCCTGACATAACATACGAATTGGTTGGAGTCATTGTGCACAGTGGACAAGCTAATGCTGGACATTACTACTCCTTTATCAAAGACAGGAGGTTCGTTATTCAATATGATAATTCATCTTTTCCAAAGCTTTACCTAACTTTAATTCTAATTTGCGGCTCTTTTTAGGCCCGTATATGACAACTCTAATGGCAAAGGCAAATGGTATAAATACAATGACGTAACTGTTGAAGAATTTGACATGAACGGCGAGACTCTGGAGGCTGAATGTTTTGGAGGAACTTACAAAGCTACTGTTTATGATACAGGTATCCATGGTTTTTTTTTCTGAATTTAAAGCATGATAAAACAGTAACGTTTTTTTTTTGTCCATAGTGAATTCGTATCCTGAAACACGCCACAGATATTGGAGTGGTTACATGTTGTTCTATGAGGCGATTGATACTAATAAACTCCACAACAACTTACTGAATTGTGGTCGAGGACCGCTGATTCGACAAGAGGCTATAATTGAAGGAAGGTTAGACCATGCAACATTGCTGAATAAAACATTTATTTCTATCTGGGATCCTAATTCAGATTAATGGGTGATTTAGGTCTGGCCCGCCATCTCCATCATCATCATCTATCTCATCAAGTTCTGGTCCGCCATCACCCACACGTACTGATGGGTTGAGTCAGCTGACGGCTCTTGTACAGAAAGGAGAACGTAAAGGAATCTTTAAAGACAAAATGCCTGCCAGTATACAAAGAATGGTATGTGATCCATGAAGTTGTTCGTTCGTTTGTTCGTTAGTTCTTTCATGGTTCTTTTGACTTTTAAACACAGGTCCATGCTGAAAATCTCCAGTTTATGCAGAATCGGGATGTGTACAATCACGACTATTTCAAATTCATACTTAATCTGGCATCTTGTAATGTAAGTCTACATTGTTGTTATGATATATATGTTCACCGTTAGGGTTAGAACCTTAGAATCTCTTCTATTTCTGTTCAACATGTTTTGTAGAGGGCCAACAAGCAGTTATTATTCGCCGTATGCAGTTTACAGCTGTCTATTCAGTTTCTGTTCAACACGTACTTCAGAACAACCAGAAAGTTACGGTAAGTTGGTTATTTAGTCACCTGCTAAGAAGCGAACGAGAAGAACTTACTTAGTGATTTTCTCTTGTCGGTCAGGAATGAGACTGAGGAATGGTGTAGTGTGATTGAACACTTGTTAAGGGGTAATAATGAAGCATGTACCTGGTTCGTCCAGTTCTTGTCTGGTGAAAGAGGCAAAGGATACATAAAGTAAGTCAATATTAGTTATCTAGTTATAATGTTGTTATATTGTATGCCGGTTATATTGAATGATTTTCCTATTTGTGTCTGATTGTACAGACCATTCCTTCTTGAAGCCCCTTCGCAAGAGGTGCGATCTTCTTTTTCGCGAATTCTTGGCTTGGCGTTCGAGAACTACATACATCACAATGGCGTTGCTGTAAGTATACGAGACATTTATTTGGTAAATGTCTTTCTCATGAGCTCCAATTTGCAGTGTGACTTTCTATTTTAGGGATCGGGACCATTTTATTCATTGATAGAAGCTCTTCTTTCGATGTGTAACCGAGAGGTTATTGATCACCATAAGACTTGTGCTGACTACTTTTGGCTTCTCAACAGATATGCGATTATGGTACGTCGTTTACTTACAGTGCCTTTGTTGCCTGATCAGAGTTCGATTATGTAATGTTATGTGATAACTTTTTTTTTTGTAAAACAGAACATTAAGACGTGTGAACATTTGATAGTCAGAGGAGCCTTCAAACGTTTCCTCAGTTTTCTTGTTGGGTCGTCATCTGAATACGTAAGTAACATTACTGAGTACGGTTTACTACAGCTCGTTTCGTGGTCTAAATGTAATGTTCGTTGTAATAATTGTACCACAGAGTAGCAACCGCCGCTGGAGCTCCATTCAGTCCCAAGAATTCACTGGTCTGTATGCTGCAATCGCAACATTAGTGTGTAGCTGTGACGTATCAGCAAGAGTTACCGTAGAAACGGATAATGCTAGACCTATCTTCCTGGATGCTGTTAGGCATGAGACGCTTATTGCTATGCCCCAGGAAATAGATGATGCTTTATTTGGAGCTAACGCTGATCGTTACATAAGAGAGGTAATGTGCCACAATCCGCACTGATCAGTGTAATATATAAATGATACATCAGATATTAATAATGATCGTTACATAAGAGAGGTATAATGTGCCACAATCCACACTGATCAGTGTAATATATAAATGATACATCAGATATTAATAATGATTGTTACATAAGAGAGGTATAATGTGCCACAATCCGCACTGATCAGTGTAATATATAAATGATACATCAGATATTAATAATGATCGTTACATAAGAGAGGTATAATGTGCCACAATCCGCACTGATCAGTGTAATATATAAATGATACATCAGATATTAATAATGATCGTTACATAAGAGAGGTATAATGTGCCACAATCCGCACTGATCAGTGTAATATATAAATGATACATCAGATATTAATAATGATTGTTACATAAGAGAGGTATAATGTGCCACAATCCGCACTGATCAGTGTAATATATAAATGATACATCAGATATTAATAATGATTGTTACATAAGAGAGGTATAATGTGCCACAATCCGCACTGATCAGTGTAATATATAAATGATACAACAGATATTAATAATGATCGTTACATAAGAGAGGTATAATGTGCCACAATCCGCACTGATCAGTGTAATATATAAATGATACATCAGATATTAATAATGATCGTTACATAAGAGAGGTATAATGTGCCACAATCCGCACTGATCAGTGTAATATATAAATGATACATCAGATATTAATAATGATTGTTACATAAGAGAGGTATAATGTGCCACAATCCGCACTGATCAGTGTAATATATAAATGATACATCAGATATTAATAATGATTGTTACATAAGAGAGGTATAATGTGCCACAATCCGCACTGATCAGTGTAATATATAAATGATACAACAGATATTAATAATGATCGTTACATAAGAGAGGTATAATGTGCCACAATCCGCACTGATCAGTGTAATATATAAATGATACATCAGATATTAATAATGATTGTTACATAAGAGAGGTATAATGTGCCACAATCCGCACTGATCAGTGTAATATATAAATGATACATCAGATATCAGTAATGATCGTTGTGTATCATACAGGCAACATCTGCGATTTGTGAAGTAGCTGATACTTGTCCACACATCACCAACATGTTTATACATTGTAGTTGGTGTAATGAGCAATTTTCCTGTAAAGTCCTAAAACATCTCAAGGTAAGGAATACCGGTTATAATTCCTGATATTTTTATTTTTTTATTTCTGATAAGTTTTAAATCAAAGTCCAAACTCATCAAATTCCTGATATCAGGTTACTTTATTTTCATTCTCGGTGTATTCCAGGCGTTCCTAGTTAGCCCGCCACTTCTGTGTCCGCGGTAGTAAACGTAATAGTTTTCATAGCAGCTGTATTGTAAAAATATGATTTCTATTTAGGGCCAACTTGGTAATGTTTCTGCAAATGACATGAAGAATGTGTTTACTACACTTGTTGGTCTCCTCGTAAGTACTTACTTAGATCGTGTGTACTGTGGTCCAGGTGTTTGTCTGTCTGTCTGTTATATTAACTTTTGTCTACTGACCGTGACAGGTGATAGAAGATCCGCTTCAACTAGTGCGCATCAAAAGTGCCATAGATGATAACGATGGTGTACTCGGTAATTAATTAATATGTACTTTCTGGTGCACATTGTTTGATTTTTTAATATATATTTATTTGATATATATATATTTCCATGTTCTATTCCAAAGCCATTGTCAAGTCCAGCAATCTAGGTGACAGTCGGCGCGCATACCAGTGCATAAAGTTTCTGGTACAGCTTGCTCACCGGTGTCCAACAGCAAAAAACTATTTACTACAGAATTCAACTCGCTGGCAATGGGCTGTTCACTGGTTAAAAACCAAGATGAACGAGCATTATTGGACACCACAGTCAACAACCTCAAATGAATACTCGACAAGTAGAACATTTCAGCGCACTTCCAGTGCAGCTGATACCCTGGCAGAAGCCACCGCGCTTCTTACTGAGCTAGAAGCTAAAGATGTCGATCCAAGTCAGGCTACAAATTTGCTCGATGATTCGGTTGTTTTAAATGGTTCTGAAGCTGACTGGGACAAAGAGCTAACAAATTCTTAAGCACTCTTTGAGTCAGGGGTTGAACCGTAGAATATACTTCAGACACTGTTTTATAATTTTTCCATACTCGCCTTCTTAACAAAAGGTTGCATACAAACTTGTCCTGTTATTGACATCTAACAGTCTGCAGATATTTGGATAAGAATAGATAGTCTGTGCTGTCAGTTCCTGATGGGAATAGTTATTTAGCTATTTTCATAAAATATACAATCGATTCATAAAGACATACAAACATTAACCTAATTATTACTGATTAGGTGTATATTATTTGAATGTTAGCTAAAGTGAGTCAGGTGTAAATAAAGATTGGAATGACGCGCCCTTGTTTAGCACGTGTATAATTAACAGTTATAAATAACGGTGAATATTTAACTAGACGTAGTCAATGTAAATATCCACCATGTTACCCGATCCTGTGGTGAATAATGGTTTTAGTATAATTTTAGACTTGAATATCAGAGAAGAGACAAAGTTAAAGATAAAAAAGAAGTATTACTTCCGCTTTGGCAAACCTCATAATCACCGCTTGAGTAGTGAATATCTCGACCAATCGCAGCGCGCGAAACTCTATATTCATGTATGAAATTATACTAAAACATAATATTATCTTTACCCCTACGTTCACCTACGTCTATTAACTTTACCACTGGATTGGGTCTTAAAACAAATGTACACGGACGGACAGACAGCATTAGACTATAAATTTTAACTCTCATAGTTATCATGTTGGCTCCTGTTCAAACTTCTTTACAATTGTAACTGAAGTTTAAGCGCAGACGATCAGTCTAGGCAGGCCTTTTGTTGTAGAAAATGTACTCTCTTTCTATCAAAAATTTCAAACAAAAAAAACAAAGGTTCAAAGAGTCGACAAACAGACTGGCGGGCGGCGGGGCGGGAATTCGTATATAATACTTGTTCAGGTCAGAGAAAAGACACGACAATAAAGATTAAGACCCAGTCTAAAATCCTAGACGCATTAAAGGTTTTGCGTTGCTTAACTAAGCTGGCCCTAATTCATCTACATGATACTGGTTTAGAAAAAACAACAGCGAATCTACGAAAAATTCGTTCTTTCATCAATTCACTGAAAACAGCTTGTTGACCTTGATATTACTTGTTTATCTTGAAAATGTTTCGATTATCAACATTGGTTTGATGCTATGCTGGTAGCGCTTCACCTGAGACGAATACCGTCATTTGACGAATTCCCAAGGGTTTAACGTAACGCTAACATTTTAATTTTAGAAGTAACTTTTGTTTGTTTCTTTTGACACATCTAATAAGTCACTTACTTCAATTGATGCCGGCAGCATTATTGCCTAATTAACTTTGTTCTTCCAAACAGTTATTCACTTCAATTTCTTCGCACTCAAGTTTTCAAAGAGAGCTTCCATCGAACAAGACACTAACCCTACTGATCTAGGTGTATTTTTCCCTTAGTTAACCTTTTCCAAGGCTAATTTACTTACAAGAAGATCATGCGACAAGTAACGATCCTGTTACGGTCTGTTTTTCCGTCTTCAATGTTTCTTGCTGTAATGGGGTTGTTACTATTGCAGATGAATTCCATCCAAGCCGGTGAGTGGCACATGACGTGTTTTCGTATCAGTCTTTTTGCCCTTTAGTTGATTGTTGTGATATCTATAGGCTTTTGCTCGGCTACGTCATGGTCGAGTTTAAAATTGTTTTGCCAAATACTGAGCTCATGATCTAGACTGTCAGTAAATGTACAGCTAACATAACACGTCAGTATATATGTGTTAGTCTTGTTGTAGCAATACTAATGTCCTTATTTACAAGTAATTATAGTATCGTTAATAGTATTACTGATATGATATGTCTTGTTTGTTTAATATATTAAACAATAGATAGGTCTAGATAGTTGTTTTTTTACACGTGGTTTACTTTTCTATAAGGTTTTTGTCGAAATAATTCACTAACTCAAGTGAGCACAGTCATTTTTAGCGTTTGCCGCAAGGAGACGGATATGAATAAGTTACAAGACCGGGTATGATAAACTCGGGTGTTTTCTTTTTTTAATTGCCATCCATAAAGTGTTGTATTTATAAATAATCTTGACTACTGTAACTTTTTAGGCCCGATCTTTGATAGAAGTGGAGGGGAAATCTCAGAAGACGAAACTTCAAAAGATCTAACAATTTGTGACAATGAAGACAAGGAGTGTAAGCGCATTCGTGATGAAACTTCACTATCTGCATCAACGAGCCCCGTCCAAGAAGACAGCCCAAATAGCATTTCTACATTTTCCTTGAAGACCTTTCAAGATTCAAAGGATTCAACAAAGTTTTTAATAGGCCAACCTCTATTTCATGGTGATTCTTTTATGGTCTTACCCAAACTTCCCTCCACGGCAAGGAGATCTTTTGAGCTTACCATAACTTTCAAGGCAAACACTGAAGATGGATTGTTGTTGTTTAGCGCAGGACGAATAAGTAAAAATAAGGACTTTTTTGCTCTTGCACTTAGAAAAAGAAAAGTTGAATTGAGGTGAGTTTTTTGATATTTTAATGTAGTAGCAGAATTAGCGTTCCACTTCTCTCATGAAGAGCAACTCCGAGTCAATCAGTGGGTCATTTATTTTTTATTGTATTTATAAGGTTCAGTAATGGTGGTGATACAGCAGTATTACAAACAGCTCAAAATATTACACTGGGTACCTGGCACAAAGTGGTTGTGTTTCGTAACGGGCGTGATGGATATCTAATGCTTGATTATGGTCTGCTGATCAGAGGATCCACCACTCACAACCAAAAGGAAATGGATTTCTTCACACCACTCTACCTCGGGGGTATGCCCGACACCCGGGTAGCAAAAGAAAATATATCTTACAGCACTGGTTTTAATGGTTGTGTCAAACGTCTTGTCGTTGATGGGAAAAGAATAGATTTGAGATTTCCTGGCGGAGAAGTAATTAGAACACACAAAATAGGTAGGTATTCAAAAAATGCATCAAATGAAGCGTTACAACTTAAGCTGTTAAAGCTTTTACTATTTTTATTTCTTGCAGGTGAATGCAGTAATTCTTTGCAAGAATGTCAATGTCAAGTTAAGGATTCTTGCCAGTTCTCCTATACAGGCGAAACAGTATGCGCATGTCCGTTAGGCACCGCTGGCCAGCATTGTGAGCGTGGTAATTTTGTTTTATTCCTTATGCAATTCATTTATCAATAGAATTCACCACTTTCCAAAATCTTTTGAAACTACCTTGCAGCCAGACCGTAACCACGATTGAATTCTTTTTCTGTGATCAGTGAACCGATGTGTGGAAGTTGGTGAATAACAATCTCAGATTTTGTTGGGGGGGGGGAGGGGAATGAACAACAGACTTTTGAAGTATTACTGAAAGAGATGCTCCCTGTTCCTCCATTAATTTTATTGATTTAGCTTTCCCTGTTTCAGAGGTGTCGTTACAAATTCCTTCATTTACTGGAAGTTCTTATTTAACATACCCATCCCTTGGAGATCTTGCATCAAATACATTCACAATAAGACTTGTCTTGAAGCCAAAGTCGGACACTGGGCTTATCATGTTGAACGCCGATCGCACCAGTGGGCAAGGAGACTTCTTTTCGCTGTCTTTGAGAGAAGGAACCATAGAATTCATGTTTGACTGTGGCTCAGGACCTGCTGTGATAAGGTAAAATGCTAGCTTTGGATCCCTTGAACCAATCACTGGTCATCCAATCAGAATGCTTGTCTGGATGCTTCTCTACATATAGGTGCATTCATGGACATGTTTAATTAAAGGGGCACTTGGATGAAAACCCCCCAAATTTTTGAAAGTCCTAACCCTAACCCTAACCCTAAGAATGGCTTGATTATGTTTATGAAAACCAGATTGGCAAAAATGTTAGCTTGGGAGCTATGCTGACTTGAAGCTATGCACTTGAAGTTGAGAAATGTTGGGTTAAAAGCTAAAAGAACAATTAGGGCTGAGTAAATGACGTCATTTCCTTAGAATTTAGATGCTACAAATAACTGATAACTTTTATCCGCCACTTTTGACTGTGAAGAAAAATGTTCCTTTAAGTGAAAAAGTGTCCCTTTAAGTATACTACTATATACAGCTGTTTCGAAAAAAGGTTGAAGGGGGGCGGCGATCGGCAATCGGTGATTGGTAATTAATGTGGTAAAATAACTAAGTAAAATGTGATCTTTTCAATTGAAAATTCACAAGATGAACGAGCCATGTTATTTGCTATCTAAGGCCTTCGCTGAATGGTGGCAGGCATTGTTTAAAGTATGAATATAAAGAATATAATGAATATTTATCACTTAATGACTGGTCCCGAGGGAAACAGTTTTGTTTCCCGAGAATGTCAATGTTTCCCGAGGCTCCGGCCGACTATATACTCTAGTCAAACGAAGAAAAAGTTTCTCTCCATTTTGAAAATTTTTGGATTTATTCCCCTCTCACGCTTTGATCACGTGCATTTATTACCCGCGCGGTAGTTATTGAGATTTATTTCCCTCCACGTGATGTACTCTCGACCAATAAGAAAACGAGTTTGACTAGGATATATGATAAAAAGAATTTATTGTCCTACAGTTCTTTTCGGTCGTGCAATCGCTAAACACCGTTCGCCGTTCGCCCTTCAACCTTTTTTGAAATAGCTGTATCTATTACATAGGAGCAAAAATACCGTCATGGTTGATCACTGGCACACAATCACTATCTGGAGAAATGGAGCTGAAGGAAGTTTGACTTTAGATGACGGGAACCCTGTGTTCGGTAAATCCCAAGGCCGTCTACGTCACATACGTTTAAGTCAGAATCTTTTTCTTGGTGGAATGAGAGGATATCAACAACAACCGTATGAGGTTGGCATAAATTGGGGGTTTTCAGGTTGCATTCAAAAAGTAAGTCAACTAACTGGCATTGCACTGACTACATGCACTGACTACATGCACTGACTACATGCACTGACTACATGCACTGACTACATGCACTGACTACATGCACTGACTACGTGCACTGACTACATGCACTGACTACATGCACTGACTACATGCACTGACTACATGCACTGACTACATGCATTGACTACATGCACTGACTACATGCACTGACTACATGCGCTGACTACATGCACTGACTACATGCACTGACTACATGCACTGACTACATGCACTGACTTCATGCGCTGACTACATGCACTGACTACATGCACTGACTACATGCACTGACTACATGCACTCGGACTACATGCACTGACTACATGCACTAACTACATGCACTAACTTCATGCGCTGACTACATGCACTGACTACATGCACTGACTACATGCACTAACTTCATGCGCTGACCACATGCACTGACTACATGCACTGACTACATGCACTGACTACATGCACTCGGACTACATGCACTGACTACATGCACTAACTACATGCACTAACTTCATGCGCTGACTACATGCACTGACTACATGCACTAACTACATGCACTGACCACATGCGCTGACCACATGCACTGACTTACATGCACTTCCTTATCATTGAATCTTTTTTATTAAGGTTACAGTCAATCACGGACAACTGGATCTCGCTTCGCCTCTTTCTGGTATGAATGTTGACAACTATGATCATGTGTGCGTCACGCAACCTATATGCCTTAACGGTGGCACGTGTCACGCTGAGATGGATAACTTTAAGTGCGAATGTTCTGTTGGATATACTGGAATGTTCTGTGAGAAAGGTTGGTGGTTAGTTTCCTTGAATAACATGCAATTGCAATCATTTTATTGTATTCGTAATAAAATATTAATAATATATATCAATGTATGTCGTAGAGCTTAGGATAAAGATACCATCGTTTGTTGGTAGTTCCTACCTCGCCTATACCTCTCTTGGTAAAGAATCGGAGAAGGCATTTTCCATTACCCTCATTTTGAAAGCAAAGACAGCAACAGGGTTGATCTTATTTAGTGGACAACACAATGAAAAACCGGGGGACTTTGTTTCTTTGGCATTGAGGGACGGCAAGGTGGAGTATATGTTTGACTGTGGTTCTGGTCCAGTCTTAATACGGTGAGTAAGTTATGAGTTAATTACATCCATGTTATTTAATCATTATATCTTCTCAAAACGTTACCATCTTGTCAGGGGCATAGCTTTCTTTACGCAAATACGCACAATCCACAAATTTTTCAGATTTGCTTTTTTGTAGAAAGCAAAAACTTTACTTTTGGGGTGGGAGTGATCGAGGCCATGTGAACCCGTGCGTACTTGCCAAATTGTCCTAGCTATACCCCTGCTTGTCTTGTGTTAGTTTCAATTTTTCGTCTTGCGAAATCGTTCATTTATTCAGTAGTACTGAAGTCAAGTGCAAAATAACCTTGTACTTTATATTGTGATACCTTCAGAAGCCAGCTATCCGTAACTGTTGACCAATGGCACACCATTACTGTTTCGAGAAGTGGAAACAATGGCAAGTTAGTTTTGGATGATGGGCTTCCTGTGCTTGGGAAATCTCTGGGCCCTTTTAGCCGTATCACGTTCCACAATCATTTATTTATTGGAGGCATGAAAGACTACGCAAAACAGCCACTATCCATTGGCATGAAAACCGGATTTGTTGGATGCATACAAAAGGTGTTTAACGCGATTTGATTTTTTGATCTGACCATAACAAGAACTGTAGTAATATTCCTTTTTGACTTTTTCCCCAGATAACGTTGAATTCGAAATCTCTTGGCTTGTCTTCACCTCATTCTGGTGTAAATGTAGTCAACTGTGATCACGTGTGTGCCACGCACTACATGTGCTTGAACGAAGGTTTATGTCACGCAAGTATGGAAAGTTTCAGGTGTCAGTGTGCTGTTGGTTATACTGGAAAGATGTGTGAAAAAGGTGATCATCAGTTAATTCTTTCCATTTATTCACTCTATTTAGATTTTAATAAAGTTAAATTTACCTTAAAACGTGTTTGATTTTAGCTGTCTCAATTGATGGTTACGAATTTGATGGACAATCGTTTTTCACAATTACCAGGAAAAGGATAACTAAAAGGTAAGGTATTAATCGAATCCAGTGCTTTAAGAACTCGAGCAGTGCAATGTATACTCTTGTTTTATTTCATTTTTAAGGATTTCTGGGTTCAATACGAACATCCACATGGACATAAAAACATTATTAAGAAGAGGAGTGATATTCTTTGTTCATCAGGTAATAACGTGCCATAGTAACATATTATATTCCTTTAAACAACAACAACGCATCCTCAAATAAATACCATAATGACGTGCTATATCAAGATAATGCATGCTCAACTGAATACCGTAATGACGTGCCATATCAAGATAATACATGCGCAACTGCTCAACTGAATACCGTAATGACGTGCCATATCAAGATAATGCATGCTCAACTGAATACCGTAATGACGTGCCATATCAAGATAATACATGCGCAACTGCTCAACTGAATACTGTAATGAAGTGCCATACCAAGATAACGCATGCACAACTGCTCAACTGAATATCGTAATGACGTGCCATATCAAGATAACGCATGCGCAACTGCTCAACTGAGTATTGTAATGACGTGCCATATTAAGATAATGCATGCGCAACTGCTCAACTGAATACAGTAATGAGTAAAATTGTAAGATTACGCATGCACTACTGAATACTGTAATGATAGGTTGTAGCAATATTATGAATGCACAACTGCTTTATATGTACCAGTTTAGAGAAAAGTATCTTAGTGTAAGATTTGGGGGGGGGGGACTAAGATATATTTATGCTTATCATGGTTTCGTATTTCTATAGCCAGGAATAGCAAACAGCAGTTGGCTTTTGGTTGGTTTTATCAATGGATTTCTTCAAGTTAGGTAAGCTATATTGAACTGTGATTTATTTAGGAATATGATCAAGATTAGATAGCCTTGAATTGAGGTTTGTGCCTCATGCGAAATGTTGTTTAGCTTTTGATTTGCACTGAGTCTAACTATATACTATAAACAACTCAAAACCAAATGTAGCATGTTACCTTTCATGTCAGTAGCATGGAAAGTCAGCGTTCACTCATATTTGTCATGAAACATCGGTGGTGCTTCACTGGGTCAAGTTGATTGGACAGACCTGAGTAAGCATAATAGAATGCCGACTACGGTGGTGCTTCACTGGGTCAGGTTGATTGGGCAGACCTGAGTAAGCATAGTAGAATGTCGACTGTATATTGCCTTTATGGTAGTGCTTCACTGCGTCAGGTTGTTTGGACAGACCTGAGTAAGCATAGTAGAATGTCAACTGTATATTGCCTTTATGGTAGTGCTTCACTGCGTCAGGTTGTTTGGACAGACCTGAGTAAGCATAGTAGAATGTCAACTGTATATTGCCTTTATGGTAGTGCTTCACTGCGTCAGGTTGTTTGGACAGACCTGAGTAAGCATAGTAAAATGTCAACTGTATATTGCCTTTATGGTAGTGCTTCACTGCGTCAGGTTGTTTGGACAGACCTGAGTAAGCATAGTAGAATGTCAACTGTATATTGCCTTTATGGTAGTGCTTCACTGCGTCAGGTTGTTTGGACAGACCTGAGTAAGCATAGTAGAATGTCAACTGTATATTGCCTTTATGGTAGTGCTTCACTGCGTCAGGTTGTTTTGACAGACCTGAGTAAGCATAGTAGAATGTCGACTGTATATTGCCTTTATGGTAGTGCTTCACTGCGTCAGGTTGTTTGGACAGACCTGAGTAAGCATAGTAAAATGCTGACTGCATATTACACAGGGTTTTTGGTCACATGTGCAGTACATAGATCAGATATGCATAGATTGTTACAATGCAATTTTTTGTTAGTTCTCCATTTACTGCGATGCTCAATGTTTTGTGAACTTGGTAGTTGCAAGTTTCCCATTGCAATTTGGTTTTTCACTTCTGCCAGTCAAAAAATTAATATAAAAGGTACTAACTTATAAATTTTGATTGAGGGCAGTAAAAAACCAATTTGACAACAATTAAGCTGTTGAAATGTCCGATGTCGGGTAAATACCAATTCTATTGACCTCTCAATCTGTTTTATGATTCCTTCCTTTTGGGTAGTGTCTGTAATTAATCTTCCAATCCTTATTATGATGTAAAGAATGATAAATAGTATGATCATGCCTTTCTTTACAGAATCAAGAGAAAAAATCACCAAGAAAGGTTCGTTAAATCAAGAATTCGCATCAATGATGGATTATGGCACAAAGTTTTGATTCGAAGGTGAAGTCCTAAACTCTTATATTATCATTCTACCACTAATCAAGATATCATATTTCTTAATAATGGATTTATGTCACTCCTGTAGGACTTTATCAACATTGTTTGTCCAAATCGATGGTGGTTCTTCAAAAAAAAAGCTAATTGACAGATTTTTCTTACAATTCCACCCAGGGGAAATGCTTATTGGTGAGTAAGCTGACTTATAGTCTTAATGATATAATTGAAGAATGCTATTAAAGAATTAAATAAATGTAATTGGTTTTAGGTGGATTCTCATCCCAGGTGGCAATGATAAAAAGAAGTGATTGGCCTACTTTTCAAGGCAGTATCAGAGGACTCATGATTGGTGGCAAAAGGATTGACATCAAGAATGAAGTATCGAGTGAAATAAAAGCCCGACGATATCGTACTTCTAGCATTCATTAAATAAATGTTGAACATAAAACCTTTAACTGTAATCTATAGAATAACAGGATCTTACATTTAAAATAATATAATTGAATATTTATTTATTTTGCTTCACAAAGATTGAAAAATATTGATTAATAAAATTCCTGAATAATATTATGTTTATTATGGATCATGCATGATTTGTAGATATTCATCTTGATTCTTCAACATCTGATGGTAGACTTTATACTTCTTGTCATGAAAGCTAGTGAAAGAAGAAAGTAATTTACCAGAATTATAAGAGACATGAATCAGGGAAGTGTTGATAATACTTTTGTCATATCCTTTACATCTCAACCTTTGCAGGGTCCTTGACATTAAGACAGTACAAACTAGGGGGAGACTGGGGGTAACCAAGGTGAAATACACAAAGATACAGCTCAAGGAATGGATCCAGGAATTTTTGAGAGTCAGGTGGCCCCAGATCCAAATGTTGAGAGAGGGGATATATATACAAACATACATACTTCATACAAATGATTTACTTCAAAGCTTTTGCAAAACTTAAATTCTATGATGAAAAAAATCAATTGAACCTTAGGTATCTCTAGACCCTTCCCCTAGATCTGCTGCTCCAGCTATTTCAAAAAAGGTTGAAGGGGAAAATGGCAAATGGCGATCATATCAGTGATTTGCATTCATTCTAGTTCTATACCAAGAAAGAAGACTCACCTTTTAAGTCTGGCATCAGGAAGATATTTTTCACCAATAGCACTCATGTCCTTCATAGCCTCCTAGAAAAATAAAAAATAACCTCATTTGGTTAACTGTCAGATTGTTTTCACTGTCATTAGTAGGAAAGCACTGCAGCACAGACCTGAACAGTTTCATAATAACCAGATGCACATGCACCAAGTATTGCTGCTCCCAAAAGAACTGATTCACTTTCTCTTGGTAGAACACAGGGCATCCCTTTACATGTTGAATGATAAAAGTTGAATAAGTCAGGCTCATGTAACTTAACTCTAAATACAAACACAATATATGATGTTACCTGTGATGTCTGCATGTGTTTGAACAAAAAGCGAGTTTTTACTCAGTCCACCACAAAGGAATAATGTGTTTATGTCATGACCAGATGTGTTCATACTTTGAACAATATGACGCGTCCCATGCTAAACAAAATAAAATCATACCTTTATCAAGTAAGCATCACTAACCAAAGACAAACTAGATGTTGGATTTACTCACAGCAAGAGCCTGTATTGTGGCAACATACAACACAGTTAAGTTTTTGATATCACAAGTCAATGATAGCCCACAAATCTGTATATTAAAAAGTAATCATCAGGAAAGAGAGAAAGCAAAGTGACAGAAAGACATTAAGCCTTTCCTCACCATTCCCTTTAAGTTAGGATTAGCAATAGGTGATCTGTTGCCATGGAAATCAGGAAAGACATGAAAATCTTGTGCAAGAAAGGCAGGATTACTCAGTCCCTTCTCATTACTAAGATGGATGACCAGCCTATTAAGTTCTTCATACGTTGATGTACCCCTAGAATCAACATATAGAAAGTGATCATATGCATGAAGTAACTACCAGAAAATTCACCAATTATTTGTCTTATTTCTAACAGCTTAATTTGGCTGTGATGGGACAGAGGGGAACAGGAGATGACAGCTAGACCTAAAAGAAAGTTATAACAATCAAAACAATTGTGTAAATATTTTTGTTGCATTGTATGTCCAATACCATGAGTTTTGTTTCTGCATCTAAGTTAGAATATCTGAATATATGTATAGAGCTCTATTTAAATTATAGAAACATAGCTTTTGCAATTACTAAAGATAGATCTTACTTTGTTTTTGCCATTTCCTGTACTTCACTGTAAGCTGGGTGGTGTTCTACTAAGTGATCAATCTTTACAAACAAAGGAAAGTTGCCATTTCAAAAAATAAACTACATAATAAGTAGGATATTACAATATTAACACATTACAATCTGACAATTTATCACCAGTTTTCCAGTTGCACTTTGACCTCCCTCATTCAACCATAGACCTGGCACCATAGCAGAATAATATGGTCCCCATACTCCTTTAACAAACACAGGCTTCTCACTGATCTATTCAAAATGGGATAAATAAACAACATTAATTTAATACTAGTCTAACTGCAGAAGCCCTCTTCATGATTATCAAAACTACAAGAAATAGCTTACTGCCATGTGACATGTAGATGTTCCACAGACCAGAGCCAGACGATTTGTGATTGGCTGATGTTCACATGGCAAACCACTCCCACTTGCATTAGCTCCAATCACTCCTACAATAATATTAATGTACATAATCAGTCTTTCACAATCAGTCATGCATATTCATGCATCTCTTTTTCCCAGCCTTGTGCTTACCACCATCAATTACTCATGATTTCTTGCTCAGAAGTTAAATAATTACTGATAAATTTTTACATTTGTCAGGTTTTAATCACATGAAAAAATGGCTTCAATTCAGGGTTGGACTTGATGTGTTCATATATTGCATTTTATCAAGTTGAATTCAGGAAAGGCCTATTTACCAACTCCTCCTGCATGTGCATCTATGAGAGAACAGCCTACAGGACAGCCTTCCCATAATCCCATTTGCTCTGCTGCTACATTTGTTAACCCTCTACCTAGAGGCTTGCCAGGCTCTGATGTTTTCATACCTTCAATGAAATTATTCATTTAATGAATATATATGCTTAATACATCATCATTATGGTATATATAGAGAAGTTCAACAGGACAAGAATTGAACTCCATTGAGTTAAGTAAGGATCTGTACAGTACCTAGTTTTGAATATCCATACAAAGGCAGCTCTTCAAGTCCAACATTTTCCCAATATGAGTCTATCCAACCAGATGCTGTTCCTTGATCCAAAAGATTGAAAATATCCCTGCTTACACTCAGTTATGTCCATACCAACAATCACAAAGCTAATATTTATATACCTGCTGGTCTTTGTGTTTCATGGCCCATGTAATTGAATTTACAAACTAATGAACACATGGATCTAAAGAAACATTTACCAATTAGTTTGGAAAATGAAATGATTTTTAATTAGATGTCTATACCTTGTTAATTCACCAGTTGATTTGTATGTCAAGTACTCTGGTAGATCCAAGAACACAGCTGCTTCTTTCCAACAAACACTTGGAAGATTTTCTTTTAGCCAAAGAAGTTTTGCTGCTTGCATTTCTGGTGACAGTGTTCCACCAACGTACCTTAGAACCTCATGGCCTGTATTGTTTATGAAGTCTGCCTACAGGTATTTTTGGAAAGACAATCAGTTTTAGAAGTCGTAAAAATCATCCCTCCCTTGTTTGAATACCTGCTTGATCGCCCGATGGTCTAGCCACATGATAATATTCCTATTAGGATCTTGTGATTTATTAACTGGGACTGCATCACCGTTAGAGTTCAATGCAACCAATGAGCAAGTTGCATCAAATCCAATTCCTCTGATAGCTTTTTTGTCTTTGATATTCGTAGAAATAGTCTGTTGATTGAAGAAAAAAGTATAAACGCATGCAGTTCTAACCAAACAAGAGAACCTAGGCAGAAAATACCTTGACAACTTCACACAAGTTTGTCCAGATATCTTGTGAGGACTGCTCATAATTGTCTGACTCATAATGCCATATTTGAAGAGGTTTGCTACAGAAATGAATAAGGCGCCCATCACTTGACACAAGCCCAGCTCGTACACTAGACGTTCCGACATCTACTCCAATATAATATGAATCCATGTGAGTGAAGAGACCTCGATCAAAGAGTCTTGCATACTAGTGAGCTGCCATATTATTTGTTGTGACGGAACATCCGGGAACCAATATTACAAAGCATTCTGGGAATGTGTGCAGTTATTTTTTAGCAGCAGCTCCGCGTCCGGCCTACCCTGGTTCCAGAGGCGCATTTAAGTGGCTTTTGTACGGCGAGCCGGAGGCGAGAAGACGAGCCGGAGGCGAGAGAGAGAGAGCGCCTCCGGCTCGTCTCGGGC
This sequence comes from Anthopleura sola, assembly GCA_023349425.1. Classification (NCBI taxonomy): domain Eukaryota; kingdom Metazoa; phylum Cnidaria; class Anthozoa; order Actiniaria; family Actiniidae; genus Anthopleura; species Anthopleura sola. The sequence goes on along the minus strand of JALHLI010000007.1, from coordinate 11,582,982 downwards.
AACGCCGCATAAAAGCCATTTAAATGCGCCTCTGGAACCAGGGTACGTCCGGCCCTTCCCTTTTGGAAGGGAGCTACTATCTCGGAAAATAAGACATCTGCAGATTGCACGGAGGTTTTTGGCTAGTCTTGTAATAGTGCCTTTATTTTTTTGGTTTATTTATCATGTTGCTTTCACCCTCTGTTTAACTGACCTGTTTTGCTTATTTTTTTATTTGTTTATTCTCTCCAAAATGAAGCTATTTACAGATTTTCTTATTGAAGGGAAAGGGCAAAATATAGAGACTAGTTTTGCTTATGGGTTTTGTAATTTAAAAAAAAGAAGTGCTTTGGCATGCAAACTGACTTATGGTTAGAATTACATTTTTTAATTCGACGTATTTGATGTACAGTTTCCAGGTCCTGTTTCCAAGCCAGGACATGACCTTTTCAATACTACGTCACTCATCGGTAAAGGGCAATGTTAAGAATGATCAGACGGGCTGAGTGACTCGCAGTAAATAAATTCGTTTGCTGTTTGCTGACATAATGAGCAGAGATTCCACGGTAAGTACTCTTGTAAATGAAATCATAATTTTAATTTTATTAAGCATCACAGCGATAAGTAAACTGCACGACAGTTCGAACGCAGAATGCGAGACTTTAGTCAGACTGTTGACTACATAAAATAAGATCCTTTCAAAATCCTAATCAGTACTTGAACCACAACTAAAATCTTCCTAAAAATACCAAGGATTTATATACAATAAGGATATTCGATAGTCGCCATGATTCGTAGGCCACTGATGAGGCTAATCCACGTTTAACCACTATTTCCTTCGCAGTACTGCTAATATCAAAATACTGTTGAGCAAACATGAGCAAAGACTTGTGAATAAAGCTGCTTTATTCTCGGTCTACTTCACTTTACACTCACGTAGGTACGCGTAGTTTCATTCAATACTCTGCTCATCGTGGTGGCATATGCTTACTATTACTGTAAGCAAACACAGTCAGTGATAGTTAGTATATTGCTGAGCCGTTGCATTGCTTACGTCGAATTTCCTAGGCTGCGTGCCTTTCGTGTTGGCTGCAGCTGCACGCAGGCTACTTATTCCAATAGCACGTTCACTTTGTTCAAATCAGAAATAATGATAGTCTCCTTTGCAGCCAATCTTATTGTCGGTCTAAGAAGAGTTGCAAAGCAGATTAAATAATGAGTGCTTTACTGCGATTCTCAATATTCTGCGAACTCGGTAGTTGCGAGTTTCTCGATGGAATTTGGTTTTTCACTGCCGTCAGTCAAAAATATATAAGGTACCGACGGATTAGTTTTGATTGACGGCAGCGAAAAACCAATTTCTCAACAAGCCTTTGAAATGTCTGAGTTCGCAGAATATTGAGAATCGAAGTAGTGTACATCAGACAAGATCAGAGTGTACATTGCACAATTTCCTTGTAACCAGATACAGTAAAAACCCGCATAAAAGAACCACTGGTGAGAAATACCGAAATCTGGAAGAATTTTTTGTTAACTGGATCTTATTTACATGCAAACCAAAAACAATTGAAACATTACCATCCCAATGTTTTTTCTAATGTTTTTGACATTAGTAGACTAATCCATTTGGCGATCTATTATGTATAAACTCCTTGCAGCACGTCGGAATGCAGCTCAATACTATATTTGCAGCTCAATGTCCTATAATGAAAGGGGCGGGGATGCGCGTCGTAACTTTTAGGAATTAATTTTCGTTATTTGGTACCTTTTAGGGGGTTCAAACGAAAAACTAACCGATCATGCTGTAAAATTTGCGTTATTTGGTACCATTACTGCGATACTCAATATTCTGCGAACTTAGACATTTCAATGGTTTTTTGTGAAATTGGTTTTTCGCTGCCGTCAATCAAAACTAATCAGTCGGTACCTTTTATATTTTTGACTGGCGGCAGCGAAAAACCAAGTTCTAAGGGGAAATTCGCAACTCCGAAGTTCGCAGAATATTGAGAATCGCAGTAAGGGGTGAAACTTGCGATTATGGCTAGGAGAAAGAGAATTTTGGTACCTCTTAGTTGTCATTTTCAAGATTCCCGACGAGCATCCCCGCCCCTGTATATAGGGGATTCCCTACCCCCTCCGGGATGTAACGTATTCTTTATTTAAAAGCGTTGGCACGCGGTCAGAATCAAAAAACAACCTACAGACGTATTAGGGAGTGCAGTTAACAAGGAGGTGGATGCTTGGCTAGAACTCCACAACAACTCCGTTTTCTACACTTAAAAAGTCTTTTTTTGAGTTTCATATTTCTGTTCAATATATAGGTGACATTTCACCCATGAAATGAAGCTAAAAAGCATTCGGCTACACCATCAGGCCAGCAACCAGGACTTTTTTTGGGGGGGGGGGGGGGGGGGGGTGCTAGCTTGGCCAAAACGGGCCACAGTGTATGCAATATTTGACTTGACTTAACCAAAATGTGGTTCTTTGGGTCCTGTCCGGGGGGATGCGGACGCACCCCGTGCCCCCCTCCCCCTAGGTACGGGCCTGACTATAACTACAATATTTATTAGATTATGCGCCGCGGCGCTCTTAAACGAGTAACTACGGTATGCACTAATGAATAATGATAACTGATCCCAAATCAAACAGTCTAATGAAGTGCAAATATATATGTATATAACTTTAATAAACCCGGGATACGGTGTATTTACGTCAGTTTGCAGCCAAAATGTATTAACCGCGAGCCATCGGAAACAACTCTTTTGCTGCCATATCTCAGAACAGTGACCCTGAAGCAAATCACCTCCAAAATTACAAGTCACGGAAAAACAGTAAAAGAAGTACGGTAGTCGGAAACACCTTGTTTCTTAGCGGATACCAAAAGGAACGCGGGCTCAGGTGACTACGAAACGAGGGTTTGATCGGTTTGAGCTCCTTCTTCGAGCTTCAGCAATAAATGTATGAGCACAAGAGCATTGTTAGATACCATTGGGATTTTTTTATGAAATCTTATGACTATTCTAATTAAGGATTTATAAGGTTTTGACGTAATCTCTTGAAGCATGTCAGCCCACACGTTCAGGCCATCTTTACTCCCCCTCCCCCTAATTAATAATTAGTTTATAAGCTTATATTTCGTGTTCCTACTCCATGGAAAAATACTGTTTACTTCTCAAAATTTAATCATAATCTAGTACAAATGAAATATGCTTGACGGTGATTCAGTTTTAAACGACGGAGTGATGGTAAGTTATTAGCAAGTCGACATATTTTCCTATTGTTAGGAATATTTTTATACATGCCATTGAGACATGCACTTAGCTATCACTAGATATTCAAATTAGTTGTATTAAACAAGAGACAAGATCTTGTCTATAGGAGAAAATGCAAGCTTTCTTCAATTATCCTTTGAATTGGCCCAATTCTCTTCACAGATCTTCAATATATGCTGTCAGTACTTGATTAATATTGATCAGTTATTGCATGACCAAAATTAATAATATAAAGCACAACACTTCTAAAGTTAAATGCATATACATGAGCTATCAGCTGGCTTATGATGATTCCACAATGTTATACCGTATGTAACATTGGGCAATGGAGCTGGAAATTATATGTTTTTTGACATAACTTATTTTGAAAGTACTTGTAACTTTTAAATTATATTTTCTTTTTAAACTAGGTTGGCTTTACAAGGCTTAATTCAAAGCAAGAAGACATTCAAGTCCACAAGAAAGAAATTCTTGGTGTTTCTTTTGAAGAAAATGCAAGATGGAAGAAGAAAGCAATGTATGCCCGCTGTGGAGTAGGGATCCTAACTATTGTATGCACCATATTAATCATAGCTCTCCTTCTCACTTTTGAGCTTCATCTTGCATGTAAAACCAACACAACAAACAGCTCCATTACCAATGGCAGACAGTCTTTAGACAGTGCTGTTAAGTTCCTTCTGTTCTCAGATTTACATTTGGATCATTTCTATGATGATTCAGTTGGCCCAAAACCCACAAACTGCAGAAGGCTAGGGAACTACAGCAAAGCCAGCTACAAAGCAAGCTATGGGAGAGTAAATTGTGACTCACCATTAACATTGATTGACAGTTTGTTAAAAGCAGCTAAGGGAGTTAGCCAGGATTATAACTTTGCTTTGATGACAGGTAACTAACATATAACTAACAGTATTGTTTTTATTAATATATGAGAATTGACTACAGTACATATATTTTATTAGACATCATTTTAGGATTTTAATATATATCTGCTGACTCTATATTGTTGAACCTGTCAAGGCGAGACAAAATACAAAGAACAAAAAAAAATGTCCACCTAGCTGTACTAGCTAGCTGAAACCTAAAATGTCTGATACGTCAGTTATTTATTATCCAACTTATCTTTGTGACCCAAAAATGTGAATGTATATAACCTGTGTTTTGTTACATGCACCATAAATTATTCTTAAAGCACGGATATTCATACTCGGCTTTCTACCGTGATAATTGATCTCTACTGTATATGTGTATACTGTATATTGTTGGATAATATAGCCGATTATTGTATCACTTTATCTTCTCTTTGTCATCAGTTCTAGATATGGGCATTGAAGTATATTTAAAAACCATGCAGATATATTCTATTTGTGCATACATAATTAGAAATAATTCCTATCAAGAATGTTAGATAATGCATTCAACAATGGGCATATGGTAGAGATTTTGGGCTTTCTGTGCTGATTCTAGTTCGTTTGACCTTTGGATTTGCAAACAAATCAGTAGTCAGTCATTTAGTCAGTTGGGAGTAGGCAGTACACAGGATTTTAATAGCATGTGGTAGGTGGGGGATATTTTTGGGGTTAAGGTTAGATTATAAATTTTTGTGTATTAACATACTGGCTCTTCAATTATGTTAAAGGGGATTTTTCTGCTCATAAGACGGATCGTCCATATTTCACAAATTCTACGACACCACACCGTGTGCTACAAAACATTGGTTTAGCTGTAAATAGTATTCAAAAGGAATTTGCTTCTGTTCCTGTATTCCCTATGCTTGGAAACAATGATCTACCTGGCCATTATATCCTTCCTGTGGATCAAACTTGGTACAATGAAACCCTTGCCCTTTTTGCACCTCTTATTCTCTGCAGTGGTTGTCCTGAGACTGTGCCAAAACCAACATCTATGGATATCCTGAAGAAGACTTACTTAGATGGTGGTTATTACAGTGTCAACTTAACAAGAAAAAGTTAGTATCAAAACCAATTAAAGTTTTTTTTTGTATTTTAAATAAAATGTCCAAAAATATATTGAATCAAAACTGCCATCCATTGTTGGTTGCCAAACAAAGGCAGATTTACTGAATAACTGTCACACCGCACGTCATGCTGACAATTTGTAAATCAACCCTACAGCTTGTTTACAACTGTAAATGGCAGATATAAAACATGGTGTAAGTATGTGACAATTATAAGGAAAAATAGTACCGTGTAAGAGTGACTGAGTTTGATATTTCATTTCAGATGGGCCTATTGTTCTCCTTGTTTTAAACACTATGTACTGGAATGTTTATGCAAGCACAGGGAACCCAGTCATTCAAGCTGTAGCTAGAAGACAAATGGCATGGTTTCGTGAACAACTGAAACAGGCAAAGATCAACAACCACAAAGTTATGATAGCTAGTCATATTCCTCCAGGGTGTGTATCCATATATTAAACCTTTCCCCATAAAATGAAGCCATAGAATAGATCTATAGATTTTTTCTTTCAGGATTGATCCGTTTGATGGTGCAAGTTTTTGGTTAAGTAACTACACAGATATGTACATCAAAATAGTGACTGGCGACTATAGAAATGTTATTGCAGGTATTTCCATTCACATAGAGGTCATTCTCATACATCAATTCCTGTGATCTCATTTCACTCACTCATTTCTTGCAGGTCAGTTTTATGCTCATATTCACAGGGATGATTTTCACTTCCAAACACAAGATGTCCACTTGTTCAATCATTCACCTACCAATAAGTCATTTGCAATCCTTTCACCTTCTGTATCTCCTATTTATTCCAATAACCCATCTTTTCGGGTCGTGTATATTGATGAAGAAGAAAGAGCTCTGCTGGATTATGATCAGTATTACATGGATCTCGTCATGGCAACAGGTATTCAATGTGTTCTTATTTTATAGTGTCGTCATGCATGCTTTCCATTTTATCATTAATTCATTCATTTGATTCATTCCCAGAATTCAATGCAACCAACTGGCAGTTTAGTTATCGATTTAGCGATCATTATCCGTCATCCAATCCCTATATTAATGCTGATCGTATATATGAACTAAACCAAGCCTTACTAAACACGACAAGCGACAAAACGTGGCTTAACTACATCTTCTCACGCGCAGTGAATTACCAACCAGGAACATATTCACGATTCCAACTTTACTGTGCAATGAGATACATGTTTGATGAAGGTTACAAGAAGTGTATCTCTGAGTACAATGTTCCAGGAGGATAATGACAAATGTTTTACTCATGTGGCAAAAATTCTTCCTTAGAAATTGTTCTATATTTTTTAGGAAAGCCTTTGTTTTCTTTATAAAAACTGAGTAAGGAGTATGTAAAATAATGCGCACTGCAGGAACACGTGCTTGTATTTCTCTCAGGGACCTGTTCAAGCTCAAGATCTGTCCCCGGCTGGTTTTTAAACATCGGTTCAAACTCACGTGCTCCGGCTTTCATTGAAATTGTTTGTTTGCCAATATTTGTTTTAACTTTTTGCTTGAGAAGGTTATTGTTTGAGGCATACCTAGTGTTATAGCTATGAATGCTCTTAGTGATTGTGATTTAAAGATGTTGACTATAGTTAGAAGGTCTAAAAGATTGATTAATGGAAGAGCACTATCAGTATTTTTACCATATAGTGTAGCAAAGAAAATTATTCTAATGATATGGTTTTGTTTAACTTGAATTTTTTTTAATTGGGTTTTATATGAACTTCCCCATGCAACTATCGTTTGAATCTTTATTTATAATATAGCTTAGATAGTACTCGCGCTTTCACTGATTTACTCCAAAAACCTATGCTCTATTTCACCGGTAAAGACATGGTTTATGATTGACAGCTCACAAATGAAAGTTTCTCTACTACATTTTAACCAAATTCTGCACAAAATGGGCAGTTTCTGATTTTCAGGAATGTTTTATTCTTTCTTAGTAAATTTTCATTCAACAAAGTTTTGGTTTTTTAAATAACTAGACGCTCTTGGAGCGTTCACTGGGTTGCCTTTGCAAGTATTCTAGAGCTCGATGATGAACATTTCAAAACTCGCCAAACCTCCAAGCTAATCCCGCTTACTTATTTCGCGCAAGAGTTTTCCTTTCCTGTGGACTGAACAACTTTTTATCCTACTTTACTGGTACGACAACAGGTTTGATTGTGGTACATATGGGTACAACCATATGACTACTTTGTGAGTGGATGAAAATGCTCTATAACCAAAAATTCATTTTGATATAAAAAAGATTATTTGGCATTGAGCAGTTTCGATCCTGAAATAAATACAGTTATTTTATCAGACATGCTAGTCTTAAGGTAGTCTAGGTAAACAAGTAACTTAATACTCGTTAAAACGCGTTAGTACCACACTGGTCAAACCTGTTGTCGTACCCAGATGGCGCCTGTTAACAGCCCTTGGAAAAAGCTTTATTTGTCAAGTTATTCGGCTTATTCAAGAGATATAGCCAAAGAATCGCAAAGTTAGCACTAAGGGTGGGTAAACAGAAGGTTGTTTATTGTGAAACGTGTTTTAATGGCCTCGAAAGTGCGTTGGAAAGCTGCATGTACAGTCTGTACAAGAACCCAGGAAGAACCCTATTTTACGTATAGCGAACGTAAACTATTGCAGAGAAAGTAAAGAAAAAGACGCTACACTTGAAGGTATCTTATTCTATATTGAAAGTAGATTATTATGAATTTAATTTATAAATATTTCGTTTCGTTCCGCAAAGTAGACTCCAACATTCCATTTCGTTTCGTTTCGTTTCGTTCCGCAAAGTAGTGTAAGCCAAAATATTTGTATTTTGGAAAATAGATTAGTAGTATAATAAAGACCCATCTTTCTCAGAGAGTTTATAAAGTTATGATGTTCCCGCTAACATATAGTGTTGCATTACGCGTGTTCAGTTACTCCTCATCTTGACCTTTAGTGCACGGCGAGGCGACAGCTAATTGCTGACGGAATATCTAAGCTTCATTACTTTATCCTGCTCGTCTGACTTAGCAGTTCCTCCACTTTTATTCCACTACCTCCTTCCAGCTGAGTTGACCATCAGAACAATCGGAGTTGAGGATTCGACATCCTATTCTGATTAGCATTTCCCATTATTCTGCCAAGAGAATTTATGAAATACGAGTCGTCTTCTTTAAATTAATCGTAAATGCTAGTCGAACTCATGGCGGAATTATATTTCAATCAACAAGAAAAGTCTACATTGTATACTTGGAAAATGCTCGAAAAATGCTAACCAAAAATAGTGACCCATAACTTATTTCGGGGAAGGCGATCATCTCATCTGGTTTCGTCTTTAGGTCCCGCGAGTCTCCGCGAGCGCGGTGATTTGTGATTATGGTTTACCTGTGGTTTCAATAGCTCGTACCAGGTTCTCGCGGTCATTCCTTCAAACACGTTCCAAAATGGCGGAAGATTTAGATGATCAAGACATCTTTGCAGTTTTTGAGCAGGAAAGCGCACCAGAGAAACTCAAAAAGAATAGTGTAGGAAAAGAAAAAAGCCTAACAGCGTCTTCTTCCGAAGGTAAACTTCAAACTGGCGATAAACGAGAGCTAAAGGAAGTTTTAGCTGAATCAATACTGTTTGATGATGAAGACATAGCCAGACCAAGCACGAGTAGCTCCAATAAGAAAATAAAGCTACAAGACACAGACAGGTAATTCGATATTTAGAACCCTTGGATTTCATGTTGTTAAACATCTTTCATTTTATTTTCTAACAGGCTTAGTGGCTTTTTGTTTATTATATTTTGGGGGGTTGTATGATTTTAGTTCATATTATATTTTGGGGGGTAGGGGGGTTGTACGATAGTAGTATGCATGAAAGATATGCATACTCAGTTGATTATTTCTTTTTTAAAGCTTACTTGAAGCTGTTCCTCAAGTGGATGTGATCACTGTCGAAACAGTTGAGGCTTGTACTCATGAGGTATGTGTTAAGGCCGGCGATTTACACAGTACAACTTTTGCTTGCAACTGTTGCATGCAATCTGCTTACGCCATGGTTACGACACAAATTACTTTGTGTAAACCAACCCTACAACTTGCTACAACTTTTTTCTTGTGCAATTTGTGTCATAAGCATGGTGTAAATTGAAGTTTATACACATTATGCCACAGTTAAGCACAGCTGTGCATCACATAATATTCATATACAAATATCATCTGCATATATATTTACAGGTTGCATATCCTCGTGGATTTGAATACACTTCACTAGTAAAAAAGGACTCGAAACCAGCAAAGGTTTGTATTCTGTATTCAACCACACCCTGTTACAGTCATTTGCATCTAAGCATGAACATCAGATGAAAAGACATGTTCTAAGAGGAGCCTGAAACTTGTATGTTTGATTGCTAAAGGGTCAACATTTGGCAGTCTCATTTCACAGTCTCCTTTGAAATCTGTTCACGCTCAGATTCAAATGACTCTAGCTGTTTGTAAAATCCAATCTTGAGTCACACTAGAACAAAATATCTATTGAAGAGAGAAGTCAGTGACATGTTTTATCATATGCATAATATACATAATGTAATCACACTTACCATACAACCTCTTGCATGGCATGCCAGGTTATGACTAGTATGTCATGGCAGATTGGTTATGACTAGTATGTCATGGCAGATTGGTTATGACTAGTATGTCATGGCAGATTGGTTATGACTAGCATGACATGGCAGATTGGTTATGACTAGCATGACATGGCAGACTGGTTATGACTAATATGTCATGGCAGACTGGTTATGACTAGTATGTCATGGCAGACTGGTTATGACTAGTATGTCATGGCAGACTGGTTTGACTAGCATGACATGGCAGACTGGTTATGACTAGTATGTCATGGCAGACTGGTTATGACTAGCATGACATGGCAGACTGGTTATGACTAGTATGTCATGGCAGACTGGTTATGACTAGTATGTCATGGCAGACTGGTTATGACTAGCATGGCATGGCAGACTGGTTATGACTAGCATGTCATTTGTAGATATCATGCTAATTGACTGGGTTGTTTTTCATTATAAAATACTTGTTAACTCAGATTTATTACATGTTCTTATATAGGAATATCCCTTTATTCTGGATCCATTTCAAAAAGAAGCACTAAAATGTTTAGAAAACAACCAATCGGTGTTAGTATCAGCACACACGTCAGCTGGAAAGACTGTTGTTGCAGAGTAAGTAGTGTGTTGTACTTTACGTTTATCATATTTTTTTATTTACAGTCAATGGTGACAGGAAAGGTTTTAGTGAATTATTGTATCTTGTCATAATCAGTCAATATCTCGTAGGTACGCCATTGCTATGTCACTGAAGAACAAACAGAGAGTCATATACACTACCCCTATAAAGGTATTAGCATCATAAAGTACCAAATGTTTTCAAATGCTTGTTTCAAATATCAATTTTCAATTTTTGTCACCCATTACAATTAGGCCCTGAGCAACCAAAAGTACCGTGAATTATATGAAGAGTTTCAGGATGTTGGGTTAATGACTGGAGATGTTACCATAAACCCCTCAGCAAGTGCTCTTGTTATGACAACTGAGGTACTCCATGCTGATTTTCTTACTTTTTTTTACTTTTTTTATTTTATTATGATATTATAAATTATTATTATTATGTTTGTTTTTCACTTAGATTTTGAGAAGCATGTTGTACAGAGGCTCTGAGGTATTTCTAACAATGTATGAATGTCATGTTTCTAGACATTAGCATATATGGTTTGGCATGTGCAATTAGTGTATTGATATATTAATTGATTGAATCTTTAGGTAATGAGGGAGGTTGCTTGGGTTGTCTTTGATGAAATTCATTACATGAGAGACAAAGGTGGGTATTGTTTTATTGTTACACTCAGACTTTTTGTGGCAGTGTCTTGACATTTCCCCCCTTTCTTTAGAGCGTGGAGTTGTGTGGGAAGAAACAATCATCCTCCTTCCAGACAATGTTCACTATGTTTTCCTATCAGCTACTATTCCTAATGCTCGGCAGTTTGCTGAATGGATTACTCATCTTCATAAACAACCTTGTCATGTGGTGTATACAGACTTTCGTCCTACACCTTTGCAACATTATGTGTACCCAGCAGGAGGAGATGGATTGTTCTTGGTAGTGGATGAAAAGGTAATAGATCTGACCTTGTTGAAAAACATGTAAAACTAGGGTTAAAAATAATGGCTGATAAGTCTCCAGTCATGATGACCGGCCAAATTAGTTTTAGCTTTGTCATACTGCACCTTGTTACTGACTCAACATTACTAGTCAAAATGATTGGTAACGCAAAGATTTAACTGGACAAATTCCAATTATGGCTGAACATTGTCTAATGACATCTGTCTATTTTTTTTAGTTCTTGACTGTAATATTATTGTGCTTAGAAAAACAAACTTCAAACAACAAGCCAGAATGTTTTTTGCTTTAGTAAACTTGTTTAGTTTTATATTCCAAGATGGTCATGAGGTATTCATCAAGTATTGTTTTTAATTCAGGGAGATTTTCGTGAAGAGAACTTTAACAAAGCAGTTGCTGTTATTAGAGATGGTGGTAATGATCCAGGCTCAATGAAAGGGAGACGAGGAGGAACAAAAGGTAAAATGACATTGTGGATTCCTAGACATTTACTCATTATTTCTTCTTAATGTGGCAATGTTATTTCTACTTCAGGCCCATCAAATACCTTTAAGATAGTCAAGATGATAATGGAGAGAAACTTTCAGCCAGTCATTATCTTTAGTTTTAGCAAAAAAGAATGTGAAGCTTATGCACTACAAATGTCTAAGCTAGACTTTAATACAAGTAAGTATGCACTCATCATAAAAAAATATTTGAAAGACTATGTATATATGGAGTTCTTTATGATCTGGCAACAGAATTTTTAGATGCATGGTCAGTGCTTTTATCTAACTCTTACTTTTGTAATCTATAGGTCATGAGAAAGCTTTGGTTGATGAGGTCTTTAATAATGCCATTGATTGCTTGTCGGATGAAGATAAAAAACTGCCACAGGTTGAACATGTTCTTCCATTATTAAAGCGAGGCATTGGAATCCATCATTCTGGACTTTTACCAATCTTAAAGGAAACAATAGAAATCCTTTTCTCTGAGGGACTCATCAAGGTCAGTGTTGTGTCTGAAATTCTAAAACTCCTTGTTGATATGAATACACCCTATGCATAAGGGCGTGGCCATAGAAATACCTTAGTTCATCAGTTATTGAAAACACCATTGCTTTCATTGTAAAGAGTATATCGATTTTAGTAATCTTCAAAATTTTAGCTTACTAACATTAAATGATAAAAATCTACAGCTGTTTGAAATTAGAAAGATTTGTATGGAAACAACAACCAAGGCCTGACCAGCCTTGTTTTCATGTTTTTGGCAAATTTCAAATGCTTATAACTCTGCAGTGATTTAATATACAACAAAAGAACTCTACCAAATTACTAATTTAGACATGCTCTTTCTTGTAATCAAAATATATATTTGAAATCATTGATGATTCATGGTGTTCGTTCCCAGTCTTTACTCTTTATGCATAGGGTGTATAGTAAAGCATGATAATTGTTTGTTGTAACTATCATCAACAGGCACTATTTGCTACTGAGACATTTGCCCTTGGTCTTAATATGCCTGCAAGAACAGTTGTCTTTTCAAGCTCAAGAAAATTTGATGGAAAAGATTTTAGATTTGTAAGTAAATGATCTGTCAATTACCTAGTGGCATCATTTGCTATAGGCTAATAACCTTGGGACTTTTTGTAGATAACATCAGGAGAGTATATTCAGATGAGTGGACGTGCAGGGCGCAGGGGGCTTGATGAAAGAGGTATTGTCATTCTTATTATTGATGAAAAGATGGGCCCTGATGTTGGAAAAGGACTGTTGAAGGTAAGTCATTCTGTGCTCACTTAAAACTGTCTCTGATTACATGTTTTAATGAAAGCTTTGAATTATTACTTGGGAACCAAGTGACCTATCCTGGGGTGGGGGGGGGGGGGGGGGTACCTTGATTGTTACCTGTTTTCCACTCAACCAATGGAAATAATCCATTCATGATATATAGGAAATATAATTGACTAGCCATTTCAATTGGAAATAGATCAATGTATTTTATGTAAAAATGATATGTGTCTTATTATTACAATGTTGATTTGTCAACAGGGTCACGCTGATCCTCTAAACAGTGCTTTTCATCTTACGTACAACATGGTGTTAAACCTATTGAGAGTAGAAGAGATTAATCCAGAGATTATGTTGGAGAAGTCATTCTATCAGTTCCAGAATTATGCTGCCATTCCAAACATGGTTGATAGTAAGCATGTCTTTTGGGAGTGGTTTATTGGTTAAGATCCCATTCAAATTATGTCTTTTTTCTTACAGAAATTAAGAAATTGGAAAAAAAGCAAGAAGAGTTTGAGATTCCTAATGAAGAATCAATAACTGCTTACTACAAGATAAGACAACAGCTGAAGAAACTAGCTGATGATGTGTTGGTAAGTCTGGAGAAATACATGTTATTTATTTATGAATGAGAGAAGTGAGTATTAAACAAGAATATAACAATAGAGGCGATGTTCAAGGGCATAAATGTGTTTTTGGCCTGACTCAGGCAAAAACAAAAACATATTTATGCCAGAGAACATCGCCTCTATTACTATTATTATAACTTTTTAGGGCATTTACAAAAGGAATAAACGACTACATATTTTGAAAAATACGACATCACTTATTGGCTGATGGCAGCGGGCTAAAATCTATTTTAGCCCACTGATCTTCGTATTTTAGCCCGCAAAATGCGCCACAATGCCCTATAAAGTTATAATAATATGTAATTTTTGGTTCTATTGTAGACTTTTATTCACCAACCCAAATACTGTCTACCCTTCATGCAGCCAGGAAGACTTGTCAAGGTATTTTGTTAAATACTACTCTTTTCAATATTATTATTCTTATTTGTATGTTCTTACCGCTAATTTACATCACTTGTGACCAGTAACTCAAATGTTTTGATTGGAGTTTCAGCTGCTTCATTTTAAATTCCAAATCTCTGCACCAACTATGATCAAAACTCCAGCAACTCAAAACACTCATATTTTAAAAATAATTTTTTTGAAGCTGATACTTAGCGATGTGATTGACAAGTAATTTCTTTTGGAAAATATTTCACAATCATTCATGATAGCAGGTCCAAAACCTAACTTTTAACTGATTTTTTTTTAAATATCGGAGCCATTCATTGGAGATTTGAAATGTTAATATGAAGACTTGAAAACAAAATAAATAATAAATAAATATATAAATAAATAAATATACAAATAATGAGAATTAACAGTGGAATCCACCCAGTGGCTCTTCCTCCACTGCATTCCAATTGAAAAACAGCATTTGAATTCTGGGATGTACTGGTCACATGTAACCTAAATTAGCTGTTAGTAATACTTTGATAGAATCCAACCTCTCCATGACATGTGCAATATTCTAGCATTTTTTTTTTTTTTTTGTCTTGTAGATTCAAAACAAAGAACTAGACTTTGGTTGGGGTGTAGTACTTAACTTTCAAAAGAAAGCAAATCAAAAGGTGAGGTATTTCATAATTGTATGAATGTGTATGAGCCAAACTAATTCTTGTCTTGTGACTGTGTGTATTACTGGTCATGTTGTCAGAGTGGTGCATCTATTGTAATGTGTATGAGCCAAACTAATTCTTGTCTTGTGACTGTGTGTATTACTGGTCATGTTGTCAGAGTGGTGCATCTATTGTAATGTGTATGAGCCAAACTAATTCTTGTCTTGTGACTGTGTGTATTACTGGTCATGTTGTCAGAGTGGTGCATCTATTGTAATGTGTATGAGCCAAACTAATTCTTGTCTTGTGACTGTGTGTATTACTGTTCATGTTGTCAGAGTGGTGCATCTATTGTAATGTGTATGAGCCAAACTAATTCTTGTCTTGTGACTGTGTGTATTACTGGTCATGTTGTCAGAGTGGTGCATCTATTGTAATGTGTATGAGCCAAACTAATTCTTGTCTTGTGACTGTGTGTATTACTGGTCATGTTGTCAGAGTGGTGCATCTATTGTAATGTGTATGAGCCAAACTAATTCTTGTCTTGTGACTGTGTGTATTACTGGTCATGTTGTCAGAGTGGTGCATCTATTGTAATGTGTATGAGCCAAACTAATTCTTGTCTTGTGACTGTGTGTATTACTGGTCATGTTGTCAGAGTGGTGCATCTATTGTAATGTGTATGAGCCAAACTAATTCTTGTCTTGTGACTGTGTGTATTACTGGTCATGTTTTCAGAGTGGTGCATCTATTGGGGATACATTGTTTGTGATTGAAGTCCTTGTCAAGTGTTCAACAAGAACCATCAAATCTGCAGATGGTGATATACCACAGCCCTGTGGGGTTGATGAAAAGGGGGAAATGCAGGTATGACGCATGTGATTATAATATTGTATTTATCCTATCAGATATCCTAAAACGATTTTTGATTGGCTGTTAGAGCAGGTGGTATTTTCTATCTCTGACCATGGTCCAGTATCCTTGGTTACTGGATTGCTAAACAACATACCAAATTACAAAACATGTGGAAAGGAAATAAAAAAAAAGTGTTATTTACCATCTGAAAGTTGGTCCGGGTAGGGAAAACTTGCCAAGGCTGTTATTTAAGACCTCAGCCAGTAAATAACCTTTATGCATGATCTTGCAGAAAACATTGAACTAGCTTTTACTTTGATTGTTTGTTCATAACAGGTTGTGCCAGTTTTATTAAATCTGGTTAAAAGAATCAGCAGTGTTCGTCTGTACATACCTAAAGATCTGAGATCATTAGACAGCAGGCAAAGCGTTGGCAAGTCTGTCCAGGTGAGAATGATTGAATGAATCATGGACTTCTCGTATTGATTCTAATATAATAATATTATTTATCATATGACCGTATTTCACTGTATGCGTGATTCTAAGAAAAACCTTTGGGGGAAATGGCGTCAGCAAAAAAGTACGCTTTTCCGAAAAGTGTAATAATTTCCCGTTCGGACTCGCCGTTCGGACTCGCTGCCGATTTTGATTCACATTTATTAAAAAGGCTTTGAAATCGATTTTTTATATGTGGTCATATGATAAAATGCTTATTGACTGAGTTAAGGTCGGTCCGAACGGGAAAATATTTGACTCTTGGTCCTTGGCACGGAACTCGCTGCGCTCGTTCCGTACTTCAGGACCTCGAGCCAAATATTTTCCCATTCGGACCGACCTTAACTCAGTCAATAAGTACATAACACTTTATATCTTGGCTGCAGGAGGTCATAAAGCGCTTTCCTGATGGACTGCCTCTGTTAGATCCCATTGAAGACATGAATATCAAAGAAGATGGACTGAAAAAAATCATAAAGGTAATATAATTATATTTGCATTATGAATCAATGTATAATTGAAAATCACAGGTCTAAAGGGTGTCCCCTAAAGCATGATGTTTCTCTTTTCTTGATTGTAGAAAATTGAAATGCTAGAGCACCGTATGTACACACATTCGCTGCATAAAGATCCGTCACTGGACTCCCTGTATTCACTGTGCGAAGAAAAGGCAAAGGTATAGTAATAATGGGAAGCTATTATATAGTGCATTTCAATAATTGTGACCAGTGGAGGACTTTACAGACAAACCCCTACTCCTATACGAATAATTCAACAGGTTCTTTTATATCCCCCATTTACAGGTTAAGGAAGGGTTGGGAGACAGGGCCTATGGTTTAAAGTCCTTATCCGAGAAGACTTGCAGGTCTAACCATTTGTAGATGTGATTATTAAGGCAGCTACTTCTCCTCAGTTATTTTAAGACCCTGAGTGTTGGTCAGACCGCCAGTACTAGAACCACGACCTCTCTCACAACAGACCGAGGCTCTTACCAACTAACCCAACAGGTGGCAATTTCAACAGGGCTTCTAAATAAATCTCTAAATAAATAGTAAATAAATAGTAAATAAATCTCTTAATAAATAGTAAATAAATAAATGATGGGATATAATAGTGGTTCCACAGAGTGGCTCCTCTTCCACTGAATTCCAATTGAAATTTGAAGTGGATTTTAGTGGACAGAGGAAAACTAAAGAACACTCACATATGACACCGGTTCTGGGAATCAAACCTGGTTGTATTGGTGAGACTGAGGCGAGCGCTCTCACCACTACACCATCCGTGTTTCGTTTATTTCTGTACTATTTCATTGTTTCTATGGTTACTGTAAGTCAGTCTTACTGATGTTATTCATTTTTATGTAGATTATTAATGATACCAAACTAGCAAAAAAAGAACTTAAAAAAGCTAAAACTATACTGCAGCTGGATGAACTGAAGTGTCGAAAACGAGTGTTAAGAAGGTAATCCATGATAAATACTACAAAAGGACCCTATGCCGGACTATTAACCTCTCTGTCTACCATACTAGGACAGCTTCAATATGATCTTTTGCTGTTCATTATGTAGATTAGGATATTCAACTGCATCAGATGTCATTGAACTTAAAGGCCGTGTTGCATGTGAACTGAGCAGGTGAGAAGAATCTTGTAGATAGTTTTACTTAATATTATCAAAACTAACCCTTTGACATTATTTCTTTTCCAGTGGTGATGAGCTTCTCTTAACTGAGATGATCTTTAATGGTGTCTTCAACGACTTGACTACAGAACAAAGTGTCGCGTTATTAAGTTGTTTCATCTGCGAAGAACGGGTATGATGCATGCCGTCAATGCTGGGTCTTCAACTGATGCTCCTAAGACTCCTAACTATTTATCACGTTTACTTTAGAGTGACGAACTGCCCAAATTAAAAGAAGAGTTGGCTGGACCCTTAAGACAGATGCAGGTTGGTTGTATGGGACTTTAACATTCATGTCTTAATGTCTTAGTCATTAGGATTAGATATTAAAGGTAGCATGGGTGGTGTACCCTGCTAATGTGTCGTCCTTCACCACTGTGGTTCTTAAGGTGTGTGTCACTGGTTCAAGCCCTTCTGATACCACATGTGAATTGAGTTTGTTTGATGTGTCGTCTTTCACCACTGTGGTTCTTAAGGTGTGTGTCACTGGTTCAAGCCCTTCTGACACCACATGTGAATTGAGTTTGTTTGATGTGTCGTCCTTCACCACTGTGGTTCTTAAGGTGTGTGTCACTGGTTCAAGCCCTTCTGACACCACATGTGAATTGAGTTTGTTTGATGTGTCGTCCTTCACCACTGTAGTTCTTAAGGTGTGTGTCACTGGTTCAAGCCCTTCTGACACCACATGTGAATTGAGTTTGTTTGATGTGTCGTCCTTCACCACTGTAGTTCTTAAGGTGTGGGTCACTGGTTCAAGCCCTTCTGACACCACATGTGAATTGAGTTTGTTTGATGTGTTGTTCTTTCCTATGCTACAAGGGTTTTCTCCAGGTTCTGCAGTTTCCTCCCTTTGTAAAAACCAAATATGTGAATTGAGCATTGTGTGCATAGAATATTGAATGTAGTGGTTGTCTGACACGTAGGAATCAGCTCGCCGTATTGCCAAGGTATCACAAGAAGCCAAGATGGATTTGGATATCGAAGAATACGTTGAATCATTCAGACCTCACATTATGGATGTTGTCTTTGCCTGGGCCAACGGCTCATCTTTTGCTCAAATCTGTAAAATGACTGATATATTTGAAGGTATGCATGGGTGTATGTTGGTAAAATGACTGATATATTTGAAGGTATGCATGGGTGTATGTTGGTAAAATGACTGATATATTTGAAGGTATGCATGGGTGTATGTTGGTAAAATGACTGATATATTTGAAGGTATGCATGGGTGTATGTTGGTAAAATGACTGATATATTTGAAGGTATGCATGGGTGTATGTTGGTAAAATGACTGATATATTTGAAGGTATGCATGGGTGTATGTTGGTAAAATGACTGATATATTTGAAGGTATGCATGGGTGTATGTTGGTAAAATGATTGATATATTTGAAGGTATGCATGGGTGTATGTTGTGTACTTTTCATTATTTTGAGTTCATGTAATTCCACTTCTTAATAATATTAATAATAATGATAATAATAATAATAATTGTTATTATTATCATTTAGAATGCGCAAGTTCCAATCATATATGATGATATAAATTTAATTTCTTAAGCGGTATCCCTGTTTTATAGGCAGTATAATAAGATGTATGCGAAGACTAGAGGAACTTTTACGTCAAATGTGTCAAGCGTCTAAAGCTATCGGTAATACGGAACTTGAAAATAAATTTGCTGAAGGTACGTGATCCATCTCCATCAGTGTTAAATAGAGTCATTGGACAATATGCAATTAGCCTTTCCGGGATTGCAGAACGCGTTGCATCATGGAGCTGTTTCGCCGGCTTTCATACTTACTACGCTTCTCAGTTGAGCTTGGAACGACCGGCGTTTTGTCGCTGAAAAGTTCATGTTGTCAGGGGCAACGTCAAAAGTATTGAATCGTATAGTGTGAGAGCTTTAAATATTGCTTCCGGGGTGACTTCAGTATTATATACTTTTAACGTTGCCCCTGACAACATGTACTTTTCAACAACAAAACTTCGAGACAAAACTTAAGTCTTTCGAAGCTCAACTGAGAAACGTAGTGTATGACGTGTCTTTTTGCTTGCTGATGGTGAAAAGTGATAGGAAATCATAATTGTCGTTTTCATTTTCAAATTTCTTTCATTTCTTCATGCATATAAAATGCCAACTAACGGATGAAGCGTCTCTAAAAGCAGCCCCATAGTGCAACGCGCTTCTACAATTCCGGAAAGGTAAACGTTGTAGTATACACCCATTTCAAATAACGTTGATAATGGGAAATGGTCGATCTGAGACCGATAGGAATTGTGGGAGTTTATTAAATTCCATTGTTGTAATCATGCCTGAATATTAATACTTACTTCTGACATACTATTATCTGTGATGATATGACAATGCATTCCTATCGGTCTCAGACCGACCATTTTCCATTATAAACGTTATTTGAAATAGGTGTTTACACAAGGGCAGATCCAGCCAAAATTTTAGGGGGGGGGGGGGCTAACTGAGTTTCGTCCGTCAACACAACGGAAAACAATTAAAAAAGTCATCTAACTTTAACGAATACTGTCTTTTTTCTGCTGAAGGGGGGAGGGGGATTCAGCCCCCCTTTGCCCCCCCCCCCCCCCCCCTGGATCCGCCCTTAATACATCATATCTAATAAGATAGGTAATTTTAAAAACAGCTACAAATAAAAAGTGGACTAAAATATGTATTTTTTTCGTTCTGCAGGTATTATTAAGATCAAGCGAGATATCGTGTTTGCTGCAAGCCTTTACCTCTAACTGGGCTTTTTCAAGTAAGCCGAATAGGAAAAGAGATAAGAATCTAATAAGTAGTAAACCCAAGGCAATTCCATTTGCGGGATTATATTAGGGTTATGGTTGGGATACCCGAGTATTAGTATATAATTGAATATTTACAGTACTACGTATAATATTATGTATTATTTCATTGCTCCATACTGCATGGCGGAACGACCGTCATTAAGAAGTTTTGTGTGCTATATTTCATTTAGTTCAGTAAATGGCACCTTTTAAAAGAGTGGTCTATTTTATGGTTTCACATGTAGAGAAGGGAGCCGGAGAAAGAGAGGGCAAGTCAGTTGCCCGGTGCCGGCTATAATGGTGATAGTTGTTTTGTTTTGTTGGTGAAATATTACGATACCAGCTCTTTAAACACTCAGGTGCAATGCCACAGATCCCCTTTCAAAGAAAAAACGAACAGTAAAACAACTCTCTTACAGTACCAGGCGAGTAGTTCAAATGATTTAAAGTTATGAGATGGACCGACAGGTGTTACTAATGGCTACTGAAAACGGCATGGGAAGGAAACTAACACTATGAAGCAGTTGTCTTATTATGTTCCCCATTATGAAAGCAATAATCAAGAGAAACGAGTCGGCAGGAGACTTTATTAATTATTGAACAAACGAATCGGGATATTTTCTTGGGTATACTGAAAAGCAATATTTTTCACTTTGTTGTCATTTCCTAATGAAATGATATTACGTATCCTGTATAATAAGGATGATCTTGGTTGACCCAAGGTGACACACGGATTACACAGCCACTGACTTCATAATATTATTGTAACGTAACATTTTGATCCTGCCAGGCAGAGTTGTCATGTACTTTTATAATATATTGTTAGCAGGTTTTTGGAATCTGGTTCCTTTTTATTTTCATTTATTTATCTTTTTTTCAACTTGCCAAAATTTGTTTAACTTGCTACCATTTCCTGGCAATGTGTGTTTATATTGTGGCCATCTGCCGTACACACTTGAAACTAGTACGAGAGTAATTTTTAGGGTTTTCAAAAGGCTCAAATATTTCTCGCTCAAAATCTGATTTCACCAATATAACTAATGTATTTTACTGTAAAATAACTATCCATCGAAAATGTGTTTGTCGAGGATTTTCATTATTTAATTCAAGGTAATTCAATTGTTATGCTCGCCTTAATTGCTCTTCGTGTTCTTCTGTGGATCAAACATTTTTCCAACATTCTATTCCGTTTATTTCACTGTTCAACGCTGCTTACCTGTCGCCTACCTGTATTTTTAGTTTGAAGGATTTCTTTTGGTTTGACTTTCAGTTGGCAAAGTACAATCAAGGTGCCGTTTGTAATTAAAACATTTACTTTCACTCTAATGACTCAAATCATGAATTTCGTTCAAATAGAAACATAATTTACTTCTGCCATTTCTATGATTATTTCTTTTCTGGTTGTCTTTTTAGGATATCTGAATATGCTGTGGGATTGTTATAATGATTCCTTATTCAAATGACAGACTAAGAACAACTAAACAGGTTTAAGGTCTTGATGATCTAAGCCCGGCGGGTGTAAACGGGGAAAGTGTCTCCAACTCCAGTCAGGAAGGAGTAATAGAATACAAATGAAACAAACCTGATCGTGGACAACACAAAGAAATATTTTTATTTTCTACGATTTTTTAAGTATTTCAATATACAAGTAATGCGAGTATTTTTGTAATTATTGTCATGTCGCCACCTCACTATTATGGTGGCTAGTTATCGGTTCTATTCTGTTAATCGCATTCAGTGCAGGTCCACTATCAACAACAGTTGAATCATGTACACCATCGTTGTCTTTATCTTTACACGTAACTAGCGCTTTGAGTGAACGCCTGTACTGTTTTACTCTCCAACAGTACAACATAGGGTTGATGGCGGACGTTATACCAAGAGTAAAGTCAGCAAACAGTTCGTATTCTTCAAGCCATTCTGAATCGAGACATTCTTGACATTTCCATTTTATCAAAACAAGGCTTAGATATGGAAGTTGTGAAATAGCTAGCGTAAGTGTTATAAAAAATGCTACGAAGCGAAAATTTCTCTCGATTGTCCAGTTTTTTTGGACCCATCTTGGTGCTTCTTGGTTGCTATTGGCGTAGGCGGAGGTTTCAACTTTTCTTTTCTTCTTCAGGAAGCAATACATAGTGATGTGAATAATGATCATTGTTATCATGGGAATAAGGATGTGAAGAAAAACGTCTATCAGATCGTATGTGATGTCGTCCATCCCTGTAAACTGAAGACCGCTAAATGAAAGGGAATAAACCCAAGCTATTGCTACGGCAGCTGAGGTCTTCCTTGGAGTTACAGAACTTCGGTAATAGAGAGGAAACACTAGAGCAACGAGGCGATCTGCTGCAAAGAGAATCACTAGAAGAGTTGCAGCGTTATCCAGAGCGTAATCCAAAACCGTGTAGAAGTTCCAGTCGTCTTCAAGCCAAGTGCTTCTTCCAAAGGCATATTGATAATTGATCCAAGCAGATATAGAATCAGCCAGAAGACCCTTGAAAAAATCCGTTGCCACCAAAGCGATGATAAGAACGGAAAAAGGTTTTCGAAATGACTTGAAAGGGTTTTTATAAAGCACAATAAGTAGCAATCCATTGATGACCACACTTAGAACTGCCACCAAGGATTGTAAAATGGCATAGATAAGGTAGTTTATTCCTACCAACTCGGATGTTGTGTCGTTCATTGTAGACTGAGGTGTGCTGCTAGATCTGATATAAATTCGCCAAATTCTGCTTCTACTTATACTAATTGAAAAAAATGAATAATGCATTATTGACAAAGTCGCGCGTGACTGTTAGAAGACCTTCAAGTGGCTGTAAAATGAATGATTGTGATATAGATAAAAACAGTAATCTATTGATAGTGATAACGGTTAGCTGTGATCTTTAACATCCTTTATTGCGCTATTGACAAATGATTCTCAACTCAGAAAAACAAATTAAAAATCCTATATACGCGATAAACAGCTGATAAAAGGCGATGACTTTCCCTAATCGCTTGTTTTCGCTTTGACGATATTTGATAGTTTGCCAGCGCACGAAAGATGTCTCAATATTTCGCGGTGGAAAGTTGGCAATTCTTGTGATAAAGTTTTCATATTTTATTCAAATTCACACAAGATATATGATATACAACACGTTTATACACGTTTAAATTGTTATATTAAGAACAGTCGGGATCTTGATATGGATGCTCTCCACTTAGCTACTTTTGCATATTTTAGATCACACGTCACTCTCTCAGCTACGCAGTTTGTTTTACTGGCGGAGAATGCCTCTGTTCTCCTTTTGTTACACTTTCATTAACTAAATGATTTCTAATGATATTACTAACAGATGTATGGGGAAAAATCTTTGAAAATATTAAGATCTCTATATCTTCGGCAATAACGTTCTTGAGTGACATCAGTTTGAGGAGGACTTTGCCATACCTCGAGGGCTCCTCAGGAAAACGGGCTCTGCAATACCTGTCAAGGGCACAAAGAACCATATCTTGTAGGGACTCGAAGTCTTGAGCATAGGGACCTTCCGAGGCATCTGTCATGGGGTAATAATAGATCAGTTTAGTCATCTTCTCAGGTTTATCCTAAACAGTTCACTATTAATACTTTGAATTCATATTTGTGTGCCCGGAAGACTGACTGGTACCACTTGTTCACATTTGACCCTCAAAGTGTATATGCAATGTGGTTAAACTGAGCAGGTTAAACTGACCGAGAGATATGCAAGATACTAAAAAAAAGACTAAATCATGACGATATGTTTAAAGGATCAACCTTTTGATAACCAGGGTGAAAAAAACCAAACTAGAAATGCCGAGTACGAATACGTCTGTTTTAGACAACTTTTCACTCGACAGTTACAATTTTTAGTAAGAAAATTCTTCTGTTCAACTTAAAAAAATCTTGTGTGAGAAGAATAAAGGTTTACCTGGTGAGAAGAGTAGAATGGTCTTTAGGCAGGCATATTCCGCTTCTTCCAGGTTTCTTAGTTTCCAAATGCTTTCACGAAAATTCCTCAAGCTTCTGTTGAGCTGCATTTTTCTCTCGTTACACAATGCCGGGTTAGCTTCAATTTCGTAAGCCATTGAAATGGTTTCCACTTGAAGCTTGTATTGGGCAGCACTGATCATCAACATCTCACTCCATCTAGATCGAAGTACTGTGTATTGTTCACAAACATCAAGATTTACAAACATCGGTACCCGTCGAGCCCACTCTAACGTAGACATGAATACTGAACACATCTGGTGGTAAAAGCTTGGTGGCCCTTGTAGTACAGGATTGGAGGAAGAGGAGGCAGAGAACGTTGTAAGAGGAGGGCGTATGCTTCTTTCCAGCTGTGTCAGGACAGCAATCAGATCGTACTGTGTTGTAAAGGATTTGGACGATCGAGAAATGTAAGAGTACTTTGTGGGTCTCCCTCTTCGAATTGCTGTAAAAAGAGATGAAATTCAAAAGAACTCGTTAGTTAACCCTGCTAAAGAAAGTGATATCATGAGAGACAATTAAAGTATCACTGATGTTAGGCTGATGAAAGGTTACCATAAAGGGATAATGTGTCCTTATTTTCTTATCTCGGATATTTCAGTAAAAACACATGCCTCCGCAACCAAAATCATGCAAGACGGACTCATTACCTTCTCTCCTCATTCCAACGCTGACGCACTTCTGGAAACGACAGGCTTGACATTGTGTGCGATTTAGTTTATCAACACGACAGTTGGAAGAAGACTCACAAGTATATGTGAGCTTGTAACGAACTGTTCTGTTGAAAAAGCATTTACAGCCTTCACACGTAAAAACACCGTAATGTCGACCCGAGGAAGGAGCACTGCACACTGCACAGTCTATAGTCTTTTCAGGATTATCATACCAGTAAACCTCATGCATTTGTGACCAAGAAGACATTTTATCAGAATAAAAATCGTGTTACCTTCACCTCCACTGACCGATTCAAATGCCCTAATCTAGCTGGGCGAAAGAGGTGTCTTGGTATTTATGACCCCCCGAAGCCCTTTGTAGATCTACCATTAATATTTCATGTCATCTTAAAAGTGTATTAAGTAAGGCCCAATTAGCACTCCAACAGCTAGTCATGTAAACTACCAGTTTGGTGAACATTTTTACAGTGAACTTTGGAAGGTCTTTACCTGTATCGTTATTATTGAAAAAAGAGGCGTAACCAGGATTCATAAAGTAGGCAAAGTTAGACGTTATCGATATATATAGTTAGGGTTAGGGTGACCAATAACAACATCCCTCTACATCCTGCTCACTTCTGCTGGGCATAGTAGTTTCGTCTTGCCAGTTCAATCAGTTACTCATTCTTTTACCTCCGTTACGCCATGACAGGTACGTATCACAGCTAGGATTTGCCATCCATGGTTCTTTCCACACGTTATTTAATGTATTGTAGTCATTTCGATTTTACATGAACACAAGTTGTTTCAGTCAGTTACTCAATAGGTTCTCCATTGTCATACTTCCTTTTTTGGAATGTGCCACTAGCTACTGGGTCTTATCATCCATTGTTCCTGCCACGCGTACTTTAATGTATTGTAGTTATTTCGAATTTAGTGGAACATAAGTTGTTTCAATCAGTTACTCAATGGAACATGGGCTCGTAAGTTCTCCATTGTCATTCTTTTATCTCCGTTAAGCCGTAACTGTTTTGGAATGTGCCACTAGCTACTAGGTCTTATCACCCATTGTTCTTGCCACGCGTACTTTAATGTATTGTAGTTTTTTCGAATTTACTGGAACATAACGAAACCTGTTATGGCTGACAAGGAGACCAAAGTTTGTTTTGCAATACTTCATATTGACAAACCCGCTGGCAAATCATACTTGGTGGAATATTTTTCAACTGAAGGTTGAATCTCTTGAAGTACAGTAAAAAATAATAATGAATCTTGCACAGTGTTCTTGAAAACCAACATTACATAGTATAACAACAGCACAATACTAATGCTAGTTTTATTTGTAAATATCAGTTTTATTATGAATTGCTGATCATGCCAGCCCAACTGGCCTATATGATCTGTATCGATATCACAGTGTTGGTATGCCAACTACAGGCTAGGGGCAACTCCTTAAACTCTGAAAATACAAGTGAATAAGAAGGAAACTCAGTTAAACACCGTGTAAAAGAAAGATTGTAACTATACTGACGTTTCGAACCATGCGTTAGTCAGTCCTTAATCAAAACAACTTTACAAAGGACTAACGTCCGAAACCAACTTTTTTACACGATGTTTAAGTTTCCTTCTCATTATTCACTTGTTATATGGGGTTTAGGAGTACCCCCTCCTCCAAGTATACAGTAAATAGCATAATCATCAAATCAGGTTTTTTTTCACAAGGAAAGTTCAGGAGTAGTCGTTCCGTCAAAGTAGGACTGATAATTTTGAGCTATCTTTATAAAACGACACTGAACTTTTTAGTTACTTTAATTATTTATCATCAAAACTGATGGCTTTGTCAAGGACACTAGGACACCCGAAATAGTCATATATGATATTATATATAAGTTGTTCTTTAGTGGAAGAAAATATATTCTGTATTGGCCTTCGTCGGTAGCCGCCAATATAAACCCGTATTGGCGGCTCAATATAGCAATAAGTTATAAAAGTTCAAATTTCAAAGTTGACAAGCCATGACAGATTCAGCACGTCTAACGCTTGTGTACGAAGTGAACAAAGAACGGAAACGACTTAGATGGAAGTACATATGGACCTACAATCCTAAGATATTTCTAAAGGAGAATGAAAAAACAACTGGAAATTCAAATGAAAACATTTACTTTTGTTAATGATGGAAAATACTCCCAGCTCATTTTAGATCTTCAAATACATACTCCTGAAAGAATATATTCTCTCCAATCAGAGCCTATAATTGTTCAATATACTTTATATTATGTTATACAGCTTTTTGCAAAAATTATGGCCGCTTCAAGTATATATACAAGTATATCAAAAGTGCTGATCAGCAATTATGGGATGTCATCCCTGATATTTTTTTCAGAAAGCTCTAGTGAAAGGCAACCCGAAAAAAATATCAGTGATGATATCCCATAATTTCTGATATACTTTTAATATACTTCTATATATACTTGAAACGGCCATGATTTTTGCAAAAAGCTGTACTATATTATATAATTTATATCATACTATATACTTATATTTTTCCATAATATTCACTTCTCTTCCTATGGAGATATACATAATATTTTCTCTCACTATAAATATATATTTTCCCTACCTTATATATAAGCTTATCAGCAGGCTTAACAGTTTTGCTCAATATTTTTCCATATTTCTACTCAGTATAAATATACCTTTTGTAATTTTCCTTAATTCTGTCGTTAAAAATTGTTAATATAAAAAGGCTGGAGGTCAACAAGAAAAGATATTGTTAATTTGACCTCCAGACTCAAACAAAAATACTAAGTTCTATTATAAGTTATCCTTTCCACTTAGTAATATGTAATATAGATTGAAATTAGTATAACATTTTATTTTTCTTCTTCAATGTAGTTAATTATTATAATGTAAAATTGTTAAAAGATGTAAAATAGAATCAATCAATCAGTTAGTAATCTAAGAATGGTATTTCATGCACTGTCGGGACTGGGATTTAGCCATTACTACATGGGATTGGGATTTTGCAATATCTCTAAATCTAACTGTATAAGTCGGACTGTCGGTCTAGGACAGTGGGATTAGGGACCCCTCTAGATTCATGGTCAGAGTCACGAAAAAAGAAATACTAGAGCAAATGCGCACAAATCCAAACTTCGCCTCGTATATGATTAACCATTATGTCCTTTTATTCCGTTTCCTACCTTTAGTAACTGCAATGAAATCAATCTTACTGATAGATATTTTGACAATGCCAACAGTATTGTTAGTTTTAAGAAACGGTCACGTCTCAGAAAGAACAATGCAATCTACTATTAATAGCGGCATACATGATCAGGTACCATCTCTAGTAGTTGAAGGGTTTGAAAGCACATGTTCGACTCAATACATGAACTGGTGCCAAGTATATCTCAGTAAGATATGTAAGAGTCAGTAACACCTGCTCAGTTTATTTTTAATGATATCGGAGATAGATAAGTATTGAAACTATTTTGCGGCCTATATACAACAAACATGGAGAGGACTATACACGAACTAGTGATGCACCATTCAATGTATACCCCCAACCCCGGGCTTTACACGTGGCGGATTAGACATTTACTGTTCTAAAGAGAGCTAATGCTATGACGGCAGAGCATCTCAAATGGTCAACTACCCTGGCCCATATTGGATCATAATTTGAACATTTTTACATTTCATCAGTCATTATCGTTTGTCAGTTTGTCAGTATTTTCTATTATCTCTTTCAAAACAAAATATTTTCCACGATGACGAAATACGCTATGTCTTAAAAGATATTTGTTAAACCTTTCCACAGATGAGTTTTTTTTGTTTTTTTTTTTCGAATCAAAAGCTCAACATCAACACTAGACATGTATTTACATAATACTGATTTTAGAAAACAGGAACATTATTATCATTTTGACATAAAGCACTTGTGTTTCTAGTGTTGTTTAGTTCTTGTAAATAAATCAGCAGACAATGGCACCAGCACTATGAATTGAAAGACCATCAGAAATCATGATTTCAATCTAGACTCAACTAAAAAAACTTCTGCGGTTATCTGTGACTCTAAAAGGTCTGATTGGCATGAATGCAACAAAAGCCGGCATTAATTCCGTAAAGTTGCAAAAATGTTTAACCGAGGGAGGCGGTGTTCTTTTCATTTTCTTTCACGCAGTTGGGGTCCAAAGAATTTGTCATCATGGTGATCGTGTGTATCAACATGTAATTAACTATACTATAACATACTATATTTTAAAACTATGACAGATGTATTCCGCACGTTCTCTGCTAGAAGTCGGATCATATTGCGCTATACTTACAGGAAGAGCTTGAGTTTTTTAGAAGGTGTAGGATAAAATATAGGTAAAAATGCAAACTACGTGCAAAAGAGTTTTACAAGGAAGCCCCTAAGGTCATTTCCATTTCTTTATTGCTTATTGATACACATACATACACGAACGCTAGAAATGCCGTGCCATAGATTTTCATCGTGCGAATTTCGTCTTTTCCTCGTTAAGATGATGAAGATGATTATATATTTCAAGTTTACGTCCTCAGACGAACCAAAGAACTCAGAATTAGCTTTTCTAAACAACCACCTTTGTTTGACCCGTTGATTGTAGAGGGGAAAGAATTAGAAGTAGTAAAATCAGCTAAGTTACTGGGTATTACTGTAAGTAGCGATTTGTCATGGAATGACCACATCCATGGGGTAATAAGAAAGCTAATAAGAGAATGTATTTCCTTATTCAGTTAAAACGAGCTAAAATTCCTCCAAAGGATTTGTGTCTATTTTATGTAACCTGCATTAGATCAGTCGTTGATTATGGGGGAGTAAGTTTTTATAATTCCCTACCACGTTATCTTAAAAACGAATTTCAACGTATAGAGAAGAGGGCTGTCTCTATTATTCTGCCAGATTGTGGTTATCATACTGGGATCGAAAGACTGAGACTTAAAGGGATAGAGGACCCCCATAACTATCTTCGTAAAACGTTTTTTACATCAATTGAGAACAATGAAAGTCACAAACTTAGTAATCTCTTGCCAGCAAGGCATGTAAGCAAATACAATTTACGAAACAACCGTAAATGTAAAGTTCTACCTGTGTACACCAACCGAGCAAAGAATTCGTTCATCCTATCCATGTGTGGCTGAAGTAATCAGTTGGTTATCACATCATGGCCAGAGATGACGTTTCCTTGTTCAGTTGGTGTTTGCAACTATTTTATACTTATATTCATGTTTTTATAGTCTTATTTATAGATATATAATTTATTGTATATAATATTGTATTGTAAATTTATTCTTAACTATTCCTAAAATTGTATATAATTATGTAATTCAGCTTTCGGGCGGCGAATAATTTTAATGAACTATTTATCTTTTTTCTATCTACGAAGAAACACACACCCGACGACGTGCTCTAAAGCTACGGAATTCTAGATATTTAGTCAAGCCGGTTAACAGTTACATTTGAAGCGGCTCACCAGTATGACATATACTAATCTTGCTGTCATTCTTTGTGAATACGTTGATAACATAAATATAGAAACATGTTTTAGTTTCTTACACGTTTTTATGGAATCATTTTACGAGAATTACGACAAAATAGCTTATCATTATGGCGCAAGACAGGTCAGTGTTTCCATTAAGCTGTCAAATACAGGGCCGTGATTGGCCCCCACCCCCAAAAGGGGGAGAACACGCAAATATCCGTTGCTGTACGCGTGGAGTACTTATTACAATTTTTTTTTTGCCCAGCAACAAGGCTGACCCGGCGTACCGTTATGATATAATTATATCTGCGAGTATGATAAGGGTGTATACGGCGATACAATGAACAATGCAATGCCGGAACATCAGAAAACAAAGTAATGCAAGTAATTATTGTAAAATACAATAGTCTTTAACAAGCATTTGTCACCGGCTGCCAAAACATGTTAATGGAATATGCCCTATGGCAAACTCGTGGATACGACCAGGCGAAAATGAGCTGTGACCGAACTTGATGTAGCTCTTAAAACCGCTTGTCTATTTTAAGCTTTTTGCCTTGTGATATTTCTGCTTAGTGATAGAAATACAGATACTAATTTCTTGGAGAGTTGAAAGTAAGTATGATCATTTAATACCTAAAGCAATGTGATGGCCTTGCGTTACGCGTATTTCGTTATTAGAGAGCTTAAGATTCGTGTTTTTTTCTCCCGCAAACGGCAAACGTGACCAAGTTTTCTTCGTTTTCTTGTATTTCACTTGCAAACTTTCTTAACAAAAACAAAATTATTTTGTTATTCTACGACTTGGAGATTTTCGTGATTCCTTTTTAAAAATTTTAAAGAACTTTTCACTGTCAATTGACGTTTCACGTTTGCCGTGAACGGGATTCTCAAACTCTCTATTTGAAGGTCACCAGTACGTATAATCTTGCTGTAGCAGAGGAGGAGTGAATAGTATCCCACAGTGCTTTGCGAAGATACATTTTCAATATGGCGGAAATTCGTTGTCTTGACCAACACCAACGCGAAAAAAATGATTTTAATCTAGCAACGAGGAATGTTTCTACTTTTCTATATTTTTGGGCAAGATCTAGAGATAATAATTGATCGTATCTGTAATTTTAGGCTTGATTAGATGAGTTTGGAACGTATGATTTGACATTTTCTCCAGTGTTGGGAGATTTTTTGTTCTTGATAATTTGGTTGGTATTTCTCTGTGCTTAACTTAATAATTTGAGGGTCGATCTCGCATATTATTTGCCTCCTACTTAGTATCTTATCTTAGCTTTAAAATGAACCTAGTCCGACCCAAATCGACCCACGTTTTCACTAAGAAATGATGCATTATGTTTGACTACTTTTCATGTGTTAGACCTTGCCAACTCTGGTATCTGAGAATTGTCACTCGAAGCGTTCTCAGTTCACGTTGATCGTAATCGACTCTATTCCATTTCTAAGTGTAGAACCAATATGTTTATTTATTTAATTGTTTTAAACTCTGTTCGTAACATAGACTTTCGTTTTGTGTTTCAAAATAGACCAAGCTCAATCACAGGTATCCCAAGCTGGGTTTCTGTGGTTTCCTATCGATTTTATAAGGCAATGTATGGCGATTGCTCATGACTTGAATCGGAATTAAATTTCTTATTACGAGGTCAACCGGCTTGGACCTTGAGTGGCGGACATCCAAATGTAACTCTCTGTTTTAAAAGCTGTTTAAAACACAGCAAACTAAACTTTTAATATTTTCAATGGTTTTATTTTACTAAATAAAATATCTTCGCTTCACTAACTTGAAACATAATGATCAACGTGCGAAGAAAATCGATAATATACTTGCTTTCGCAATGCATTGTGGGATACTATTCACTCCTCTGCCGTCGTGCATTCTTTGTGAATGCGTTGATAACTTAAATATAGAAACATGTTTTAGTTTCTTACACGTTTTTATGGAATCATTTTACGAGAATTACGACAAAATAGCTTATCATTATGGCGCAAGACTGGTCAGTGTCATTTCCATTAAGCTGTCAAATACAGGGCCGTGATTGGCCCCCATCCCCAAAAGGGGGAGAACGCGTAAAGGCATCCGTAGTGGAGTACTTTTTACAATTATTTGCCCAGCAACAAGACT
This sequence comes from Anthopleura sola, assembly GCA_023349425.1. NCBI lineage: Eukaryota > Metazoa > Cnidaria > Anthozoa > Actiniaria > Actiniidae > Anthopleura > Anthopleura sola. The sequence goes on along the minus strand of JALHLI010000007.1, from coordinate 11,550,050 downwards.
GACCCGGCGTACCGTTATGATATAATTATATCTGCGAGTATGATAAGGGTGTATACGGCGATACGATAAACAATGCAATACCGGAACATCAGAAAACAAAGTAATGCAAGTAATTATTGTTAAATACAATAGATTATAACAAGCATTTGTCACCGGCTGCCAAAACATGTTAATGGAACATGTACTTAAGTACTGTTTAATAAACGAGTAGGAGTGTTTTATCAGGTTTTAGATCTGATGAAACACGATCTACGAGCTTATTGAACTACTTATGAAACGTCTAGGTGTATACATTCATGTTCTACTAAAATTTTAAAGATAAAATTGAATTCGACTGAGAAAATTGGAGTTAAAGTTTATGCAAATCAGGATGATTTTGTATCAGATATACAACCTCCTCCACGGACAATGATTTCTATTGTGTTTTCCTCATTGATTATATATTCATGAGTCAGTTTTATAAGTGCCCTATGGCATACTCGTGGATACGACCGGGCGAAAATGAGCTGAACACGGAATGAATTGATTACTTATTTACAGTTTAAAATTTGTAAAGCAAATGACTCGTAGTAAAAATATTGTTTTTCAGTAGAATGAGACCGTTATTTCGCCTTGATAAATTTAACCAATAAAGTTGTAGTCTTCACACATGAGCTAGTTACACTAGGCTAATACACACCATTAGAAAAAACCTACTAATGGTCTATCACCAATCGAGCCCTGTGATTGGCTGAGCTACTAGGGGTCTATTAGTGATAGACCTCTAGTAGCGAAAAGCGCCGGTTTTGAAAACCAAAAAATATATATATTCAAAGCAAAATCCAAAACTTTTTGCATCCTTTTATTGGACCGATTAGTAGGTTTTTACTAAAACAATTAGACCTCTCGCCCTCAGGCCGAAGGCCGAATGGGCTATTGACTCGTAGACCATTCGTACTCGAGGACTAATTGTTAAGTAGGCCATGAGGGCGAGAGGTCTAATTGTTTTAGTAAAAACCTACTAATCGGTCCACAGGGCTCGATTGGTGATAGACCATTAGTAGGTTTTTTCTAAAATGTATTAGTCTAATATCTATTTCACTCTAGGTGAAAATGAACTCCATTGGCGTTCATGTATACGAGAATATACGTATTCGTAAAGATTTATAGACGGCCCAGGTCGCACAAAACCCATTTTCTCACTATTGGAGACTGGCTCTGTGAGCAGGTACAGTATGTGGCTCTAATTGTAAACACTTTTTGCACTCAGTGTTATTTCTCGCCAACAAAATCATGATTCTGAAAAATTCTGAAAAATTGTCATAAATTAGTTATACACGTTAGTTAACATATAAAAATTTTTTTTGTACTTATTATAGAAACTTTATGGAATGTTTTTTCATATGATGTCCGTTGGTGGCTCTAATTGTAAACAGGTGGTTCTAATTGTAAACACTTTCTGGTTGTGAGTTTTGAATGGCTTGAATTTGTATTTAATGGCTTTAATCCGCGAGTCCAGCCTCAAAAATTCAATGTTTAGGTTTCAAGTTGTGTTAAGACAATATTTTACTGTTCGTTTTATTACAGTAAGTCGTCGACGCAGAATTGCTGACGTGGCAATTTTTGTGATAAACACATAAAAAATTACATAAGCACTTGAACTTCAAAACGTTACCTAAGCACAGTAACTGTAGTATTTTTGCTATCATATCTCAAGAGCTACATATGAACCGAAGTGGCTTGTTTAAACCTTCAGCGAACATAGAAGTGTTAACGATTAGATGCACATCACAAAAACACGTGTAATTTTCACTGGCATGGAGACACGCTCATTTTAAATATCAACTCAATTATTATTTACAAAACACAAGTTCCATCCTTTGGCTTTTAGGTCATATAAAAACCAAGTCGTACTATTGCGATTTTAGAGTGAAAATATACGACTTTTCTTACCCATTACCTTAAAGGTGCGCTTAAAATACGAATTTGTAAATAACAGCCTTCAGCTTACCTTGAATCGAAATTGAATTTTGGCGTGTATCGAACGTGAGGATGCCCAAAATAGCATGGAATGATTGACAAGTAATCAATATTTTATCGGGCAAAATCTTTTTCGTAAACCTCAAATTTACGGCCTAAAATTTACGGTATAAAAATATGACCGATTGTTGTGGAAATGTAAACAAAACAACATGAAAACTTTAATAAAAATAAATAAATATAACACATGAACGAATAAACATTCACTACTACAGTCATTCATGTCCCTTTTTCCGTCGTTTCACATCCTCTCCCTTTATTTTATGGACTGATATCTTTCGTTTCTTTGACGGCGCACTATCTCTTGATTTCTTTGTTCTTGTGGATGCTTTATGACTTTTATCTTCCAGTCTCGGAAAGTCTTTTCTATATGTTCTTTTTCTGCGCATTTTATCTGAGGATCTGGATTTCGTTTTCTTGTCCTTTATCCTTTTACTGTCCCTAGCTTTGTTTTTCCTACCCCTTTGAAAGAAAATAAAATAGATTACGTTACTGACTACTATACAAGCAAACATCAGCAGACCTATGAACAAAAGAGATATGGCTTTATCAAACACAAGTTATCATTTTAGGAACATAGTCAAGTACTTTACGAAAGAATCTCGTTAATGATTCATGATAGAGGGCAAACAAAAGAGAAGATGTCAGATGAAGAATAAAAACTTCAAGTTTTATAAAAACCCTGAAACAGCGTCTAGTTGGGTTGAAACAGCCTCTGGGTTGATCGAAGTCAGAAATGGCTAACTGGCAAATCTTATTTAGTATCAAAAAAACAACCAAAGGATGGGTGCTTTCAGTATTTTCTTAACAAAAGTCCTGGGGTACAAAGCATAACAAATATTTCACCAAAATATGTTAATATACATATACAGCGGTTTGCAAAAATTCTGCAAATTCAAATATATCAATATTTAGCAATTATTCGCCGAAGGCGAAGTGATTATCGATGAATATTTACCGAGCGGCGAGTCTTCGAGCTGCGAGGTAAATATTCCTCAATAATCACTGAGCCTGAGGTGAATAATTGTTTTAGTATAAATAAAAAGGTGATTATTTCAAAAAAGAAAGAAGGAAACAACATTGAAAGTGAAAATATTTTATTTAAAAGCGCGACGGTCACGCTGACAGCCATTTTGTCCGAAAAGGTGATTATCGGCTGATAATCCGAGATAGAAAACCAATCAGAGCGCGCGATTTTGTATAATCACCTTTGTATTTATACTAATAACCCTTATTTAAGCGATTTTCTTTTAGAAATTAAGATAAGATAAGATAAGATAGGATAATTTATTTAACGTCAGTAACACAGGGAGTGGTTACCCAGTCTCCCGAGCCAGAGGCTCATGGTAAAAGTGTTTGACAAAAATTACCCATAATGCACTCGATATATCGATATATTGAATTTTTGCAGAATTTTTGCAAATCGCTGTATATACACCGAATCCCTAAAACTTGGACATTTTTGCGATATATATATACATACATGTTTGAGTGCTATTTTTGTTGAAAAATAAACAGTAAACAAGGAGCAAATCAACTGCAAACATTTTGAAAAAACCTCATAAGGTATTCTAGAACAACTTGGTAACAAATGTTTGTTGAAAAATGACACACTCGATTGCAGAAACGTTGTAGTATACATTTATACATATATACTTTTATACTTTTTACCAATTGATGCATATCTTACAAAATAATATTTTTCAAGATGTTTTATCAATAAAGAACATGAAATATATGATTTGAGTTTTTAAGCCTAAAAAGTGATAATATATAAATAAATATAATTTATTAATATCCATCAAAGCAAGGCATAGATGTGTTTTGATAACTTTTCATCTCATTAGGTATTAGGTGTGTATATGCATAAATGTATACCACAATGTTTCTGCAATCAAGTGTAATATAGTGTTTTTTGACTTTTACTTTTTGTCTTTTTTTCTTTTTCTTCGTCTCTCCCCATCATCTTCATCACTACTGCTGTCTTTTGCTTGATCTTCAAATTCTTCAGGATAAAGTTCTTTGTATCCATTATGTCCCCACCTTTAAACACACAAACACCATAACATCTAATGATGAATTTTTCCAAAGCTTGTGAACCTGTTTAGTTACATAAGACTTACCTATCAGACAAAGAACTTTCATAATTTGTTAACTCTTTCATCCAGTATTTACTGCTAGTTCTCTCTGGGCATGCATTGTTTCTTGGCAAACTTCTTCTGTTAAACAAAATAAATACAAATCCAGTCTTAAGTAAGTAACCATGGCAATTTGGCTTGGTCATCTCTCAATCCAAGAATGCACACAAAAATGTTAAACTGACACCTTTGCTCAACAACACATGCTGGGTATTCAAGGCCTGATACTCAGGCTAATTCAAATGCTAAACGGCAGGTATAAAATGTAGATATCTTATTTTGTGATGTGTTTAAATTTCGCCTTTATAGGATCTATCAATGCCAGAAAAGAGGTATAAACTCACGAAATTGTAGCCAGTCTGCATTTTATCCCTGAGGCTACCTAAAGTATAAAATGCAGACTGGCCGTTAAACTGTGATTACTTGACGCTACACACTGTATTGTATTGTGATGTTTTGACCTTTCTACGTATCATCTTGTGATGTGTTTATCCTTCATAGAGTCTATCATTCTCAGAAAGCGGTATGAAATTACGATATTTAGTGAAGAGATAAAAAACGAGCGCGCGTGCTATGTTGAGTTATATTAGCACGCGGGAAATTGCTCGAGGGCTCAAGCAATTTCCCAAGTGCTAATATAACTCAACATAGCAAAAGCAAGACGAGTTTTCTATCTCTTTTATAAAATAACTAAGATATAACACGAGTCCTCCATTTTTTTCGGAAAGAAACAGCAACAAAACATCGCTTGCTTTGCTGACGTCATTTCCTCACGATCTATGTTGAGTTATATTAAACGGTAATTGACCAATCAGAGCGCGCGTTATATCTTAGTTATTTTATAATCTTTAATAAAGTATCTTTATAAATTATCGAACATTAACTCGACTATTTTGGAGTCAACGCTAGCTTTGAAACAAGCAAAACGATTTGTCAGCGTTTTTTGTTGATCACTCCATGACTCGAAACTGATATTAAGTTCCGGCGAAAGGCTAAGTTTCTTTCAAGACACTATTAAAATCTGTATGTAAGGACCTTGAGAGCCAATGTTTACAGAAATTTACGGTGAAAATTATCAGGTAAGGTAAGAGAAATTGATTTAGTTTTGCCAAGCGTGTATGCTGCTCGCCGGCGTACAATAGCTCATTTCGTCGAACCCTTTAGATACAAGATTGTACGTTGATTAATCTTTGTATTGTATTTTATTTACCAGTCTTCATTTTACCAGTCTGCGTTTTACTGGTCTGCATTTTACCTGTCCACATTTTTCTGGTCTGCATTTTATACCTGCCGAAATGCTAAAGTACGTGCACCTTATCACGTACACACACTGACTTACGTATAAGAATGCATGCCATTTTACTACCTAATATCGTGATTATTTTAAGTATTTTTAAGAATTAAATACTTCGAATGGAGGCAATAAGCTATAATGAACAATAAATAATAAAGAAAACCGTGTTAGGTAAGCTTATACAAAAACAAGAGAGTACCGTGTATCCTTGTGCCTGGTGGAATCATCTCGATTACTTTTTACTCGATGAAGTCTCCACATGACCTTCTCTTCTTCTATCTTGAAACAAAAACCCCGTTATGAAAGCTAAACTTGAAAAGTTAAATCATGTGTTTTATGAAGCTAAACACAAGACTCCATATCGATTTTCACAATCATCAGCGAAATTATCAAGAGCTATAGAAACTAAAATCAAGGTTTGTTATTTGATAATGGATATTAGTTTAGATCTATTGATTTACCTTATTGTGAGCATCAGTGTTTCGTATAACATTGTGAAGTAGCTTTTTATCGATAAATTTACGTGCGACCGCCATCTTGAATTTTACTGGGAGCAAACATTACCCTTGAGGGATGGGAGGGTTGGGAAGAAGTCAAGTTTCCTGCCCAGTCCCTATCGTAAAGAACGCCTTGCGGAGAAAGACTAGTACTCCTTAGTACTCCTAGTACTTGTGACAGGCATGTGATAGAGTGTTATGAACAAAGGATAGTAATGTCTGGTGAAAAACGAGAACAATACTATTACAGTGGATTGGATAGGTCACTAGGAGGATATACAAGCATGGAAACTCCAGTTGCCATAAAATTTCTTCAGAAAGATTCCAAGAAAAGCTCAAGATATTTCATCTTTGCATTTTTGTTCTTTCTCGCTTGCTTGATCATTACAGTAGTTGCACTACACTCCTACCTCACACCACCCACCCAGCCTTCATGTGGAGTACTTTTTCAAGGGCCCTATGCAAAGGCTTGCAAAGATTCTTGTACAATTTCAATCGTGGAAAGCATTCCAGAGAATTTAACCTACCCACGCTCAGATGTTATTCACCCCAGTGTTTACAGTGGATGGTTAAACCTTCTCAAATCAGCTGAGCATTCTTTGGATATCGCTTCGTCTTACTGGTCGTTAAGGGGAAACGACACACAAACTGACGACCCTTCTACAGCATGGGGAGAACATATTTTCAATGAAGTTATTGCAACAGCTAAGAGAGGTATTTTTAAAATCATAAAACTTTTTGTTAAAAAAAGGGGCGAAAAAATCTGGGTCGTGCTAAATATACCACAGGAAGCCCCTTAACAAATCACAGAGCTTGTACTCCACTTCCAGTGTTATTTCCATTCCCAGGACTTGCAATAACAGTCAGTCAGTCAGTCACTGGCCATTTTGACTGGCCAAATTATACCCTGTTTCTGGCTCAACATTACTGGTCAAGATGTATGGCAAGCAAGGCAAAGATTTGACTGAACAAGTTCTGATTCTGTGCAGACATTGTGCATTGATTGGCTGTTATTTCAAGCCCTGATTTCCAACTTACAAATGAGTGGTATTACATCTACAGTGATTGGTGCTATTTTATAAAACTTTTCTTCATGTGTGTCAGTATTTCAGTTTTTTGTTCTCATTGTCTGAGAGAATGGACCTTGATCACATGGTACCATGTTTATTCCCATGAGAATAAAAACCTTTGTTTAACCCAACATAACCTCTACTGATGAAGTGCTTGGATGTGAGGCTATGCTGGGTAAAATTTATTGATCCAGTCAATGCAACATGCTGCGAGAAAGGTCCATGAAGCTGTTTAAATGTTTAACTAGTTTTTAACTAGAGTTAAGGAATAAAAAACAGTTTTCTGTGTATTATACTCTGATAAAGACAGAGAACACAAGAGAAGCGTAGGAAACCACGACGCATAGCAGAGAGAGAGAAAAAATGATGTGAGCATGTGTTATGCTCTCATAAAACATGGCTTTTTGACCAATCAGAGCATGCGTAATATCAAAGTTATTTTATAAAAATGAATGTTTTTGATTATTTCAGGAGTAAAGATAAGAATTGTTCAATCAGCTGCTGGACCAGACAAAAACCAAGATACAAAAGACTTGATGCAAATGGGTGTGGCTGAAGTACGTAGTCTGAATCTCACAAGGCTTGTCGGCAGTGGTATTCAACACACCAAAATGTGGGTTGTAGATGGCAAACACTTTTATCTAGGTAGTGCTAACCTTGATTGGCGATCACTAACCCAGGCAAGTTTTATGAATTAGTTACAACTCATTGGGCACCGGTCTTTAGTGTGGTCGCTAAAGGTTCTGAGTAGAAGGTGCAGCCTTTGCTCTAAAAGTATCTGCAAATAGTTAGACCTACACTGTGACTTGGAAGACCACAAAAAATGGTGGTCCTATCTCTTTCAGAGATGTTAAACCTAGATGGCTACAAGTTTATCAATTGCCACTGTCACACGTACAAGTTTATCAATTGCCACTGTCACACGTACAAGTTTATCAATTGCCTCTAGATCTGTCACACGTACAAGTTAATCAATTGCCAACGTCAAGCGTACAAGTTTATCAATTGCCACTGTCGCACGTACAAGTTTATCAATTTATTGCCACTGTCACACGTACAAGTTTATCAATTGCCTCTGTCGCACGTACAAGTTTATCAATTGCCACTGTCACACGTACAAGTTTATCAATTGCCTCTGTCACACATACAAGTTTATCAATTGCCACTGTCGCACGTACAAGTTTATCAATTGCCACTAGTACTGTCACATGTACATGTCACCCTCTCTAAATAAAGTTGATTCAATTCTTTTTTCACTGTTTGTTATTTGGTATTGATGAAGTACATATTATGTTTTCTTTACTAGGTAAAGGAGCTGGGTTTCATGACATACAACTGTTCATGTTTGGGGAATGATATCTCTAAGATATTTGAAGCTTACTGGATGCTGTCCCTTCCAGACTCAAAGATACCAAGTCATTGGCCCAAGGCTTATAATACAAATATAAATTTAGGTACGTTTCATTTTCCCTTTTTTTTATCAGTTGTTTTTATGACTTCAGCACAGGAAGTATTTAATGTTTTATTAATCATCTTTTAGATACCCCTGCAAATATCACCATCAATACCACATATACTACTGGTATATACTTGGCATCTAGTCCAGCTAAACTCTGCCCATCTGGAAGATCTGTGGACATTGACAGTATTTTGAATGTCATTAACAGTGCAAATGAGTATATATACATTGAAGTTATGGATTACTTTCCAACAACTCTCTATCAGTATCCTAGAACGTAAGTGCATGTTTTGTGTTGTCTTGAGCATCAGTAAAAATAACTATATTACTATATTATTATTCATGCATACGGTTTTTATAATTACCAAAAAAATGCGACCTGATACCTTATCAATTAGCTAGCTAGCTATAGCTAGGTGTGGACATGAGTTGATACATGTTGCTGGGCTCAGTGTCGTATGCGAGTAGGATTGTTTGTTGGTTCTCTCCTGTGCTTTGAGGGTTTTTTTTGGGTTCTCCAGGTTTTCCTCCCTCCTCAAAAATCAACTTCTAAATTCCAATTGGAATGCAGTGGAGGAAGAGCCACTCGATGGATTCCACAGTTAATTCTCATTTTATTTTATTTACATTCTCTATTTTAGGTATTGGCCAGTAATTGATGATGCTCTCCGTAAAGCAGTCTTTGACCGTGGTGTCCACATAAGATTACTTGCTGGCTTATGGAAACACACTCGGCCAGACCTCAAGAACTTCTTGAAGTCTCTTTCAGCTATCAATGGCTCAAATGGAGCTGTTGTTGAAACAGTAAGTATAGATATTTCTCATTTTCTTGAAGGATTGTTGTTAATAATAATAATAAATGGTAATGATAATAATAATCATTGATGATGATGATGATGATGATGATGATGATGATGATGATGATGATGATGATGATGATGATGATGATGATGATGATGATGGTGATGGTGATGGTGATGATGATGATGGTGATGGTGATGGTGATGATGATGATGATGATGATGGTGATGGTGATGGTGATGGTGATGATGATGATGATGATGATGATGATGATGATGATGATGATGATGCTTAGAATTAGCATACACTTTTTTTAAGTCTTGAATCTTATAACTCAGCCCAAGTGCTTTGCTAATTAGTGAGACTAATACATAATTTAGCATTTTCATACATGAGATCAACACTTTTCAGTGCCGTCGTCCTGTGCCCCAGCCACACAAGCTGTTATGCAAAAATTCTGGTTCTCTCCACAGTCAGGGTTAGAGTTGTCATTTTTTGCTCTCTTTAACACCTTTCTGTTTTAAAATTTGTTTTAATAGCAATTTTTCAAGGTACCAATTTACAGTGAGGCTCAGGCTGATATACCTTATGCTCGTGTCAACCATGACAAGTTCATGGTGACTGATACCACAGCATATGTAGGTACGTCTAACTGGGCAGCAGATTACTTCCTTTATACTGGAGGTGTTGGTTATGTCATACAAGACCAGTATGAAGGTGATTCAAGTATTCGTAAACAGCTAAAAGCTGTGTTTGAACGAGACTGGTACTCAGCTTATGTTGTTCCTGTTCCAGGATAAGACAAACAGTGAGAATAGCACTCCATTGACAATTCCAGAAACTTAATGTTACTTTGATGCAAAAAGAAACACTAACTATTTGTAATAAACCAATTTTAGAACTAATTGCCACATGTCTAGCACAGTGTATTTTCCCATTAGTATAGTTGAGGGAGAAACATAGACTCTGCTCACTGGGAAAGATATTTTAACAACTTACAATAAATAATAGATTTGTCATAAATAAACAATCAGAAAATAAGTAAGTTTAGTGTATTTGATGAGTATTTGATATCATTGATATTAAAGGTACAGTAGTAGTTCATAACATCACACAACAATTGCTTAATGGTTTTGAATTCTTTATTGTGAACCTTAAATTTTGTTGTTGTTTTATTCAAAACTGTTATTTTACTTGTGTAATATCTTCAAGATAATCTCTACTCCTTTGCTTTTGTATTTTTCTAACTTTTTCAGTCTTGGTTTTAGAATGGTCTTAACTCTATCAGCAACTCCTGGTACAGGGCTCTCAAGCAAACTGGAAAAAAATAGTGGTTATAAAAAACAGTGCTAATCTATCAGAATTGAGTACTCTAAATAATGAAGAACTTTGTTGATAACTAAATAGACCTTATTTGTCTTGGTGCAATATTTACCATTTTCGGACCACACCATTCCCTAGAGAATACTACCACAACATTATTAGATGAGTGTAGCTTAAATTTAAAATGATAGCAAAGTTTCCATTAGATGTTATTGTTTTCAACCAAGACTGCATGGGTAGCTCTTATGAGTTGCAGCCAGTGACAGTTCAAATGACTATTCGGGGGAAATCGGACAACAAGAGCATAGTTTTCAAATCCAGAAACCTGAGGTATAAGGTGGGGCGCTATATGGGGCACTCTTGTATTGGCAGAAAGAACAACATTTGTACTACACTATACAGTGCTAAAAAAATTGGATTGCTTAAAAATATGGAAAATATCAACCGGTTAATGAACCGTCACATACAACCGTCTACATGAAAATGTTAAGACAACTTGTATGGTAGTTTGATCAGTAGTAAGATATCCCATATAAAATCGAATATAAGTTACCCAGTTCTGAAAACACAAACGAGTCATGATGTTGGAGAAATGCGCACAGCCTGACATGACAGCATGATAACTGGAAGTGATTTTCATTGGCTGATATTTCAAAATGCCCAGGGACTGGTTCTAAGGGACAGAAGGGCTTGCGATAAGCATTTGTGTCAGGCTCTCCTTCCTTTCTCTCCCCTCCTTACCGTCCCCCCCCCCCTTCCCCTCCAAGAGCCTGATACTCGGGCTAGCTCAGTTCTGATCATGGAGACCTATTTGAATGTCACATGACAATTTGGAGCTTTCCAAATGGTCAAGTGAGTTAACTAAAATTCAAAATGCGATCGACCATTATTTTGGAGGTGCTTACGTACAGTTGAGTGATTTTGGAAGTATGATTCTTCAATTTGTTTGAGTTGTGTCCATATTCATGTGTCTTCTCATGCTTAACAGTTAAGCAAAGAAATGCTACCCTTGGGAATGACATAGTTTGAAATGGGTACACATTACACCAAGATGAATTAGGTCTATTATGTCCTAAGAGTGTGATTGAAACAAGTAAGGAGAGGTTGGACATACCTTGTTACGACAAAAGCTCCACGATTAATTTTACACCAGTCAAATAAAGAGTGTGGTTCCACAGTCTCCAAGAGATGCTGTGAAAAGAATGTTTGTCCTGAAAAAGACAAAAAGTACTATGGTTAACTTTTGACAGTAAAAAGATGTACAGTATGGCTATATGCAAGAAATGAAATCAATATACACCTTCATTGCTTATGTCCATATGATCTTTATCCTGTAAAATAAGCCTCTTGAGAGCAAAATGTCCACTTGCACTCTTCACTAGGTGATCCTGAAACAATGATGTGACTTCATGATAGTACTTTTAAACAAGCTCCAAGGAAATGAATAGGGTTGTGAGTTAGGGTTGTGGGTTAGGATTGTGGGTTAGGGTTGTGGGTTAGGATTGTGGGTTAGGATTGTGGGTTAGGGTTGTGAGTTAGGGATGTGGGTTAGGATTGTGGGTTAGGGTTGTGGGTTAGGATTGTGGGTTAGGCTTGTGAGTCAGAGTTGTGGGTTACGCTTGTGAGTTAGGATTGTGGGTTAGGAATGTGAGTGTTCAACCCACCTCTTCCTCTGTCGATGTTTCTACTGGTTTACTGGCAGCTTTGGCAATGGCTTTCATTGCTGGAACTAAATCACCTTAAAAATATATGCTTATGATGTTAAATGGCTTACAAAACACTGTAAAATATGAAACAAAAGTAGTGCCAAACTGCCCTTTCCTTGCAGCTATATCATCAATAATAATCATACCTGAGCACTTGAGCATTATAGCCAAAATCAGTTGACAGCCACCTTTATCAAACATTAGCTCTTCACCATGATCCTTTACAAGCTCCAGTAATCCTGGTGATATGCCATCAAGAAGCTCTTTTCTTCTTTGAACTATATCCTTCTTACTGCAATAAATAAAGATGATTATAATAAGCTCTTTAGTCTGTAGAGTTAATACTTGTCTAACACAATTCTGTTTACCTGTGAGGATTGTCATCTCCTTTCTGAAGCAACTTCACAATATCTGGATGGAAGTGTGTTGGTGCTCGTGGCATTAAAATGTAAAGTAAAACTTTGCGGCCATATGTATCCATAGCCAATTCCTTGAGACTAGCAACCATTTCCTGTTACAGAACAATCAACAGTAATCAACATTGTAACCTCAAACAAACATAGGCATGTAACATGCTGATACATCAAAATGCTTCCCCTGCTAACAAGATGCAGTTTACTAAGGATGAGATAAAAGAATAAATGCAAAACGTTTCATGTCGACTTACAGGAAAAATGATCTTTTTGACAAGAACTGTGTCATCAACAACATCAAATAATGAAAGCAAAGCTAAGTGTCCATACTCCTCCTAAAAAGGAATATACAAAATATTGCACATTTTCATTGCAAATGTTGAATAAATAAACATAGAAGAAATGTTATGAGAATACCAGCCATTTGAAAAATCACTTAAATCTTCTTTGTTTTGCCTAAGTGTGTCCAATGAGAATAACCCCAATCACTACAAACAAATGTGTCCTGCAAATAAATGTATACCTTGCAGATTTTGGCGATGTATGTTTTGAAGGTCTTGAGAATAATCTTCCTATCCTGTAAACAGAACATATTTGCTGTGTTAATAATAGTAAAATAGATAACTCTGCCATAATTTTGCATTACAAACCTTAGCAGTTCCATTCCACAAGCACTGCATGGCAACTCTAGCACCATCATGGGTGTGAAGAATAAGTACAAGATATTCACGAATACTTTCTATCATTTCCTGCAGTCAATAATAATGGGGTAAGTGGAGACTTACTTAAGGTTCATCAAACTGATGGTTACTTACTGATCGTGCCTTTTCATCTGATAACAAAAGATATTCCAACAGCACCCTATGAACAATGTTATGTGTGATGACAGATCTAGAAAACACAAACCATCCAGATTGATTATAATACAAATCATAAACAGGGACACAACATTCAAATGCTTCTTACTTATCTACTAAAGGATTCAAAGAGGCTTTCAAGTTCATAAGAATAACTTCTTTCTTTTCTGGTTCATCTTTGATGATTTGCTCAAGCTTCCTGTTATCCATTGTCTTAAATTACAAACAGAATATTTCATAAATAATAAAGAATTTGCACGATCCCAGTAAATGACAATAATGTATTAGCAGCCAGTTTGGGGGTACCTTGAAGAGAGCAAATTCTGGTCCATAAAATTCTTGTATTAAAGAACTCTTTTGGGCAGCTACTGCATAGTCTGTATAGATTGTCTCTAGGATTTCAGATGCTTCCTGTTTTTTAAAACATTGGAATTAGTACAAGTAAAAAGGTGATAGCCTGTTGTGGGATTACTAGGACTGTTTTAGGTATACTCACCTTGTGTTTGATTAGCTTTCTAACTTTTCCATAAAAGCACTTCAATATAACACTTCTTTGTTCCTTTGTCCTTTAAAAGACAGAATTTATGACATGCATATAATCATTATCACAAACAACATCAATGAAAATAAAACAAACTGTGAACTAGGTCTTACCCATATTTAAGCATCTTCTTAACAAAAAACTTGGAATATTTACTTTTTATCATTCCTTCAAAATCATCTGCATAATAACAACAACATCAGTATGTCAATTATCAAATATTACACAACAAGTCTTTGAACCTTTATTATCTGAGGGGAATGGTTAAATGCCGTCAAACAGCAAGAAAACTAACTTGTGTTTTAACTGATGACAAGGAGTTGCGTGTACAGTAGAAATGTTAAGCAATCTAAAAATAGTCTGTAAATATCTTTCAACGACATATCTGTTTCTTATATTCTAGCACTGTGTGTGGATCTACATATAACAACACCTTTGAACTGCATGAAAAGTGCTTTTCTCTGTTCACTGTTGCCATACTTCACACAACACTGCATAACTCTTCCAGTATCGTGTTTGAATATCACCTACAACATACATGAAAAACAACCCATGTTTACTATAAGCATTTATCAATATCTATGTAGATATGAATCTTTATCAAATTATACCACATACCTACCTCATGGGTGTGACCATTTATCAACTGCAATATCTCATTGATTATCTTGACTTTTTCAGCCTCAGAGACATCTTTCCTAGGAAATAATAATCCAGCATGTAGAAATACTATAAACAGTACCTCACCCCATAGTCATATCATCGTGTATGGGTTAACCATACATCTCATAGGTATCCAAACATATGAGTAGGACTTTGGTTCTCCTCACTTATAGAAATCAAATGATTATCACAATTTGTCTATCCCAACCTAAACGCCTCCTTTTTTTCTTATTTAAAAGATGTATCATTAGTGTATGCACAAAAATATTCCTCTGATTTCCCATACACAATGATATTACCAATCCATAAACTGAATATAAACAAACCTTCTGAGAGATTCATAATGCTGTTTGATGGAGTGGATCAAGTTGTAGTGAACATCATGCTGTTTTCTGTAGGTTTTTCTTTCTTTCTTTTTCATCTGCCAAATATTTGGTTTTTCCTCGTCTACAAGACAATGAATAGATATGACATGTGAATCTACCTATTGATTAGATTGTCTATCTTGAATCAGATTATTCCTCATACCTTCAAGATGAGAATCACCACCTTTTGATTTCTTCATTGTAGTAGCTTTATTTCTAGAATTATCAAAGGATTTCTTCTTTGGAAGAGGTGTCTTTTTCTTGCCAACATGTGAATTATTCTTTACAAATTTCTTTTTCTTTTCCTTCAGGCTGTGACCTTGATTTGATTGGTGTTTAGGTTTCTTTCTTTGTGTATTATCATCTCTATCAGTTGCTGGTCGTTTTCTAATTTTTGCTGACTTCACTTGCACACTACATATAGAAAACAGTTCATTTACAAAATTGATTGCGATAAAAAAAACTTCATGGAATTCTCTAAGCTCTACACTCATGCAACTGCTGTATAAACAATCTACAGTCCAGTAATCAATAGTTTCTTTATAGTTTATAGGATAACTTACCCAAACTGTCCTTTGGACGCCATCTTGTTTTGAACACGTGTATGAGCCAGCATGATGAATGATCAGCGGTATTAGTACTAAGACACAAAACCCTATATATTGTATTTTATGATTCTTAATACATTTCTTTCTTTTTTTCCAAAAAATTAAAACATCCTTAGTGCTTCTTTTATCATGATTGGATTTTCAAGTTATTCGGACCTGTAAACAAGTAGGAGCCTAATAAAATATCGGTTGGGCTACCTGTGGAATTGCATTCATAAGTTACAAGCCAGTCAGTCGATACACTAGGGTGCACGAATCATGATTTCGAAGGTTCCTATATTTCGGTTTCACGTGTTCAGTAATTCCCTAAGATGTATAAGGTCTTTACACATAGGAAGTATGAGCTGTAGTCCAGTCCATGCAATTGTTATGGGGCCTCCAGGATCGGGTAAAGGAACAGTTTCTGGAAGAATCGTGCGAGACTTTGGCCTCAGCCATTTGTCTAGTGGAGACTTATTGAGGTCACACTTGCAAAACGAAACAGAGGTGGGGAAAAAAGCCAAACAATATATGGAGCAAGGGAGTCTTGTTCCAGATCAAGTAATGGTGGATCTTGTCCTTACTGAACTGAAGCAAAGAACAAACAGCTGGTTGCTGGACGGTAAATATGACCACTAGTTCATTGAGTATTTTGTATATATTTACTTGAACAGTGTACGGCATACATGACATGGTTTATCTACAGGGTTCCCAAGAACTGTTAGTCAAGCAGAAGAACTAACCAAGAATCAAACAATAGACATAGTCATCAATCTGGATGTTCCTTTTGAAACAATCATTGAAAGGATCAAGGTTGGTCATGCTTTTTCTTAAAATATTTTCTTACTATTATGATCAATATATTAAGCTTGCATTTTTATTTTATTTTATTTTTTTTTATTTTAGCAAAGATGGATTCACTTTGCCAGTGGAAGAGTATATAACTTGGAGTTCAATCCACCCAAAGAACCAGTAGGTGTCTGCTATAAGTGGGGGGGAGGGGGGGGGGGGGAATGAGGATGGGAGAGAAAAAGAGAGGACTTGGGACTTGAAATTTTTGCCATGCATTCACTATAAAGGGACCTACAATGTTGGAGAAGAAGCTAGGGAATTAGCCACCTTAAGATCCATGATGGAAGTGAGGATGGGGACGGTGGACAATGATGGGATCTAGTTTTCAGGAAGGTTTTTCATGCCCATGCCATTGTCCTTGCTGTTAATTGCCATCCTCATTAGAACATGAAAAAGCACCAACTAATGTTCTGGCCACGATGGCATCAGCAAGGACAATGGCACACACAAAAAAAAAACGTTTTGAAAACATGCTAGCATATCATTGTCCCTCATCTCTGTCCTCACTCTTATCATGGATCTTATCAACACTAGCTTAGCTGAGATCTACTGCATTATTGTTGCTTGAGTGCTGATCATACATGTGCACCCCCTCCTTAATAAATAGTATCGCAATTCTCCTACACATGTAAGTTTGATTTGGAGAGAGCCACCAATTTTAACCTGTATTGTTGGCTCAGAATTGCCGCACGATAGGAAAATCGTGATACAAAACTTATTGGGATTTTGAGCTGCCAATACAGGTTATATTGCATTGTTGGAAGAAAATATATTCTGTATTGGCCTTTGTCACTTTGCGACTACAGCCAATACATATTATATTTTCTCCCAACTAGCCAATATAAACCCGTATTGGTGGCTCAAAATCACAATAAGTTAAAAGTATATTTTCGCTTAATTGATCCCAACTTTCTCCATTATGTATAATATATCAAGGTTAACTGCTGATATTTGCTTTAAATAAATGCAACTGTTACAGGGAAAGGATGACGTCACTGGTGAACCATTGACACAAAGAGAAGATGATAAGGTATATCATATTATACTCCCAGAACTGATTATTAACCCTTATGAGCATGCTGTAAAACTTACACAAGCATTTTTATGGCTTTAGCCTGAGACTGTAAGAGCAAGATTAAAAAAGTATGAAGAAGAAACCAAACCTCTCATTGAATATTACAGGTAATCATGATTGATATATCATTCTATCGTCAATAAATAATGAAATACTGTATCATGACTGTTTTATGATAACATCTTTATTTACATCTCTTTTGTTAAAGAAAACTTGGCAAAGTACAGTCATTTGCTGGAACTGAGACAAATGTTATCTGGCCAGTAGTGAAGAAATATCTGGAAGAAAACTACTTCAAGAACAAGTAATACTTAACATTTATGTATATATATAATTAATCTTAGCCTTCATTATTTTCTCAAAATAAGCTGAAAGCCACATATCCCACATTTTATCACAATAGTATATAGTTATAATGATTTAAATGCAAAATCTAATCGCATGATTACTGTAGGGGTATAAAAATATTTTAGGTAAATTGAATTTTTCATAATATATCATATGGTGGTGAAGAGGTGTTAACCATAGATAAGACTACTAGAAATGGACAAATAATACTGCAATATAGCCGAAATAGTAGTCAAAAAATAATAATGTACTTGTTTTTTAAAAATATCTACAATGAACAATAACTGAGTGTATAATATAGTAGGATTGAAATGAGTGGTCCAGTACTTGATGGAGTGAAGATGATCATGAATGTGTATGCATGATATGGCACAAATATAACGCTTGTACCATAAACATGGTGTGTTATTATGTGGGTGTTTGGATTAGGTGTTTCTCGGTATTAATTGCAGAGCTCGTGCAGGCTCTCTATTGAACATGATGGTCTTCAAGCTTCAGCCAGGATTGAATATTATTAGTTATTAGTTATTGTTTCTCCGTATTCCACATTAGCCATAGAATGTGATACTGTATAGTAGTATTTATCTGACTGTGTTTGCTGAAGCAGTTTGGAAGATGGCAAGTGATGGTAATGTTCCTGAACCAGCTTCCTGGCGTCCATCTTGATTGTTACTGTGGCTATTGTCATGACAGAAACCTCTGCACTTGAAAACATTAAGGAAAGCTCTCCTGAACTGAGGATTCAAAATGCCGTAAATGATAGGATTGATGCAACAACTTGAGTACATCAAAAATACAGCTATGCCATAAAAAGCCTGTGGGGGAACCCCACCGAGTGTCTCTGTCAAACAGACAAGAGTGACAGGCATCCAGCAAATGACATAGCCACAAACTACTGCGAAAGTTGACTTGAGAATTTTGATATCTATGACTGAAGTGACGCTGTTTGTGTATGCAGCTACGTTCCTTGAACTTTGTTTGACTTCTTTGTAAATCTTGTAGTAACAAACAAAAATTGTAATAGTCACTGCATTCACAAATCCACCCAGGAATATCACCACAAATGAGATATGTTTTAGATCCCAGAGCACAGAGCAAGTCGTGAATTTCCTGTGGTATTGATAGTTACCCCAGCCATAGATGGGTGGAGTAGCGAAAAGAACCCCTACCACCCATGACAGTAAACAGTAGATACGTACAATCACTTTTGAACCAAAGTAATTGTGATACTTTTGTGGATGAACGATTTTGAAGTATCTGTTAATGGATATCAAGGCCATAGTGAGAATTGAAGCAGACCCAAAGGTGAAGAGCGTAACTGCTTGGTATTCACAGACTAACTGGCTGAATATCCAGTTGTCATGATATATACTTGTCATCCAGAATGGCATGTTGAACATCGCCATGGAGATATCTGTTAGCGCAAGATTCTGAATGAAGATGTTTGTGGTGGTTTTGAGTCTGGAATCTTTACAAGCAACAAAAACAACCAGGGCGTTTCCAGTCAAAGAGGTGAAAATGATCACAGCACAGAAGATCAACTCGACGACTACTCGAGCTTGTTGATGGAAAGAGGCTTTGGTCTCAGCAGACTCGCTAGACGTTAGCGGTGTTGTCCAGTTCATCTTTCACACAAGGGATTTAAGTTGAGTCTAAAATCGAAAAACGATAAGCATGAAAGTATGTTTTTTTTTTGATATAATGATTTGACCTGCCATTCCAGCCGGCTCTGTTATATGTCTGCCGCATTTCTCACAATTTCTAACAATTTTACTGCTTTTAATTTAAGAATGTCACACACAGTTAATAGTAGATTCCTTATGTCAGTTTAGTTTTACTGATCTCAGCTACTTCATTAAATAACCTTGACTAGCCTAATTAACTAATGTTCTCAACGTCAAACGGTGTTTATCTTATCTTTTCAATATTATGTATGTTTCATTCTCTCTTTTACTCCGACGAAGGACTAGCGTCCGAAACGTCAGTAAGTGATCTCCCTTATTTTTACGGTGTAAAATTTAACTTTTTATCACAACTGTTTCATTAGAAACACCGACGCAGCCCACACTACCTTACCGCTAGTTATCATATGCTTTCTTCGGTTTGCTGATCACTGAACCTTAATTGCTTGTTTAGTTTGTGTATTTATCACTGAGATAGCTTCGGTTTAATTTGAAGAAATCAGAAAGCATTGAGCTTCAGATAGTTTGTTTATCTTTGTGTCCCTCTGCATTAGCACACGGCACGACTGTTCTAATATATACTTTGCAAAAGGGCACTTTTCTCAGTTATCGATAGAGAATACTGGAACCTTCTAAGAAACTGCGTGATTGGCCGCCCTTTATTCTTCGTGCTCTTTCTTTTTACCAGTAGTAGTAATTAGTTCGTATCTTCAAGCTATGGGCCTCTAGCCATACATTAATAGAGTTATGCATATCTTACTATTTGTCATGCATTAATCGAACAACCTTCATTTGAGTTGAGTTTTTAAAAGAAGTCAGTCAGAAGACTGAACCCTATTATCTGACGGTCCTGATGATGTGCTTATCGATCACAGGGTAAATTACTCCTTTGTCATTGCCTCTTTTCCGCGAGCACAGGCAGCCCAACAAAAGCGCAGCGGTCAAAGGAGGCCGGGCCAGCGTGTGGACTAGGTAGGGAACTTCTTTGTGGTAAGCTGTTTTGTTTATGGGGGGAGGGGTTAAAGGAATTCAGTTGGTATAAATTTCTTCATCTTATTTACAAATGAAATTGCCAGCGAAAAATGAAAAAAACATCATTTACATACGTTCTGTTATTGCGGCGAAGATAGATGGCGGTTGATTGTCATGTCTTCAATATTTAATGTTCCAAGTTTACCTTACACAAATTAAATTCTTGACAGTCGCGGTTGTTCACCTGCTCCCCTGGTCACCTATCATAACAGTATGGTGGAATATACTTGTGCTTTCCTTGTCAGTGTTATAGTTCAAGTGAGAATCTTTTACACTCTTGTTGCTTCTATTCTTCTCGTGCTTTCCTTTCCTTTCCTTTCCTTTCCTTTCCTTTCCTCTTCCTTTGATTCAGCGGTAAATGACATCGTTCGGGTACTGATTTCAGTTAAAGTCAGCCCCTGTTTTTTTAGTCTGATTTTATTAAACATAGTATAGGAAACTGAACTTACCTGTCAGTTATACGCACAGAGATTGCGTGTTCCTTATGCCAGTAGTGATGATGGAAGTAGATGCTGTTAGTGAGGTGATGTATAGAGGATCTCATAAATGAACTAAAGGTGTTCGTGGCTTCCACTCAGTTTATATCTTCTGTCAAATAACTGATTAATTGCTAAGGGTTTACAAAAGCCTTTGATTGTTGTACCGCTTTCTGATCATTATTTCCGACTTAAAATTGATTACAAGAGATCACTTAGCCTTCAGCGTCACTCAAGACATTAGACACGTCTGACACAGGAAGTAAGATAAGAAAAATCAAGTGAAGTAAAAGTCAAGCCATAATTTCAGTGATGAGAAAGAAAGATATAGCTTCTTAGAATAGTCTGGCTCTGACGGACAAGCTAGGGGCTCACTCTACAATTTGTAGCTAATGGCGTCCATATAGAAACAAGTTTATGCGGTAACCGGCAGATAGAACCATAGATAGGGTTCTTTTATTGTCTACATTACTTCCCTGGGAAATTAACAGTTTTTCTCTATTCGCATCAAGTTTTTATTAGACAGTAATATTAGGAATATAGCTGGTAAGCTTCGGATCATGATTGTCTTCATGGTAGTATTCTGCAGGCAAACCTTTACTCGTCTTGAGATTTGCCGATTTTATTCGGCCTTTAATTTCATTACAACACGTGTACTGAATTAGAAACCGTTTTGTGATGATGAAAGTATTCTACAGTCTATTACTCACCACCTTCATATTCCCTGCATATTTTGCTTATTGCTTTGCTGTTTGTGGGAGGCGGGCGGGGACCAATAAAAAAACTACTAGAAAATTAGACGTTCTTGAATCAGATGATCCATATATCCGCTGTAATATACTGGTGATCAGACGTTCTTGAATCAGATGATCCTCATATCCGCTGTAATATACTGGTGATCAGACGTTCTTGAATCAGATGATCCTCATATCCGCTGTAATATACTGGTGATCAGACGTTCTTGAATCAGATGATCCTCATATCCGCTGTAATATACTGGTGATCAGACGTTCTTTAATCAGATGATCCATATATCCGCTGTAATATACTGGTGATCAGACGTTCTTGAATCAGATGATCCTCATATCCGCTGTAATATACTGGTGATCAGACGTTCTTGAATCAGATGATCCTCATATCCGCTGTAATATACTGGTGATCAGACGTTCTTGAATCAGATGATCCTCATATCCGCTGTAATATACTGGTGATCAGACGTTCTTGAATCAGATGATCCTTATATCCGCTGTAATATACTGGTGATCAGACGTTCTTGAATCAGATGATCCTCATATCCGCTGTAATATACTGGTGATCAGACGTTCTTGAATCAGATGATCCTCATATCCGCTGTAATATACTGGTGATCAGACGTTCTTTAATCAGATGATCCATATATCCGCTGTAATATACTGGTGATCAGACGTTCTTGAATCAGATGATCCTCATATCCGCTGTAATATACTGGTGATCAGACGTTCTTGAATCAGATGATCCATATATCCGCTGTAATATACTGGTGATCAGACGTTCTTGAATCAGATGATCCTCATATCCGCTGTAATATACTGGTGATCAGACGTTCTTTAATCAGATGATCCATATATCCGCTGTAATATACTGGTGATCAGACGTTCTTGAATCAGATGATCCTCATATCCGCTGTAATATACTGGTGATCAGACGTTCTTGAATCAGATGATCCTCATATCCGCTGTAATATACTGGTGATCAGACGTTCTTGAATCAGATGATCCATATATCCGCTGTAATATACTGGTGATCAGACGTTCTTGAATCAGATGATCCATATATCCGCTGTAATATACTGGTGATCAGACGTTCTTGAATCAGATGATCCTCATATCCGCTGTAATATACTGGTGATCAGACGTTCTTGAATCAGATGATCCTCATATCCGCTGTAATATACTGGTGATCAAACGTTCTTGAATCAGATGATCCTCATATCCGCTGTAATATACTGGTGATCAGACGTTCTTGAATCAGATGATCCTCATATCCGCTGTAATATACTGGTGATCAGACGTTCTCTAATCAGATGATCCTCATATCCGCTGTAATATACTGGTGATCAGACGTTCTTGAATCAGATGATCCTTATATCTGCTGTAATATACTGGTGATCAGACGTTCTTGAATCAGATGATCCTCATATCCGCTGTAATATACTGGTGATCAGACGTTCTTGAATCAGATGATCCTCATATCCGCTGTAATATACTGGTGATCAGACGTTCTTGAATCAGATGATCCTTATATCCGCGGTAATATACTGGTGATCAGACGTTCTTGAATCAGATGATCCATATATCCGCTGTAATATACTGGTGATCAGATGTTCTTGAATCAGATGATCCTCATATCCGCTGTAATATACTGGTGATCAGACGTTCTTTAATCAGATGATCCATATATCCGCTGTAATATACTGGTGATCAGACGTTCTTGAATCAGATGATCCTCATATCCGCTGTAATATACTGGTGATCAGACGTTCTTGAATCAGATGATCCTCATATCCGCTGTAATATACTGGTGATCAGACGTTCTTGAATCAGATGATCCTCATATCCGCTGTAATATACTGGTGATCAGACGTTCTTGAATCAGATGATCCTTATATCCGCTGTAATATACTGGTGATCAGACGTTCTTGAATCAGATGATCCTCATATCCGCTGTAATATACTGGTGATCAGACGTTCTTGAATCAGATGATCCTCATATCCGCTGTAATATACTGGTGATCAGACGTTCTTTAATCAGATGATCCATATATCCGCTGTAATATACTGGTGATCAGACGTTCTTGAATCAGATGATCCTCATATCCGCTGTAATATACTGGTGATCAGACGTTCTTGAATCAGATGATCCATATATCCGCTGTAATATACTGGTGATCAGACGTTCTTGAATCAGATGATCCTCATATCCGCTGTAATATACTGGTGATCAGACGTTCTTTAATCAGATGATCCATATATCCGCTGTAATATACTGGTGATCAGACGTTCTTGAATCAGATGATCCTCATATCCGCTGTAATATACTGGTGATCAGACGTTCTTGAATCAGATGATCCTCATATCCGCTGTAATATACTGGTGATCAGACGTTCTTGAATCAGATGATCCATATATCCGCTGTAATATACTGGTGATCAGACGTTCTTGAATCAGATGATCCATATATCCGCTGTAATATACTGGTGATCAGACGTTCTTGAATCAGATGATCCTCATATCCGCTGTAATATACTGGTGATCAGACGTTCTTGAATCAGATGATCCTCATATCCGCTGTAATATACTGGTGATCAGACGTTCTTGAATCAGATGATCCTCATATCCGCTGTAATATACTGGTGATCAGATGTTCTTGAATCAGATGATCCTCATATCCGCTGTAATATACTGGTGATCAGACGTTCTTGAATCAGATGATCCTTATATCCGCTGTAATATACTGGTGATCAGTTCATTCTGAGATCAAACATTTATTTTTAGATATGTTCAAAGTTCTTTTGATTGTTTTGGTATGTGTTTTATGTGTTTTTTTTTTTTTTTTTTTTTTTTTTGTGGGAGTTTTTTGTGGTTATCATTGTGTAGTTTGTTTTTTTTTGTTGAGGGTTTTTTTTGTGGTTATCATTGTGTAGTTTTTTTTTTTTTGTTGAGGGTTTTTTTTGTGGTTATCATTGTGTAGTTTTTTTTTTTTTTTTTTTGTTGTGGGAGTTTTTTTGTGGTTATCATTGTGTGTTTTTGTTGTGGGAGTTTTTTGTGGTTATCATTGTGTGTTTTTGTTGTGGGAGTTTTTTGTGGTTATCATTGTGTGTTTTTGTTGTGGGAGTTTTTTGTGGTTATCATTGTGTAGTTTGTTTTTTTTTGTTGAGGGTTTTTTTTGTGGTTATCATTGTGTAGTTTTTTTTTTTTTGTTGAGGGTTTTTTTTGTGGTTATCATTGTGTAGTTTTTTTTTTTTTTTTTTTTTGTGGGAGTTTTTTTGTGGTTATCATTGTGTGTTTTTGTTGTGGGAGTTTTTTGTGGTTATCATTGTGTGTTTTTTTTTGTTGAGGGTTTTTTTTGTGGTTATCATTGTGTAGTTTTTTTTTTTTTGTTGAGGGTTTTTTTTGTGGTTATCATTGTGTAGTTTTTTTTTTTTTTTTTTTGTTGTGGGAGTTTTTTTGTGGTTATCATTGTGTGTTTTTGTTGTGGGAGTTTTTTGTGGTTATCATTGTGTGTTTTTGTTGTGGGAGTTTTTTGTGGTTATCATTGTGTAGTTTGTTTTTTTTTGTTGAGGGTTTTTTTTGTGGTTATCATTGTGTAGTTTTTTTTTTTTTGTTGAGGGTTTTTTTTGTGGTTATCATTGTGTAGTTTTTTTTTTTTTTTTTTTTGTTGTGGGAGTTTTTTTGTGGTTATCATTGTGTGTTTTTGTTGTGGGAGTTTTTTGTGGTTATCATTGTGTGTTTTTTTTTGTTGAGGGTTTTTTTTGTGGTTATCATTGTGTAGTTTGTTTTTTTTGTTTTGTGTTTTTTGTTTTGTTTTGTTTTTATTTTGTCGTTGTTTTTTGTTTGTTGTTTTTGTTTGTTTCTGGTTGTTCCTCATACATTATACGTACATTAACATCTATCAGCCTTGGTCACCGACTCCCAAACCGTAATGTATTATGTGGTATGTGGCATGTGCTAAAAGTGCACGGCTGAGCAAGTATCTTCTATAATGCGATGGAATAAACCTATGTCCATTCGAGGGTGTAGATTGGGTTGAATGTAAAGTGTTATGGGCCCGATTTGTTTACTGCCTAATGTTACGAAGGCCATGCAGACTCAATGTGATCAGACGATCGGTCTGACCATCTGGCTCACAACTGACATGGCTTGAATGCTTACAAAAAAGCATATCGGTACCAAGTTCCATTGTTCACAAGACTGAGGAAGCAAAGTCGTGCATTTTTACGTTCTAAATTCATTTCCCTTTTTGTTTGTTGAACTAATCTAGGCAGTATGTCCGTAGTTAACTTACATTATTTCATGACAGATTTCTTCCATCATAAAAATTATATATCATTTCTTATCGTTACATAATTATTCAAATGTTTTACCAACCAATACTGATAATGCCGCCGGTCCAGTATAGCTAGGGATCTTATTACATACCGCGGTTTCATTAGTTCAAGGGAAAGTAATGAATTCTCGTTGTGGTTTCGGATACATTTGTGCAGATTAGTTCAATATCAAAAGTAAATATTTGCTGGAGATACCGTAGAATTAGACTTACATGCAGATTAAAAGTGGGGAACAAAATGAATTGATCGAGTTTTATTTCACACTTTACATCGTGCCGGAAAATAATCGTTATTTAGCGATTACATTTCCTTCAATTCTTGCTCAGTTATTCCTGACATTAAGTCATGCAGTTCTATTTCATATACTTAACTTTTTTTCCTTTACTGAACAATATCGTTTTGTTATTCTGACCTGTTTGTACAAATGCATGTCCGAATATAATAATTACAAGAATCACTGATAAGAATTACACAATATAATCACCTTCTAAAGGTTGTTTTGGCAACAGGTTAAGAACATTAAATGCATTAATTCTAATAAAACATTTGATATTGTGAGAGAGAAAAATGCTCATTTTTTAGGGACTCGTTCCTTTCTTGTTATACTTGCCGGACTTTTCATTTCATTTTATTTGTTTGTTCAGTTTTTGTGAGGATATTTTCACAGGTTTATTGGCATCAGGCTGTTTGTCTAAGTTATTGCCGGTTCAATAATAAAACTAAAAAATCATAAAATTTGGACCGGCGAACACACCAGAAATAACTGATTTTAACCAATGAAAAAAGGCAATTTCGATTATTATATTCTTTGTTCATTTGGTTAAGACATCAGTAGATATTGGTTTGTGGACTGTGTTTACATTACGCCTGAGTACCCTACCCTGCATGACGCATAAGCCTGCCTTCCAAATCATCATTTGTGCGTCACAGTGGTCCAGTATACCAAGCAAGCAAGTGAGCTAAGCTTTTCACACACCTTGAGTCTATCTATAGGAGCACAAGGAACATATCTACTGGATTCACTAAGGTGAACGGATAAGGAACTGTAACAAGGCGTAGGGTATAAACTAGTGGTAAGAGTTAAGCCATATTTATACCAGTTAAAACAAATGAAATCGAGTTAGAAAGGCGGGGGAAAAATCGCTGATTTTATTATCAAAAAAACCCGCGACCTCAGTGATGTTTGTAGGTTGTATCGAAGGCTGAAGCCACTCTCCTCATAGAGGTTTGAGCAACAAAAGAAACAGAAGACAAAGAAATTAAACCCCCAGTAACTTTATCATAAAGTTACAGACAACAGACAGGTGAATATCTGTGGAAGTAGGGTATTGCAGCTGAAAGCGATCGAGAAAATATACTTAACAAATAATTCTTTCCCTCATATTTAAACAAGTTTTTTTTCGAAATCTAGATCCAAATGGAATCGCCAACCAACGTGTCGAATCATCACAGTACTGGCTTGTCTATTCAAGATCCTTTAGGCCGACCAGTCGCTCTTGTTGCCATAGAAACGATGTTCGCCTTAGCTATTACTACGGCCTCGTTCCTGGGTAATGTTCTTGTTATCTACGTGGTTCGCAAAGATTCTCGTTTAAGAACTATTACAAATGTGTTTATTGAAAGTCTCGCATGGACGGATGTGTGCATGGCCGTCCTCCATATGCCATTCTGGGTTGGATCTATCATCACAGGACGATGGGTTGCTCACCAATCATTCTGTCCTTGGGCTGCAACTATGCAGTTTACCTTCGGAATTTGTTCCATCCTTACAATGGGACTCATTGCAGTCAATCGTTTTTTCAAGATCGTCAAGAGTAATTCTTATGCAAAGTATTTCAAAAGCCGTCGTTCTGCTGTATGTTATTGCTTGTTGGTGTGGATGATAGCTGGTCTTCTCGCTACACCACCCTTGTATGGGTGGGGTATCATGAGATACCACGACAAATTCGCCTTGTGCACTCTTATCTGGGATATACAACATTTATCTTATGTTCTTACAATAATCCTCGGGGTCATCAATGGTACAACTGTGGTGATATTCTATTGCTATTACAAAATCTACAAGACAGTCAAGTCAAGTTCCTCAAATGTTGCAGCCCATGTTCAGAATCATGCAGCTCATGCGACAGACATCAAGCTCTTGAAATCAACCTTCGCAGTTGTGTGTTTCTTCTTGACAACATGGATGCCTGTGTCTCTTGTTGTTCTCAATGAAACTGTAGGCGGTAAAGCACCCAGATTTGTTTTTGCATCCGTGATATTTCTGATGTTCACCAGTAGTTGCGGCAATCCAGTCATATATGGAATACTCAATCCTCAATTCAGACGAGCATTCTTATCTGTATTCAAATGTCGTTTATCCTTCTCCACTGATGACCATTTGACATCCAATATGTCTACGCAAAGTAGAGTAACAACCCAGACTTCAACGTTACACTTTGAAAACCCCCCAAATGCTTTGGCCCCACCATTAGTGGATTAAGAGACTAAAGGTACAAGTGATCCCTACCTTCATGGGGTTAAGAGACTAAAGGTACAAGTGATCTCTACCTTCAATGGGTAAAGAGACTAAAGGTACAAGTGATCCCTACCTTCATGGGGTTAAGAGACTAAAGGTACGAGTGATCTCTACCTTCAATGGGTTAAGAGACTAAAGGTACAAGTGATCTAGGACCCAGAAGAATATTTAAAATATGAAACAGTGAGTCTATATGAAGGCTTGGATCAAAACAAACCCTGATGGCTTTGATCCAGGCGAACTTGCCATGCTCTACAAGAGTCAGTGGTGTAATATTCATGTACAGAGACACACGGCTACGGGGAGGTTCCTCATCGCTCATTGCCTTTGATTATCCACGTTACGGGTGGTAGCTAAGACTAATTTGAAACTCCTTCAAACTTTTCTTCTAGTGGACAGTTTTTTCATATCAATAAGGTTCGGGTTAAATGCTATCTCTGAATAGCGAATTTAATTATTGAACTTACTATAAAAAGATAGAAACTGACCAATCGTATAAGATTAAATAAGCTTTTTGAGTTTTGTTTTCATGTATCGTTGCTATAGAGATGACATGATAACAATCCATCTTGGTTCAAGTTAGTATCTCACTTCATGAATATGGATTATTTTATTTTATTTTATTTTATTTTATTTTATTTTATTTTATTTTATTTTATTTTATTTTATTTTATTTTATTTTATTTTATTTTATTTTATTTTATTTTATTTTATTTTATTTTATTTTATTTTATTTTATTTTATTTTATTTTATTTTATTTTATTTTATTTTATTTTATCTAAATTATAACTTAGTGGCATTTTACTGATTCCCAGAACGAAAATCTGTACAATCTGAGGTACAAACTTTGTTCCTGATAGCGAAGAACAGATAAATACTGAAAAGCAGTTTGATTTCCATAAAGTGGACTTGGCAGATGTTCTCAGTACAGGCCGGCTAGCTCGTGCTGTTTGTGCGGGTGTAAACTGAACTCGGATATGAATTGGCCTGTTATTCAGTGCATTGGCAATGATATTGCTAAAGCAAGACTTTCTGCAGGCCTAAAGTCTAAATAATGCTTGAATTCGTAAATTTTCTGGATTCAAAGAGACTTTCTTCGGTTTTTCCATGTTGTTTTAGCAGTTTTATCGGGGGAGGAGAGGGGATTGTGTTATGCCCCTAAATCTGGTGTAAAAAGTGACAATAAAGATATCTATGTCCAATTCAACAAAGTAATGGGTTTACAGCTTACCCTATTCTGTGAAAGAATAAAAGAGGCTGGGATAGAGAGTGTGCACGCATTTTATCCTCTTCTCACATTGGAGGGGAGGGGAGGGAGAGACGTCTTTTGTTGCAGGGCCCATAGAAAGTACTAGGGAGATATTTCAATTAAAACTTCAACAAATGTAAGTAAATATTACAATGCTTTCGCCATGCAGAGGTACCAAGGTAATAGAACTGACAAGCTGTTATGTGAATGACTATATCCAAGCAACCGTGATAAACAACTTTTTTCAGGTTATAAGACGTAGTGAGCATTTGATAGCTACTTATTTCACGACTGATTATCTCGCGCGTATAAAGAAAGCTCTTGTAGCCGGAATACCTATCTTGAGGTGAGTACCATGATACATATCAAATATCAAGTTAGTGTACATATCCACTATATCATATCAGTGATGTTGAACAATAAATAATAACCGGTAGAGGTTTAGTGGCAAAATATCTTGTGTTACAAGTTTGAGATAATACTGTTATATGATGATTCAGTTGACAACAAATGATCTTTAAGTGGCTTTATTTATCGAGATTTAGAGCTTGCTTTATTTAAACAGTTTTAAGTAGGACAAATGTTACACTTCAAAACATTGACTAGAAAGACACTGGTAAAAAATGAGAAAAAAAAAGTATTAGTTTAAGTAGTAAGATTAAAACCCGAATTTCCTCGGTACTAAATATAGTTTTAACTGGGTCATGAATTTTGCACTTCCGTATCTTAAACAACAAAATGTAGAAAAACTGTTTGATATTTCCAGTCATGCTTGGGGCTTATGTCTTTCTTTGGGAGAATTAATAAAAACTATCGATAAAATACTAGTCAGGATGTCGCTAAAAGAATGAAATAAACTAAACTAAAAGCGAAGGGAGACTTTATGCAAATTGGAACCGGTACTGACTTTATCGACGAAAGCATAACTAAGTTGAACCCTTTATTTTATAGTTTGAGATCAAGAGGTATATCTATGAAACACACGTCAAATCCTTGTATCTATAAGAAAACTTTTTATTAAAAGTCAAAATTCAAATCCTAAGAACAAAACAAAAGTCCTTCATCTTTTTTTGAATGCTAATTTGGGAACCCTACATTGACCAGCCCAATTCGTGATAACATTGCTGCATGGAGCTCGTGTCAATTCAGTTAATTGATTTTTCACAGTACCACCTGCTTTCCGCATATATACATGTATATACTAGTGTTAAGTGTATGAACAGATGTACCTAACCATTCGTTAATTTACAGTGTTGAAATCGTTCTCAGAAATAAAAATATTGCTATTTATCTATGATCCCTCGTTCCTTATCTATTATTAACGTTAGTCATTCTACCCGGCTCGTATGAACAGAACATTCAGTAGGAAGATTTCGTGCACAGTACGCTATTTGAAATATTTTTATTTAATACTTGGACAAAATAAGAGACTTGTCTCATCGTACCTTTTCTCGCTAGGTTTGGTCACCGTCAGTCATCATGGGAAATAACAGCACAAGCCCAGATAATAGTACGTCTGCTCCAAAACCTGCAGAACAAAGTCCATTTCGTCCCCCACAACAAGCTGATGCAATTTTGAGTCAAGCTTTTACAGCAGCAGCTATGAATGTTTTAATCATCATTATGGCTTGTATCATGATCACCGTCTTTCACCAGCGTCTTAAGTCTTCCATTTCTTATTTGATGCTTCAAAACATCTTCGTGCTGGATCTTTTCACTGCTTTAACACCTGGAATTTTTTGGACATTATCACTCTTTCTTGATTTTATTGGTATCGCTGTTGACTTTATCTGCCGATCTGTAGGATTCCTACATACTTTTATGTACAACGCCTTCCTGCTGAATATCGCAGTTATTTCATTCAGCCAGTTTCTCCTATACGCTGCACCGGTTTTGTATAACAAGATCTTTGTCAACGTTATAGTGACAAGGATCATTCTTCTTGCAGTCTGGGCCGTAGGTGGGCTGCTGGCAACTGCCCCTCTTAATCCTGAAGGAGGATGGGGAACGTATGACCAGTTCGAGTCCACTTGCTGGATAAAATGGACGACGAATAGCGATGTAGATTTGTCTTACAATATCATCTCTGTTTTCCTGACCCTGGGGCCAGCCCTTGCATTTACTATTCTCGCCATTGTGCTCATGATAAAAGGTATTTATTAACATCAATTTATCCGTTATCATGTACTTTAACATTCTTGGCAGTCATTTTACTCTGAAAACAATGTTGATCGTTTCCTTCACAATACTAAATACTTTACATTAGCTCACAACTGAATATGCATCATTTATCTTAGGTAGAGATAACCAGGCTGCACCCAACAATCCCGCTCCTCAACAAGATGTCATCCTCATCGCTACCATACAGTTATGGTTCTTTGTTGTCCTGTGGGTCGCTCTGACAATCATGAACGCAAAATGGAATGAACATTGGTCACAGGTAGATTTCAGGGTGGATCTTGCATTCCTTTTCCTCTTCTTTGGTCGAGGTCTTTGGAATCCGATTGTGTGCTTGGCAGTCAGCAACAACGTCAGGACGGCTTTCATTGATGTCATGATCCGCTGTCGTTGCAAGTCAAACAGAGTGGCACCCTAAACATGAAGGACATCCTCATTTACTAAATGAACACACCATGAATACAGCACAGTAAGATGTGTTTTATCGATAAATATTTGTTCTCGCATTATTTGTAGCACTCTGTACTACTCGTATAGGGACATTATTTATAGTACTCTGTACTACTCGTATAGGGACATTATTTATAGCACTCTGTACTACTCGTATAGGGACATTATTTATAGCACTCTGTACTACTCGTATAGGGACATTATTTATAGCACTCTGTACTACTCGTATAGGGACATTATTTATAGCACTCTGTACTACTCGTATAGGGATATTATTTATAGTACTCTGTACTACTCGTATAGGGACATTATTTATAGCACTCTGTACTACTCGTATAGGGACATTATTTATAGCACTCTGTACTACTCGTATAGGGACATTATTTATAGCACTCTGTACTACTCGTATAGGGATATTATTTATAGCACTCTGTACTACTCGTATAGGGACATTATTTATAGCACTCTGTACTAACTCGAATAGGGACATTATTTATAGTACTCTGTACTACTCGTATAGGGACATTATTTATAGTACTCTGTACTACTCGTATAGGGACATTATTTGTAGCACTCTGTACTACTCGTATAGGGACATTATTTGTAGCACTCTGTACTACTCGTATAGGGACATTATTTGTAGCACTCTGTACTACTCGTATAGGGACATTATTTATAGCACTCTGTACTAACTCGTATAGGGATATTATTTATAGCACTCTGTACTAACTCGTATAGGGACATTATTTATAGTACTCTGTACTACTCGTATAGGGACATTATTTGTAGCACTCTGTACTACTCGTATAGGGACATTATTTGTAGCACTCTGTACTACTCGTATAGGGACATTATTTGTAGCACTCTGTACTACTCGTATAGGGACATTATTTATAGCACTCTGTACTAACTCGTATAGGGACATTATTTATAGCACTCTGTACTAACTCGAATAGGGACATTATTTATAGTACTCTGTACTATAGGGACATTATTTGTAGCACTCTGTACTATAGGGGCATTATTTGTAGCACGCTGTACTATAGGCACATTAGTTGTAGCACTCTGTACTATAGGGGCATTATTTGTAGCACGCTGTACTATAGGCACATTAGTTGCAGCACTCTGTACTATAGGGGCATTATTTGTAGCACGCTGTACTATAGGGACATTTTTTGTAGCACTCTGTACTATAGGGACATTATTTGTAGCACTCTGTACTATAGGGGCATTATTTGTAGCACGCTGTACTATAGGGACATTATTTGTAGCACTCTGTACTATAGGGGCATTATTTGTAGCACGCTGTACTATAGGGACATTATTTGTAGCACTCTGTACTATAGGGACATTATTTGTAGCACTGTACTATAGGGACATGTATTGTAGTACTCTGTACTATAGGGGCATTATCTGTAGCATTCTGTACTATAGGGACATATATTGTAAATATTAACCTCATGATTCGTTACACTGTATATAACTTTTCAAGGAGTCGATATTCATTACTCTTACAATATGAGTTATAAGATAGATAAAGGGCATTGTTATTTGTTTTCAGTACGAAATCTTTAAAATCATGCATTCTGATTGGCTGTTGTAATGGGATAATGGATTGCTAAACAGCTAAAAAAACTTAAGCCCGGTTTAGACGTCGAATTTCACATGTGCTGAACCTAATGCAAAGGAATTCAAATAATAGGTTTTGCTGATTTGCATCAGATTCGGCAGATGTGAAAATTCGACATCTATACCGGGTCTTATTTACTGTCCTAAACTTTGTCGGATAGGAAAAAACTGTAAAACTGTAAATATTCAAGGTACTTGTTATTTTCCCTGGCCGGTAAATTACCTCTATATAGCACTATGTACTCTTATAACACAAAAACCATGAGAAGCTATTGCTATGAACAGTCTGTAAGTACTAATGGTAAAACAGCCTACCCTAAAAGTGTATTGTATTGAATTTAAATAAATAACGTTGTAGATCTCTCGCTGTCTCCTTTCTCCTTCTAACAAAAGACTAGTGTAATATTTTTTTCCAATACTTTAATATAGTAAAATATAAAGATACTTTCGCTTTATTAATATTTGGAAAAAGATTTTTAAAGTAATCAATGCAGAGATTGATCATCTAGACTCCAAAAGACCAGCTCTCGTAAACGTTGACCCAAGAATGAGCAAACACCCAATCAGGACTTTCCTTGATCAGCTTGTTTAAAAATGGCGTCTTGGACTGCTCGCCGTTCAAGTAATGTGCAGCTACAGCTAAATCCATTAGGGGGGAATTCTTTGGGAGGTCTCTCTCAACCTTAAAAGAAATGATCAAACTTATCACTTTTTATTTGTATAGTCTGCTTGCTTACCATAAATAAGTTGAGTTTAAAAACCAATTGCTCGTTTTTGTAAATACCTCGAATTACAAGTCAAAACCAACAACTGTACATCTGATACAAGACTATTAAACATACCTTAAAATCAACCCAAAATTCCCAAGGAACAGTTCGAGTACCATGCGAGTAATATACAAAGTAGGTAGTCCCGTGAGTATGTGATGGGTCTTCGGTAGCCTCCAGGTGTCCTAAAGATGAATCTACAAAATATACCTCTTGTGCAGTTGAGAAGAATACGGTCATGTGATCAGGTCCTGCAGAACATACAATCAGTAAATCATTAATCATTTGATCAGAATCCCCATAAAACTATTCTAACTACAAAATACCTTTAATTGAGAAAGTGAATCGAAAAGTCCTTCCTTCCTGGGTTCTTGATAAGAGTTTACAATCCCAAAGTAAAGACTTGACATCTGGTGGCGGACCAGGAATGTAGTATGACTTCCTAATGACCAAATATATTGCTCTCATTAATAGATAATGTAGGAATGTTAAAATATGTTCGAACATTTCACATACCTGAAAAGATTTCTTGCGGGAAGATAATATGGAAAGCCTTCATAGACCCCATCATCAGACATGACTTGTTTGGCCTGCTTCATGAGAGGTATGTCCTTCAAGTGAGTGATACCAGTGTAGTCAAGTGCGTTCACCCAGATTCCAGAGTCTTTCTTAACAATACTTCCATTCATCCCATGAAACGTTCTCACAATATGCTAAGTCAATAAAAGGAATTTCAAAGAATTATTTTCATGGCAAATATAATAAACCTCTTTTATTTATAAGATATTTATAGCATGATAGAATGAGGGTGCTGATGAGGAAGATGTTATGGAGGAGGGGATGGTGAGTGTGGATATTTATAGCATGATAGAATGAGGGTGCTGATGAGGAAGATGTCATGGAGGAGGGGATGGTGAGTGTGGATATTTATAGCATGATAGAATGAGGGTGCTGATGAGGAAGATGTCATGGAGGAGGGGATGGTGAGTGTGGATATTTATAGAATGAGGGTGCTGATGAGGAAGATGTCATGGAGGGGATGGTGAGTGTGGATATCTATAGCATGATAGGATGAGGAGGGGATGGTGAGTGTGGATATCTATAGCATGATAGGATGAGGAGGGGATGGTGAGTGTGAATATTTATTTACCTGATAAAAAAATCTTTTAGGACACTGTTTTTCTGCTGAAAAAGGAAAAGCCAAGCCAGAGAGAGAAATAGTAATAGATGAGAAAGTCAAAGCACATAGAAACAAACCAACCCAGTTCATGTTGCGCATTAAGTACAGAAGGCTCATCTGAAAAAGAAGCAAATCACAATCAAATCGTGTTAATAATTACTAGTATCAAATGTCCATAGGAAGATATGCGTAGCTTAAGGGAAGTGGTCCCCTCTCTTATGCACCTCCTGATTAATTCCCTGATCAAAAAGATCTTATTTTACATGCTACTTACCAAATAAGATGTCAAGACAATAACCAAGATAGCAACTATAACAGCAATGAATACATCAGGTATGGTTTGTGATCCACTACGACCCATAATTGGTATGAAAAGATCCAGCACAGTCACAAATGAATAGGATGTAAAAGATATTGGAACCAATACTGAACTCAGGTACATTATTACAAACTGAACAATGTTTCCTGTGCCACAAGTGTTCTTTTGTATCATGTTTTCCCAGATAAACACTCTTATTAAAAGAGGGAAGAAGACCCATAGTAGAGGGAGGTGGGCTGAAGCAAGGTTGTAATATGTCATAACACCTAAAAGGCCAGTCCATATGATAAGACATGAGTAAAATACATTAGACTCTTGCTGCCATAAGGGTAGTAATGCAGCAGTCTTAGGCACACTTGACTTTTCCTAGAATTGAATAAATAAATACCAGTCAATAAAATGAATGAATGAATGAATGAATGAATGAATGAATGAATGAATGAATGAATGAATGAATGAATGAATGAATGAATGAATGAATGAATGAATGAATGAATGAATGAATGAATGAATGAATGAATGAATGAATGAATGAATGAATGAATGAATGAATGAATGAATGAATGAATGAATGAATGAATGAATGAATGAATGAATGAATGAATGAATGAATGAATGAATGAATGAATGAATGAATGAATGAATGAATGAATGAATGAATGAATGAATGAATGAATGAATGAATGAATGAATGAATGAATGAATGAATGAATGAATGAATGAATGAATGAATGAATGAATGTATGTATGTATTTGAATATATGGATGAATACAATGAATATAGCTGGACCTGAATTAATTTTGAAGCATAAGTTAGTAATTTTATTTACCTTTGGAAGTAGAGTGAGATGTTTCACCAGACAATGGACACTTCCAATACCCAGTAGAACAGGGGCTACAAACAGACCTGCTATCAGATACGACTTGCAAAACCATGTTAAAGAATGTCCTGACATGGTAAGAATGGTGGCTACAGCAAGGGGGAATATAAACCCAGCTATCCAAGACAGCAGCAGTAGACCAAATGATGACAAAAGACTGGTAACAGATATCCTGTTGACTGGGATTTGAAAATACTGTATAATTAATTATTACCCAAAATAGAAATGAATCCAGAAGTGGTGGTGAGGGTGGGGGGGAGGGGGGTGGATCTGTGACTTTTTTCACCAACAAAAAAAAGGGTTTATAAATGAAAACATTTCTTCAGATAAACTTTCAGTTAGTTTACTTGAAGCTCTTCAATTTATAATTTAATTTAAAATGCAATTTCCCTACTTTTTATGGGATTCCTTTGACATCACTGCAAAACTGGGTGTCATGAAGCCTGCGAAAATTGACTTACAAAACTTTATATCTGAGATAGCTCTAGATTTTCAGGAAAACTAACATGACACCTCAGTCTTGCAAATGTTCTCGATTCTGATTGGCTAATATTTTTTCTCAGATCAGCTTGCTGGATCTGCCCACACAAAAGTGATAAAACATTTTACATTAGTACCTTGCTTGCTCTCTTCTCCTTCCTTTCCTGACATGGAAAGTTTCTTTGCAATCATAACAACAGCAATGATGAAAGTAGTGCTATTTATAATCACACCGATTCTCTCAGGATAGTGTACCATAAAAAGACCCATGAAATCAAAGAAAACCATAGCACCATGCCTGTACTCTCCAGGATCTGTCAATAACGGTGAATTAGCCATCTCCATGACAACAGCTAGAACATTCTCTCCTGCACGCTGAACAGAACCTGGTGTTATTGCTGCTGGGGTGTCATAATATGTGTGATACACATAGCCATTGGTGTGGTATGCTACATCAATTCCTGGAATGTTCCCATGATCCCTAAAGATCCTAAAATCTGTATCACTGGGAATAAGACCACTTTGAAAGATCTCTTGTCCAATCACCTGAGCACTGGGGTATGGAGCAACCTCTGTGTATGCTTTAACCAGCCATGGGTGTTCTGGTCCTGTCTGAAACACTATTTCTTTACCACCTTGAAAGAAAGAACAAAATACATACATCAATACATCCATCAGATACATCCATCAATACATACATCAATACATCCATCAGATACATCCATCAATACATACATCAATACATCCATCAGATACATCCATCAATACATACATCAATACATCCATCAGATACATCCATCAATACATATATCAATACATCCATCAGATACATCCATCAATACATACATCAATACATCCATCAGATACATCCATCAATACATACATCAATACATCCATCAGATACATCCATCAATACATACATCAATACATCCATCAGATACATCCATCAATACATACATCAATACATCCATCAGATACATCCATCAATACATACATCAATACATCCATCAGATACATCCATCAGATACATCCATCAATACATCCATCAGATACATCCATCAGATACATCCATCAGATACATCCATCAGATACATCCATCAATACATCCATCAGATACATCCATCAGATACATACATCAATACATCCATCAGATACATCCATCAGATACATCCATCAGATACATCCATCAGATACATCCATCAGATACATCCATCAATACATCCATCAGATACATCCATCAGATACATACATCAATACATACATCAATACATCCATCAGATACATCCATCAGATACATCCATCAATACATCCATCACATACATATTCTAATTTCTATGGCTAAATTATTTGTTTAAATCACCTAGAAGACAATTTTATGACCAACAACCTCCCCTCTCCTCACCCCAGTTTCAAAAACTACTATTCTTGCAACTGGAGCATTGAAGGTCAATAATAATACTCATATAATAATCTATATAATAACATTTAATAACTTTTTTCAGTAAGTGTCCTCTATTCATAGCTATCAAACTAGATTAACTACAAAAATGTCTTTTTATATTCATCTTGTTAGAACCAATTATGGTAAGTTCTCACTTCGATATACCAGTCCTTTCAAATGGAATGACCTGGATAATTACACTAAAAATCTATCCCATAAACTATTTAAATCAACTATAAAATCTTGTTTCCTTCAAACCTATTCATAAAAATGCTTATCCGATATTTATATCTTCATTTTTCACACATTCTGTATTTGTACATTTAAGAGGTACCCTAAAAATCTTTTATTTATTTATTTATTTTTCCCATGTCATAGACATGTGAATTTATTGTTTAATGTATTTTTTCATTATTATTCTTTTTCCTTTTGCCCTACCTCGTCTATATATATATATATATATATATATGTCAGTCTAATAAAGGTATAGTTTTCATTGCTCAGCTTGATTAGCTTTATATAGTTATTCTGAGCAACTTTTACCTTTTTTCCAGTTAAATTTATATATTCATACATTGTAAAACTATTATATTGTAGGGTAATAAAAAGAAATTGTTATTGTTATATCATTTTGAGCTTGATAATGGTGATAGATGAACACTGAAACGTCATTCCACATTTCATGACTAGTTTTATATACCCTAAAATAATGATTTAAATTTACAATTAATTATGTTTCTGGTGATTAGAAAATTGTTGATTAGTAAATTATGCAACTCTCATTCCAGTACCTGCTCCTGCAGCTTCCAAATTCACAAATGCTTGAATACTTTTTGCCCATGGATGCTGTGTAATAAATCCATGACTTGCCTGAAGAACATTCTCTTCTGCTCCATTAAACAGAAATATAACAGCATGTGTAAGCTTTGCTGCAGGACAATGAGCCATCACCCTCAGAATCTCAAGCATTGTAGCACAACTGACAGCATCATCACTGGCACCAGGGGAATTGGGGACAGAATCAAAATGAGCATTAATCAACACTGAATGCTCTGGAGGTGAGTTGTTGACAGGGCTAACACGTACTACGATATTAGTAATGTTGTAATAGTGGCTTGTAAACCCGTCTAGAAAATCAAGGAAGAAAGTACCAGTAGGCTTTTGGACGTCTACTTCAACAACCACAGACTTCTTGGCTGATAACTTTATCTTTGATACTTGATCCAGAATGTACTTAACTGTGTGAATTTCATTGGCTACACTTCCAGTAGGACGAGGGCCAAATGAAGTAATAGCATCTAGATGAACTCTAGCTCTTTCTTCGGAGAATTCTCCAATATGACTGTCAACATGTCTTTTGGGCGAAGGAACAGCACGTGATTCAAGGTAGGAAGTGACAAATATTACCCCGTAAAAACACAAGGTAGATACGAATACCCAGGAATAACCTCGCTTTTCTTTAACTATGAGCTCTTCCTTATTTCTATAGCCTTTGGTTTCGGCTTCAAAAGCTTCTAGAGAACTTTTGAGGCCTCTTTTTCTCACTCCTACGTCCGCCATCTTGATTAAGAACAAAAGCCCACCACAGGGTACCCAAGTGCTTGGGTTCTCCTAAGGGGTAGGGATCAGGGTAGGAAATAAGCTTTTCCGAGCTTTTCCAATATAATTTATTGCATTTTCATTAAGTCAGCAGATTATTTTCAAATATTTTTTTTATTAATGCCATAGACGAAATTTATTAACACAAGTTTCTTTATGGCTTCAAGTACACTTTAGTCTGTATAATTTATGTACAAACTTACAGTATATCAATAAATTAATATTTTTTCTTGCTCTAACCAGAAATCTGCTTTTGAAAGTAACTCCTTAGGTTAAATTTATGCTGTCATAAACACAGTGGAACGCTATCTATTATATATTACAAGTCATCAGTGTATATGAGTGTATATGTTGGTTATTGCACTGCCGTTCCATCAATACTGACACGATGGATTGAAACAAAATGATCATAACCACTTTTGATAACAAATCGGACATGGGTTGCTGATGTAATAGGAACCTGTAACATAACAATAATATAGGACATTAGGGTCATGCTCTAGGGTAGCAGTGGACAGGATGTATATACTAGTTATATAATATAGGACATTAGGGTCATGCTCTAGGGTAGCAGTGGACAGGATGTATATACTAGTTATATAATATAGGACATTAGGGTCATGCTCTAGGGTAGCAGTGGACAGGATGTATATACTAGTTATATAATATAGGACATTAGGGTCATGCTCTAGGGTAGCAGTGGACAGGATGTATGTACTAGTTATATAATATAGGACATTAGGGTCATGCTCTAGGGTAGCAGTGGACAGGATGTATATACTAGTTATATAATATAGGACATTAGGGTCATGTTCTAGGGTAGCAGTGGACAGGATGTATATACTAGTTATATAATATAGGACATTAGGGTCATGCTCTAGGGTAGCAGTGGACAGGATGTATATACTAGTTATATAATATAGGACATTAGGGTCATGCTCTAGGGTAGCAGTGGACAGGATGTATATACTAGTTATATAATATAGGACATTAGGGTCATGCTCTAGGGTAGCAGTGGACAGGATGTATATACTAGTTATATAATATAGGACATTAGGGTCATGCTCTAGGGTAGCAGTGGACAGGATGTATATACTAGTTATATAATATAGGACATTAGGGTCATGCTCTAGGGTAGCAGTGGACAGGATGTATGTACTAGTTATATAATATAGGACATTAGGGTCATGCTCTAGGGTAGCAGTGGACAGGATGTATGTACTAGTTATATAATATAGGACATTAGGGTCATGCTCTAGGGTAGCAGTGGACAGGATGTATATACTAGTTATATAATATAGGACATTAGGGTCATGCTCTAGGGTAGCAGTGGACAGGATGTATGTACTAGTTATATAATATAGGACATTAGGGTCATGTTCTAGGATAGCAGTGGACAGGATGTATATACTAGTTATATAATGGTTTGGAGTGATTTGAATGAATGAATGAAAAACTTTATTTAAACACAGAATTAAAATCATCAGTCAAATATAATAAAAGTTAAGAAAATTACTGTTTTACAAGATTGCCGTGTGCGAATCCGAAGTTATAATGAAACGTGGTTCAGTTTCCTCTTAAAGTCGGGTAATGAGCCAACGTTTCTTACTTCTTTGGGTAATTTATTCCATAAATCAGCACCACTATAGCTAAAGGATCGTTTAAGATAAATTGTGTGTGGTGCGGGTAGGTAGATATACAGTACCACGGAATATCCCACTCATCACTTGTATTTTCTAGTATATACCATAAATCCTCTTTTAAGCCCCCTGGGGGGCTTATTTATTTCAGGCACGTTTGAGGGGGGCCTTATTGGAGAGGGGAGCTTAATAGAGAGGGGGCTTATTCATTTTTAGTTGAAACACACAACACAACATGGTAAACTCAGGATTAAACTGAAGTATTACTATGGACCGTCTTGCATAATCTATAGGGATGTCAATAACATGGTATATGCATTGTTCAAATTACACGGTATTTTCAACATTTGATTCACTTGTGTTAGTCTCTCAAGTATAATTTACCATTATTGTGTTGTGAAGGGGAGGGGGAGGGGGGCTTATTAGAGAGGGGAGCTTAATAGATAGAAGATTAAATTTTACGGTATACACAGGAGCCTTAAGACAAGTGTGTGTCCTATGAAAATACAGTATAACTATTTTATTGCAAAGAAAATAGAAAAAAATTATGCATAAATTCAATGCACAAAACATGATGAGAAGGAAGAAATCTAAAAAGCAAATGAATATAGGATAGGATGGCTTTCCTGCATTCTGATTGGCTGCGTTTTATATGGTGTGGAATAAATACTGGTGGTCAGCTTGAGCCTAGCAGTATGCAGGCGGTCTGTCATATTAACCCAGTAAAGTGACCATCACCACATGAGTCTCCCTGTAGCTTAGTGGTAGAGCATCCAACTGGCATCCGGAGCTAGTGTCTTCTGATTAATTTTTCTATCATTTCTACCTAGCTTCTCATCTTCTATCTACCATTTAATACTGGTATAGTTATACATCATGAATAAAAAGCACACAAAATGCCAACCTTGATGTCTTCTAGCTGCATTTGACCCTCTAGATTTTCCAGCTCTTTAATAAAAAAATACATAAATAAATAGAGTTTTTAAAAAAGAAATTGAAAAATTTCATAGCAGATTGTAGTACTTTACCTTTTTCAGCCAACACTTCAAACTCAGTAGGTTCTGATTTAATGCTCCTTTGGATTTGAAGATTCTTTACTGAACAAAAAAATCACCAAGTTATCAAAGTCGTTAGAAACATGTAAAATAATATAAGCTTATTGACAGTGAAGCCGATTACTACATGTATAATTACCATTTGAACACATGATCTTAA
Organism: Anthopleura sola; assembly: GCA_023349425.1. Taxonomy (NCBI): domain Eukaryota; kingdom Metazoa; phylum Cnidaria; class Anthozoa; order Actiniaria; family Actiniidae; genus Anthopleura; species Anthopleura sola. The sequence goes on along the minus strand of JALHLI010000007.1, from coordinate 11,506,219 downwards.
TCATTCCAATGCTCATAAGTGATGGAAAACTGATGACAAATTCTTGAGGGAACATGCCTGAAGTAGGCCACAATGTGTCCAGTGTTCTGCGTAAACCACAATGCATATGTTTTAAAGATAAAAAGATCGTTTCCAAGGAAATATAAACAAATGGCGGTCTTGAAGACATCTGTTTTTTCTTACCCATCGATGATGTTTTCTGGGGGATACCGTTCATCATAAGAAGATGCTTGAGCGATCTTAGCTCCAGCAGTCTCTAAAGCAATGTCAAGCATTTGGTAGTTTTTTAATGAAAAAAGAAAAACGACACTGAAAACCAGGGAGGTAGAAAAATCGAGAGAAAAATCGATCGATGAGAAATAAACAAGAACAATCGTGAGGGAATGGGAACTATAGCTAAGACGCTTGCGCAAGTTGAAAAGCCGCTGTAACATCATAAAACCTATCGCAGGCTACTTATTCCGTTTCTTGGCAACCAAAAAAGTAGTTATGGTAGAAGTATTCAATACGGATTTATTGACGTTTAGAATACAGTTTATTGTTCATTTAATTAGGCTGTATTTAGCCCATATCAGTTTTGCTTTGTAGTGTCCTAAGGTTACTCATGTCACGTTGTGCAAGTCCAGCACATTTAAAGCATCCGATATTTTAATCGTATAGTCTGTCTCTGGAATTCCATCTGTAAGGTAGCTCCTTCTAGTTTTTTGTCCAGCCTTTCGATATTCAAATCGTTTCTACGGCTGAAATACTGCACTCTCCTAGAAAGTCTATTTATATCGACTTGCCTTGCAGATGGTCACTAGTTCGCGAGTTACCGTGTGACTGTCACAGATCAAGAACACATTTCCTCATTTAATATATATAATATCTTACATTCATTTGATATATCTGTCCTCAAGGAAAGTGCCGTTCGCGCTTTTCCTATTGGGTAGTTTTATTTATCTATTTTTCCTTTAAACTATTTTCATGTGTTGTATTAACAGCTATTGCCCAATAAAGTTGTAAAGACAATACATTGCTTTATTGCGGTTTGAGGGTTACTGATCAGAAGATGCTGCAAATGCATCTTGGGATATATAAATACGTATAGAAAAACAACAAGAAACAAAAAGAAAGAGTTTTGAAGAAGTCTTTATATAAAGCAAATTTTGTGCACTTTCCACTGATGTGAGTCATGACACATTTTCTCAGCACTAAACGTCAGAATGAACTGATAATCAGTATTTTACACTCTGATAAAACTGTCTTTATATAGCATTCATTCCATTGCACAACGTTTAATTTCATACCGGTTTTTTTTGACCGGTTTTCCCTCCAAGAAGCAAAGCATGGGAATGTGAAAATGACTATATAATAGCGTTTAGTTACATGGAGGGAGAGTGATCTCGTCGATAGGGCAGTAAACCTTTTTTTTTTTGTATTTGGTGTTGGTGTTTGAAGGAAAGCAAACTACTCAATACTCCTTCGGCCTCAACAGAGTAGTACAGACTGGCAGGCACGGGTTAGTATAGAATAGGTCACGACAGTCAGCGATCGGTAACAACTAATTCGTTTAGGTGACTCGAGTCAGCTGTGTTCACCTCATCAAAAAGGGTCAGAATGTTTTACTATAAGAAAAAAAATCTCATGTTTTAGTGATTGATTTAGGTTTAACCTAAAAACGTTAATCCTTTACGCACATAGAAACCCGTTAATTTTTTAAGTCATCTTAGCTCAGGTTGTCGAAACGTCAATCTCCACCAACAACAGTCTTTCTCAAGACTACACTAACTCACCCGGACGATCACATTGCTCACTCCATTACTACTCCTGGGCCTACACCATTTACTCTAATACTTGTGTATTTTGTCAGACTGTTTGAAGAGTTATTATCTCAGTACTGACTGAAGGACACTTTTAGTTCCCGATGGTGGCACTGTTGTCATCACCGACACCCGGATACGTATTATCATTATTATTATTATTATTATTATTATTATTATTATTATTATTATTATTATTATTATTATTATTATTATTATTTTGATAATATAAGACAGAACGCTTATTTTACGCAGTTTCGATGTCGCTGACATCATTTTCAAGTGAGTTGGTTTATTCGATAAATTTGAATATTACATTGAGATGAATTATCCTTTGTCCAAAAGCCACTCTTTTGAAAATTATTATTATTATTATTATTATTATTATTATTATTATTATTATAGGTTAGTTGTTTTAACCATAGTTAATAGATGTAACTGAGGTAGCAGTGCTATTGATCCATGAAGCGGAGATATCAGGTGACATTGATGTAGCTAGCTAGCAAAGATCAAACCCACTGCTCGTCTTCAAGAGAGAAACTGGAAACAATAGATCTTCGTTTGCCTTCTCTCTGCTCAAAAACTGTGGAAAAGTAAAAGAAGCAATGTTAATAACTTCATCAGTATATTGGTATAAAAACCGAACTCGTTCGTCTTTAACCAGTAGTTCAGTTTTTGTCCAACAGTTGTATGTGTCAGATGTTTCGTCACATCCAGTCCTTGGTACTTTTCGTTGCTAGGGTGACGAAAAACAGTACTGACAATGATTATTTAACACAGCTTACTTTGATCAGTTTTCATTTGCATTACAATGATGCTACAAGCTGCTCTCCTTCGCAAAAGAGAAATACCGGGTTTATTTTCATACGCCGAACGGAAGATATAATATAAAAATGTTTTCTGCTGATTAGCGAGTTCTGAAGTCATGTAATACTGAAGGGTACAAGCTCAGTTGATGATGTCATTCATTTTGATATTATTTTACCAACTCAGTTCAAATGAATTGAACATTGTGGTTGTGATTAAGCAATCAGCGTACCTGGTGTACAGTGATACAGTAATCTACCGACATTATCCAGTTCTAGTCCTAAGTAGCTCACTCAGTAGCGAAGTGAATGCTACGGTTTCGCGCAGTTTTCTAGCGGGACCGAACGAAACGGCTGTTTAACAGTCGATACTGCTGTACGTAGATCTGATTTGTTTGTATTACTGATTCCATATCGGTGTAGTGTCAGTATAATATACAAGAATATAATGAGTACTCACTGTACTTTCGTTTTAGCCAAATGACCACACGCTCGTAAAACACGATGCTAGCACGAAGATTACCAACGATTTGATAAGAGTTACCAAGACTAGCGCACGCTTTGGCTTCTGTTTCCCAGTCACCCATTGTTTCAGCTATTCTCCTTCTTTGTGCGTGATAATAGATAGCTCCTTCAAAATCCTTTCTCATTTCACAAATATTTCCCATATTATTCAAAAGTCTTCCCTTGGATTTCATATCTTGTAGTTGTTCGGAAATCTCCAAGCCTGCTTGAAAATGTTCGTCAGCCTGATCAAAGTCGCCAAGGCGCCGGTACACACAACCAAGGTTACAATGTGCTCTTTGCAATAATATAGGGGAAGAATTCTTACCTATGTTTTTCAAATACATCTCGTAATACTTTTTGGACATTTGAAAGTCGCATATTTTATAATAAGCAGCGCCAAGATTATTGATAATTTCTGCTTTTTCAGTAACCTTTTCTGCAGTACGAGCCGAGGAAACCTTTTTTAATTGTTCGACTAAATTTCCAATCGAGCTTTGAATGTCTTCGAAAGTCGTTGGTTCGTGGGTTTCTTCATTTTTAATCAATTCTTTATCATCTTGTTGATTGCTTTTTTCTTTTTTGACGATAGACTTCTCATTCGGCCGGTCAGATTCAGTTAACGGTTTGGAGACGCTGGACTGAATTTCTGATGGAAAGTCTTCTGGTTTATCTGCTTCTTCGAGACGATCATATTTTTCTTTTTTGAAAAACACTTTTCTCTTAAATTTACGAAATTTAGAGCAAAGTTTGCTTCCCATCTCGACAACTGCGTTTTCTTGACTCAGGACTTGTTCATGGACAAACAAAAGCGAGACGGTAAACTTTTCATCAGCTTAGCGTATTATCAGGCAGCAAGATCGGTTCGCTGGCGATGTGTTAGCGCTACATTGCACTATCAGTGAAGTGTCGTGATAGCTTGGTCTGTTACATGTCTATTTAAAGCGATGCTCTACTACAGAAATTAGAATTTTAAATTAGCTTCATCCTACTATGATAAGATTTGATGTGTTTACGTTTTCATGGTGCTCGAATACTTTACTCAAATATAAACAAGAAGAAAATATGGAGAAACTCAGACAAAACATCTGCATAACAGCTAAAAATATATATATATTACTTTCCTAATACTTTCTTGAACAGATTACTTTGTTCAGAATAAGAAGGAATTGAAAAGTGAAAAGTATAAAATTGAGTAGGAAGGGCCGTGATTGAAATGAAAGAGCGCCGTACATGATCGAATATTTCAGCTTAGCGTGGACAAGTTTCCTGGTGCCTTAATGCCATGGTTCATATCATGGTTCATATTAGCGTAATATAGCTTATCAGTTCTATTGAGGTAAAACTAGCCAGCTTATTATACTCGTGCATTGATAATAATGAATAATAAGTTTAATAAATACACTGACAACACTTGATGCTCACTTATAAGCGAGCAGGCACGTACTGTAGTCCACTGAATAGCATAATTACTCCAAAATAGCCTGTGTGGGCGCGCTAAAATTCTAAAATCTATTCAAATGATATTTTTAACAACAGGGCGGAAAAACTTCAGGCTTCAATAAAAATGAGAAATTTCAAGTTTCTATGGTAACTGATGATCTTATTTCAATCTTATTAGTTATTTTATGGCTTTCCAATAAAATTTTCTAGGTAAAAATTTCTTTAAAGACCCCATGCAAGAATTAATAGATATTTTTACTGAGGTTAATTTCCGTCAAATTTCATGATTTTAGTCACCTGCCGAGGACTGTCACGACTGACCAATCAGCGTTCAGAACCAGAAGCCGCTTTTTGTTTGTTGTCATTTATTTAACAGGATGTCTACAAACTTTCCCTGCTCTTATTTTTGCCCTTGTAGTTTGTCTTATTAGTTATTAATGGAGTTTGAATAAGAGAAAAGGTAAGTCAAATGGTCAACAATTTTATTTTATACTAAGGTTTGATTTATCTTACGATGGACGGGCAAATAGTACAATATAATGTGTGCACATTCTGTAAACTGTTGAGTCAAAATCAAGTGAAAAGGGAAAATAAACACACTCACAAAACAAACTAACTAACAACCTATTTAATCGAACCCTAAAAACAACCTCTTGACTGATCTAAGTCAGCAGGGCACGGGATTTAACTGACATGCTAGGTTATGCCGGCGAGGGAAGGAAAACCGGAGAAAATGAAACCCTCTAATCAAGGCAATAACCAAACAAACTTTCCCAAAATGTCTTCTGAGTCTCGGGAATTGAACCCGAGACCCCAGAGATGATTGCACTAGTTCACCCTTAGCGCATTTAGAAAAAAATCCTATTCTTTTAATAAGTTATTTTGTTCTACAAAGTAAGTGTTTATGGATGACTATCGCACAAATACTAATTTGATTTGGGTTCAAATCAGGACAGTCAAAACAAAAATCAATTTCGTTTTTTTTGTTGTTGTGTGAAGTGCCGCCTGAAAAATAAACAACATTCTATCGTCAGATTTGACCCTTTTGTGAGTAAAGTAGAAAAAATTAAACTAAGGATTGGGATTGGTGATTTACATCAATTGTCTTTTCTCCTTGTAGATCCATAGAAATGTCTTCTTCAGTTCAGGGTATACTGGTGACTTTCTTCGTATTGTTCATGTTTTGTGGAACACTTGGTAAGATATTTGACTAGTAATTACTAGTGTATAATTGATGATAAGATTAAGTTATAACAACAATACAATAAGATTATTGATTGTTGGTATTACCCACTGCGACTTTGATCCTATTTGATCATATTTACTTCTCTAATATGATTGACCTGACGCAAACTGAACCCCCACCCAAAAGATCGTTAGGTTTTCAAATGTCTTCGAAAAACTAATTGACTAGCGCCTTGAAAACAATAATGTACCCCTCCATGAAGGCTTGGTTGAAAACTGATTCCTGACCTGACGCACGCAGATGCATTCATATACCAACTTTTGTTTAGTATTAATGCTAGAATAACTCGGTAAGGCACTTATTTGTCATGCTTAACCCAGTGCGCAAAGCCATGATAAACCGGCAGAAAGGATAACAAAATCAGCTACATCACCACGTATAGCCGACTCCTGATTGATTCACTTCTGGTTTTTTTTACAACACTAGCTTCATCACAATGCAAGCGTCAAATTGATCTTGGTTTTGTTATTGATCGGTCAGCCAGTATGGGAGAAACCAACTTCAACTATATCAAGAAATTTGTCCAAGATATTATTAAACAGTTTGCTGTCTCATCTGATGGAACTCGTGTGGGTGTCATACCCTTTTCACATTACTACAAAGTTGCCATCAAATTTGACCAGTTTTCTGACTTGGTTGAACTCAATAAGGCCATTGATAACTTGCCATATGAAGGTGCTGGATCATCTTTATCCTCTGCATTGAAAGTAACACAACTGGAACTGTTTAATCCTGAGAACGGGGCTAGAGCAAAGATAGGAGCAAAAGATAAAACTGAGAGAGAAGGTAAGTAAAGTGAGCCAATCAAACTTACCTAATTGTATCATTGTAGTTAGAGTACTGATGAAATATTTAACGTTTGCTAGAGGTCCTTCAAGCCCTAGTGGTAATCACTGACGGAGGCAGCAGCACTGGCATAGACTCTCTGCTACAGTCAGCTGAAACACTCAAAGATTCTGGCAAACGAGTGTTTGTTGTTGGCCTTGGAAAACACGAATACGTTAAAAACCTGAAGATGATGGCAAGTGAACCAGAGGAGAATCACTGTTTTGTGGTAAAGAAAGGAGAGGAGTTGTCAAAACTGGCTGCAAAACTCACCAAGGCCATATGTAAGGACCTTAAACCAGAAATGAAAGAATTTAGCGTTACAGAAAACAACCAGGTCTTGACATCTCAACAATACCAAACCGAATAGCCCACAAGAACAAAAATAGAAATATACTGGTTTATTAATTATTATCAGATATCAAAATTGTTTTTTAATGGCTTCTATTATCGTATATTACCTACCTGTGCAGTTAGCAATAAAATAAAGGTCGACTGTGCATGATATTTGACCATTACACACTATAAACCAGCTGTTCAGTATACAAAAAAGAAAACAAATACGTCATTCCCAGCTGTTCTCTCCAAGTTTGATGATGTCATTTTGATCCGCATCGAAGAAAAAATGATTGTGACAGCTCTCAAGCCAAGAGATTATGGCGTGCCGCATGACCTAATCAAAATAACTGCGTGCAGCTCCCGAAGGTGTTGAAGGGTGTTGGCACGAGTGTTGAAGCTGGAAAATGCGCGCCCTGCACTTTGGGAAAATAGCTCTTGATAATTGATTGTTTGGTTTTTTTTTGTTTAGTGCGGCAGCAGAATTCGGTAGTTTCGTACCTGCAGTGTAGCCACATAATGCTTTGAACTAATACAACGGGACTACAAACCCATAGCCTATGCCCAACACTCACCATATGTGCAGACATACAACATGACTACAAACCCATAGCCTATGCCCAACACTCACCATATGTGCAGACATACAACATGACTACAAACCCATAGCCTATGCCCAACACTCACCATATGCGCAAACATACAACATGACTACAAACCCATAGCCTATGCCCAACACTCACCATATGCGCAGACATACAACATGAGTTAAATGTGATTGAAGTTTTATTTTCTTTGAAAAGTCATATAATAGACCCTTTACGAATTCGTACAAGACTCATGCATTTACTCAGGGTTAACCTCATTTCATATTCACAAATATCAATGGTTAAGTAAAGAATGCACAACTTCAATTATACAAACACTTTGCAATCCCACAACCCTTCACTGGAACACATGAATATTCTACATAAAATCGAGGCTAACCCTGAGCAAAAGAGAACTCGAAACTGGAGTTATAAGTTTACGTATATAAAAAGTTGCAACGTAGAGTGCACCAGTATGTCAGTATTACGGTTTTTATCAAACATGCCATTGAATAACTTACATAAAAATACTGTTTGATATTCATTTAATTTATAATTTTGATTTCGAAATATTAATAAAACAAACATCGATTAATTCATATTCATACTTAGCAGCCAAGCCTGTACACAAGGCTAGGTTACTGTAGTACACGGTGTGTTGAAGTCAAACTTGAATATCCGATGCAGAAGCTTGCGTATAGAACATAAATGAAAACGTACAAGGTAAGCTAAACTGTTCAGTGATATCTTTAAATGTATATTAAGTTCATGGTTCAAAACCTAAAGCCAGGTAGAATGAGATAAGCGATAAACCTGTCCACATGCTTTGTAATACTGAGCAAAGTGGCTTAGTTTGTAGTTGTATTTTACTTCAATATATATACTAGCTCAAGAGCCGTTTACATTTAAGGAACTTGATAAAGGAGAAACATATGGGTCAGACTCTTCTGAATCTGCTCTTTGTATAACTGGTGGTGAATTGTCGACGAAATGATTAGCCAAAGGCTCTTCATCGGTTATTTGATGTGTTTCTGGCGTGACATCTTGTATCACCTTTGGTTGTGTGACACCTTCATTTGCAGTATTTTTCAGCGTGACATCTTCAGGTATCACATTTTTTGGCGTGACATTTTCAAGTGTAGGATCTTGTTGTGATACTCCGTTTTCAAGCGTGACATCTAGACTGGCACTTTCTAGACCTTCGTCTTGAGGCGTGACATTCGCCTGTGCTTTATCCTCAGGTGTGACATCTCCCGAGTCGAGATTTTCTGATGTGGCAGTTTCCGGTGCGTTTTTCTGCTTTGCTTCACTTAAAGGATCAGATATTGAAGCACTGTCAATAAGGTCAGATTTTCTGTTACTATCCGCAGATTCCGGAGAATTTTGTCCTGAAATTTCGTTTTGCTCTTCTTTACTTCGTGGTGGGTTCCCTGTGTTGTAAGATTCTTCCAGAGAAGTATGTGTATCAAGGTATTCTAGTAAAACCGTGTAGCAGAATTCGTACTGGGACTAGAAAGAAATCAAGGTATTAGTTCATGGACTAGTGCCTGTTTGTCCTTCCGTCCATATGTCTGTCTGTCTGTCTGTCCACCAGTCTGTCTGTCTGTCTGTCTGTCTGTCTGTCTGTCTGTCCACCAGTCTGTCTGTCTGTCTGTCCGTCCATATGTCTATCTGTCTGTCTGTCCACCAGTCTGTCTGTCTGTCTGTCCACCAGTCTGTCTGTCTGTCTGTCCACCAGTCTGTCTGTCTGTCTGTCCGTCCATAAGTCTATCTGTCTGTCTGTCTGTCTATTTTCCTGGTTCTTACCTTTGTTTGTACCATCGCTGGTCTTTGTTCTCTCAGTTGTTTGACAGTCTGAAATACGTCCACAACTGCCTCAGCCTTCAGTCTTTCTATTAGAGAACTGACAGCACAGAACACGCCAGTACGACCAACACCAGCACTGAAACCACAATAACAATAATAGTTTAGATGAAGAGCTTTGGTGAAGATCTTGATAGGTATTTTTACCTCCATCACGGATGCTTCCCCGTCAGCCAATCAGTAATGTATTACTCACCTGCAATGTACTGTGATCACGTGATTGCCCGAGGCGTCCTGCCATTGCTGTATTTGTTCAATCATACTGAGTAAGTTGATTCCCGACTCTGACAGATCCTCTGATGTCCAGGCAGTGTAGTGAAACTGGTGAACTATTTGAGAACTACTGTCCTGCAATAGATATATACATAGATTATTATCCTGATTACAATAGAATTGTAAATCGCAGCATAAATGCTTACCATCGTATTGGTGATGTTGAAAACCCTGGTTTCTAGAAATTCTTTCTTATCTTCCTCTAGCATTTCTACTTGGAAAACTCCAAATGTGATGGGATGAGTAGTTGGCCAATAGCGATTCATTTTGAGCTGAAAAATAAAATCAAATAATATTTAGATAATATTAAGTCATTACTGAAAATTCATCCCAATAGAATTGATTCACCTTAGTATTTTCCACTTCTTGTGCTAGAACCACGATAGTATAGCATTTTTGTTCCCAGATCATCCTCCAGAAATCATCAAAAGTGTCAGGAAGTGGAGCCTGAGTAGCAATAAAGGCTCTTTTCTTCATATATGCGTCGATGTAGTTAGCGTTTACATAATCCGACCCATTCACCGCTACTTGTACTATAAGGGGAACCCGTGTATCATCAAACGGCAGAGTATTCGCGTAACGGTTTTTACTTTTATTAGCAGGGATTGTTGCCGCTGTAAAAGTGTAATGTGGGCGCACACCACGTGACAATCTTTGAAACTCTAAGGTCATTTTTGAATCGCCTGAAAAAAAAAAGGATTGATTGATTGGTTGGCTTGAATTAGTTGGAGGAAATTTAAAGAAAGACTTAGTCTATAAATTATGGGACTGAATTTGGAGATGATCGAGAGATGGCTGAGCAGGCCCACAATCCTATTCGCCACGGAAATACCTGTTTCTTTATAAGGCTCGATCATTTCTTGGACGTGGTTCCGTAGTTTACTGGCATGTATTTCCGTCTCGCCGCTGATAATCACATCAAGTAAAGTATCGTGGATAAAGATATACTGCGGCTCTGTTTGCACCATCAGATTTCGCTGTTTTCGAAGCTGTGTTACATAATTCAGAATATCAACAGTTTTTTCTTTAGCGATTTGTTCAAGCATTTGATCAATGACGATAAATGTTCCTGTACGACCAACGCCAGCACTGCAATGTACAACCTACAATATATAAAGAGAATAATGTTTTACTTGAATGAACAGTATGTTACTGTATAAAAGGCCTGTAAGTGTCGTCATACCATTGGTCCAGCATCTGGTGGATTCACTTTAGCTGTTTGACGAATAAATGGCAAAAGGAAAGTAGCACTTTTAGGTACTCCATGATCAGGCCAACCGGTAAAATGAAACTGTTTGATCATCCTCGTTTCTTTCTGGCCCGCCATTGCAACACGGAACACACGTATCGTATATGGCGTCAGCTCAACGACTTCTTCCAGGGATACGTAAATAACTTCATATCTTGATTTCCCGGATGTTGGCCAATACTGGGAACATTTGAGACGGCCACGCTCCCGTACGTTGGTAAGCTGTAATAATAGCGATGTGAATGGTTATCATAAAACACTCCTATGTAGATAACACTATTACTACACATACCATTACGATCACTCTTGTATTCTGCTCCCAGATCATACGCCAGAAATCCCCACACGTTTCATCTAAGGGTCCTTGTGCTGCAATGTAAGTCTTTTCAGTGTTATAACCAGTAATATAGCTGGCATTGATGTAGTCTGATGCGGGTTCGTCATCATAAGGAACTAGCTTCACTCGATTGTAATCATAAGCTACGATGTTCGAGTATCTGTTCTTCCACTGGTTGGCAGGATCGATACTGTTTGTGGCTGGGATATTGTCATATTCAGGAATCTTCTCGTACTCTGTTGAGAAGTGCATGTCTCCACTTTTATGCATTCGAGTCACGTGATGTGCGAAATTCTCGATTGGAATCGGTCCAGAAGGATGATAATGCTCTAGAACGATAATGATAATAATAATAATATTTATTACTTATATTGCGCGATTTTAACATATGAATATGATCAAATGCTCTAGAACGAAAATGGCGTCTACCAGTTAAAGTTGTTTATGATCAAGGTTGGACTAATTATTTATCGACTTGATTGATTGATGAATGTAAGGATCATACTTCCAGACGTAGTGCTGAAGAGCAGTATGGTAGCGCGAAGCATTTACGGCTATATGCCGGAGATTTTGGCCCCGACGCCGCTATCCGAGGATTTACAGACTGATCAGAAAGCTCGGCCGAAGCCTTAGGGAGAGGCTGGTCGGCCCCTTGACTAGATAATTAAAACCCCTTGCTATGACCAGCAGACCCGGTATACCGCCTGTGCCACTGATGCCCTACCACCCAAAGTGTTTTTGACTTTGTACTGAAGCCACTTTGACAAGAGATATTTTTCAACATCCATTAAAAGGATAATAAAATAAAGGTTATACACCTGGAATAAACTATGCCGTTTGACTCACCATGTAGCCTAGCCATGTGAATGGATAACGAACGTATAAAATAAAGGTTATACACCTGGAATAAACTATGCCGCTTGACTCACCATGTAGCCTTGCCATGTGAATGGATAACGAACGTGCCATTTTACCGAAGGCATTCCCAGAACGTGCTTCGTTGCCATCAATGTCATGGTTTTGTGTTTTGTTCCTTTTTATAATGTACACGACAATAAACACGATCACCACGATCAGCACAACTAACGAGGCACACACACTCCATAGTATAGTGCTGAGATTGGATTCTCTTGCGGGTTGTGGTGATATAGTAGTCTTAGTGGCTGGGATCCAGCCTAGTGACTCGTAGTCGTCAATTGACATCATCCTTTGGAATGCTGTGTAATAAGTATCGGGAAGCAGTGGCGCGTTGTAATATACTTGGACGTCTGAAAAAAAAATCCAAAACTGATTAGTCTTTCTATCATTTTCTCGAAGAGAATGTTATGGAATGTAAAAGTGTTGAATATTAAGAATCTATGTTTTTTGTTGTATGATGTCGCATGCAGTACAATCTATTATTACAATTAATAATGATATCCATACTCACCATTACCAGGATTTCGCCTTTTTCTGGCCCTTTTCGCAGTAGAAGACTTGCTTTCATCTCCCAGCACCAACTCGGCTGGCCAGTCTAGTTGGTCGACATCTTTAAGCAAGATAACTGCTGCGATATACAGTTTTGTTTTGTTCTTTGAATAGGGACCTAGTTCTGATGGTTCAAAATCTTCAGGCTTTTTGTTTGGAAGTGTCTGATCCTTGAGCTGGTTTACAATCACTTGTATGTAACTAATAGCGAAGAAAGAATTATTAGTATTCATTTTACATGGCCGGATTGCATGTAGAATGGTTGATCTTTTTTATACCTGACTTTTTTTCCATTGCCGAGGTACGTTATCTTGTGGATAGGTATGGTGATTGTATGGGCTGTTTTCTTCATATCCCTAGGCGGTGGGTAGGTCGGTAGGTTTGTCCGTGAAACTACAACAAGAAAACAACAATATATTCCTTTTCTAAACAATCAATCAATCAATCAATCTTATATGATGTATTCATCTTGCAGAGATACGTCAAGATGAATAGCAATTTTAATTGCTTAAAAGCCATGCGAAACATTCCTAGCAGGCACTCACCTGATATAACTGATATTCACCTGATCAGTATACACACTGGCTGTACTACCAGTCATGCTTGTCACACGGACGGAGTTGAACAGTTAGGAAAATTTCAGAATAAAAAACATACTTACATTTTACATACAGCATTTTACTGGCGACTCCCAACAAATTCAATGTTATACGATTCCGAGCCCAGCAAGTGTAATTGCCTCCCTTCTCACGGCTAATTTTCGTAATGACAAGATCAGAAACGTATCTTGAACCATATCGATTCTGTTTACTGCTTCCATCATACATTTTGCCATCTTTCTTCCACGCTAAATGTGGGTAAGGTTGTGCATTCACTGAACAAGTAAGGTTTACTGTGTCTCCATCCTCGATAGACTGCTCATCTACTGCCTCAATGTCAATATGCAAACCTGAAAAATCTTTAAAAAAGATAAGTCCATTACTAATATAGTTGACAAGGTACTCATATATTCTGATTTCGGTTGGGGTATCAATAAAGGGATTTGCCGAAGGAGGGGTGAGGTTTTTCGGAGTTTACGTATTTCTGTCGGGGTTTTGGTTCAGTGGCCAATATGCCAGGGTCAGTTACGTTACTTACATGCGATCTTGATGGTGGCTTCTGCTGCCACACCTCGTCCAACCCCATTCGAAGCATTACATTGATATAATCCTTCATCTTGCCTTGTAGTTTTTAATATTTTTAACGTTGAGTTATCAGAACTGATGAAAATCCTACTTGTATTTTGCAGTTGGATGTTAGTATCTTTTCTCCAAATAATAACTGGTGGTGGGATTCCTGTGGCTTTGCAAGTCAGCTCTAATGTTTGCCCTTCTTTGACAGTCTTATCTTCTGGTGCTTCTGTAATCTTGAGCCTCTCTACATAGAAAAAAAAGAGGATATTAAAATGTCATTCATTCACTAAATAATTCAAAACTGGTTTTGATAGTGACGTACCTGGTGGTTTAGTAGTGGTGCTTGGAGATGTGGTGGGAGGCTGGGTCGAGGTAGCAACGGTACTAGAATAGCTAACGCTTGCTGCTATGACAACACTGCTTGTAGTGATAGTTGTCTTGGCAACTGATGGGCTGGAAGTTGCTTCACTTACAGAATACGAAGTTGTTACACTTTTTTTTGGAAACAAAGTTGAGGTGATCGGAAAAAGTTTAGCTGTTGCAGATGTCGTTACCGTCACGCTTGGGACGTGTGTTACGCTTGTGTTACTGCTGACTGTAAATCTGCTTAAAGTTTCAGTTGCTCTTTGAGATGAATTAACGAAAGTGTTTGTAAAACTTGATGTTACGCTGGATTTGGTGGCTGTCAGTGTCACTCTTACAGTTGTTTTTGAAGTTTCATTTGACATGACAGGTGTAACGCTTTGTCTTGCTGGTACAAGCGTTACGTTTGGAGTAGTCTTATTTGTCACACTTGACATAGAAACACTAACAGACGTCACGTTATGGGTATTGCTTGTGACTGTACGTGTACTTGTGGTTTGAAGTGATACGACAGGTGTAACGCTTTTACTTTGTGGTGCAGACGTCACGTTATGGGATGTAATAGGTGTAACGTTTTCACTTTCAGACGTTGCACTTTGTGGTGTTATTTCAGCGGTAGTTGACATGTCAGTTATATTGCTTTCATTCACTGATGTCACGGCTTGGGTTGGTTTTGTTGTTTCAACACTTGACTTGTCAGATGTGGTACTTTCACTTGCTGTAGAAGACGTCATCGTTTGAGTCAGTGTTTTGGGCGCTGATGGGTCAGCGGTGCTTGTGATGCGCAGTACCGTGTTATCCAACCCAGGAGTGCTAGTTGCGCCTTTAACAAAGGAAACTGCTAGAGAAGACGATGTAGAGACCAGATCCATAGATGAAGAGGATGTCATGCTTACTGTGATAGTACTCGTTGAATATGAAACCCCGGAGGAAATTGATTTCGTTTTGTCTTCAGCAGTGACATTGGTGGTCACTCCCACCTGACTCAATGTTGTACTGGATGTGTTGCTCACTGCAAAAAATATATTAGTTTTATTATATGTATATTAGTGTTGTTTATCAAACGTATTTAGAGTGTTGGTAATATTTAAATACCCACCACCCCTGGAGAACAGAATGAACCCAGTACTGATCGACTTGTCATGATCATATGGCAACTAGGGTGGTGCTTATAACCAGCAAGCCTACTAACCCACCACCCCTGGAGAACAGAATGAACCCAGTACTGATCGACTTGTCATATGGCAACTAGGGTGGTGGTTATAACCAGCAAGCCTACTAACCCACCACCCCTGGAGAACAGAATGAACCCAGTACTGATCGACTTCTCATGATCATATGGCAACTAGGGTGGTGCTTATAACCAGCAAGCCTACTAACCCACCACCCCTGGAGAACAGAATGAACCCAGTACTGATCGACTTGTCATATGGCAACTAGGGTGGCGTTCATAACCAGCAAGCCTACTAACCCACCACCCCTGGAGAACAGAATGAACCCAGTACTGATCGACTTGTCATATGGCAACTAGGGTGGTGCTTATAACCAGCAAGCCTACTAACCCACCACCCCTGGAGAACAGAATGAACCCAGTACTGATCGACTTGTCATATGGCAACTAGGGTGGTGCTTATAACCAGCAAGCCTACTAACCCACCACCCCTGGAGAACAGAATGAACCCAGTACTGATCGACTTGTCATATGGCAACTAGGGTGGTGCTTATAACCAGCAAGCCTACTAACCCACCACCCCTGGAGAACAGAATGAACCCAGTACTGATCGACTTGTCATATGGCAACTAGGGTGGTGCTTATAACCAGAATCAAAATCTGTATAGGGAACAAGTTATACAAACAAGTTGTTCACTCTTCATACATTAGCAAACGATAAAAAAGAATGCAAGATGAAGAGGTGTTTCGAGTTTCGATTGAGGTATCGAAAGAGAAATGATTCGCTTCAGTTGCGTGTTGTCTTTCGTCTTTATCCAAAACACTCCATCAAAAACTCTGTAGCCAAAATATTAATTGACAAAAAACAACAATGTCGGAACTGTATTGGATTAATGTTCATGAACGTGAAACTGATATTCCATGAGTTTTATTAATATTTTGTTGTTGAGAAGGATCATAAGACTGACTCCTGATATCTATCGGGTATTACTGAGCATCAGTTCATGGGAAACAAATATGTTATGTGTTGATATACCATGATACAGGTAGAAAAAGTCACCATAATATCGATTATATTACCACCTGTCATCAAGGATTAACCTATCTTATAATACTGGACATCTGATCTCAGCGACTTGTGAGCAGAATGAATGTTTAACTGATCACCTTCCACTGGACGGAAGTGAATCCAATATATTGATAGCGTGTACCACTAAAAACTATAGCTCTAGACAAATATTATGTAAATATTTCACTTACCGTTTGAAGTGGTTGACTGTGCAGCATCTATGGATAGAATCCACAACAAATACAGCACAACATGTCTCATTTTGAACCGAACAGCAATCGTTTTCATGGCCGGCTGACAAAAGAGAAATATCTCCTTCAGCGGGGCCTTCCTTACCAACTCGCTACTGTTGAATGAAACTGAAATATGACGGTTTTGACACAATGCATCATAAGTGAAACTAGCACTTGTGTTTGGCGTCTTGACCAGTGATAACACTGGGTGATGGAGCCAGGAGGATGGATGAGGGAAATGCTTCAGCAAACAACAGTAAGGTCAAATTGTCTGTCTTTTTTAACAACGGAAGTGATGCGAAGCTAAGAAACTTGGCGACCGATCGGCGTATTACACATATTACTGGTGGTCAAGATACATGCCCGTGCACGTAAATTAACAGGATTCAACAGTGGATTAAGAGATTGAGCTACGATGATGATTGTCAACTAACTAATGCGGCATACGTAGTGTTGTTGAGTCTAATGTCGCACAACTCTTCAGTAACAGTTCGAAAAATATACCAATATACTGTAGTATCGATTTGTTCACAAATAAAAAAAACTATTTTTATTGTGCACCGGAAATGAACTCGCTTTGTTTTGAAAAGTGGAAGTTAATTAACGTTTTGACTCATATTAACCATTAATTAATGATTAACAACTAGTAATAAATAATGCATAATCGTTGATATTTATAGAGCATCGTTTTTGTTTTATTCAGTAGAACATTCGTGCAACCCGGCGGAAGTGAAGAGCCAGACTGGGCACCAAGCCAATAATCTGTACTGATGTGTGATACAGTACAAACATCCATTCACCAAGGTTTGTTCAAACAGAATCTATTCGACAAAATATCATGTGACCTAGTTCATGCGGTCAGGTTAGACGTCGGCGTTTCATCTTTTTACGGCAAAGACAGCTTTGTACGGTAACTGAAAGTACCGCAAGGCTTTCATATATAACTTTAAACTCAAGAAACCCACGTTTAAGGTTTGAATCACAAAGTCGACGTCTCTGGGAAGGTTGCACCCCTTAGAATATAGGAATTAGGAATATACATTATTTTGTATTGGTTATATTTGAAGTAGGAGCACAAAGTCGATCCAGGGAGGAGTGCGCGCCTTATCCACCCCTCCCCTGGATCCATCCCTGCATATTACAATATATTACAATATATTAGAATATATTAGCGGAGCTCCCATAGATAGTATATATAGTGCTAAAAACGTGACAATTGTGTGACGTGGCATAACGCCGGTTATAGCGTTACCACTTTTTCTGATTTTACCAGAACCCAGAAGGAAAAACTAAAAGAAAAACCATCATTTTAATCTTCAAAAGCCTTAGACAACTTTTCAATTCGAAGAAAATTAATTATAGATTGTAGAACATATGAATACATGTATAGAACAAAGGATTTTATTCAGCAAATCTTAAGTTATAAGTTTTTTAGGTGGAAAGTGAACTACACTGAAAATTGTCGAAAAATATTATAAGCTTAAGCTTTAACATTCACTTGAACTTCACATGTAACAAGAGACATATTCATTAATGCAAGATAATAATTTTCTTTGTTAGTAAGTTGGTCTTTGAAAAGTTTTTTTCAGATTTATTCTTAACTTTATCATCGAGCGAAATATCTAACAAAAATATAAGCTTATCCATAAAAAAAACAAGCTCATCATTTTTGCGATCGTGTAATAATAATAAAAGCTGGAAAAACCCGATAAATAGCAAGTATTTGGTGTGATATGTATTCTTTTTTCATATTTCATTCAACATTAAAATAAATTATCTATAAAAATGTCAAAATATCCATATGATTATGAAATATGGAATCTTGTTTTGACATCAGAATTCTTCGCGTGAGGCTCGCTGGCCGTTAGATATATATTTTCAAAAACGTCGATCTAAAATTCATCAGTAGAATTCAGAACCCCCACCCCACCCCCCTCCAGACCATACACTCTCCATGATTTATAATTAGTTATGTGTAATGTGTTAGACACCCCACCCCCCTCCAGACACCCCACCCCACCCCCTCTAGACCATACACTCTCCATGATTTATGATTAGTTATGTGTAATGTGTTAGACACCCCACCCCACCCCCTCCAGACCATGCACTCTCCATGATTAATAATTAATTATGTGTAATGTGTTAGACACCCCACCCCACCCCCTCCAGACCATGCACTCTCCATGATTTATAATTAGTTATGTGTAATGTGTTAAGCACCCCACCTCACCCCCCTTCAGACTATATACTCTCCATGATTTATGATTAGTTATGTGTAATGTGTTAGGCACCCCACCCCACCCCCCTCCAGACCATACACTCTCCATGATTTATGATTCATTTATGTGTAATGTTAGTTAGTGCTGGGTTAGTTAGGTACCAGTGTCCCTGTGAAGTCTGTGCTGGGTTAGTTAGGTACCAGTGTCCCTGTGAAGTCTGTGCTGGGTTAGTTAGGTACCAGTGTCCCTGTGAAGTCTGTGCTGGGTTAGTTAGGTACCAGTGTCCCTTTTTAAGTCTGTGCTGGGTTAGTTAGGTACCAGTGCCCCTGTGAAGTCTGTGCTGGGTTAGTTAGGTACCAGTGTCCCTTTTTAAGTCTGTGCTGGGTTAGTTAGGTACAAGTGTCCCTGTGAAGTCTGTGCTGGGTTAGTTAGGTACCAGTGTCCCTGTGAAGTCTGTGCTGGGTTAGTTAGGTACCAGTGTCCCTGTGAAGTCTGTGCTGTGTTAGTTAGGTACAAGTGTCCCTGTGAAGTCTGTGCTGGGTTAGTTAGGTACCAGTGTCCCTGTGAAGTCTGTGCTGGGTTAGTTAGGTACCAGTGTCCCTGTGAAGTCTGTGCTGGGTTAGTTGGGTACCAGTGTCCCTGTGAAGTCTGTGCTGGGTTAGTTAGGTACCAGTGTCCCTGTGAAGTCTGTGCTGGGTTAGTTAGGTACCAGTGTCCCTGTGAAGTCTGTGCTGGGTTAGTTAGGTACCAGTGTCCCTGTGAAGTCTGTGCTGGGTTAGTTAGGTACCAGTGCCCCTGTGAAGTTTGTGCTGGGTTAGTTAGGTACAAGTGTCCCTGTGAAGTCTGTGCTGGGTTAGTTAGGTACCAGTGTCCCTGTGAAGTCTGTGCTGGGTTAGTTAGGTACCAGTGCCCCTGTGAAGTCTGTGCTGGGTTAGTTAGGTACCAGTGTCCCTTTTTAAGTCTGTGCTGGGTTAGTTAGGTACAAGTGTCCCTGTGAAGTCTGTGCTGGGTTAGTTAGGTACCAGTGTCCCTGTGAAGTCTGTGCTGGGTTAGTTAGGTACCAGTGTCCCTGTGAAGTTTGTGCTGGGTTAGTTAGGTACAAGTGTCCCTGTGAAGTCTGTGCTGGGTTAGTTAGGTACCAGTGTCCCTGTGAAGTCTGTGCTGGGTTAGTTAGGTACCAGTGTCCCTGTGAAGTCTGTGCTGGGTTAGTTAGGTACCAGTGTCCCTGTGAAGTCTGTGCTGGGTTAGTTAGGTACCAGTGTCCCTGTGAAGTCTGTGCTGGGTTAGTTAGGTACCAGTGTCCCTGTGAAGTCTGTGCTGGGTTAGTTAGGTACCAGTGTCCCTGTGAAGTTTGTGCTGGGTTAGTTAGGTACCAGTGTCCCTGTGAAGTTTGTGCTGGGTTAGTTAGGTACCAGTGTCCCTGTGAAGTTTGTGCTGGGTTAGTTAGGTACCAGTGTCCCTGTGAAGTTTGTGCTGGGTTAGTTAGGTACAAGTGCCCCTGTGAAGTTTGTGCTGGGTTAGTTAGGTACCAGTTCAGGCTATCGACTGAAAGACTACAAAAATATACGAAAATATCATGATTTTATTGGTGTATTGATTTCTTTGTTTATGTTTATTTCTAGAAATGGTTCATATCAAAAGATATAGAAAAGTGACGCATATATATATAAATAATATATCAATCACTATTGACCCTTTAGAGACTTTCCAGTATTACTGAACTATTTTACAATGACTATTGCAGCACTGTAATTGCATATCAAAATAGTGATACACTTTACATGTAATTATCATTAGCTTTGCTGGTATCTAGTTTTGTCTGCAATAATACTACTATAAATCTTGTTTTATTTTTAATTAATGACAAAATAATGTTAAATCTATCTACAATTCACATTTGTCCTGGTGTATCTAGCAGATATTCAGCTAATCTAATTCGTAAATGATTATTATACTAAAACACTAGCTATCTTTAATAGAAATTGATTGTGTCGAAAATATATGAAATATATTTTGCATATATTCCAGTCTGCATAGCGTGTGGATATAGGGTAAATATTCCTCTGTAGTCAGTCAGTCTGTCTGTCTGTCTTCTCATCTGTGTGCATAGCATGTGGATATAGAGTATACAATCCTCTATCAATGTGAGACTTGCTTTACAAAAAGGATGAGCAAGATGAAAAGCGAAAGGGAATTGGGAATGAGGAAGTTGTAAAGACTAATATGCTGTTTGTTGAGTATTTTCTGTTTTCTCTTTTCTTTCGTTTCGAATAGGGACGGTCACGGAAGCATGTTTAGTCAAAGTTGTTGTAAGGATCGAAGGAATCCAAATATTCCCCCAGTGTTTGATAGCAGAATTCGTATTGTTCCTGAAAATAATGAAATATGGATTAGATTTTAACTATTACTAACATCTTTGTTTTGATCTGTCTATCTTTTTGTCCATATGTCCGTCTGTCCGTCCATCTGTCTGTCTGTCTGTCTATTTTCCTGGTTCTTACCTTTGTTTGTACCATCGCTGGTCTTTGTTCTCTCAGTTGTTTGACAGTCTGAAATACGTCCACAACTGCCTCAGCCTTCAGTCTTTCTATTAGAGAACTGACAGCACAGAACACGCCAGTACGACCAACACCAGCACTGAAATAAACATAAAGCATGTCAGGCTGGATCACTAAGGAAAGACAGCAAACCACAGGGTTACCAACCTGCAGTGAACCGTCACTAGCGTGTTTCCACATCTTTGTTGCCATCTTTGTACTTGTCCAATAAGATCAGTGAGTCCAGCACTTGAATCAGGAGAACCAACATCAGGCCATGCAGTAAAGTGGTATTGTCTGACAACTCTAGACGCACTTTCCTGAAGGTACAAACAAACTGTTACTTTACTTTACTGGATATCAGAGGTCGCTAGTGAGTGACAGGCATACTACCTACCCCTGTATTGGTGACTTTGAACTCTCTCATAATGTAGTCATCAAAGGTCTTTTCCTGTGTCATCTCAACCACGAGATTTGCAATGGCTGTTGGGGCTTTACCCGGCCAGTAGCGATGAACCTTGACCTACCGAAACAAAATGTTTGATTGATTAACTATACCTCCATAAGTGGACACTCAATATTATTGTATTTGCAAAGTACCTTTCCACTCTCCATTTCTTGTGATAACATGACGATCGCATGACATTCTTGTTCCCAGATCATTCTCCAAAAATCAGGGATGGTGTCAGGAATAGGGGCCTGGGTAGCAATGAAGGCTCTTTTCTGCATGTAACCGCCGATATAGTTAGCATTGATGTAATCGGAGCCATCAACCCCTGGTTGGATTGATAACTTGACACGTGTGTCATCATATGGTAACACATTGGCGTAGCGGTTCTTGTGTTTGTTCACTGGTAGATTTGCTGCTTGGAACTTGGAAGGTGGCGCCTTGTTACGAGATAGTCTCTGAAACTGTGTTTCCATCTCTGTTTGACCTAGAATGATGAAAATCCTGATCAGTGACAGTAATACACAGTGATCTTCCTCAAGCCCGAACCATGAGCTGCCCATTTGTTATTGAGAGAAACCATCAGCACCTATAAACAATTTAGATCCAACTACTATTTGTTACCTGTTTCAACGTTTTGCTGCATGAGGCTCTTTATCTCTTTTCTCAGATCACGTGCCTGTATCTCTGTGTTACCGCATGCTATAGCTTCCACTAGCACATCGTGTATCAGAATATACTGATCTTCTACTTGAACCATCAGGTTGCGCTGAGATCGCAGCAACATTACATAGTTGTATACGTCCACCGTGCTTTGTTGCTGGATCCTCTTCAATTGTGCATCGATAACTAAGAATGTACCTGGATAGAATCACAGAATAAAAGTCATGTTAAATTGCTAATCACCGTGGTATATCGGCCGGGCCAAGAGTGAAGCATATCTAAATGAAGTCCCTTGGCCATGAGTAATGAACGGTTTGTTATCATACCTGTTCGACCCACACCAGCACTACAATGAACAACCTACAACGAAGAGAAAAGTTACAAGGTAAACTCGAAAATCGAAGGACAGGGCTGGGTTTTTACTCTTACCATTGGTCCAGCGTCATGTGGATTAGCAGCACTTGCTCTGCGTACAAAGTTCAATACTGACGTGACACTGCTTGGAACACCATGATCAGGCCAGGCAGTGTAGTGATACTGGGTAACCATACGTTCTTCAGGGGAATTCTGCATCTTGACTCCAAATGATCTGATTGTGTAATCACTCAGTTCTACTGTACTCATGTTGGTAACTGTGAGATTACCATAGAGTGTAGAGCCTGATGAAGGCCAGTACTGATGGCACTTGATTCGCCCCTTTTCTTCACAGTTCGTAACCTATATCATGTAATATGATAGTTAAAGAGTGTTAAAATGCTTTTAACTAGCAAAAAACCCCATGCGGAATACCTGGGAGAAACAATAAAATCGCGTGTTCACCCACTTTCCGTGCCAAAACGGGAAATTTACTTCCCTTGAGTGCAGAGTGCATTTCAGGCTTGCTTTGCAACATTCAACAACCTTTTTTGAAATAGCTCTATATATATGTGTGTGTGAGTTGTATCGTTGACTTTGCCACTTACACATTATGGTTTACATAGATTAAGCGCATGCGCACATGTTAACCCTGTTGTGCCACAGGGAGCCCAAACGTCTCTTACCATTACTATCAGTCTAGATCCTCTTTCCCAGACCATTCTCCAGAAGTCATCACAAGTGTCAGGCAGTGGCCCCTGACTTGCTATATACTCTTTCTTCTTTATAAATCCATCCAGGTAGTTTGCATTGACGTAGGAAGAGGAAGGATCACCATCTATTGTATCTAAATGGACACGGGTTTGGTCGAAAGCTGCCAACAAAAATATTTTACAAACTTTAAAATCATAAACAGAAGCTACGCAGGAAGTATGTTTTGGTAAACTTATTATTATTATCATATTATTATCATTTTCGCTTTCCTATGACCGTAAAAAACATCCCGGCATCCATCACGGTCAAGGTACGGAAGTGACGACATCTGTTGACATCATCACTCCCATCCAATAAGAATGCTCAGTTATTCATCGGCCACACATCAAGGTATTTTACCTGTTATGTTATTATATCGGTTTTTAAACCTATTGTTTGGATCTAATGATGCGTTTGACGTCACCGTGTCAGGTGACCTGACAGTTGCGTACTCCTGAGAAAACAGTAGATCACTGTTGGCGTGTAATCGACGAACGTGTCTTTCAAATTCCTCTGCAGTATGTACTTCACCAGGCTCGTATTGTTCTAAACAGGTAATCAAAAATATGACTTATTAATTGCTCCACTTAGAACATCAAATGTATGGACGAACAATTCTTCCTTTATCAGAAACTAGAAAGAGCCAAATATATGTAGCATGCAGAGTAAATCTTACCGTGAGCAGAAAAGTGGTCTTTACGAGAGAGACGTTGAGCAATGCTACTTAGTCTACTGCGTGATCTGTGTTCTCTTAATCCAATGTCATCTCTCTCATCGTCACCTCTTTTCTTTTTTCTGAACTTAATGAAAAGAATCTGAACAAACAAATGGTGCGGAAAAACCGTTAATAACATTCTTATTATTGATCTTTATATTGAAGTACTTCATATACACGAAGCTTTTCCCATGGAAACAAAAGGATTGGTCCTAGCACCACGGACACTTCTCTTCATAGACCTTTTAAAGATGGTGCCGGCATTCATCGTGCCTTATATGGTGTTTGTACCCAAGCCAGGGACGTATCTAGGGGGTCCTCGGGTGCCCGTGACCCCCCTTGTAAGACTAAGGAGTGATATATATATATATATATATAAAACAATGTGGCTTTAGCGATAAAAAAATAATGGATTTTGATAATTACAATGTTCAAAAGAATCTCCAGAATAGTCCAACTGTTTGCTTACCACGATCAATACTAATAAAATAATTGCCACAATAGAACCAACAATTGCTGCAATTGGTGCTCCTGGTTCTGGTCGTTTACGTATCGTTACAGGTTTTGTCCACTCGTATGCTTCAGCCGAACCATCTTCTGCGATTGATCTCTGGGAGAACGAGTACTCGGTCTCTGTCTTCAGTTCTTTGTTTTCATATGTTACGGCTAAAAAATGGTAATGAGATAAAACGTCATGTACATAAGAAAGAAGGCTGCAAATAAAGTGGGAACTGTGATCGTTGTTGCTTGTTGACTGATCCCCCACTAGACACACACAAAACAGTGAAATAATTAATAACTAATAATCGAAGTTGTATTTGGTAATAGGAGACAACATCTTACTTTCTCTTCTCTTTCTTCCCTTCTTCTCTTTACAATTGGCCTTGAACTCAAATGTAGGGTACTCCTTGCCATCACCTGCAGGGAATCGCTTCATTTGTCCCACACCAATCTTGCCTGTTACGTACATTTTCTTGTGGTCTTTTATGTATTGTAAGCTGTATTCTGTAGAGTTCAACTTATTACCATCACCCTCAAACGCGATAATAAGATAATAACTGAAATACAAAAGTAGGTCATGAATATTTTACTTTCTCAGAAAGTTATCATCCGCGAGCACTGAACATCAAACTTCATGCAATATCATATTATATTATAAGCAATATTATATTATATTATAAGCAATATCATATTATATTATAAGCAATATCATATTATATTATATTATAAGCAATATCATATTATATTATAAGCAATATTATATTATATTATAAGCAATATCATATTATATCATAAGCAATATCATATTATATTATAAGCAATATCATATTATATTATATTATAAGCAATATCATATCATATTATAAGCAATATCATATTATATTATAAGCAATATCATATTATATTATAAGCAATATCATATTATATTATAAGCAATATCATATTATATTATATTATAAGCAATATCATATCATATTATAAGCAATATCATATTATATTATAAGCAATATCATATTATATTATAAGCAATATCATATTATATTATAAGCAATATCATATTATATTATAAGCAATATCATATTATATTATATTATAAGCAATATCATATCATATTATAAGCAATATCATATTATATTATAAGCAATATCATATTATATTATAAGCAATATCATATTATATTATAAGCAATATCATATTATATTATAAGCAATATCATATTATATTATAAGCAATATCATATTATATTATATTATAAGCAATATCATATCATATTATAAGCAATATCATATTATATTATAAGCAATATCATATTATATTATAAGCAATATCATATTATATTATAAGCAATATCATATTATATTATAAGCAATATCATATTATATTATAAGCAATATCATATTATATTATAAGCAATATCATATTATATTATAAGCAATATCATATTATATTATAAGCAATATCATATTATATTATAAGCAATATCATGTTATATTATATTATAAGCAATATCATATTATATTATAAGCAATATCATATTATATTATAAGCAATATCATATTATATTATAAGCAATATCATATTATATTATAAGCAATATCATATTATATTATAAGCAATATCATATTATATTATAAGCAATATCATATTATATTATATTATAAGCAATATCATATTATATTATAAGCAATATCATATTATATTATAAGCAATATCATATTTTAGTATAAATACAAAGGTGATTATACAAAATCGCGCGCTCTGATTGGTTTTCTATCTCGGATTATCAGCCGATAATCACCTTTTCGGACAAAATGGCTGTCAGCAGTCGTTTTGTCACTGTAAGCGAAGAGGAAATTTCTTTTTTGAAATAATCACCTTCTTATTTATACTAAAACAATTATTCACCTCAGGCTCAGTGATTATCGATGAATATTTACCTCGCAGCTCGAAGACTCGCCGCTCGGTAAATATTCATCGATAATCACTTCGCCTTCGGCGAATAACTGCTAAATATTATAAGCAATATCATATTATATTATAAGCAATATCATATTTTAGTATAAATACAAAGGTGATTATACAAAATCGCGCGCTCTGATTGGTTTTCTATCTCGGATTATCAGCCGATAATCACCTTTTCGGACAAAATGGCTGTCAGCAGTCGTTTTGTCACAGTAAGCGAAGAGGAAATTTCTTTTTTGAAATAATCACCTTTTTATTTATACTAAAACAATTATTCACCTCAGGCTCAGTGATTATCCATGAATATTTACCTCGCAGCTCGAAGACTCGCCGCTCGGTAAATATTCATCGATAATCACTTCGCCTTCGGCGAATAACTGCTAAATATTATATTATAAGCAATATCATATTATATTATATTATAAGCAATATCATATTATATTATAAGCAATATCATATTATATTATATTATAAGCAATATCATATTATATTATATTATAAGCAATATCATATCATATTATATTATAAGCAATATCATATTATATTATAAGCAATATCATATTATATTATAAGCAATATCATATTATATTATAAGCAATATTATATTATATCATAAGCAATATCATATTATATTATAAGCAATATCATATTATATTATAAGCAATATCATAAGTTAACTCCTGTTGTTAATATCTTCTATAGCGGTACAAACACAATACTATAATATATGACCACCGATGCAGGTGAAAGACTAATAATCATTAATATACTATCAATAAATAATTACTAATAATCTAAATACAGTAACATAGGCAGTGGAAATACAGGTGAAAGACTAATAATCATTAATATACTATCAATAAATAATTACTAATAATCTAAATACAGTAACATAGGCAGTGGAAATACAGGTGAAAGACTAATAATCATTAATATACTATCAATAAATAATTACTAATAATCTAAATACAGTAACATAGGCAGTGGAAATACAGGTGAAAGACTAATAATCATTAATATACTATCAATAAATAATTACTAATAATCTAAATACAGTAACATAGGCAGTGGAAATACAGGTGAAAGACTAATAATCATTAATATACTATCAATAAATAATTACTAATAATCTAAATACAGTAACATAGGCAGTGGAAATACAGGTGAAAGACTAATAATCATTAATATACTATCAATAAATAATTACTAATAATCTAAATACAGTAACATAGGCAGTGGAAATACAGGTGAAAGACTAATAATCATCAATATACTATCAATAAATAATTAATAATAATCTAAATACAGTAACATAGGCAGTGGAAATACAGGTGAAAGACTAATAATCATCAATATACTATCAATAAATAATTAATAATAATCTAAATACAGTAACATAGGCAGTGGAAATACAGGTGAAAGACTAATAATCATTAATATACTTTCGATAAATAAAATATTAAAAGGCATCGTTCTTACCATATTTTCTTCCCTTTTTTAGTGTAGTTAAAGTTACGAACTGGAATTTCAATCTGATTCTGATTTTCGCCCGGTGGGGCTACTGTAACCACTATTGTATCTGTAGATAGTAACATTTTAACAAGAGTGAGAATGGCATGCATAGTTCACCTTATAAAACAACATTCATCCCAAAAGCTCCTGCATTTTAGTATTCTTATAGATATATGCGCTATACATTAATTATCATATACAGGTCTACGCATAATTCACAGCATCAGCGTTCGTTTTTTGGTGTGCTACATGTAAATGTCTCGGGAAATCAAACTAGAACTAATTAACAATTAGAAGACGAACTCGAGATTTCTATCGGCTGATAGTTGACGAGGGGCTCCGGCCCCGAGTCAACTATCAAAGCCGATAGAAATCGAGAGTGAGTCTTCTAATTGTTTTAGTAAAATTCTCAACGAAACTATACAATTGCAAACAAGAGGTTTTTTACGAAATCGCGAAGGGAAAGCCGCCATTTTTTTCAAAACAAAGCCGGCTTTCTCTACCCACTATCTATCGGCTGATAGATAGTGAGTACGTTAGCCAATCAGAATGCAGGATTTGCAATAGTATAGTAGTAGAATTTTACTAAAAGTAGATAGACTGCAGTTTTGGATTCTTGAAAATTTCCTTCGTGTGCGTGTTTCGTGTTTCTACTTTTAAAACCACTACCAAATATCTAGAATACAACAACAACCTGGATTCAATCAATCACAGCTGCTAGAGAATAGAATAACCCGCCGTACATGTAGATCATATGAAAAGATGTTGCCGGTCATTGTATTGCATCAGGGGTAGATTAGAAAACAGCGAACACTTACCCGACGTCTTTCTCTTACTGTTGGTTATGTACCTTCGCATATTAACCACCTTAACTATTTCAGGCTAAGCAATTATTGAACACGGCTATTCGCAGATTGTTTCCTTGATTCTGTATTCGGCATCGATAAATAACCGATTTCTCACTAATGACAAACCATGATATTCTACTGAGCTGATTCTACGTCAAATTACTAACTATTGAATGCCCAAGCATATTGTTATGCTGAGCAAAATCATACGACATGCTACTGACATTATTATTAATAATATTAATACTTATAACTTATTGCAATTTTGGGCCGCCAATACGGGTTAATATTGGCGGCTAGTTGGGAGAAAATATATTCCGTATTGGCGACGAAGGCCAATACGGAATATATTTTCTTCCAACGCCGTCAATATAACCCGTCTTCAGTTGGCGGCTCAAAATCGCAATAAGTTTTGTATCGCGATTTTCCTATCGTGCGGCAATTCTGAGCCGACAATACGGGTTTATATTGGCGGCTCTCTCCAAATCAAAGTTATAGGAGAATCGCGATACATTATTACACTATCATTAATAATAATGCGGCATGCTTCCTGGATTGAGAAGATGGTAAGCAAATGAAACTACCAAGTTAGTAGTTCCACAGCTTTCCAGAGCCTATTCAAAATCCAGACACCCGTATCGAAATAATATAGCTTTTTCACTTGCTCTCTTATACCAAACACTCCACGTGAGATCCAAATACTCCACGTGAGATCCAAACAAAGTTGATTCCTCCAAACATTTTACGCATGCTCGATTTCAACAAGAAACCGTAAATAAGCCAGTTCACAGTTTAAGAATCGTTATCTGTGCGCAAGCGATTTTATCCCGAATTTCCCACCTTCTTTTGTTTAATGAAAAACAAAAAGAAAGTTTAAACAAAAGAAAAGTGTGAACTGACTTAGTATTGTGCATGAAGTACCTACAACCGATATGTGATGTCATTAAAAAACCCACTAATGAGAATGACCACTGATAGTTTTTGAGTCGACCACATCTTAATCATTTCACTATAAAGCCCAGTAAACACAAAGATATGTACTACTTACCTTTAACCGTTATATTTGCTTGGTTTGAGCTTCGATCTTTGCCCGGCTTAATATCATTGTTGCCGTAACACATGTAGCTGCCACCATTTCGTCTTTGTACATTTTTTACGGTCAGTGTTTGGTTCTTATCTTCACTCAAACCACTAGTTATATCCGTACCATCTTTCGACCATGTAAAAGAAGGTTTTGGTTTCCCGCCTCCACTACATTCCAAGACAAGTTCTTCACCTTTGTTCACAATTCCTCCACTTGATGGCTTTATTATTTTAATTTTCGTCTTCTCTGCAGGATCTGCCATGAAAAAGCCCAGTAGTCAGTTCACAACCCCAATACATGCACCCTTACATGTAAGTAATAATATAACATTCATTAGATGTCCCTAAGCCGAGGGAGGGTTAAGGGGTACAACATGAATAGCGCATGTCTCATCCTTGCAACATCTTTAATCTATCATGTCTACTTTCTTGCGCAATTGAAGCGCAAAACTAAGCAGTTAACTTCCGCCTAAAAATAAATACTTACTATAGACAGTCAAATATTTTTACCGCAACTGAAACATAGTAAAGGCTCTTTTCACCTCTATGACATCATCTTGTTTCTAATAGACCACATCGCACATCCCTGGATGGCAGCCATCTTACATCGACATGGAAGCGAGGTTAACCATGTGCCGTATTAAGTCAAAGGTCCTTTCTTTGCTTTCAGCTTTTCTGATTTCATATCTCTATACTTACGGATTTCCTGGCTCGTTAAGCTTTGTTTTGTTGTGTGTTGCTTACGTCACAAGGTCAACCTCGCTTTCATGTCTACATACCCAACCCAAATGATACATGATTGATGTGGTGATCATGTTAATATATAAGATCCCTGATGACACTACATTTCACTGATTCACTGACAGGCCCTGTTTACATAAGCAGGTAGAATATCCTTATTGTCAGGGCCACCTCTTTTGTTTCTGATAAACACTATACTACCTGTAAACATTACAGACATCACTGGGTCCCATTACCGGGACCGAGTTTCAGGTTGTTGACCCCGGCATGAATCGCATGAAAGCAATTCCTACTGGTAAACTTTCAAGAACGCAGAAGGCTCTGAAGTTGCGATGAAATTTGAAATTTGATGTAACGAAGATTAATGAGAAGTAATTTCAATAATACACCTTAATCCAAAATGGCGCACATTTACATGGAAACGAGGCATCAAGGGCCAAAATGCAAAGAAACAAATGAATATGGGTATTCAATCACCAGTCCGGTCTTTCTTTCCCCCTTACATTCGGGAACACGACAGTTTTGCGGCATTAGATTATAAGAAACACTGTAAATTTGTAACTTTGCACGGCCGGGTGAGTTACATGAAAATGAGGCATCCAGAGCCAAATTTACGAATTTACAGTGTTTCTTATAATCTAATGCCGCAAAACTGTTGTGTTCCCGAATGTAAGGGGGAAAGAAAGACCGGACTGGTGATTGAATACCTATATTCATTTGTTTCTTTGCATTTTGGCCCTTGATGCCTCGTTTCCATGTAAATGTGCGCCATTTTGGATTAAGGTGTATACACCTATAAGAAAATCTGCAGGTACCGGGATAAGTAAAACTTTTTTTAAAAGCGTGTTAATCAGTTGGACAAAGATAATTCAAGGTGATACAGCCGCTTATTAATCACGGTTTTGATGAATCTGTTTTCCAGTACAGATCGCCACTGAAAATATATTAAATATCATAAAATCAATAAATAATAAAATAGGACACACAACTTACAGTCGACTGTCAGCAATGCTGCAGATGAAGTATCATTACCAACATTATTCACAGCCGGACAGGAATAGCTGCCCTCGTCATTACGGTTCACATTAGTAATGGTCATCGTAGCACTTGTATTACTGACTGAGGTGGGTAGAGATACAGTTATTCTGTTATCATTAGCAGGGATGATTTGGTTATCATCTTTGAACCAGGTTACAGTAGATACTGGTTTGCCTTCCAAGTAACACGTCAGGGATACACTGCTACTCTCGACTACTGTTTGACTTTTTGGAGAGACGAATATCTTTGAAGGATCTGAAAAAGCATCAACAAAATGATTTGATATTTCTTGAATGGAAAAGGGGAAATATATCACGAAATAAAGTATGAACATTGACACCATCTTGAAAGAAAAGTGGAAGAGTATTTCTTACGAGGGAACAACATAACATGACTTTGAGATCAAAATCAACTATTGCAGCATATCGAAATGAAATTCAATTTGGAGGACAAAACAATAGGTTACAATTCTCAGGAGATTGAAATTCTTTTATTTTGTCCTCTATTGTAAGCAGCGTTGACGTCACGTGAAAGGGGTCTATTGTGACAAAATTGCGCGGTACGCTTTGGTCAGCCGCTCGTTGATTAATCCAGAGAGCAAACCATATGAGGGCCACCGTACTGAACGGTACCTTGCATTCACACGAAAAAATTTTCAAAATTAACATTCACTTACAGTTGACATTCAATAGAGCAGCAGTAGAATTCAGTTCACCATAACTGTTTTTTACGTTACAGCTGTAACTAGCCTCATCTGTTCTCTTCAAGTCAGTGATAGTCAGAGAAACAGTCGTCCTGTGGTGTGTAGTGGGTTGAGTGACGTTCATCCTATTCGTCTCTACAGTCAATGGGTTGCCGTTTTTAAGCCAGGTTACAACAGGAGCAGGTTTGCCTTCCACTTCACATGTCAATATCACCGATTCTCCTTCATTCTTTGTCTGGGCTCTTGGAGGCTCAAATATTTTTACCGCAACTGAAACATAGTAAAGGCTCTTTTTACCTCTATGACATCATCCTATTTCTAATAGACCACATCGCACATCCCTGGATGGCAGCCATCTTACATCGACACGGAAGCGAGGTTAACCATGTGCCGTATTAAGTCAAAGGTCCTTTCTTTGCTTTCAGCTTTTCTGATTTCATATCTCTATACTTACGGATTTCCTGGCTTGTTAAGCTTTGTTTTGTTGGATATTGCTTACGTCACAAGGTCAACCTCGCTTTCATGTCTATTCTTGATGCATGGCTGTTCGGACTCGGCGAAGGTCTACATACCCAACCAAATTAATACATGATTGATGTGGTGATCATGTTAATATATAAGATCCCTGATGACACTACATTTCACTGATTCACTGACAGGCCCTGTTTACATAAGCAGGTAGATTGTCCTTATACTGTCAGGGACACCTCTTTTGTTTCTGATAAACACTATACTACCTGTAAACATTACAGACATCACTGGGTCCCATTATGAGGACCTGCGAGTCTCCGGTTCTTGACCCCGGCATAAATCGCATGAAAGCAATTCCTACTGGTAAACTTACATAGAACTTTCAAGAACGCAGAAGTCTGTGAAGTTGCGTTTCCAATCTTGTTCTGTGCTCTGCATGTGTAGTATCCCTGGTCAGACCTGTTTAAGCCGGTTATTGTCAATGACGTCGTGTCTTTGCTCACTAATGTTTGGTTGTGTACGATATATTTCCTACTATCGGGAACTATGACTGTGTTGTTAAACATCCATGTTACTCTTGCTAATGGCTTGCCCTCTAAGGAACAGGAGAACGTCATGTTGTGATCTTCCTGCTTGGTTTCAGTCTGGGGTGAAATGCTGAATATTGTAGGTCGATCTGAAAAATTTGATGTAACGAAGATTAATGAGAAGTAATTTCAATAATACACCTATAAGAAAATCTGCAGGTACCGGGATAAGTAAAACTTTTTTTAAAAAGCATGTTAATCAGTTGGACAAAGATAATTCAAGGTGATACAGCCGCTTATAAATCACGGTTTTGATGAATCTGTATTCCAGTACAGATCGCCACTGAAAATATATTGAATATCATAAAACTAATTAATAATAAAATAGGACACACAACTTACAGTCGACTGTCAGCAATGCTGCAGATGAAGTATCATTACCGACATTGTTCACAGCCTGACAGGAATAGTTGCCTTGGTCAGTACGGTTCACATTAGTAATGGTCATTGTAGCACTTGTATTACTGGCTGAGGTGGGTGGAGATACAGTTATTCTGTTGTCATTAGCTGGGATGATTTGGTTACCATCTTTGAACCAGGTTACAGTAGATACTGGTTTGCCTTCCAAGTAACACGTCAGGGATACACTGCTACTCTCGACTACTGTTTGACTTGTTGGAGAGACGAATATCTTTGTAGGATCTTAAGAAGGAAATACAGAAAAGGTAATCATCATCTAAACATTTCAAAAACACATAATACGGAAGTGAAAGGAGCAACACAAAGTGGAATAAATTAAGAAGTATAATAAGTAAAGCACAAGAGAATAGAATCAGAAACTCAATTTAATTCTTTTTGGTTGGGATATCAGTGCCCTGCATGCAAACAATCTAACCTCTGAGCAAACATTCCAGACATGTTGCAATTATGTTATTATATTTTAGTTCAAATTATTATTATATTATTACATTATTCACTCAGGCTATCATTTTGGATTGCCACTCATATTTTTATTTAGATCCAAAACCACTTTTATTTCTGTCAAAGAAGGAGGAATAAAATGAGACAAGAATTACAACAAAATATAAACAAGTGGGTCTTAAAAAGAGACTTTGACAGTAATAATAATTAACAATTATTCACAGAAGGCAAAGGGATTAGTATAGGAAATACCCCTGTTCAAGAAGATTAATGGAAAATGCGACACGTATTCGATATTT
Organism: Anthopleura sola; assembly: GCA_023349425.1. Lineage (NCBI taxonomy): Eukaryota > Metazoa > Cnidaria > Anthozoa > Actiniaria > Actiniidae > Anthopleura > Anthopleura sola. Next base: position 11,471,178 of record JALHLI010000007.1, on the reverse strand, counting down.
TTCATTAAGTCTTGAGAACTGAGGTGGTATTTCCTTTTAATAATCCATCTACATAAAATACTCGTTTCTGAACAACAACACAAAGTATAAAGTTCCCAGATGTGTGCGATTAATTAATTGCAGGGTTTAAGAGAAAATTCACAATCTATCAGCCAATCAGAAACAAGTATTTTATGTAGATGTATTATAATTCATGAATATTTATAGAGACAGAGTCAAGGTAAATATTCACCCATAATGACTTTGCCTTTGGTGAATTATTGTTTTAGTATTATTACAGGCGTGATTATTTGAAAACAACAATTTATTTCTAATTTTTTTATTTATTTGGTGTTTTGAAAGAGGCACATATCAACAAACGAAGGATGCGCAGTCCAATATTCACCTGTTGGTGATTATAGAGAAATAGTCTGAAGTTCACTACTAATCAACGTGTGCAATTTTCTATAATCACTTGGGTAATAATACTAATAAAGGATATAAAAAAGTATCATAATTGCCTCTATGGGCATGTTATAGCACTCAAAATCCATGATCCCAAATTAGGATCCAGTACTTACAGCTGACTGTCAGCAATGCTGCAGATGAAGTATCATTACCAACATCATTCACAGCCTGACAGGAATAGCTGCCCTCGTCATTACGGTTCACATTAGTAATGGTCATCGTAGCACCTGTATTACTGGCTGAGGTGGGTGGAGATACAGTTATTCTGCTGTCATTAGCAGCAGGGATGATTTGGTTACCACCTTTGAACCAGGTTACAGTAGATACTGGTTTGCCTTCCAAGTAACATGTCAGGGATACATTGCTACTCTCGACTACTGTTTGGCTTGTTGGAGAGATGAATATCTTTGGAGGATCTGTAAGCGAGGTTTAATCTTTGAGATGATGGAAACCAATGCATATTACAAAAGCCAAACTTTAAGATATTGATTCAGTACTTACAGTTGACTGTCAGCAATGCTGCAGATGAAGTATCATGACCAACATTGTTCACAGCCTGACAGGAATAGTTGCCTTGGTCAGTACGGTTCACATTAGTAATAGTCATCGTAGCACCTGTATTACTGGCTGAGGTCGGTGGAGATACAGTTATTCTGCTGTCATTAGCAGCAGGGATGATTTGGTTACCACCTTTGAACCAGGTTACAGTAGATACTGGTTTGCCTTCCAAGTAACACGTCAGGGATACATTGCTACTCTCGACTACTGTTTCGCTTGTTGGAGAGATGAATATCTTTGGAGGATCTGTAAGCGAGGTTTAATCTTTGAGATGATGGAAACCAATGCATATTACAAAAGCCAAACTTTAAGATATTGATTCAGTACTTACAGTTGACTGTCAGCAATGCTGCAGATGAAGTATCATGACCAACATTGTTCACAGCCTGACAGGAATAGTTGCCTTGGTCAGTACGGTTCACATTAGTAATAGTCATCGTAGCACCTGTATTACTGGCTGAGGTCGGTGGAGATACAGTTATTCTGCTGTCATTAGCAGCAGGGATGATTTGGTTACCACCTTTGAACCAGGTTACAGTAGATACTGGTTTGCCTTCCAAGTAACACGTCAGGGATACATTGCTACTCTCGACTACTGTTTCGCTTGTTGGAGAGATGAATATCTTTGGAGGATCTGTAAGCGAGGTTTAATCTTTGAGATGATGGAAACCAATGCATATTACAAAAGCCAAACTTTAAGATATTGATTCAGTACTTACAGTTGACTGTCAGCAATGCTGCAGATGAAGTATCATGACCAACATTGTTCACAGCCTGACAGGAATAGTTGCCTTGGTCAGTACGGTTCACATTAGTAATAGTCATCGTAGCACCTGTATTACTGGCTGAGGTCGGTGGAGATACAGTTATTCTGCTGTCATTAGCAGCAGGGATGATTTGGTTACCACCTTTGAACCAGGTTACAGTAGATACTGGTTTGCCTTCCAAGTAACACGTCAGGGATACATTGCTACTCTCGACTACTGTTTCGCTTGTTGGAGAGATGAATATCTTTGGAGGATCTGTAAGCGAGGTTTAATCTTTGAGATGATGGAAACCAATGCATATTACAAAAGCCAAACTTTAAGATATTGATTCAGTACTTACAGTTGACTGTCAGCAATGCTGCAGATGAAGTATCATTACCAACATTGTTCACAGCCTGACAGGAATAGTTGCCTTGGTCAGTACGGTTCACATTAGTAATAGTCATCGTAGCATTTGTATTACTGGCTGAGGTGGGTGGAGATACAGATATTCTGCTGTCAATATCAGCAGAGATGATTTGGTTACCACCTTTGAACCAGGTTACAGTAGATACTGGTTTGCCTTCCAAGTAACACGTCAGGGATACATTGCTACTCTCGACTACTGTTTGACTTGTTGGAGAGACGAATATCTTTGGAGGATCTGTAAGCGAGGTTTAATCTTTAAGATGATGGAAACCAATGCATATTACAAAAGCCAAACTTTAAGATATTGATTCAGTACTTACAGTTGACTGTCAGCAATGCTGCAGATGAAGTATCATTACCAACATTGTTCACAGCCTGACAGGAATAGTTGCCTTGGTCAGTACGGTTCACATTGGTAATGGTCATTGTAGCACTTGTATTACTGACTGAGGTGGGTGGAGATACAGTTATTCTGCTGTCATTAGCAGCAGGGATGATTTGGTTACCACCTTTGAACCAGGTTACAGTAGATACTGGTTTACCTTCCAAGTTACACTTCAGGGATACATTTTGTCTCTCGACTACTGTTTGGCTTGTTGGAGAGACGAATATCTTTGAAGGATCTGAAAGCAAGGAACATTATATAGATCACAGAGATTTAACCTTTCAGAAGATGGAAATCAAACTTATGATACTCAAAATTTCTGATAGCTAGCTGATTAATAGCTAGTTGCGTAATGTATGCATAGGTGATATTGAATAATCCCATAATATATTACTGAATTAGTCAACATATCAAAACATTTTATGGTGATGTCACATATATATACATTACCATCAAGCTTAATGACCAAGCAATAAAAATTGCATTTATTATGTACATTATATACCATTTACCTATTTATTGACACGAGATAAATTGAAAAACTAAGATATATGTGTTTTTTTTATCACAACTCTTTGTATTTTCTTTACAGCACATGAGCAATATTAGTTGATACCATAGAATTACTACGTTATTAGACTGATCGTTGCATGAATCAATGTTTAAGCAATCACTACCATGGAATACTAGTATATACCTATACTATTTATAAGAAACGACTTAGATTTAAACTTAATCAAATCAACAATTATTGCATTTATGAAACACATTTTATAACCAGGGTCGCAAACGAAAATCAGACAGGATCTATAATTCGACTCAAGCCTATAATTCCTATATCGTAAGGGAAAGCGAAAGTTATATACATTTATAGTTATCTTATCTTTATAATTAATGTGTTAACCACACACACACACAATTCAGTGAAGTTAGTATCGCTTCTGATGTACTGCAGTAGATACTAGTAAAGGTTTTACGTAAAACATATATGCGATCAATCGTTATGTGTGCAGTAATATCATTTGGACTTCATAGTGATTAATATTCAGACGGTGTTTACACGATAACCGTACCTGAGCTTACAGAAGAAACACAAGTAATCGTTTACTCAGAGAAGAGAAATAGGACACTATAGTGAGTAGGGAAACAGGCCTCAATAACCAAAATTATACATCAGTCTAGTAACAATCGAAGAATCAATCGTTTTTTTGTGAAAGTTAAGAAAACCCTTCAAATGTTTAAAACAAAATCGAATCATGGTGATCCCGATTAAAATTCTCGTTTAAATTCCGTAAAATCTTAAAAGTATTTCCAGTTCACGATACTTACTCTGGCCATTGATTGTTTCTGTATAAAGTGATAGTATCAAGAAGAACAGAAGAGTTGAAATGGGGGAGTAAATCGTAAACTTCCTTCTGGTTTTCTCTTCCATTTTATCAGAACTACATTCAAGACGACAAATGACCCATCCCCTCCCCTTCTCAGTCAGTTTTGTCACGCAAGTATGACAATAAAATGACGTAATCAATCAAAATAAAATGCTAAATAAACATTACTGAGGGTTTTTATTCAAATTGCAAATATATTTTAAAAACACACGAAATATAATAATGCAAACGATGTTTTGACAATTATGAAACGATTTTGAAAGCCAGCTTCAGTAATTGCTAGAACGATTTGCTGGACTGTACACCCGGAAAACAAGAAACTTTAATCCTAACTTATTCAAGTAAACACGATGGAATTTGATAAAAAAACTCATCAATCTAATCTATCTCACTACTAGTAGATAGATATTCGGTAACTTGTTGTGGATACGGCAGTTATCCAGTCAAAATATGATAATTTGCAGTCCTTTTAAAATTCTTTCTTCAATAGACGTCAAGTTGCTTCTTTGACAAACATGTACGGTTATCGTCCAAACAGGTTCTGTGTTATGACAGCAGGCTGCTGCTTATTTATGGATAAAATACCCCGTTGGGTTTTGAAATTTAAAATAAGTTGGGAAGCAAGAAAATAAAATAGCAGAATTAAAAGAAGGCACTAGAAGAAAGATGACGTTAGTGTTAAGGTGTATATTACGTTGTTTTCTGTGACGTAATATATATTCACGCATATGAGGAACACTTCAGAGTGGAATATTTACGAGGTTAGATTCTAGCTCGCTAGCTAAGCTGAACAAAGTAATATCAAAACGGATATGCATTTACGAACGCTTCAGACGTCACGTCCATCTAAGTTTCCTCCTCCTCCAAAACCAGTTTTTTTCCGGCTGGCTAACATCAGGTTTTAGTGCCCTTAATTCTTGAGTACAAGTTTAGAAAAATAAATAGTGATCCTACTGTGGTATAAACCATATTCCTTTATTTGTTAGACTTCCATTATTATGTAATGATTATTCTGCCACTTATTATACAAAGGAAAGTCAGCGGTCGTGTCGTACGGCGGCCTTGTCGTACCGTGACCGTGACGGTACCTTGTCGGAGTATTTTCATTGGCTGAGCAATCGAATCTCTCTTGCTTACCGTGCATATATCGATTGCCGTTGGCCATTTTAAAGTCATACGAATTCTACTCTAGCTCTAAAGTAAACTAAGTTCGGTATACATTTTCCGTCTGTCAATTCTGAGGTATGTCTTGAAAAATAATGCGTGTATCCAAAACAGAGCAGTACAAGTGTTACTAGAAGTTAAAACGTCATTTAGAAAATAAGTACACACATACATGATATGCAGAATCGAGCGAGAAAAGAAATGAGATCTGCAGTACAATCACCAACAGAATATCAACAAGCGGGCGGAGGTGTTCTCAATACTCTAGCTCGAATCCGACCTTAAACTTGTACTAACACTATTTGAAATAACTGAGCAGAAGAATTGGTGATCTTGTCTTGGGGCAACTGATGCCCATAATACAAATATGTGAATGATATTAGTTAATGTCGATATCAAGTACTTACAATTGACAGTCAATAGAGCAGACTCTGAAATCAGCTCTTCAATTTGGTTTTTAACCCTGCAACTGTAGCTAGCCTCATCTGTTCTCTTCAAGTCAGTGATAGTCAGAGAAACAGCCGTCCTGTTGTGTGAAGTGGGTTGAGTGACGTTCATCCTATTCGTCTCTACAGTCAATGGGTCGTCGTTTTTAAGCCAGGTTACAACGGGAGCAGGTTTGCCTTCCACTTCACACGTCAATGTCACCGATTCTCCTTCATTCTTTGTCTGGGCTCTTGGATGGACAAAAATGGTTACGCCATCTGCAAGGAAAATGTTAAACGTGTTTTAAACCTCTTTTACAAATCAAAAAAGGATGATTGCTTGTTACTTACAGTTGACAGTCAGCAATGCTGCAGATGAGGTGTCTTTACCGACATTGTTCACAGCCTGACAGGAATAGCTGCCCTCGTCAGTACGGTTCACATAAGTAATAGTCATCGTAGCACTTGTATTACTGACTGAGGCGGGTGGAGATACAGATATTCTGTTGTCATTAGCTGGGATGATTGGGTTACCATCTTTGAACCAGGTTACAGTAGATACTGGTTTGCCTTCCAAGTGACACGTCAGGGATACACTGCTACTCTCGACTACTGTTTGGCTTGTCGGAGAGACGAATATCTTTGGAGGATCTGCAAGCGAGGTTGAATCTTTAAGATGATGGATAATAATAATAATAATAATAACAATAGTAATTATAATAATAATAGTAATAATATCTAATATATGAATTCTAATAATATCTATCTTATGTCTTATATCTAATATGTAAATTCTAATTGTATCTCATATCTAATAATATCTAATATCTAAATATATATGAAAGGGTAATCGTAAATAATAGTAACATAATAGTAACATAATAGTAATGATAATAATAATAATAATAATAATAATAATAATAATGATAATAATAATAATAATAATATTAATAATAATTTAATGCTTATAACGCGCAAATTAGCATATGCATATGTATATAATTCTATAATTTCTGTTTATATGGCAGTGCGATTTCTGTCTACCCAAAGGCGCATTCCCAGTTACTCATTTGTTTCTGTCAAGGACCGAGAATACAAACTCCCTCAAAGTCCACTATAATCATGAGTAAAGAGTCCAATGTATGTATGTTAACCCTGACTTATTGAACCATGCAACATAATAAATAATAATAATACTTATTGACTTATATTGCGCCAATATCAATATGCATTTTTATCGGCGCATAAATAATCAAAGTCAAGCGTACAATGAATATTAGCACCGTCTGAGCACCGTCAGTGAATACGAATATTTGTCATCCAGATGAATATTTATTACTTTTCACACCGAATAATTTATCAAAATCATGAATGTTTTCTGATATTTAGTAAAAATGAAGTTATCATTATTTGTTATTATTCTCATAAACTTCGGTTAGTACTTCTAATCTTTTAATAGTTTTCCTTCTTGACGCCATAGGCATCATTTGTTAATCGTTATAAGTGTTAGTGTTCTTCATCATTTATTAATTGCTGATCATTAGTTTATGATAATTCGATATGAGTAGTGGATATGGCTTTATTTCACGATTACGTTCTGATCTAACAATTATAGTGCGACACTAATTTTTAAACACAACTATTTCAACTTGGCATGTTTTTGGTCCTGGGGCAACTGATGCCCATAATACAAATATGTGAATGATATTAGTTAATGTCGATATCAAGTACTTACAATTGACAGTCAATAGAGCAGACTCTGAAATCAGCTCTTCAATTTGGTTTTTAACCCTGCAACTGTAGCTAGCCTCATCTGTTCTCTTCAAGTCAGTGATAGTCAGAGAAACAGCCGTCCTGTTGTGTGTAGTGGGTTGAGTGACGTTCATCCTATTCGTCTCTACAGTCAATGGGTCGTCGTTTTTAAGCCAGGTTACAACGGGAGCAGGTTTGCCTTCCACTTCACACGTCAATGTCACCGATTCTCCTTCATTCTTTGTCTGGGCTCTTGGATGGACAAAAATGGTTACGCCATCTGCAAGGAAAATGTTGAACGTGTTTTAAACCTCTTTTACAAATCAAAAAAGGATGATTGCTTGTTACTTACAGTTGACAGTCAGCAATGCTGCAGATGAGGTGTCTTTACCGACATTGTTCACAGCCTGACAGGAATAGCTGCCCTCGTCAGTACGGTTCACATAAGTAATAGTCATCGTAGCACTTGTATTACTGACTGAGGTGGGTGGAGATACAGATATTCTGCTATCATTAGCAGCAGGGATGATTAGGTTATTATCTTTGAACCAGGTTACAGTAGATACTGGTTTGCCTTCCAAGTAACACGTCAGGGATACACTGCTACTCTCGACTACTGTTTGGCTTGTCGGAGAGACGAATATCTTTGGAGGATCTGCAAGCGAGGTTGAATCTTTAAGATGATGGATAATAATAATAATAATAATAATAATAACAATAGTAATTATAATAATAATAGTAATAATATCTAATATATGAATTCTAATAATATCTATCTTATGTCTTATATCTAATATGTAAATTCTAATTGTATCTCATATCTAATAATATCTAATATCTAAATATATATGATAGGGTAATCGTAAATAATAGTAACATAATAGTAACATAATAGTAATGATAATAATAATAATAATAATAATAATAATAATAATGATAATAATAATAATAATATTAATAATAATTTAATGCTTATAACGCGCAAATTAGCATATACATATGTATATAATTCTATAATTTCTGTTTATATGGCAGTGCGATTTCTGTCTACCCAAAGGCGCATTCCCAGTTACTCATTTGTTTCTGTCAAGGACCGAGAATACAAACTCCCTCAAAGTCCACTATAATCATGAGTAAAGAGTCCAATGTATGTATGTTAACCCTGACTTATTGAACCATGCAACATAATAAATAATAATAATACTTATTGACTTATATTGCGCCAATATCAATATGCATTTTTATCGGCGCATAAATGATCAAAGTCAAGCGTACAATGAATATTAGCAACGTCTGAGCACCGTCAGTGAATACGAATATTTGTCATCCAGATGAATATTTATTACTTTTCACACCGAATAATTTATCAAAATCATGAATGTTTTCTGATATTTAGTAAAAATGAAGTTATCATTATTTGTTATTATTCTCATAAACTTCGGTTAGTACTTCTAATCTTTTAATAGTTTTCCTTCTTGACGCCATAGGCATCATTTGTTAATCGTTATAAGTGTTAGTGTTCTTCATCATTTATTAATTGCTGATCATTAGTTTATGATAATTCGATATGAGTAGTGGATATGGCTTTATTTCACGATTACGTTCTGATCTAACAATTATAGTGCGACACGCCCAACCGTGGCCACCCAATTACATTTTTTACAAGTACAACAAGAATTTTTACATTTTTACGTGAGGTCAACGTCATCTCAGAAAAGACTTTATTTATATTTACGACAGAAAGGACCAAAAACATGCCAAGTTGAAAAAGTTGAGTTTAAAAATTAGTTGGGCGGCCACGGTTAGGCGCTTCGCACTGTAACCACCTTGATACTGGATATTCAGTAACGATACACACCACGTGTTGTCAAGACTTACAGATAACAGTGATGTTCGCTTTAGAAGAAACGTTGCTTCCAATTTTATTCTTGGCAGTGCACCAGTATTGTCCCTCGTCATCTCGTTTGATTTTATCGAACGTCAATTTCGTGGATGCAGTTGTGTCACTAATATTGAGATAAGTAATGGCTATTGCATCGCCTTCACTGGGTATGGGCATTTCTTTTCCATTTTTCATCCACCACACAGTGGGAACGGATGGCTGTTCTTTGTCTTTCAAGACAGGCAGCGGTTTTCCTTCGAACATACACGTGAGTGTGTGCTTGCTATCTTCCCTCAAGGTTGCTGCCTTGGGACTTTGAACGAACCTTGGTAAATCTGTTTGTTTTTGATAACACAATAAGGCACAAGCACGATGAAGCAATGATGAAAAACTGATGCAGTACACAATACTAGAAAATGATACAAGATGCCAAGATACATAAACTGGTGTATGCGACCTAAATACTAGATTAGAGTCAGTAAAAACCAGGACACTAGAACTAAACAAGCTAAGAAAAAATCCACCATAAGATTAATCAGTATCGATTGAAATCAACCAAAAGTTGATGAAGCGAAAACGTTGTGACAAAACAAGACAAAGTCAGTCTTAGTCATCCTGAGCTAAGTCATACTGAGTTCAAAGGAGCTGATAGGAACGACTCCTCGTGTACTTACAGTTGACAATAAGCTGTGCTGATGTTGATACAACACTACCGACTTTGTTGGTTGCATTGCAGCTAAACTTTCCTTCGTCACTTCGTACCACACCAGTTATCTTCAAAATCCTACCATCACCAGAGACATTGAACCTTGAAGGTGCTGTCATGTTTAGTTTAGCGTTGTTTTTCAGCCACTGGATAGTCGGTGAAGGCTTTCCATCAACAGCACAGGTAAATGTTACTGTGTCGTTTTCCTTCACTTCTTTTGTACCATTTGGTTGAATGGTAAATTCTGGTCCATCTGTTTTATCGGGAACGTAGCACAAAAAAGTCACGAAGAATTTTCAATAAGACAGTGCATAGATGTATATAGAAAGATAAATGTCGCGTACGGATTGATGATGTAATAGATCATTGACAGAATGAGTACAAAACGACTGTATAAACTGCACGAGGTCGGTGATGAGTTTTTGAGTACGAATGCATTACGAACTGCTGACAAATGTTTCTTGTTGATGTACTTACAGTTGACAATAAGCTGTGCAGATGATGATACAACACTACCGACTTTGTTGGTTGCATTGCAGCTAAAGTTTCCTTCGTCACTTCGTACCACACCAGTTATCTTCAAAATCCTACCATCACCAGAGACAATGAACCTTGAAGATGCTGTCATGTTTAGTTTAGCGTTGTTTTTCAGCCACTGGATAGTCGGTGAAGGCTTTCCATCAACACCACAGGTAAATGTTACATTCTCGTTTTCCTTCACTTCTTTTGTCCCATTTGGTTGAATGGTAAATTCTGGTTGATCTGTTTTATCCAAAATGAACAGCAACAAAACATGTTTCTAGATGTATTTTGCATGGATATTTCATAACCCGGCTACGTACGGATAAACGACACGTCATGGATAAGAAACAGCGATAGTTGAAACTGGATGAAAGAGTTCTACCAGACACGCTTCATGAGTTTTTGTTTTCGAAGGTTATCGCTAACTTTCCATTTTTACAGCTTCCTTAATTTATAATTTATAATTTACTTTTGTCGTTCCTCTTGATTTTCAATTTACGTACAGAGAATTAATGAAAGAGAGGATTAGTTGACAGTGAACATGTACTTGCACAAATTTTCGTAACCTGGAAATAAAGTACCCAAAGTACCCTTTGTCTCTCTTAGCCCTGTCCTTTGTGGAACATAAAAATGGTGCCATTAGAGTTAGGGTTAGGGTTAAGGTTAGGGTTAGCTATTTGCACCAGCTACCCTCCCTGTAAATTATGACCTGTCACTAACTAAGGTTTGCTGATGACTATACAACACTACCAACTTGGTTGGTTGCACTGCAGCTAAATAAAGTTGTTCAGAATTGACAATACAGCGAAAAACAATAATGCGTGTCATGAATCGGCACGGGAATGCTAGCTATGATTGCTAATGTTATTCAGGTTACATAGTATACAAATTGTGCTTGAATAATGTCTTGTTGAAGCATAATCTCGGTGAGTGAAGTTATATTTCTAGAAGACAGAAGCGTTTGCAGGTAGAAATCTACTCTAAAAAAAAAAGCTAATTTCGGTATACATTTGTCTGTGTAAATTCTGAGGTATATTTCTTGATTAAGCGTCCGCATAAAAGTTCACTATGTCTATTAGTGTGTTAGTAGACGTTATTGTAGTGTATGTGCATCAGTATATTATCTATACCAACATGGCGTAGAGACATAACAGTTATGACGTAAATAGGCACACACACACACACATATAGTGGTATAAAGGATAAAAAAGCAAGTTTGCGTCATTGAATTGATGATGCCACATATTAATTAGCTAAATGAACAAACGAACGAACTAAAAAATTGATTAGTGGATTTTTCCCCACACGCGTAGCATATGCTACGTACGGTGTTTTTCCAGCACTCAGCCTCCTTCCATACGACTCACTAGCTGTAATTTGTAATGTGGCTAAAAATCATGATTTCAAGGTTTCATACACCAGTAGTCTTTGGAAGATTATTGCTAAGCCGACCTTGCTTTTGCTGGCACTGAGGGGGGTAACGGACAGGGTTTGTTGCGTTGATGGAAGATGACTAAACTTACAATATCATACACAATGAAAATTAGTTAATTACACTTGACCGTCAGCAATGCTGCAGATGACATAACACTACCGACATTGTTCACAGCCTGACAGGAATACCTGCCCTCGTCAGTACGGTTCACATTAGTAATAGTCATGAAATTAAATAACTGAGCAGAAGAATTGGTGATCCTGTCTTGGTACAACTGATGCCCATAATACAAATATGTGAATGATATTAGTTAATGTCAATATCAAGTACTTACAATTGACAGTCAATAGAGCAGCAGTAGAATTCTGTTCACCATAACTGTTTTTCACGTTACAACTGTAACTAGCCCCATCTGTTCTCTTCAAGTCAGTGATAGTCAGAGAAACAGTCGTCCTGTTGTGTGTAGTGGGTTGAGTGACGCTCATCCTATTCGTCTCTACAGTCAATAGGTTGCCGTTTTTAAGCCAGGTTACAACGGGAGCAGGTTTGCCTTCCAAGTAACACGTCAGGGATACATTGCTTCTCTCAACTACTGTTTGGTTTGTTGGAGAGACGAATATCTTTGGAGGATCTAAGAGGAATGCAAAGTAGCTTTAAGAAAGCTGAAAGTAAGATTTATGCTTGATATATTTTTTTGGCTGCGTCGCGTTTGGTCAGTCCCCCACCTATTGAGCTTGAGAGAAATAAATGGGAAAATGGGTGCATGTTAATTTGCCGCTTAGTGGAGACTGGGACAAAGCATTCGCGCAGACAGGAATTGGTTACACAATGAAGAATTGCGAGCAGAAACAGCAAAGTTTGATATTTATTCGAGTATCTTTAAAAAGAACTGACGAAAAGAAAAATATAGATATAAAAGCTTGAGTAGGTATAAGTTTCAGGTCACCCATCCAGGTATTAATCTCGCTCAACCGAGCTTCACTCAGTGTCTTGGAAGTCCAACTTTTTCTTTTTCACTTGAAAAAAGTTCCAAGAAATTAGCGCAACAGTAGCCGTGAAAATATAGTGACAGATAAACCTAGCTTATTTTTTGCTTTAAATCGAAGTGCCTAGTAAGTTGCATATAGACCAAGAGATTAGCTGTAAGTACGGTCTGGGGGTCGAATAGGCTCCCTCTTGATGCCTTTGGACTAGAGCATTATCCTGCGTGATCCACACATTTGAGGGCGGATCGAAGTCCACTGATACGACTACTCAGCTTCTTGATAATTGTAATCTTTTTAGAAAGAATGACTACTTGCATGCTTTCTTTTTGTTTACATCCAGAATTTATAGTTAAGTAATACCAATCCGAGTAATCGACAGGGACCGCGGAGCGTAATTTTGATTGGGGGGCTAACGACCAGGAAACACTGTACCACCCGAAAACAAAATTTTAATTTGAGAATTTGTGAAATTTTCACTGACTATAAACCTTTAGTATATGTCCTTAATTGTGAAAGTACAAAAAAAAAAAAAAAATTCTTTTGCGTTTGTTGTTTCTCGACACAAGCTTGACTCGGAGTCTAACTGTCCGATCTTTGTGACAGTTTAAGAGAATCGATGTTGAATCGTTGTCCCTGAATGTTAGCACTGACTCAACTATGTCTCTACTATTCTTACCATCGAAAAAGTATTTTCACCTATGGCATCGTGACGTCTCCGCTGGGCTCGTTTTCGTGGCTTTAGAGAAGTCTAATGGATTGCTGGATTCTTTGGAGAACTGGCTTTTTAAATTGACATTTGATTATTTTATATTTTACACAGTTAATTTATCAAGAAGAGCCGGAGAACTTGGTATTTTAAAATAAATAAATCAAAATGGCGGCAAAATTATTGGGGGGGAGCTATAGCCCCCAAGCCCCCCCCCCCCCCCCCTTCTCCGCGTTCCCTGATCGAGCTGTGCTTTCCTAGTTTTAAATGCTGCATGGGAAAAGTTTACTGACACTGTCGGTAAGAAGAGCTTTTACTCCACTTCAGTGGTTCAGTTTTCTTTATCAGATTATCTCTCTATATATACTGGATAACTTTTGTTGATGTGGCAGTGCCGGGTGACTACAAATTTGCGACTTCTATCTTTTTTTCCATTTTTCATCCACCACACAGTGGGAACGGATGGCTATTCTTTTTGTTTCAAGACAGGCAGCAGTTTTCCTTCGAACATACACGTGAGTGTATGCTTGCTATCCTCCATCAAAATTGCTGCCTTAAGGCACAAGCACGATAAAGTAATGATGAAAAACTGATGCAGTACACAATACTAGAAAATGATACAAAATGTCTAAATACATAAACAGGTCTATGCCACCTAAGGACTAGATTACACTGTCAGTAAAAACTAGGACACTAGAACTAAACAAGATAAGAAAAATGAAAAAATCCACCACAAGATTATCGATTGAAAACAACCAATAGTTGGTGAAGCGAAAACGTTGTCACAAAACAAGACAAAGCCAGTCGTAGTCATCCTAAGTCGTACTAAGCTCAAAAGAGCTGATAGGAACGACTCCTCGTGTACTTACAGTTGACAATAAGCCGTGCTGGTGGTGATACAACACTACCGACTTTGTTGGTTGCATTGCAGCTAAACTTTCCTTCGTCACTTCGTACCACACCAGTTATATTCAAAATCCTACCATCACCAGAGAAAATGAACCTTGAAGGTGCTGTCATGTTTAGTTTAGCGTTGTTTTTCAGCCACTGGATAGTCGGTGAAGGCTTTCCATCAACAGCACAGGTAAATGTTACTGTGTCATTTTCCTTCACTTCTTTTGTCCCATTTGGTTGAATGGTAAATTCTGGTCCATCTGTTTTATCGGGAACGTAGCACAAAAAAGTCATGAAGAATTTTCAATAAGACAGGTCATGGATGTACATAGAATGATATATATCGAGTACGGATTGATGATGTAGATCATTGACTGAATGAGTACGAAACGACAGAAAAACTGCTCGAGGTAAAAGATGAGATTTTGATTACGAATGCATTACGAAGTGGTGACGACTGTTTCTTATCGATGTACTTACAGTTGACAATAAGCTGTGCTGATGATGATACAACACTACCGACTTTGTTGGTTGCATTGCAGCTAAAGTTCCCTTCGTCACTTCGTACCACACCAGTTCTGTTCAAAATGCTACCATCACCAGAGAAAATGAACCTTGAAGGTGCTGTCATGTTTAGTTTAGCGTTGTTTTTCAGCCACTGGATAGTCGGTGAAGGCTTTCCATCAACAGCACAGGTAAATGTTACTGTGTCATTTTCCTTCACTTCTTTTGTCCCATTTGGTTGAATGGTAAATTCTGGTCCATCTGTTTTATCGGGAACGTAGCACAAAAAAGTCATGAAGAATTTTCAATAAGACAGGTCATGGATGTATATAGAATGATATATATCGAGTACGGATTGATGATGTAGATCATTGACTGAATGAGTACGAAACGACAGAAAAACTGCTCGAGGTAAAAGATGAGATTTTGATTACGAATGCATTACGAAGTGGTGACGACTGTTTCTTATCGATGTACTTACAGTTGACAATAAGCTGTGCTGATGATGATACAACACTACCGACTTTGTTGGTTGCATTGCAGCTAAAGTTCCCTTTGTCACTTCGTACCACACCAGTTATGTTCAAAATGCTACCATCACCAGAGACATTGAAGCTTGAAGGTGCTGTCACGTTTAGTTTAGCGTTGTTTTTCAGCCACTGGATAGTCGGTGAAGGCTTTCCATCAACAGCACAGGTAAATGTTACTGTGTCATTTTCCTTCACTTCTTTTGTCCCATTTGGTTGAATGGTAAATTCTGGTCCATCTGTTTTATCGGGAACGTAGCACAAAAAAGTCATGAAGAATTTTCAATAAGACAGGTCATGGATGTATATAGAATGATATATATCGAGTACGGATTGATGATGTAGATAATTGACTGAATGAGTACGAAACGACAGAAAAACTGCTCGAGGTAAAAGATGAGATTTTGATTACGAATGCATTACGAAGTGGTGACGACTGTTTCTTATCGATGTACTTACAGTTGACAATAAGCTGTGCTGATGATGATACAACACTACCGACTTTGTTGGTTGCATTGCAGCTAAAGTTCCCTTCGTCACTTCGTACCACACCAGTTCTGTTCAAAATGCTACCATCACCAGAGAAAATGAACCTTGAAGGTGCTGTCATGTTTAGTTTAGCGTTGTTTTTCAGCCACTGGATAGTCGGTGAAGGCTTTCCATCAACAGCACAGGTAAATGTTACTGTGTCATTTTCCTTCACTTCTTTTGTCCCATTTGGTTGAATGGTAAATTCTGGTCCATCTGTTTTATCGGGAACGTAGCACAAAAAAGTCATGAAGAATTTTCAATAAGACAGGTCATGGATGTATATAGAATGATATATATCGAGTACGGATTGATGATGTAGATCATTGACTGAATGAGTACGAAACGACAGAAAAACTGCTCGAGGTAAAAGATGAGATTTTGATTACGAATGCATTACGAAGTGGTGACGACTGTTTCTTATCGATGTACTTACAGTTGACAATAAGCTGTGCTGATGATGATACAACACTACCGACTTTGTTGGTTGCATTGCAGCTAAAGTTCCCTTCGTCACTTCGTACCACACCAGTTATGTTCAAAATGCTACCATCACCAGAGACATTGAAGCTTGTAGGTGCTGTCACGTTTAGTTTAGCGTTGTTTTTCAGCCACTGGATAGTCGGTGAAGGCTTTCCATCAACAGCACAGGTAAATGTTACTGTGTCATTTTCCTTCACTTCTTTTGTCCCATTTGGTTGAATGGTAAATTCTGGTCCATCTGTTTTATCGGGAACGTAGCACAAAAAAGTCACGAAGAATTTTCAATAAGACAGGTCATGGATGTATATAGAATGATATATATCGAGTACGGATTGATGATGTAGATCATTGACTGAATGAGTACGAAACGACAGAAAAACTGCTCGAGGTAAAAGATGAGATTTTGATTACGAATGCATTACGAAGTGGTGACGACTGTTTCTTATCGATGTACTTACAGTTGACAATAAGCTGTGCTGATGATGATACAACACTACCGACTTTGTTGGTTGCATTGCAGCTAAAGTTCCCTTCGTCACTTCGTACCACACCAGTTATGTTCAAAATGCTACCATCACCAGAGACATTGAAGCTTGTAGGTGCTGTCACGTTTAGTTTAGCGTTGTTTTTCAGCCACTGGATAGTCGGTGAAGGCTTTCCATCAACAGCACAGGTAAATGTTACTGTGTCATTTTCCTTCACTTCTTTTGTCCCATTTGGTTGAATGGTAAATTCTGGTCCATCTGTTTTATCGGGAACGTAGCACAAAAAAGTCACGAAGAATTTTCAATAAGACAGGTCATGGATGTATATAGAATGATATATATCGAGTACGGATTGATGATGTAGATCATTGACTGAATGAGTACGAAACGACAGAAAAACTGCTCGAGGTAAAAGATGAGATTTTGATTACGAATGCATTACGAAGTGGTGACGACTGTTTCTTATCGATGTACTTACAGTTGACAATAAGCTGTGCTGGTGATGATACAACACTACCGACTTTGTTGGTTGCATTGCAGCTAAATTTTCCTTCGTCACTTCGTACCACACCAGTTATGTTCAAAATCCTACCATCACCAGAGAAAATGAACCTTGAAGGTGCTGTCATGTTTAGTTTAGCGTTGTTTTTCAGCCACTGGATAGTCGGTGAAGGCTTTCCATCAGCAGCACAGGTAAATGTTACATTCTCGTTTTCCTTCACTTCTTTTCTTCCATTTGGTTGAATTGTAAATTCTGGTCCATCTGTTTTATCGGGAATGTACCACAAAAATCACGAATTTTCAATAAGACAGTGCATGGATGTATATAGAAAGATATATGTCGCGTACGGATTGATGATGTAATAGATCATTGACAGAAAGAGTACAAAACGACTGTATAAACTGCACGAGGTCAGTGATGAGTTTTGGAGTACGAATGAATAACGAGCTGCAATGATGAATGTTTCTTATCGATGTACTTACAGTTGACAATAAGCTGTGCTGATGATGATACAGCACTACTGACTTTGTTGGTTGCATTGCAGCTAAAGTTCCCTTCGTCACTTCGTACCACACCAGTTATGTTCAAAATGCTACCATCACCAGAGACATTGAAGCTTGAAGGTGCTGTCATGTTTAGTTTAGCGTTGTTTTTCAGCCACTGGATAGTCGGTGAAGGCTTTCCATCAACAGCACAGGTAAATGTTACTGTGTCATTTTCCTTCACTTCTTTTGTCCCATTTGGTTGAATGGTAAATTCTGGTCCATCTGTTTTATCGGGAATGTAGCACAAAAAAGTCACGAAGAATTTTCAATAAGACAGGTCATGGATGTATATAGAATGATATATATCGAGTACGGATTGATGATGTAGATCACTGACTGAATGAGTACGAAACGACAGAAAAACTGCTCGAGGTAAAAGATGAGATTTTGATTACGAATGCATTACGAAGTGGTGACGACTGTTTCTTATCGATGTACTTACAGTTGACAATAAGCTGTGCTGGTGATGATACAACACTACCGACTTTGTTGGTTGCATTGCAGCTAAATTTTCCTTCGTCACTTCGTACCACACCAGTTATGTTCAAAATGCTACCATCACCAGAGAAAATGAACCTTGAAGGTGCTGTCATGTTTAGTTTAGCGTTGTTTTTCAGCCACTGGATAGTCGGTGAAGGCTTTCCATCAACAGCACAGGTAAATGTTACTGTGTCATTTTCCTTCACTTCTTTTGTCCCATTTGGTTGAATGGTAAATTCTGGTCCATCTGTTTTATCGGGAACGTAGCACAAAAAAGTCATGAAGAATTTTCAATAAGACAGGTCATGGATGTATATAGAATGATATATATCGAGTACGGATTGATGATGTAGATCATTGACTGAATGAGTACGAAACGACAGAAAAACTGCTCGAGGTAAAAGATGAGATTTTGATTACGAATGCATTACGAAGTGGTGACGACTGTTTCTTATCGATGTACTTACAGTTGACAATAAGCTGTGCTGATGATGATACAACACTACCGACTTTGTTGGTTGCATTGCAGCTAAAGTTCCCTTCGTCACTTCGTACCACACCAGTTATGTTCAAAATGCTACCATCACCAGAGACATTGAACCTTGAAGGTGCTGTCATGTTTAGTTTAGCGTTGTTTTTCAGCCACTGGATAGTCGGTGAAGGCTTTCCATCAACAGCACAGGTAAATGTTACTGTGTCATTTTCCTTCACTTCTTTTGTTCCACTTGGATCAATAGTACATCCTGGTGGATCTGTTTTAGCGGGAATGTACCACAAAAACTTACAGTTGTACAACAAAACATGTTTCTAGATGTATTTTGCATGGATATCTCATACACCGACCACGTACGGATGAACGACACGCCATGGATAAGAAACCGCGTTATAGTTGAAACCAGACACGTTTCATCGGTCTTTACTTGAGACGGTACGTTTATTATTAAAGTATACGTTTTGTAAAAGCTTTAAGAAAGTAAGTTTTACCTCAAGCGAAAGGCGGAATGATCACATGAAACTGAGAATGTTATGATATTTTATTCTTCTATTATTCTCTTCTAAGTAACGTTTTTCTAAGTTTACGTCTTGAGTATTAATAAAACATATGTTAGTTGATGTATGATATTAAGAGAATGGGTTCAACAAATATTCACACCTAAACTGTTGTACTTACAGTTGACTGTTAATATTCCTGGAGTTGATTGTATTGTTTTGTTGTTGTTGGTAACGAAACACACGTAATTTCCTTCGTCTGTTCTGTTCACACTTGTAATGTGGATTATGCTAACAACAGAATTGCCACTCTGTGTCTGGTATGATGGGAATGTTTGGTTTGTTCTCTCCTTCTCCCATCGAATTGTAGGTACTGGGTTCCCTGTGACATGGCAGCTGACGAAGACATTGGTTCCCTCGACTGCAGTCTGGTTGGCTGGAGGAACAAGAATGGCTGGATTTGCTGAAAGAGTAAAAGGGTGGAAGGAAGACAAGAGGGGTGAGTATGAAGTGTATCAGTATTATCAAGTATCCCTGAAACAACCTAATCCTGGTCTGATCTGGGTCAAGGTACGGCTGGAACAACAGAGCCAAAGAAAACTTGATATTTATTCAATATTTATATTAATTACTTATACAGCGGTATGAAACAGTTTGAGCCTATTGCAAAAATGATGGGACTGTACTAGACACACCAAGTCCCCCATCCTCCCACCCCCCCTGAAACTGCTATCAATGGGACATGAGTAGAAGGGAACAGAAATCACCAGGACGTTTCTATAAGCCCTCAGTCAGTGGTTCCCTTCAATGAAAAGTGTTTGGAATGACAAGGCCACCATTCCCGTTGTTATCTTGGGGGCTCTTTCAATACCATGAGTGCTGCATGGTACGGCCAAGGATTGAACCTAGCACCTACCAACAACAGACCTTGAGTGCCCAACACATCGAACATCAAATACTATCTCTATAATAGGACATAGCTGTAAAGTACTTACGTTTATCCGTTAAGGATGCAATATTCGATGTGACACTTTTATTACCACTCTTTGCAACACATGTGTAGTTTCCTTCATCTGTGGTTTTGTTGCACTTGATTATAGTCAAAGTACTTTGTCCGTTAGTTGTTGCTATAATTAATCTTTCACTAGCATTAAGATATGTTCCTCCTTTCTTCCAGGACAAAGAGGTTAGTGGATTGCCTGTGGCCTCGCAGCTGAGTGTTGCATTGGTGTTTTCGAATATGTACTGGCTGATGGGGTGGGTTAGTATCGAAGGGTTGGCTGAAATATACCAAATATGAATTAGATAACTTGATAATAATATGGATATAATGAATGAAAGAAGGAATGCCTTTTGTATGTTCACCAAAAATAGATCATGAATGAGGATTGATCCCACCACCTCCCCAACAATAGACCCGTAAGAGCCCAACAAATCTATAGTTAGCAAAACATAGTTGTAAAGTACTTACGTCTATCCGTTAAGGATGCAACATTCGATGTGACACTTTTATTACCACTCTTTGCAACACATGTGTAGCTTCCTTCATCTGTGGTTTTGTTGAACTTGATTATAGACAAAGTACTTTGTCCGTCAGTTGTTGGTATAATTAATCTTTCATTAGCAGTAAGATCTGTTCCTCCTTTCTTCCAGGACAAAGAGGGTACTGGATTCCCTGTGGCCTCGCAGCTGAGTGTTGCATTGGTGTTTTCGAATATGTACTGGCTGATGGGGTGGGTTAGTATCGAAGGGTTTTCTGCAATTTATCCGCAAACATGAGTTAAATAACTTGTTATAATAATAATAAATAATAATAATTAATGAAAGAATGAAAAATGGAGTAAAGAAAAGAGAGGGGTAAGTAGATTTGGTAAAAGGAAGGAAAAAGACTAAAGAATGTGCATATTGACTACAAGAACTGATCAAAGACATTTATGTGGCTGATGTGCACAGCACATTTACTTACTGTAGACAGTCAACCTGCCAGGATAGGACTTGACACGTACACCATTATCAGCAACACACACGTAGGATCCTGAGTCTGAAGGTTGGACTGATGTTATATCAAGCTGTTTTCCATCATTACTTCCATGAAATCTCTTATCTGATGAGATATTGAAAGGACTGCCATCTTTTTCCCACGTGACCACTATTGGAGGAGTCCCAGTGACGTCACATGTAATGGCTGCGTCTTCACCTTCGATCTTTGTTTGATTGTCAGGATGGGAGGTGAATTTTGGAGCAACTATAGACATTCAAAGGAAACAGTTTTGAGTTTATTACATCAAACTTGACTTAGTACTGTCTCTGGGTGAAAAGGACTGGCAGCTGGTAGGAAAAATCAAGGGAAGGAAAACGCAAAAAGGATAGTGCTGTAGGAGACATACTGCACCAAGTCCGCACCTCCCTGACACTACTTGTCTATCGATAATTAAGAAATCCTTAGCAGAGAACAGGAATCGCCAGGCTGTTTTCTTAAGCCCTCAGTTGTTCTTCTTTCCTTCAAATCGATGAAAAGAGTTTGGAATGAAACGACCATAATTTTCGTTGTCATCCGGTCAGAAGGCTCTTTAAATACCACGAGTGCTGCATGGTCCGGCCAAGGATTAAACCTAGTACCTCCCCAACAACAGACCTTGAGTGCCCAACTCATCGAACATCAAATACTATCTCTATAATAGGACATAGTTGTAAAGTACTTACGTTTTTCCGTTAAGGATGCAATATCTGATGTGACACTTTTATCACCACTCTTTGCAACACATGTGTAGTTTCCTTCATCTGTGGCTTGATTGAACTTGATTATAGTCAAAGTACTTTGTCCGTTAGTTCTTGCTATAATTAATCTTTCACTAGCATTAAGATATGTTCCTCCTTTCTTCCAGGACAAAGAGGTTAGTGGATTCCCTGTGGCCTCGCAGCTGAGTGTTGCATTGGTGTTTTCGAATATGTATTGGCTGATGGGGTGGGTTAGTATCGAAGGGTTTTCTGCAATTTATCCGCAAACATGAGTTAAATAAGTTGTTATAATAATAATATTAAATAATAATAAATAATAATAATTAATGTAAGAATGAGAAATGGAGTAAAGAAAAGAGAGAGGTAAGTAGATTTGGTAAAAGGAAGGAAAAGGACTAAAGAATGTGCATATTTACTACAAGAACTGATCAAAGGCATTTATATGGCTGATGTGCACATTACATTTACTTACTATAGACAGTCAACCTGCCAGGATAGGACTTGACACGTACACCATTATCAGCAACACACACGTAGAATCCTGAGTCTGAAGGTTGGACTGATGTTATATAAAGCTGTTTTCCATCTTTACTTCCATGAAATCTCGCGTGTAATGAGATATTGAAAGGACTGCCATCTTTTTCCCACGTGACCGCTATTGGAGGAGTCCCAGTGACGTCACATGTAATGGTTGCGTTTTCACCTTGGAACTTTGTTTGATTGTCAGGATGGGAGGTGAATTTTGGAGCAACTATAGACATTCAAAGGAAACAGTTTTGAGTGTATTATATCAAACTTGACTTAGTACTGTCTCTGGGTGAAAAGGACTGGCAGCTAGTAGGAAAAATCAAGGGAAGGAAAACGCAAAAAGGATAGTGCTGTAGGAGACATACTGCACCAAGTCCGCACCTCCATGACACTACTTGTCTATCGATAATTGATCTCTCACTAGCAGTAAGATTTGTTCCTCATTTCTTCCAGGACAAAGAGGGTACTGGATTCCCTGTGGCCTCGCAGCTGAGTGTTGCATTGGTGTTTTCGAATATGTATTGGCTGATGGGATGGGTTAGTATCGAAGGGTTTTCTGCAATGTATCTGCAAACTTGAGTTAAATAACTTGTTATGATAATAATAATAAATAATAATTAATGAAAGAATGAGAAATGCAGTAAAGAAAAGAGAGGGGTAAGTAGATTTGGTAAAAGGAAGGAAAAAGACTAAAGAATGTGCATATTGACTACAAGAACTGATCAAAGACATTTATGTGGCTGATGTGCACAGCACATTTACTTACTGTAGACAGTCAACCTGCCAGGATAGGACTTGACACGTACACCATTATCAGCAACACACACGTAGGATCCTGAGTCTGAAGGTTGGACTGATGTTATATCAAGCTGTTTTCCATCTTTACTTCCATGAAATCTCTCATCTGATGAGATATTGAAAGGACTGCCATCTTTTTCCCACGTGACCGCTATTGGAGAAGTCCCAGTGACGTCACATGTAATGGTTGCGTTTTCACCTTGGAACTTTGTTTGATTGTGAGGATGGGAGGTGAATTTTGGAGCAACTATAGACATTCAAAGGAAACAGTTTTGAGTGTATTATATCAAACTTGACTTAGTACTGTCTCTGGGTGAAAAGGACTGGCAGCTGGTAGGAAAAATCAAGGGAAGGAAAACGCAAAAAGGATAGTGCTGTAGGAGACATACTGCACCAAGTCCGCACCTCCATGACACTACTTGTCTATCGATAATTAAGAAATCCTTAGCAGAGAACAGGAATCGCCAGGCTGTTTTCTTAAGCCCTCAGTTGTTCATCTTTCCTTCAAATCGATGAAAAGAGTTTGGAATGAAACGACCACAATTTTCGTTGTTATCCGATCAGAAGGCTCTTTAAATACCACGAGTGCTGCATGGTCCGGCCAAGGATTAAACCTAGAACCTCCCCAACAACAGACCTTGAGTGCCCAACTCATCGAACATCAAATACTATCTCTATAATAGGACATAGTTGTAAAGTACTTACGTTTTTCCGTTAAGGATGCAATATCTGATGTGACACTTTTATCACCACTCTTTGCAACACATGTGTAGTTTCCTTCATCTGTGGCTTGATTGAACTTGATTATAGTCAAAGTACTTTGTCCGTTAGTTCTTGCTATAATTAATCTTTCACTAGCATTAAGATATGTTCCTCCTTTCTTCCAGGACAAAGAGGTTAGTGGATTCCCTGTGGCCTCGCAGCTGAGTGTTGCATTGGTGTTTTCGAATATGTATTGGCTGATGGGGTGGGTTAGTATCGAAGGGTTTTCTGCAATTTATCCGCAAACATGAGTTAAATAACTTGTTATAATAATAATAAATAATAATAAATAATAATAATTAATGTAAGAATGAGAAATGGAGTAAAGAAAAGAGAGAGGTAAGTAGATTTGGTAAAAGGAAGGAAAAGGACTAAAGAATGTGCATATTTACTACAAGAACTGATCAAAGGCATTTATATGGCTGATGTGCACATTACATTTACTTACTATAGACAGTCAACCTGCCAGGATAGGACTTGACACGTACACCATTATCAGCAACACACACGTAGAATCCTGAGTCTGAAGGTTGGACTGATGTTATATAAAGCTGTTTTCCATCTTTACTTCCATGAAATCTCGCGTGTAATGAGATATTGAAAGGACTGCCATCTTTTTCCCACGTGACCGCTATTGGAGGAGTCCCAGTGACGTCACATGTAATGGTTGCGTTTTCACCTTGGAACTTTGTTTGATTGTCAGGATGGGAGGTGAATTTTGGAGCAACTATAGACATGCAAAGGAAATACTCAGGTATTATCTTATCTTATCTATTATGTAAGTTTTCATGGCCGGTTCACAAATACACTTGATACTTACGTGTTACAGTTAATGTCGCAATATTCGATGTTGAATTACTCCCGTTGTCATTAGCAACACAAGTGTAATGGCCTGCATCTGAAGCAATGAGTCCTGTGATGACCAGTGTACTCGATTGATTGTTTGATGTGATAAAATGTCTAGAGTCAGACACAATGTCTTTCGAGTCTTTTTTCCATGTGAAATTAAGGGTTGGGCTTGCTGTGGCAGCCGAGCAATTAAATGTGACCTTGGATCCCTCGAATACTGATTGGCTGATGGGATGGGTTGTTATGGCTGCATCACCTGTTTAAGAAACACAAGAAACATTTCCGCATACACAGTTTTGAATATACAAACAACTGACCCTGGCATGCATACATTATCATTAATTATAGCTCCATCAATACTCAAACATGATTAACGGCAAACGAAACTGAGGTTGAATTTCCACACCAACTAAATCTTAACTGTCCTTCTTAGAAACGAGTGGTACATAGAATGGGTAGATTTCATCGCGCAAAGGCGTCTGGGGTCGTTACACGGGTGCCATGGGTGGCATACGCTGCTAACGCGTCGCCTTTCACCACTGTGGTTCCAAAGGCTCGGGTCTCTGGTTCGAGCCCTGCGGTCGCCATATGTGAATTGAGTTTGTTTGATGTGTTGTTCTCTCCTGTGCTACGAGGGTTTTCACCGGGTACTCTGGTTTCCTCCCTCCGTAAAAATCAACATGTGAGTGAGCGTTGTGTGCATAAAAATACTGAATGTAGTGGTAGTGTGTGTCAGTGAAAAGTGTCCCCTATTAGTGCGAAAGCGCTAGAACGACTAGACACTTAAATAAAGAGATTTACACGGGACACTTCCTGTTGTATTTGTATAAATATGGCTTGTTTCCATGACTATTACTGCATCAAGATACACAGTAGTTAGATTTACGCATGTTTGTTGATATCACACTGGAAATCCGTGTAGTGATCCCAGACCTCTTTGCGCGAAGAAACGACGAATCGTTTCTAAATTTTAAATGAGTAATAGACACAGCAATTAATAACTTTGAAGAGGCCCGCCGGAAATCAGATTCAGAGTAAGTAAAAACTAAATGTATGCAGCCTATCAAAAGCCTGTGAACATTGGTGTTGGTACAAAATAAAGTTAAAATAAACGTTATATATTAATGAAACAGCGCAACTGAGAAGAAACGGAAATGGCACTGAAGACTGAAGCGATTGATAAAACAGATTGTTATATGCAGCGTATTTTCTCATCAAACTTACTAGTTTTACAATTCTTAAATTGAACGCAGGTTCCTACGTAAAAGTGTGCCTTTAAAAGAAGGCTTTTGGGATAAGATATCGGCACAGCACCATTCAGTATTACTCACTGAAAGGGAAGTATGAGTAGCACAACGCATGCGCATAACAGCACTAAATCGCATTTCAGTCAGTCTAGTTAGTTATAGTAAGAATTTATCGATCAAAATTCTAATGTAATAGGTCTTTTGCATCATCGCGTCAATTACTACCACTACCAGAATCCCTTGCACACTTTCTTTTGTTCAGTTAATTAGCACCAATTGTCTTACTATTCTCATGAGGATATAGAAATTTAGATAAGAAAGAAAATTCGCGAAGCATTTTGGTAGTGGCAGTAAAATGACGCCATTATGCAAAAGCCCTATTATGAAATACTGCTCGCTGTTAATAACTGAACATCCATCGTGTATGTAGTACATAGGATGACAGGACTATATATAGGTAACTCGTGACCTAATGAACAGGTGAATCGGTTGGAACTTTCGAAAGAAAGATAACGAAAGCTATCGTTCCAACCCTTTAGAAACTGCGATAGAAGTCAAGCAAGTAATAACAGGTTTTGTATATTTACATTTGTTGATTTTGTTGCTCATGCGCCAAACTCGACTATCGGCCGCTTACTAGAGTTCTAATAAATAAGTAAAGATTTTGAAAGACATTCAGTTCATCGAAACTGAAAGTTAAGTTTCTTCTTAAAGGCCGCGGAAAGCACATCATATCTAATAGCCATGATACTGAATTAAGATGCTTCCAGTAGCTCTTTGTAAACACTAACTCACTTATGATAACCGCGGGATTACAGTATGAAATATTTTTACATCATTTAACAATTATTTATCACAGAGAATGGTTATTAAAACATTAAAATATTAAAATATTCTAGTCGTGATTGACTTCAGACTCAACTCTATGATTGAACACAATTATTTCTTTTATTTTGACATTATCATCGCCGATGTGATTGGAATTTAATTCGTTGAAACACATTAGCACAAGTAAAATAAATACTGTCCAATAGAATAATCTAGACTTTCCTAGTGATTATTGTGATTCGATTTAGTGAATATAAAGTCACTTAAGCATGAGTGACATAATCAAATAGTACTTCTGGTCTAGAGATACATGTTAGATAAAACAGAAATATTGAACATTCATGTAAATGTTTCTTCAATCTCAGTTAGCGGCACTGACGTCCATTTCTTGTGTTACAGGAATACGAAAGAAAAGGCAGATTTTCAGCGCTGTTTAATGTAAAATATTCATAACGGTAGAGTGGTTAGGAACCAAAGTATTTCAGCGAACTATTCAATTGTCATGCTATTTGCAATTTGTGAACAATCAATGCAAGAAATCCAGAAACGTTTAGATATACTGAGCTACGATAACTCGTTCTTGTAGCCAGCACTGTCTGTAGAACATTAGTAAAGGGGACTGTTTAAGGAATGAATTACAATAGACCCTGTTCAGGACGATATTCAAATTAGACCCCGGAAGTTTAGTTATAGTTCGGTTCAAATACTAAGGAAGAACAGCAAACTGAATCACAATTACCACGTAACCACAAACTCCAAATATCAAGGTACCCACAATAAAACATACTAAGAGTTGGACAAGCTCTGTAAAGTCTGACCAAGGAGTATGGCTAAGCCAAACTATATATGATAAGCTACGATCTTTAAACTGATAATGATGTGACATAAATGCTGTGAATACATGCTGTACCTTGTTTGCTTAGAAGCAGCAACACACCAAGGACGATCCCTAAGCCTTTGATCATCGTTTTTCTCTATTATGGGACTTGTATTTGATGCTAGTAACCGAGTGAATCCATATTATTTCTCTATGAACAATGGATGTGCAGCAACTAGTTCATGTCAGAGAGAGATATTTGAGATGCTTAGGATATGTAATGTCGTCAGTAGTGCATGGCTGAACAGGTTTTAATTACTAACTGTCCGTTAATGATTGGTTAACTAAAAGATGCTTAGGTCATATCATGCCCTAGCGCGTCCCAGCAATATCTAAACTGTCATGCTAACCATTACCATGATTGGTTTATCAATCTCAGTCAACTGCTATTTTTAACCTTCAAGAAAACATCCGCATAGCAATCTACCTTAATGGATCGGAGTCGAGGCAAACATTATTTAAACACTGAGAAACCTCTTACATGTTCTCCCTTTTTCAACTCTCTCCTATTACATTTACTGACATAGTATGCTTCAAATCATGATTCATAGGGATATAGTACTCGATATAATTAACATTATAAAATAGATTAAATATCAGTGCTTCATTTCTCCTTGTGGTGTTCATTATAAATTGCATTATCATCATTATTATAGCAGTTTTAAAACGTGTGTATGCTATTCAAAATGAGCTCCACATAGGGCGCACAGGCGTAACCTATGGGCTTTAACAATCATGACTGTCAAAAAAGAGAACAATATTTAAAACAAAAAGGCTAAACTTTAAAATATGAATATCTAACCACATAAACATGAAATTCAAAAAAACACCTCATAACTTGTTACATAATTTGTAATTTATAACATAACTGATAATTCACTTAACACAAAACTCAAGGCATAAGATAATTTATACCATAACTCATTATTATTATTATTATGTCTGGGATAGTGACCCCGCGCATAAATGGCTCAACCTCTTCACCGTCAGGGTACGTTATTTCATACTTCTGCAACAATCTTGTTGTAAGCAGGTACAATTCCAGCTCAGCAATACGTCTTCCAGCACACATTCTTGTCCCAAAACCAAATGGAATGGAAGAGAATGCATGAAGTGATTCTGATACCTGGTTATTCTCATTACGTAACCATCTTTCTGAAATGAACTGGTTGGCCTGCTTGAAGTTCTTTTCATCTCGACTTATGTAAAGGCTCAAGAAAGAAACCTGTGAACCCTTTGGTAGGTGATATCCTGGGGCCCAGGATTTCCATATCACTTGGTATTTGACGGTTCTGGTTTGAAAGTACTGGATACAATCTCAATGTTTCTTTTACACAAGCTTTTAGGTATGGCATGTTGCCAAGGGTACTTGACGTTGGTAGCTCATTTTGCTTCAACACTGAAACTATTTCCTGGTAAAGTTTGCCTTGCTTGTCTGGATTTTTTGCCAACATGTAGAGTATCCCCATTGCATTGTGTTAGAATTTGTGTCTACACCAGCAAACAGTAAATCAATGATACTTGCCATCACATCATCTTTTGTCATATTATCATTAGACAGAATATATTCCACAAATCCTACTCTTTCCACCTCTTGGCTTTCTTTGTCTGCAGAAGAACTCTGCAAGTTTCCTTCTCTCTCCAGCTGTTGTACTTTCTTGCTGATGAAAAGTTCAGCACACTTGTTCATTGTATCAAAGTGATAAACAAAGTCCTTGAAGGTTTTAGTTTCATAAATCTTGTAAAACCAGGCTGGAAAAAAAGCAACTTCAAGAAACCCACCTAAAAACCCACCAACAGAAGCGATAAAGGCCTGTACATCTGGATTCACGTCGTCTCCTTGGCAGCCAAACCTTCGGTCAAATAAGACATGGGCAACTGACTCGAACGACCATTTAAACAGCTCGTTATCAATATCTTTAACCTCGTATTCCATTTCGTCTCCAGGTGTTATTTGTAGCTTATCTAATCGTTCAATAAAGTCAGTGATGATTTCATTGAGCATATTCAGCAACATCTCGAGGTTTCAAGATACGCTTACCAACGGCACTTCGTAGCTTGTGCCAGTCTGATCCATTAGCAAAGAAAACACCAGGAACCATATCTCCTTATTTCACGATAATAATTCAGAACTGGGAAATCAAAACGCTTGGGATACTTCGGCTCATTTCTTAGTACTTTAGCAACTTCATCGGGATCAGATATCTGTATGATTTTTATACCTGGAATATCGATTTTAGATATTGGTCCATACTTCTTGACGTCCTCGGCCGGTGAATCGAGGAATAGCTTGCCAAGTGGCTTCTTCGACAACAACCCATCAACAATCAGACGCCATCCTGCTCCAAACACAGGAATACTTGTTGGTCCAGGTATATCATCTACACTCTTGAGGTGCTTGTGATTATCTGATGTGGCAGTTGTTAAAGATCGAAGTGTTTTTGGTCTGAAAATGTGGTTTTGCAGGCGAAAACATGGACGGAGATATGATACCGACATCTTGACACATCACCGACATCTGACGTCGTTATGCATCAGTAAAGAAATCATCAGTGGCCCAAAGGATGGGAAACCACAGGTAATCCAGTTCATGAATTTTTAATTTTACTTAGAAAATCAATTTTTTTTTATCGATTGGCAAAAGAAAGAAAATTATTAATAGTATTAATAAGTAATGATCAGTGCAGTTATTGTTCATTGCTCTAAGCATCCAAAGCTGGTCGTTTAGACCATTATAAAAAAGACTGCTTGAACATGCACTCTTTCAAACAGATTATCTTCTATAGATGATGATAGTACATACTCAGTCAGTATATAGATGATGATAGTACATACTCAGTCAGTATATAGATGATGATAGTACATACTCAGTCAGTATATAGATGATGATAGTACATACTCAGTCATTATATAGATGATGATAGTACATACTCAGTCAGTATATAGATGATGATAGTACATACTCAGTCAGTATATAGATGATGATAGTACATACTCAGTCAGTATATAGATGATGATAGTACATACTCAGTCAGTATATAGATGATGATAGTACATGCTCAGTCATTATATAGATGATGATAGTACATACTCAGTCATTATATAGATGATGATAGTACATACTCAGTCAGTATATAGATGATGATAGTACATACTCAGTCAGTATATAGATGATGATAGTACATACTCAGTCATTATATAGATGATGATAGTACATACGGTACTTAGTCAGTATTTAGATTTATTCACTCACTATAGGTCTTTTTTAGGAATAAATGTGGCACCAGATGCGGTGCTAATTTGTTGTTTTGATTGATCATCATCATCATCATCGATCATCATCATCATCATCCTTGACGCCTATGTGGTGGCGTGTAGGGCCGACACTATGGACTTCGTTTTGATTGATGATCTCAGATTAACTATATTGAGTATATTACCTTACTATCGTTAGGTTGATTAAGTCTTTCTTCAGTTTAATTTTCATGACGATGATCCTCAAGCTTGCTCAACCAAATTACCTTCCTGTTCAGGTAAAAAGCAGCAGTAAAAATGGCAAAAGGTGAAAGATAAAAGGCGGTAAAATGGGTAAAGCCGCTGACTACTAAGTATGAGCCAATGTAGTTATGAATATCAATATAATATTTCAGACAAGTTTATAAACGGGATATTAAAGGTACAAAAATTATTCTCTAGATCACATTTGTTATACATACTTGTTTCAATAAAGTTAGTCACCAAAATCCTGCAAAGCTGAGAGCGCTGAGGATCATAGGAAACATTTTATATCCAACAAGTAAAACTTCTTGATACGAATTTCAGATTGAGGATGCTCACAGGAGGTGAAATTGCGACTGGTAAAAGATCTTAAATCTATATAGATAGTTATCAAACTGTCGAATTAAACATGTAAAATGAATCTACCCATAATCCTTGCTGATATCAGCTTTGTAGCTTTTCAGGTGACTTACTTTATTGAAATGAGTATATATAAAATGCCTTTTAAAAATAACCCAATTTTGAAAAAGAAACATGAAAAAAGGTAAACATTAGCTTGTATTAAAGAATCCTAGTCAAATACGATGAGTAAATATCCAATCCCCAAACTAAACTGACCTAAACATTACCTATATTCTTTTCTACCAATTCTTCTGCATGTCTTCCCGGTTGCTTTGTTCAGAGGATTTTCAGATTTCACAGTAAGAATGAATGCGCGGGTAGCCTGTGGTATTTAGTTCCCAGGCCATCACATTCACAAAAAGAGTAAAATGGCGGACGTTTAAACATGTAAAGACGACCGTAAAGACGTTTTCTTACAGTACAAGTATTTTTGATTTCGAGTTTCTATTTTATTTTTTACAGAGGAAATGCGCTAATATGGAGCTTATGGTTTTCCATACAGACCATGTTTGTATGTTCTAAGCACTAAACTATGAATTGTCCACTATCTATAACCTGTTTTGTTCACAGAACGAGGACTTCTCATATCTTAAAATCATTCTTATCTAACGATTATTCACGGATTTTGAGAAATGGGAACTTTACTATTTGCCGTCACAACAAAAGAACTATAAATCAGTTAAATATATTTCAAGCTTTTTCTACATTTGCATTTTCAAGAAGAGTTCATTATTTGTTCCAAAGACCTCGTGTCCTGTGCTCCAAACACTCTAGATGTTCTAGCCAAGGCGCAAACAAACTAAATAGAAAAACAAGAAAGACATTTTATGATATATTAGAGGTACAGCCGTCAGCAACTCAGTCAGAAATCAAGTCTGCCTATTATGAACTGTCAATGAGGTACCACCCAGATGTAAGTAAGAGCACTGAAGCTAGAGATAGCTTTACAGGTATGTAAGTCCACCTCCCTAGACTGAGCAGGGATATTGGAGACTATTTTAAAGTAGGGAGGAGAGGGGCTAGTACGCAAATTAAAGGGAAAAAGTGTAGGGGCTAAGATTTGAAAATATAAAAGACTAGTATGCAATAGGGTAAAAAAGCAGCCCCTAAACCCCCACCCCACCAGCTCCAGCATTCAGCTCCAGCTCCAGCATTCCTGCTGAGGCCTATCACCCAGTGACTTACCCAGGAGTGGAAAGGAACACACATTTAAATATTTTCTCCCCTATTTTTTATGTCATTGTTCTTTCCATAATTTTTTTTGCCATTTCTTCCTCCTCCTTGGTCTGTTCTTCTCTACTCCACCTGAACCATGTTGATGTATATTTATATTTTGTGCTAATTAACAAACCATTTACATCCCTTATACCATTGAATACCATCCTTTCCAGGTGGAACCGTTTTGTATTATTATAGTATTAGTTATGAACAGAAAGACTTGATGTAGTGTTGTTTACTGTGTTGGTTCTATTATGACTACAGAGATCACCAAGGCATATTCAGTCTTAAGTAAACTCGAAACAAGAAGAGAATATGACAAAGAAATTGGTACATATTATATGATGAGAAGTTATCAAAAGAGAAAGAGTGGAGAGAAAGTCTTAAGACTAATGGATGATGTGGTTGAAATTGATATGAAAAACATTGAACAGGTATGCTTGAATCTATCTAAGATAATAGACTTTTTCACAGTTCTGTTAATTGATCATGAATATTAGTTCCAACTTGAGGTTGAGCTGCACATGATGAATTATAGTTTTGCTATGCACAGCAACTTCAACCTTGACTTGGAATTATTATTCATGGTCAGATGGAACAGAACTTTAAAAAGGTGTATTTTAGTGAAAGACCCTAAGTGTTGGATCATTCATGCATGACCAGGTGCTTAATCAATGAATACATGACCTAGCTCTCCACATGTACCTAGCCGAACCAATCAAATCACAGTTTGGAAAACGAAGGATCAAAGTGGAACATGTAAATGAGCCCTATGGATGTCCTGGTTAATACTGAATCCAGTCTATTATGTTAAGTACATACATGTATATACTGTACACAGTCAAGTGGAACATGTAAATGAGCCCTATGCATGTCCTGGTTAATACTGAATCCAGTCTATTATGTTAAGTACATACATGTATATACTGTACACAGTCACATGTCCAATGAAATAAGCTTTTTTATTTTGAACTTGGAACAATGAGCACTTCACTCTTGGGGGAGGGGGAGGGGCTTAGTGTTTAGCATATGTTTAGATAGAATATGACATAATTGTTTAAATTAGAAAGATTTGCACCATCACATGTTGGCAGCCATGTTAGAACAATAAAATTCTCAGGAATTGAATTCTTTCTCATGTTAAACAATTGTATTTTTACTGCCACATAACATGGCTGACATCATGTGATGGTGCAAAACCTCTACACACATCATCTTTTATATTTATTTCAGTCTACAACCTTTCTATGTAATGTGGTATCACTGAGCTCAATACTGGGAACACCTGTAAGACTAAACAGCATTGCATGCAATCAGTCTCCTCGTGGTATACAGTCTCGTGATCTTCGCATGCTGCAGCTGCTAAGACAGGTCTGTAATGGTACTCTTGTTGCAAACAAAGGGTCTACAACTGTCACATTCATCCCAAGTGATCTTCAAAGTGGTATGTTTTCATCAGAGACAGGACGTTTTGGGTAAATAATAAATTACATAATATGTCATCTTCCTATTACTGTAATTTGAATATTTTGAATAGTGTGCCTCACCTCAGATGACCATGATAGACTTCCATCCAAATAACTACTTGGAATATTAAAATATTGATTGATGGAAACCTAAACACCAGAGGGAATCAAGGGTTGTGTAGGGGAAGTACACTCACCTTTCACCTCTGGGGTCTTGGGTTTGGTTCCCAGACTCGACATCACATGTGAGTAGAGTTTTATTACAAAGAATGGTCTGAACCCAGGTGAATGGATATTTTTCGAAGTAACAATATTTCTCGAAGAGACAATATTTGTATAATGATCATCCATGTGGATGTAGTAGAGTTTGTTAGATCTCTCCCTTGATTTAACAGTTTCTCTGGGTTCTCTGGTTTTCTATCCTCTGCAAAACCTAACATCCCATTACCAAGTCAAAAAGTTGATTATGTTACTAATAATCCTTTACTCCTTTATTTGTGATACATTACAGGAGTATTAGTTTGTTATTGGAATCAGCCCTTCCATGTCTGGCATTTGGACCATACCCACAGTACTCTAAAACCAATATCTTAAGTATTAAAGGAACCACACACTCTAACTATGGACTGCATGTTGATTATATGGACAAGGTATGGATTTTAAATTTCATCTATAGATAATGATGATGATAATAATAATAATAATAATGATGAAGATGATAATGATATGATCATGATGATCATGATGGAGATAATAGGATAATGATGATAATGATGTTCATGATATGATAGTGATGATATGATGATGATATGATGATGGTGATGATATGATGAAGATATGATGATGGTGATGATATGATGATGATATGATGATGATGGTGATAGTGATGATATGATGGTGATGGTGATGATATGATGATGATATGATGATGATATGATGATGGTGATGATATGATGATGATATGATGGTGATAGTGATAGTGATGATATGATGATGATGGTGATGATATGATGATGATATGATGATGATATGATGATGGTGGTGATAGTGATGATATGATGGTGATGATATGATGATGATGGTGATAGTGATGATATGATGATGGTGGTGATAGTGATGATATGATGATGATGGTGATAGTGATGATATGATGATGGTGGTGATAGTGATGATATGATGATGGTGGTGATAGTGATGATATGATGATGGTGATGATATGATGAAGATATGATGATGGTGATGATATGATGATGATATAAATAGTATAGTTTATTGACAACCAACTTGTAGGTTGAGTTGAGGACCAACCCAAAAAACTTGATGATAATCACTATGATGATGATGATGATCATGATGGTGATTATAGGATAATGATATGATGATCATGATATAATGATGATGATGATGGTGATGGTGATGGTGATGGTGATGATGATGATGATGATGATATGATGATGATGATATGATAATCATGATGATAGGATGATGATGATGATAATATTGTAATATTTCAACAGGATAACCTGTCAGTTTCTTTCACTGTTATCATGCTGATATAGGGATATAATAGATAGATATTTGATATACTGGTAGTAGTAAAATGGTACCTCACACCATTGTGATACTTCAGGGATTACAGAGAGTGAGGGGCAGGGTCACCACTTTTTGCTATTATATCTACTATATCTTCAGTTCTCAGCTCCCCGCATACTAATATATCCCAGTCCATTATATTTCCCAAAGCTCTTGTTGCAACTTGTGTCATATTTTTTACGATTTTTTTGTGTCCCAGGTTTATAGGCCATTGATTAAGAAATTTGGATATGATTTTACAGTGGAAATAAGAAAAAAGTAGGCTGTACTTTTAATATTATTAGAAGTCATTAAATATTTGCTTTATTGGGCAAAGAATGCATACATGTAGTTATA
This sequence comes from Anthopleura sola, assembly GCA_023349425.1. NCBI lineage: Eukaryota > Metazoa > Cnidaria > Anthozoa > Actiniaria > Actiniidae > Anthopleura > Anthopleura sola. The sequence goes on along the minus strand of JALHLI010000007.1, from coordinate 11,434,568 downwards.
TCCTACAGTACCTGGGAATTGGGCAAAGAATGCATGCATGTAGTTATATCCTACAGTACCTGGGAATTGGGTAAAGAATGCATGCATGTAGTTATATCCTACAGTACCTGGGAATTAGGTAAAGAATGCATGCATGTAGTTATATCCTACAGTACCTGGGAATTAGGTAAAGAATCCAGACTTAATTAACTATTGTTATCTTGTGTGTGTTTCGTACTCTATTCTACTGTATATGTAGGTCATATGTTCCTCATTGGGATGGTAAAGTCGTTTTCCGCAGTCTTCCCTCTCCCCAGCTAAGATCAGTTTCATTGACTAATTGTGGAACCCTAACCAAGATTTCAGGATGGTCTTTTGTTGCAGGGTCAAAACCAGTCAGGGTAAGTTACAGTATTTAAAAAAGAAAATCCTCTGACATCAAGCTCTGCTAATTATGTCATTTTAACATAGGTAGCACAACTCATGTCGAAGAATCTATTTTCTCAACTTAAGAAGCGATTTCCGTCTTCTTTGATTTGTGTTGATTCTACAAAAGATCACGACAGTAGAAGTGAAGGGAATGGTCAGGGAGTTTTGTGAGTACTGCATGGATATTAATTATTAACTGTGCCTAAGAGGAATATGGTAATTTCTATTTAAAGAAATGAATGATGATGATGGTGGCGATGATGATGATGATGATAATAGTGGTGATAATGACCATGATGTTGATGGTAATGATGAGCAATGATGATGGTGGCAATGAGGAGTGATAATGATGGTGGCAATGATGATGGTGAAGATATGATAATAGTGGTGATAATGATCATGATGTTGATTGTAACGATGGTTGATGATGGTGATTATAATGGTGATGATGGTGATGATAATACGGTAATACGTCTTTATCCTTTTTAAAATAACGGCTATTTATTTATAAAGGTGGTGGTGATGATGATAATAATGATGGAGTGATGATGATGATTGTGGTGGATTTGATGATAGTGGTGGTGATACTGACAGCGATGTTGGTTGTGATAATTGATGATGATGATGCAATGTTAGTTATCAAGATGGTAGTAATGATGATAAAGACACCAATGATGATGATGATGAAGACACCGATGATGATGATGATGAAGACACCGATGATGATGATGATGATGATGACACCAATGATGATGATGATGATGACGATGATGATGATGAAGACACCGATGATGATGATGATGATGAAGACACCGATGATGATGAGGATGATGATGACACCAATGATGATGATGATGATGATGACGATGATGATGATGAAGACACCGATGATGATGATGAAGACACCGATGATGATGATGCAGACACCGATAATGATTATGATGACATTGATGATGATGATGATGATGATGGTAATAATAAGTTCCAGCATGTTTTGTTGATGTTATCAAAATCGGTGTAAGAATACTATCATTGTTATTCTAGGATTCTAGGGGAGACTTTAACAGGATTAGTTTTAAGTGGAACAGCGTTGTGGCAAAAAGGTGCATACAGATATGTATTACTGTACATATAATTTCTTTATTTCTTTCTCCGCCTCTTTCTGTCTGTCTGTCTGTCTGTCTGTCTGTCTGTCTGACTTCTTCCTGGTCCATTCTTCCATCGTTCTTTAACTGCATCTGTATAACTAACTGAACAATCCGCCAATAACTAGTTAATCAAGTAATCGATTCTTTCTTCCCTTATCTATCTGTTTATTTTTTCTTTCTTTTTTACCTTTCTTTTTTTTCATTTTAGGGATGCGAAGTGAAGAAGTAGTGAACAGAGCTTTAAATATGTTTGTTAGTAACATAGAAAGTGGGTGTTGTGTTGATGAACAGCTCCAGGACAAGGTCAGTATAATCAAGTGGCGGATCATGTGTGTCTTTCTGTACTTACAGTAGCTAGTGACAGTAGATTGGATTTGCTTATTTCTAGGTAGTTCTATTGATGGCTGTTGCTTCAGGTCGTTCTGTTCTTCGATGTAGTTCAGTTACAAGAAGAACAAGAGCCGCCATTATGGCTATAGAAACACTCTCCAAGGTAATACTCAACAGCAGTTCTTTTCACACCCTTTTTTCATTTCATTTCATTTCCATTCATCTTGTTTCTTTAAGATCAGTTTTGTTATCGGCTTGACGTCATTATTGTTTTCAGGTTCGGTTCACAATTACAAAGGCTACTGATTCACGGACGTCTCTCATATCATGTCATGGTCTTGGATTAATCAACGAATACTTGAATGACGACCAACTATAAACCCGGTCAGATATACTGAAGTAACTATTATCAAAACCTGTGTATTCCAAGAGACTACTAACTAATATCAAGATTAAGGATGATAAGATGGATGTTTTTCGGCAAAAAGACTGTTGTATGTAGTAAATGTTGGTCAGGATTACTGAGATCAGGTAACGTTGATTGACAAGACAAGATACGAGAAGACAAAGGGTTTGTTTTTAGTCAATTCCACACGAATGATCTCGACCTATATCTACAGTACAGTATGTATGACTTCCCTTAGCTCATCTATGTGAACTACTAACATAATAAACAACCATTTCCGTTATATAGTCACGTGGTTAGATTGTCCTATCGCATCATCGGATCGTATATGATCACGTGGTTTAGCATTGTCCTATTTGCACATATCATCATAAGTGTTTAACAGAATTGCAAACACTTCAACTCCAACATAGACTACAACATTTTTATATATCTGCTCAAACAATGTTCTGGTTTGTCGTGTTAGTGTTGGCATCATTACTCCATTCTAGTGAGCAGCAAGGTACGTACTTACGGCAATCAAAACTTACTTTACGTTGACATGTATATCTTAAAGATAATATAATCATACCTTACCGGAACATACGGTGCGAGTGACATTGGATTTTACAATCTAATAAAAGTGGAGTGGAGTGTAATCTGAGATTCTAAAACCTTTTTGACTTTACAGAAGTTCCCGACATCAAACGTAAAGGGTTAACAGAAATGCAGGCTTTTTTTAACAAACTTTTAATTCATTTTCTTTACAAACTTTTATTTTATTTTATTTACAAACATTTATTTCGTTTTTTTTTTTTTACAAACTTTTATCTCATTTTCTTTACAAACTTTTATTTCGGTTTTTCTTTTTCCAACTTGTGTAACGTGTTTCAATAACTGAAGGAAAAGAAGTATATCACAGTTAAGACAAGACTAGAGTTTTGTCTGTGCATGTTATTTACTGGTCTTTTCCGGGAGACGGTTCAGAATCTACAGTCACTTGATCAGCTTGTTACATATACACGTTGGTCAATATCTTGCTTGAAGTATTAGTTCCACCTTTTCAATTCACTGTGCTATTTTCCACACGCACATCTTAATTTCTTCTGGTAAAGTGATCCTCTTCCAAGAATACAAGTTCAAGTTCCGTTCAAGCTGTTTATCAAACTGAGTAGATTTCAGGTCCATTTAACAAGAACTTTAATTATTCGATAGAACTTTCTAGTTTTAATATTCATTCATGCGTTGATCTTTTTATCCTGAAATATGTCGCTAGCCAGTAGCATGACAATATGATGTTAATGCAAATAACCAGTTACAGCAAAATATTCATTTTTCATTAAAACGTCATATTTTTTTAGCTCAAGCTCCTTCGATCACAACCCATCCATCCAACACAACATCACATGAAGGACAGAATGCTACTCTTGTTTGTGATGTGACTGGTAATCCAACACCAACTGTACACTGGTATAAAGATGGTCTACTCCTCAACACACCAGCCAACCCAAGACTTACCAAGGAACCTGGATCAAACAACCTGATAATAACTGCCCTTATAAGGAATGATGAGGGTTTTTACAACTGCAAGGCTACTAACAACATATCATCGGTGATTTCTGACAAAGCGTATATTACTGTTAACTGTAAGTACAACTTGTTAGAGCAGATTTCGTATCCAGGTGATCTGGAATCTAGACGAGCAATGCATTGTTTGTCACAGCGAAATATTTTCCACCAACAACGACGAAATATGCTTTTTCTAAAAGGTATTTGGCGAATCTTTGCACGGATGAGTTTTATTTTCTTTATTTTCGAGCAAAAGCTGTAATCGGTCATGCTGTTGTGGAGCACCAACCTGTTTTTGATGTATGGGCGAAGTTTAATTAATGAATTTAAAAAAATTAAAAAATCGAAAACCTGGAACTACAACTGTAGGAAACATTGAGCTACGAACAAAATGTTCGCTGATTGGCTAATTCTTTCAGCCTGAGAGCAGCGGGATCACCTAGATGACTTTGAAAAGCTCAAGGCACGAACGCGTCAACCAATCAAAAATCTAGAAAAAAATCACGGTCGTGGAAAGGCACGCTTTCTTCATCCAATCAAATGCACGAAACACGGCACAAATACTGGCACTGACACTGACTAAGTACGCCAGACCAATCACATTGTGCAAGAAAACTGATAGCAGCCATCAAAATTCTAGGAAACATCACGGCAAGCCACGCACATGGCACTAAACTTTTCAGTCATACGAAATCTGCTCTAATACCAATGAACAATCGGTCATCCTCCTAAATCACATCAACTAAATCCTTATCTCACCCTTTTCCTTTTTTTTCTCAGATCCTCCAAAGATATTCGTCTCTCCAACAAGCCAAACAGTAGTTGAGAGTAGCAGTGTATCCCTGAAGTGTTACTTGGAAGGCAAACCAGTATCTACTGTAACCTGGTTCAAAGATGGTAACCCAATCATCCCAGCTAATGACAACCGAATATCTGTATCTCCACCCACCTCAGTCAGTAATACAAGTGCTACGATGACCATTACTAATGTGAGCCGTACTGACCAAGGCAACTATTCCTGTCGAGCTGTGAACAATGTCAGTAGTGTTATGTCATCTGCAGCATTGCTGACAGTCAACTGTAAGTACTGAATCAATATCTTCAAGTTTGGCTTTTATAATATGCATTGGTTTCCATCATCTCAAAGATTAAACCTCGCTTACAGACCCTCCAAAGATATTCGTATCTCCAACAAGCCAAACAGTAGTCGAGAGTAGCAGTGTATCCCTGACGTGTTACTTGGAAGGCAAACCAGTATCTACTGTAACCTGGTTCAAAGATGGTAACCCAATCATCCCAGCTAATGACAACAGAATATCTGTATCTCCACCCACCTCAGTCAGTAATACAAGTGCTACGATGACTATTACTAATGTGAACCGTACTGACGAGGGCAGCTATTCCTGTCAGGCTGTGAACAATGTCAGTAGTGTTATGTCATCTGCAGCATTGCTGACGGTTAACTGTAAGTACTGAATGAATACCTTAAACTTTGGATGATATAATATGCATCGATTTCCATCATCTCAAAGATTAAGCCTCGCTTACAGATCCTCCAAAGATATTCGTATCTCCAACAAGCCAAACAGTAGTCGAGAGTAGCAGTGTATTCCTGACGTGTTACTTGGAAGGCAAACCAGTATCTACTGTAACCTGGTTCAAAGATGGTAACCCAATCATCCCTGCTGCTAATGACAGCAGAATATCTGTATCTCCACCCACCTCAGTCAGTAATACAAGTGCTACGATGACTATTAACAATGTGAACCGTACTGACGAGGGCAGCTATTCCTGTCAGGCTGTGAACAATGTCAGTAGTGTTATGTCATCTGCAACATTGCTGACAGTCAACTGTAAGTACTGCATCACAAAGTGAAACTTGCATTTTTATGTTCTGAAAGATTGAATCTTTGTTATGTCAATGTTCCTTGCATTCAGATCCTTCGAAGGTCTAGTATTCGTATCGCCAACAATTGATTGCCTACAAATGTTTTGCACCATTTTTTGAATCATTATAGATCCACCAGTTATGTTCCAAAATCCACTAAACCTGATCATGAACCAAGGAGATATAATGATGATGCAGTGTGGAGTAAACGGGAATCCTGTGCCTGACGTCACGTGGAAGAAAGACGGAATGACCTTGGTGAATAATGGGAGAACATATGTTACTAAGCTGAGTAGTGTGGGGAGAGTGTACTCTACGTTGACCATCAGGAATCTTGGTTGGAGTGATGAAGGCACGTACAGGTGTATGGCGAATAATACACTGAATACAGTAGTGTCGATGCCTGGTACCCTACGATTAGCTCTTTTCTTAGACATGGCTTTTGTTAATCCTAGAGCCAACTTCACAGTAACTAAGGGTCACAGTGCAATGCTGGTATGTGTGGTGTCGGGTACACCGGCTTCTATTACCTGGTCAAGAGATGGTCGAAGTTACCTGCCAGACAGCAACACCAGACGTAATGGAAGTAATACCATAGCAGAACTGACACTCAACAATGTACAGGCGGAGGATTCAGGAGTTTACACCTGTACTGCAAGTAATAGCAGAAGATCTATCAGTACACAGATGAATCTTGTTGTCAAAGGTAAGAAGAACATGTGACGTGTGTTTATCTGTGTTTATCTCTGTTTATATCAAAAATCTAAATATGCTAAATATAACTCAACAAGAATAAGGAATATATATATATATTTAACAATTAGAAGACGAACTCGAGATTTCTATCGGCTGATAGTTGACGAGGGGCTCCGGCCCCGAGTCAACTATCAAAGCCGATAGAAATCGAGAGTGAGTCTTCTAATTGTTTTAGTAAAAATCTCAACTAAACTATACTATACTAAACTAAACTAAACTTCACAAAAGCGCGAAGGAAAAGCCGCCATTTTTTCAAAACAAGTCCGGCTTTCTCTACCCACTATCTATCGGCTGATAGATAGTGAGTACGTTAGCCAATCAGAATGCAGGATTTGCAATAGTATAGTGGTAGAATTTTACTAAATATATATATATATACACTCGATTGCAGAAACGAGTGTATATATATATGTTGTCGTTGTTGTCGTCGTCGTCGTCGTTGTTGTTGTTGTTGTTGTTGTTGTTGTTGTTGTTGGAAAATTGAAGAGAATTTACTATAGATGCCGTTTTAGCATCGAACTAATCCACTTTTTTCCGATTGAGATCACGTATCATTCCCTTAAGTATCGTTTCTTTGTTTACCAGAATGCTTAAAAAGATGCTTTCATTAACATGGATGAGAATATTGCGCAAAGAATAATTATTTCAATGGGAACGAGAAAACACATTATAATGACCCAAGTACAGTGAATGTGTTAGGATGTTTCTTCAATTTATCGAAACTGTGTTGTATTAAATAACTTGCTACAATGTTGGTCTTCACTTAATTTTGATAACAGTTCCAGTCGAAGTTGATATGGGAATCACGATTAAAAACAAAGAATACTCAGCTGAGCTCAACAACAAGTCATCTTTGCAGTTCCAGAACTTATCCAACACGTTAAAAAGCGAGGTTTGTCAGTAAATACAAAACAAACTGATTTTCAACCTTGCTTCATCTTTACAGCCATGCGCTAGTAAGTACATAAACGCTAACAGTTTCATTTTCACAGATTTCAAGTATTTACAAAAACATGAACGGGTTCAAGGAAGTACAAATTTTAGGATTTTCGTAAGTGTTCATGCTATCTTCCGCCTGTCAGTGATAGAATCATGGTCATAAATGTTTAGCAGTAGCACTTTCTTGTTCAACATCCAACACCATCATCACTAATCATCACCACCAACACCATCATCACTAATCATCACCACCAACACCATCATCACTAATCATCACCACCAACACCATCATCACTGATCATCACCACCAACACCATCATCACTGATCATCACCTCCAACACCATCATCACTGATCATCACCACCAACACCATCATCACTAATCATCACCACCAACACCATCATCACTGATCATCACCACCAACACCATCATCACTAATCATCACCACCAACACCATCATCATTGATCATCACCTCCAACACCATCATCACTAATCATCACCACCAACACCATCATCACTAATCATCACCACCAACACCATCATCACTGATCATCACCACCAACACCATCATCACTGATCATCACCTCCAACACCATCATCACCTCCAACACCGTCATCACTGACCATCACCACCAACACCATCATCACTGATCATCACCTCCAACACCATCATCACTGACCATCACCTCCAACACCATCATCACCTCCAACACCGTCATCACTAATCATCACCTCCAACACCATCATCACTGACCATCACCTCCAACACCATCATCACCTCCAACACCATCATCACTAATCATCACCTCCAACACCATCATCACTGACCATCACCTCCAACACCATCATCACCTCCAACACCGTCATCACTGACCATCACCTCCAACACCATCATCACCTCCAACACCGTCATCACTGACCATCACCACCAACACCATCATCACCATCACCAACACCAACACCATCATCACTGACCATCACCTCCAACACCATCATCACCTCCAACACCGTCATCACTGACCATCACCTCCAACACCATCATCACTGACCATCACCTCCAACACCATCATCACCTCCGACACTGTCATCACTGACCATCACCACCAACACCATCATCACTGACCATCACCTCCAACACCATCATCACTGACCATCACCTCCAACACCATCATCACTGACCATCACCTCCAACACCATCATCACCTCCAACACCGTCATCACTGACCATCACCTCCAACACCATCATCACCTCCAACACCGTCATCACTGTCCATCACCACCAACACCATCATCACCTCCAACACCATCATCACTGACCATCACCTCCAACACCATCATCACTGACCATCACCTCCAACACCATCATCACCTCCAACACCGTCATCACTGACCATCACCATCATCACCATCACCAACATTGGTTAATATAGTGAGCAGTTGTTCTCATACAATTTATTTCATTTCTCACTTTTAGAAATGCAACGGGTAGAGTGGCCTCGCGTTTTCGTGTTGTGTTCGAGCTAAAGGTCGACAAACCCAGTAACAAACCTCCCCGTGACATCAAACAAAATGTTACCAACACTGCAATCGTAGCAATCAAAAAAGGTGTTTTTAGTGCACTTAAATTCGATGCAGCCTCTTTTGTTTCGTATGGTAAGTTGGCTACTTTAGACTTGCATGATGCCTGGTACATGAATCTTACAGTTGTAATATTGTGTTATTAACTAGAGCCACCTCCATATCCTCGAAACCTAAAGCCCGGTGAGATCAATGTAAAACAGATTTCTATTTCTTGGGAAAAACCTGAAAATCATCAATCGTACGGTGTTACGGGCTACGAAGTACAATACAAAGAATTTGGTAAAGAATGGAAGCCCATCACTGTACACGGGAAAGATGTTAATGACTATGTAATCAACGATCTGAAACAAGACAAAAAATACTTAGTGAGGATGTTAGCCGTTAACGACCGTGGGAAAGGACCAGTAACAGATAACCTGGAATTGACAACCAAGGCAGAAGGTCTTCTAGAACACATATGGAATATTTACAAATGGTTGATAGTATGTGTAGCAGCAGCTCTGGTTATTCTTTTACTGACATGGTATTGTCTATGTTGTCGAAGAAGAAGAAGACCCATGAATAAACGAAACAGCTTTTCTAGACGGAGTGTAAGTAGAACAAGAAGTCTCTTTACATGCTTTTAATTTCTTGTGGGAAGCTTTGTAAGCTGCCCCTCAGCGTGTTCGTTCAGTGTTTACGGCCCCCCCTCCGCAGAAATTAATTTGCATTAGTTAAACCACTCTGATACGACAGCGGCAAAGTTAACTAGCAGGATGAACAGCTTTTGTTGCTTACACAGACGTGCTATGTTTAATTCACAGTACGACGATTTCGTGTTACCAGGCCATGAATTTGGCAATAGTGGCTTTGACATGACACAATTACCGGCTTCAAGTTTTAAAGAGATACCACGTGACCAGATAACGATTGGAAAAGAACTGGGATCTGGTCAGTTTGGTCTGGTAACTAGAGGATATCTCAAACAGGATAAAATGCACTGTGCCATAAAGATGCTTAAAGGTATTGAACACCGATATATATCTCGACACAATTATATATGAAATGACGTCACACTGTGGTGTATATCACCATACACCATGTTGTAGAGGTATATTGAACCTTGTTGTAGAACATAGTGTACCAGTGAAAATAACTTTTTCTTCATTCACCAGCAAATGCCTCTGATGCAGATTACATGGATTTAATGAATGAATTGGATATAATGAGTTCAATAGAGGAACATCCCAACATCATTAATCTCATTGGTGCCTGCACACAGGGAGGTAAACCTCTCCAGCTCTGGACTCTTTGGTTTAATTTTACTCACAGTTTCTATTGTAAAACTGTTTTGATAATAGCTTTATTTATTAATTTTATAGACGATCTGTACGTTATTGTTGAACTAGCTGAATACGGAAGCCTCTTACACTTTCTTCGTAAGAACCAAGTGTATTCTAAACAGTACAAAGACAAGATGTGCACGATATCTGAAGACATTAAAGTTAGAATTGGACTGGATGTTGCTCGGGGAATGGAGCATCTGGCGCGTCATAGAGTAAGATGTGCACAACTTCATTCAACCATTCTTCTGTACACCGTTTTCGATTGGGCGTAATTGTTTCCCGTTTCAGACAACCTGTCATTCCCATAAGAGCAGTAAAACTTTTGAAGGTACATTAATATGAATTTGACTCAAACAAAAAATCTTGTTCTCAAGAGAATGACAATTGTGTGCGGAAATGGGAAAACATTACGTCCAAACTAAAGGGGTCTATTCCCCTCTGAAGATGTACACGTGGTTTTGATCAATACTATCATTTATCCCACACCATAGAAAATACAGCCAATCAGAAATCAGGAAAGCCGTTGTATATTCGTCGGTATTTCACTCTTCCTTCACATCATGCACTACGCATTTGTATTTTCTATGGTGTGGTATAAAATGGTTATACAATGGTTTCTCGAGGCACACCGTGGATATCCCACTCGTCACTTGTATTTTCTTTGTATACACACCTGCCTAAAGGCTCGTGTGTATACTAGAAACTACAAGTGACTCGCGGGATATTCCACGGTATGCCACTCGAAACCATTGTATAACTAGTATGTATTTGTAGTGTGTTCATCGTGATCTGGCCGCAAGGAATGTACTGCTTGGCACCAACATGACAGCTAAGTTGTCAGACTTTGGACTGGCAAGAGATGTGTATGAAAAAGGATACTACCAGCAGTTATCAAACAAGGTATTGCACTTCCGTACAAGTGTGCCCTAATGTGCGTACTATGTTTATGTCATATTCACGTTGATTTACCAATCAGTGCTCGTTTTGTGTCCAACATTGAATTATTTTTGTAGAAAAAACTACCTGCAAGATGGATGTCAATCGAAGCTATCGAGACGTTGGTGGCCACCAAGGAGAGTGACATGTGCGTATTGGTATATTCTACTTAATTCATCATAACATCTTGATATATTTGTAGTTGATTTGCGATCTTTATATTCATATGTTTTTCAGATGGTCGTTTGGAGTGTTGCTGTGGGAAATCCAAACTGGAGGTTTGTGTGTTATAGTTACGACAAAGATACAAGATACATGTATGCACAATTTCTTAAAAAGAGTCATTGATTCCCAATGATAATATTTCCTTGAACTAACTTTATTCCTACCCAGCACTGCTATGGGTGCTCTGCAGCCCGTCTTCTTTTTCTTCTAATAACATAACTCCTCTATCCAATGGGTTATTCAACTCTTGTTCTGTGACAGGTAAAATGCCATTTCCTGGAGTGTCAGTCAAAGAACTTCTCAATTCTCTTAAGAAGGGCTCCAGGCTAAACCAACCAGTTGGATGCTCCGATCAAATGTAAGTCAACTTCTAAAAAAAACAAATTCTAAATTCCAATTGGAATCCAGTAGAAGAAGAGCTATTCTGTGGAACCACTGTTAATTCCCATTTAAATTATTAAATACATTACGTCATATCACTCACAAACTTTTCGATCAAAACAAAAACCGTATAAGCGACAAACAACCGCTATTGAGTGCTACCCTCGAAAAACAAGGCTACAACTAATGCGCGACCAAACTTGGTTCACCCACAAGCAATGGGTTGTGTATACCAGAATTGAGGATGTGTTTCATAATCTAGGTATGCTGTAATGATGAGCTGTTGGGATTCTAATCCTCGAAAACGTCCAACCATCGAACATCTGATCACCGCACTGGACGAGCAGTTATCACGTCTCTCCAGCGTTGATAAAACCAATACACAACTGACCTCAGATGCTTAGATTATCCTTGCTTGATAAATCATCACAGTAAAAGAAAACTGATAAAATTCTAATGGCATTAGATTTTCTAACCAATCACAATCCGTTGTGATTTTTTGCAGCTGAAAACTATTAACAATCGAATAGAATGCATTTTAAGTCTCAGAAAAGTCCAAAACTCTTTATCAGAGTGTTTTCTAATCTGTGATTTATCTTAAAAAAATGATTTTTAAAACAAAGAGTGAAGGGCCACAGCTTTTGATCAACAATGCTTTGCGCTATTAGTTGTTAGCTGAGCTGTAATGTTATTAGTCGCGCACACTATACTGATTGGATCCAGATATTAGTTGTTAGCTGAGCTGTAATGTTATTAGTCGCGCACACTATACTGATTGGATCCAGATATTAGTTGTTAGCTGAGCTGTAATGTTATTAGTCCCGCACACTATACTGATTGGATCCAGATATTAGTTGTTAGCTGAGCTGTAATGTTATTAGTCGCGCACACTATACTGATTGGATCCAGATATTAGTTGTTAGCTGAGCTGTAATGTTATTAGTCGCGCACACTATACTGATTGGATCCAGATATTAGTTGTTAGCTGAGCTGTAATGTTATTAGTCGCGCACACTATACTGATTGGATCCAGATATCAGTTGTTAGCTGAGCTGTAATGTTATTAGTCGCGCACACTATACTGATTGGATCCAGATATCAGTTGTTAGCTGAGCTGTAATGTTATTAGTCCCTCACACTATACTGATTGGATCCAGATATCAGTTGTTAGCTGAGCTGTAATGTTATTAGTCGCGCACACTATACTGATTGGATCCAGATATCAGTTGTTAGCTGAGCTGTAATGTTATTAGTCCCGCACACTATACTGATTGGATCCAGATATTAGTTGTTAGCTGAGCTGTAATGTTATTAGTCGCGCACACTATACTGATTGGAACCAGATATTAGATGACGTCATCCTAAAGAAAACATTATGAATGTAATGTTCAAACGAGTTAGTGTGTTACAAAACAAGCTCATATGCCTTGTTTTGGCCCACTGTTTAAACCTAGGGTCTGGCCATTGGTTGTCACGTATTTTAATGAATAAATTTAGCCTAGTTATTCAGCCTTCTGACGTGTTATATCACTTTCGACCCCAGACCTCTGTCATTTTTACTGCGCATGCTCGACAAAATTGCGCGTCATACATGCTATTAAGAACGAGAAATGTTTTTGCCTCCTTACTACTGGCACTTTTTTAGGCAACTAGAGCGCGTGCAGTTAATGTCATGCCACAGTTAGCAGAGTATTGATCCAAGGGATCCCTGGAGAATGACTGATTTACGTCACGCACACCAGGAAGGCTTCGAGTAACGTGACAATTTGTTTCCTGATTAAAAACCTATTTCAAGAAGTGATGATGAAACCATGAAAGTTTTGAACCGACAAACAAACTCTACAAGTGTGTAAAGTCAAGTCTGTAAAGTCCTCAGATCATGCTTCGGATTGTCGTGATTCTGTTAGCATTATCACTACTTCATGTCAGCGAACAAGGTAAGTAGAATGTTCCAGTAATACAATACAACAGACAGCTAGGTACAGAAAACTCGTCAATACAGCACAGAATAACATTTCTGTTGACTTCACTTTAGAACCTGTCGTATTCTAGTGAATTTATCAGACGTCTTGTCAATGAAATAAGACAATTATTGATTATCATATTCAAAATAAATAAATATTCCAAACATTTGTCCAACGATTCTGATCTTGCCATGTCTAATCTTAATTTTCATTGGGAATATACTACTTTGTTTTCGTTATATTGATTTCCATGCGATTTACTCTTTGTAATGGTTTCTTATTTGCCTTCAAATTTAAATTTAGCTATTCCATGATTTGTCATTCAAAATAGGTAACATACTTAATTATTTATATTCTCACAATTGTTTTGTCACGTTATTAAAGTTTTCAAAGTTTTTCAAAATTACTGGGAGAAATTGACTTTATTCTTGAAGACAGTGTTGTAAACTAATGTCGAATAAGCTGAAATATGTACATGCTATATTGTTTATCGTTTTTTTAAATATCGTGTTTACTAAAGCGGAATTCAACGATGTTGAGTCATTCAATTAAGCAGTCGAACATGATTCTGAAGGTGTACTTGTCCACAAGTGACAAAGTTAGTTCAGCTCAAGAAACTAAGCATTTTGGGAGAAATTTGACTCGAGCTTCATAAGTTATTTATTTTGACTTGGCGATATTTTCAATTTTGCATAATAATTGCTTGATGAATCTACTCTGACCACAGGACACTTCACGGAAGAAAAAACAACCAATCCATGCGTAGAAAATCCTTCGAAAACATAAGGCAACTTTTGGTCGAAATGAGGCTTCCATCAATAGATACAGTGGCCTCTTTTTGTAAAAGGCTCTCACTTTTATCCCTAAGAATTGCCAATACAATATTAACATCATTTGACATAAAAATCTAATCATTTGTTTCGATAAAACATTCCCTTGAAGAATTCAAGTGGAAAGTTATAAAAATTGTCTCTGGCTTCTTGGAAGTCTTTGCGTCATTGTCCATCCAGCAGAGTCTCAGTCGAGTGTCAAAATCGAGAAAACGTTTTTCACTTTCAAATATCCAGTTATTAAAATACAATAAATGGAAACAAGAAATAAATTTTGTCCGTGTTTTTTCCAGCTGCGAACCCTTCAATCACAACCCATCCATCCAACACAACATTACATGAAGGACAGAATGCTACTCTTGTTTGTGATGTGACTGGTAATCCAACACCAACTGTACACTGGTATAAAGATGGTCTACTCCTCAACACACCAGCCAACCCAAGACTTACCAAGGAACCTGGATCAAACAACCTGATAATAACTGCCCTTATAAGGAATGATGAGGGTTTTTACAACTGCAAGGCTACTAACAACATATCATCGGTGATTTCTAGACAAGCGTATATTACTGTCAACTGTAAGTACAACTTGTTAATACCAATAGGTCAATCCTATATCAAATCAACTAAATCCTTTTTTTGTCAGATCCTCCAAAAATATTCGTATCTCCAACAAGCCAAACAGTAGTTGAAAGTAGCAATGTATCCCTGACGTGTTACTTGGAAGGCAAACCAGTATCTACTGTAACCTGGTTCAAAGATGGTAACCAAATCATCCCTGCTGCTAATGACAGCAGAATAACTGTATCTCCACCCACCTCAGCCAGTAATACAGGTGCTACGATGACCATTACTAATGTGAACCGTAATGATGAGGGCAGCTATTCCTGTCAGGCTGTGAACAATGTCAGTAGTGTTATGTCATCTGCAGCATTGCTGACGGTTAACTGTAAGTACTGAATGAATACCTTAAACTTTGGATGATATAATATGCATCGATTTCCATCATCTTATAGATTAAACCTCGCTTATAGATCCTCCAAAGATATTCGTATCTCCAACAAGCCAAACAGTAGTCGAGAGTAGCAGTGTATCCCTGACGTGTTACTTGGAAGGCAAACCAGTATCTACTGTAACCTGGTTCAAAGATGGTAACCCAATCATCCCTGCTGCTAATGACAGCAGAATATCTGTATCTCCACCCACCTCAGTCAGTAATACAAGTGCTACGATGACTATTACTAATGTGAAGCGTACTGACCAAGGCAACTATTCCTGTCAGGCTGTGAACAACGTCAGTAGTGTTATGTCATCTGCAGCATTGCTGACAGTCAACTGTAAGTACTGAATCAATATCTTAAAGTTTGGCTTTTATAATATGCATTGGTTTCCATCATCTCAAAGATTAAGCCTCGTTTACAGATCCTCCAAAGATATTCGTGCCTCCAACAAGCCAAACAGTAGTCGAGAGTAGCAGTGTATCCCTGACGTGTTACTTGGAAGGCAAACCAGTATCTACTGTAACCTGGTTCAAAGATGGTAACCAAATCATCCCTGCTGCTAATGACAGCAGAATAACTGTATCTCCACCCACCTCAGCCAGTAATACAGGTGCTACGATGACCATTACTAATGTGAACCGTAATGATGAGGGCAGCTATTCCTGTCAGGCTGTGAACAATGTCAGTAGTGTTATGTCATCTGCAGCATTGCTGACGGTTAACTGTAAGTACTGAATGAATACCTTAAACTTTGGATGATATAATATGCATCGATTTCCATCATCTTATAGATTAAACCTCGCTTACAGATCCTCCAAAGATATTCGTATCTCCAACAAGCCAAACAGTAGTCGAGAGTAGCAGTGTATTCCTGACGTGTTACTTGGAAGGCAAACCAGTATCTACTGTAACCTGGTTCAAAGATGGTAACCCAATCATCCCTGCTGCTAATGACAGCAGAATATCTGTATCTCCACCCACCTCAGTCAGTAATACAAGTGCTACGATGACTATTACTAATGTGAAGCGTACTGACCAAGGCAACTATTCCTGTCAGGCTGTGAACAATGTCAGTAGTGTTATGTCATCTGCATCATTGCTGACGGTTAACTGTAAGTACTGAATGAATACCTTAAACTTTGGATGATATAATATGCATCGATTTCCATCATCTTATAGATTAAACCTCGCTTACAGATCCTCCAAAGATATTCGTATCTCCAACAAGCCAAACAGTAGTCGAGAGTAGCAGTGTATTCCTGACGTGTTACTTGGAAGGCAAACCAGTATCTACTGTAACCTGGTTCAAAGATGGTAACCCAATCATCCCTGCTGCTAATGACAGCAGAATATCTGTATCTCCACCCACCTCAGTCAGTAATACAAGTGCTACGATGACTATTACTAATGTGAAGCGTACTGACCAAGGCAACTATTCCTGTCAGGCTGTGAACAATGTCAGTAGTGTTATGTCATCTGCAGCATTGCTGACGGTCAACGGTAAGTAACAAGCGATCATTGATTTTGATTTGCAAAAGAGGTTTAAGACACGTTCAACATTTTCCTTGCAGATGGTGTAACCATTTTTGTCCATCCAAGAGCCAAGACAAACAATGAAGGAGAATCGGTGACATTGACGTGTGAAGTGGAAGGGAAACCTGCTCCCGTTGTAACCTGGCTTAAAAACGGCAACCCATTGACTGTAGAGACGAATAGGATGAACGTCACTCAACCCACTACACACCACAGGACGACTGTTTCTCTGACTATCACTGACTTGAAGAGAACAGATGAGGCTAGTTACAGCTGTAACGTGAATAACAGTTATGATGAACAGAATTCTACTGCTGCTCTATTGACTGTCAACTGTAAGTGAATGTTGCATTGATACATCAGAACGGTAGCATTACCTTGGCCCGTTTTAGACTGCAAGCAAATGTTTTTGTACCATTTTTTGAATCATTATAGATCCATCAGTTATATTCCAAAATCCTCTAAACCCGACCATGAACCAAGGAGATATAATGACGATGCTGTGTGGAGTAGACGGGAACCCTGTGCCTGACGTCACGTGGAAGAAAGACGGAGTGACCTTGGTGGATGATGGGAGAATAAATATTACTAAGCCGAGTGGTGTGCGGAGAGCGTACTCTACTTTGACCATCAGGAATCTTATCTTAAGTGATAAAGGCACGTACAGGTGTATGGTGAATAATACACTGAATGCAGTAGTGTCGATGCCTGGACGCCTAACTATTATCTGTAAGTAAATATATGTACCTTCTGGCTGGACGAATATATGATTATTCTAATTGATTGTTTTAATATTTTCTTTTAGCATTAGATCTGTGGATTATAAACCCTGAAGCCAACTTCACAGTATCTGAGGGACAAAGTGCAACCCTGGGGTGTGAGGTGTGGGGAGTGTTATCTGACATTACCTGGTACCGAGACGGGAAGAGCATCAAACCAACTCGTATCAGAGATATTAGTATTAAAAGAAAAGCAGCAGAACTGACACTCAACAATGTACAGGCGGAGGATTCAGGAGTTTACAATTGTACTGCAAGTAATAGCATAAGATATATCAGTACACAGATGAATCTTGTTGTAAACGGTAAGGAAAGTTATGTTGTTATCAGCTATTACGCGCAAAAAAGCGCGCAAAAAATCCCACGCAATACAAAGTGTGATTCGCGCCAAAGAGAAGACGCGCATGAACGTTTTATTGTGCGAATGAGGTTCGTCCAAATCAGGATATTTCTTCCTCTTTACCTTTGTAATAGTGTAATATTGATGTTATAGTGCATGTTGAAGTTGATATGGATATCACAGTAGAAAACATGCAGTTTTCACCAGAACTCAATAACAAGTCATCACCACGGTTCCAGAACCTGTCCAGCAGTTTCAAGAAAGAGGTAAGTTTGTTTGGTTTACGTATTTCATACTTTATAGAACATATTTTGGTAAATGTATGTTTCGTAATTTGTGTTGTATATGTTATATCATCTGAGGCAACTAGAAGATGAAATAGATATAGCAGATTGGGTAAAGATTTAAACCTGTCATTACCACGGGTATCTTGTATAGATGGGTGCATTCTAATGACGAAGTAATAAGTTAAGAGTTAAAGGAGAATGAACGGCAGACCAACAGTTGCTTGTTTATTTTTAGATCTCAAGTATTTATAAAGACATCAAGGGATTTAAAGAAGTACAAGTACTAAGATTCTCGTGAGTATTGATTGTATCATCATGATTCATCTTATAACTAATCCACAATCATTCATCTTTTGTTCTACAACACTCAGAAATGGCAGCGTTCAAGTGGTTTTTCGTGTTATTTTTGAAATAAAAGTGAATAAGCCAGTCGAGAAGCCGCCTTCTGACGTCAAACAGCAAGTAGTCAATGCTGCAATCAAGGAGATTACCAAGACCAATGGATTCATTGGGACTTTGAAGTTTAAACCAGGTTCTCTTACTCCTTTGGGTGAGTCACAACCTACTGATAGCATTTTGCCTGAACTGGACATGAAGTAACCACCGTGTTGCGCATGCGTACTGTTAGTGACTGCTGAGACAGGTCATTGGGGTTTTTTTCGTTCTTTTCTTTAATCAGATGTTTGTGAATAATGTAGATGATTTTCTTTATATAATGTTATTTACGCTTATCCTCTAGTTCCACCTCCACCGCCTCGTAATCTAACCAAGAAGGAGGTCCAACTTAAGCAGATTCCTATTTCTTGGGGAAAACCTGAACATCATCAAACATACGGTGTTACAGGCTACGAAGTACAATACAAAGAGTTCGGTAAAGAATGGAATAACATCCCTGTACTCGGGAAAGATATTAATGACTATGTAATCAACGATCTGAAACAAGACACAAAATATTTAATGAGGATAGTAGCAGTTAACAAACAAGGTAACGGTCCCCCAAGCAACCGCTTGGATGTGAGCACCAGTAAACTGAGCTTTTGGGCTAAAATCTGGACTGACTACAAGTGGGTAATAGTAGCTGTTGGTATTGCGCTGTTTCTTCTTGTTCTCACTGCGATTTTCCTGTGTTGTCGACGCAAACGAAGACGAAAGGCAAACGTGAAGAGACAAAAGAGCGTGAGGCGCAACGTACGTAATACTTGTGCTTTATGGACACGCGTGAAAAACGTCTGCGCGTGCTCTAAGTCCGTATGCAAATTAGTCGAAAGCGTCTTCGTGCTATTGTAAAAATATGCAAATTTGACTTTCACACTTACCTGAAGAATAGTCTTTACAAAATGCCAAAACTTAAGATCAGTTCTTGAAACTTAAGGATCATTCTTTCATATTGTCTTTATTAACACATTATCTTGGTCTCATAAAAGTATACCCACGAAATGTTTTGTATACTCGGAGAAAACAAGCATTTATTTTCCCAATAAAACTCTATAAATTCTTGAAAAGCGTGCTGAAAGGCACGCATGCGCAAACGTTTTTCTCTAGTGTCTGCTTTATGTTGTGCTCTTAGATATCATTAATAACATTAATACCTACTAATGGGTTACGTGATCATTTCCCCGTCTTTAGTGGAGGTTTGACAGAACGAAAGTCTTTGAGGGCCACAGGTTTGTTAGTTTCGCCATTGATATCAACCCCCTTTCAATAAAGATTTAATTTTTTATTATTATATTATTATAAAGTGTTGTAATAGCTTATATTAAGTGATCACGTGTCCTGATCGTGCAAAACATATATGTTGTTTTGGTAAATAACCAAATATTTTGCTCTTTCAGCAAGGGAATTTCAGTATATCTGGTCAGAGCTTCAAGAACAGCGGATTTGAGATGGCTCAGCTGGCATCAAGGTTTAGAGAGATACCACGTGATCAGATCATGATCGGAAAAGAACTGGGATCTGGTCAGTTTGGCCTGGTAACTAGAGGGTACCTCACACAGGATAAAATGCACTGTGCCATAAAGATGCTTAAAGGTATTGAACACCGATATATATCTCGACACAATTATATATGAAATGACGTCACACTGTGGTGTATATCACCATACACCATGTTGTAGAGGGTAGTTAAACAGGATATAATGCACTGTGCCATAAAGATGCTTAAAGGTATTGAACACCGATATATATCTCGACACAATTATATATGAAATGACGTCACACTGTGGTGTATATCCCCATACACCATGTTGTAGAGGGTAGTTAAACAGGATAAAATGCACTGTGCCATAAAGATGCTTAAGTAATGGTCCTAGTAAGAACTAGGCAGGCAAACGGCAATGGAATGTAGAAAGGTGCTAATTGTGTATTGTCTAATCCATCCATCTCATTGGTTAAAGCATAAAAATCTGCCATAATTTCAAAACTAAGTGGATTTTTTAATAAAATTCATTTGATATCTGATTCCCCTTTCATCTAAAATTTCCTGAGCCTTTATATATCAACATTTCTATGTGGGGAACATATTGAATTATAAACATCTTTTAGCTATTGTTTTGAGCGCTTATGATTGGACGAGATCTTTTAGTACAAAAGAAACTTTGCTCCAAAACAGAGTTTTTGCACATTTTATTTTTAAAATGTGTTACCTATAGGTTGACATACTTTCAGTCTGAAAACTAAGACATTGTTATGTGGGGAAGTTGCTATTGCCGCAGAACAATAGAGAGTTGCCTACTTCTTACGCGCATTGTTACTTAAAGGTATCAAACATCGATATATATCTCGACACAATTATATATGAAATGACGTCACACTGTGGTGTATATCATCATACACCATGTTGTAGAGGGTACCTCAAACAAGATGAAATGCACTGTGCCATAAAGATGTTGTAGAGGTTACCTCGATTAAGGTATATTTCTATATAATATGTTACACTAAGAATACTTTTATTCTCTTTTTAGTGAACGCTCCTGACTCTCATTACAGAGATCTGTTGAATGAACTGGATATAATGAGTTCAATAGAGGAACATCCCAACATCATTAATCTCATTGGTGCCTGCACACAGGGAGGTAAATAAAAATACCTGACTCTCATTACAGAGATCTGTTTGATAAGTGGTCCGGCACAATCAATCTGAATCCATGATCATGCACCCATCTAATTGGTCGAGAAGTGCTTACGGTTATGATTGAAAATTAATCAAGCGCTCTGTGATTGGATAAGAAGTGATTAGTTTGTGAAGGACGCGGTTTGTAATCTTGAGATAAACGTACCGTAACCACGGCTGTAACCATGCCACATGTGTTATGTGTTTCCCAGTCATGCAAAACTCTTCAACTATATTCAACTCGTTACAGGTCCAGTATACTTGGTAGTTGAGCTCGCAGAGTATGGCAGCCTGTTGGATTTTCTTCATAACAATCAGATGTACTCGATCAGCCATCAAGACAAGTTATCTATATTAACTGAATCACAGAAGATCAGGATCGGCCGTGATGTGGCTAGAGGACTGGAACACTTGGCACGTTCTAGGGTAAGAACCAACAACTATTTAGTCTTCCTTGTTTAAAAAAAACTTTTACAACCATCACTCCCATAAGGTAGCACTTATCACCTATGTTTTATGAGAATGACACTTAATATCCTGGGAATAACAAACCTGTGGCCCCGATGATTGGATTGAAATTTGGAAGCGTTATTTTAGCCGGAAGGAGGGAAAATCCTTGAGATACGGGAAGAAATATGGCGAGCCTGAGTAACTGAGATATGAATACAGCCCGTGTGATGGGCACCACCAGCGCTCAGTTCCACTACCTCAACTTGTAAACTAGTTTCTGGGGTCCCTAAACAATCTGGTATAATATATTTGTAATCGTTTGATTTCTGTATATGTAGTGTGTTCATCGTGACTTGGCGGCAAGGAATGTACTGCTTGGCACCAACATGACAGCTAAGTTGTCAGACTTTGGACTGGCAAGAGATGTGTATGAAAGAGGATACTACCAGCAGTTATCAAACATGGTATTGTAATAATCTAGTGTAAAATACCCACCAGAAATCAGCCCAGTTTTCCATTGACTTTGTTTTCTAGATATAACGTGTTACGGTTTCTCTGATGAGAATATTTTAGTGTTATGTTATACTGCGCCTGCGCGGACATATCCAATCAGAGCTCAAGTAAAATAAATTTGTTTATCCATATATATGACGATTTTCCTGCCTTAATGTGTTTTATTCTGTAGAAAAAGTTACCAGTACGATGGATGTCAATCGAAGCTATCGAGACGTTGGTGGCTACCAAGGAGAGTGACATGTGCGTACTAGTTGATGTTGGCAATGTTTTCATTTCAGTTCTACTTCGTCATAACTAATTGTTTTTTTCTAACCCCTAATGGATAATATTTTGTTAGTATATTTGTAGTTGATTTGCAATCTTTATAATCATATTTTCCAGATGGTCGTTTGGAGTTTTGCTGTGGGAAATCTATACTGGAGGTGTGTATTTCTATAATAGATCATTTTACAAGCGGTATCACAAGCTTTTTTCAGCCCTTCATACAACATTACGTTCACCTGTTTGATATGTAGCCCATGCCTTGTTGGTATTGTATGCGCATGCGTACAACATCAGCCCAATGTCCAAGCAAGTTGAGCTGACTTGGGAACAAATGGTTGGTTGGCTAACTTGGTAAATGCGATTTTACACACTTGTTTTTTCTTCTCTCTAAGCTGTGTAGCCTTAGCTTTTAATACCTTTAAAACAGAGCATTGATGGAGAGTTAGAGGTAAGGGGGTGAAGTGCGCACCGTCGGATTTCTGACACTTTTCTTTGATCAGGTAAGCTACCATTCCCTGGGTTATCAGCCAAAGAAGTTCTAAAGACACTCAAAAAAGGAACAAGACTAAACCAGCCAATCGACTGTTCAGATGAAATGTAAGCGATAAGTATAATAATATAATATGAAATATGAATATGAATATTTATATAATATGAAAAGGTTAACTGTAAATATGGGATATACATTCTGTTATGGTCAAGTACTATCGTTGTCTATTGATAAACAATTAATGTTCAATCAACTTGCGCATTTCTACTCTAACAAGCTTGCAAGCTTGATTGATAGTGAGCAACAAATTCATCAATATTTTCCAGGTATGCTATAATAATGAGTTGCTGGCATTCCAGTCCTCTTAAACGTCCAGGTATTGACCTCCTCGCCACAGTACTGGACAGACAGTTGCAATTAAGACGAAACGACGAACGTATCCTGGACAGTTCGACTGCTTAGTCCAATAAGGTGCTGTCATGTTGGCGTCTGTTTTTACGAGTACCTTAATCAAATATCATATGCAACAGATTCGTATGATGAGTAGATAGATGCACAAATCAGATGTCCTCACTGGTGGTTCCTTGCGTAGCTACTGACTTGAACTTCAACCAATTCGGAAACGCCGCCGAGCTCGTACAGGAACACGAGATTTTACGCATGATAGATTTTATCTTAAACATTGATACCTTTGAATGTGGGCTCCCTGTGACTCTTTCGTGCCGGAGAGGAGGGGAAGGGAAAGGGAAAGGGAAAGGGAATGGGAAAGGGAAAGGAAAAGGAAAAGGGAAAGGAAAAGGAAAAGGGAAAGGGAAAGGGAAAGGGAAAGGGAAAGGGAAAGGGAAAGGGAAAGGGAAAGGGAAAGGGAAAGGGAAAGGGAAAGGGAAAGGGAAAGGGAAAAAGAAATGTCATGTCACCAGATGTTAGCTAGGCATGATGGGCAGTAGAGTGATTGCAATAAACCCGTTCAACAATTACTAGACTAATACACACTATTAATCACAAGTACTAGCTAATAGACTCTAAGTAGACTACAAATAGTCTAAAACAGTGAGTGAGTGAGTGAGTGAGTGAGTGAGTGAGTGAGTGAGTGAGTGAGTGAGTGAGTGAGTGAGTGAGTGAGTGAGTGAGTGAGTGAGTGAGTTAAATTAATAGCATAGTTACTATAAATAGATATCAATAGATATCAAGACAATATAGCGTTCTTTGAAAATGTTTCGTACTCCAGTACTACCGTAGCGCGTTCTCTACTTAACACGTGAGCTACAGTCGCTACTACTGCATTCATTTCACGAGTTACGTGAAACCTAGCAGGAATGGAGAAATATTAAGCCTTGGCTAAACAAGGGCATCTGTTTTCAAAGCATGTTTTGTTAATTGTTCCCAAAAGGGTGACTAAAGTGTAACATTGGGAAATAAGAGTAGAATTGTTCCCACGCGGCGCGGAACCAGGAAATGTTTCTGTCTTACTACAGAAACATATTTTGCTGCTCTGAACCAAAATTTATCAGGCGTAACAATGTTTCGTACGTGGCTAAACTAGGAATCATCGAGGAAGAATGCGCGCGGTAAACATGTTTCTGAAAACATGCTTCCTCGCTTATAGTAGGGTGGCTTAGCGACAAAAAAGGGCTGTTTTGTGCACTTTTGAGTACAAGCACTAAACTTGGCACAGATGTTCCTTGGGTCATGCCAAACAGATTCAGAAGGGGTGCCAAAAAATCGGACACTCAGGGGGGAGGGGAGGGTCAATTTTGTCAAAGCACCATAATCCCTCAAGACAAAAGGAAAAAGAAACAGGAAAACATTTATTTTGCTTAGTAAAGTTAGTTTAAAACATTTTAACAAAATATTGCTTAATTTTATGGTATTTTATCGGGGAAGGGGAGGGGTATGGGCGTCAACCAAGCCAGTAGGGGGGAGGAGGCAGGTGGGATATCCTTATTTTTAAATAAACCCTATTTTGCAACATGTCTATTTAAATAATACTCTACCGATTGAATGTTGTGCTTGTTAACATTCGAGTTGAGATATCAAAGAATTGGAGAAGAGCTTCCTTGAGATTTTGGCGGGAACACAAAGTGTAGCAGGCTGGATGAAAGCAGGGAAGTTTGAATGACCGATTGCTATTAAACACTTCGGAATTTATCCTAACTTCGATTTAGAAAACCTTGTAAGCTGTTTTATCCTTATTTGAAGAAAGGTGTGATGTTTCTGCCAGTCTCAGATACGGTGTACAGGTACACTCTATTACGGTGTACAGTCTGTTTTTTTAATAACCCGGCCTTAACCCGAGCTTGTGGATCGCGTTTGGCACGGAAAAACATTTTCTGATGATCAACACCACTTTGCGAAGCCTTGGGACCTAGAGAAGTGATGACGCTTCCACTATTCTATGCAATCACCGGCTGCGATACCACATCGTCCTTCAAAGGAAGAGGGGAAAGTCTGTGTGGGATGCTTGGAATGAAGCTTTTCTGAGGGTTCTACATGGACAATACACCGCTTTACATACCGACTCTGTGGCATTTACTGGTCTTTGAGTGATTTGTTGTTATTTATGACAAAATAGTTCTGAATGCAAGGTTAACGCCACACAAAGAGAGAGTTTCACCAAAAAGGGTGGTAACTTTAAAGTATTCCACTAACGCAGGTTTGTTTGAGTTTGATATAGAGTATGAATTCTTTATAGCCAGGTTTCTACACAGCTCCGTTTTCCCAGTCTCTATCATCTAGTTCCTTTTCCCCCTCGCTTTTTCAGGACGATCTTTTACATCACTATAACAGAGTAGCGTGTACCAGACGACCATCTAGATGACTTTAGAAAACCAGCAGAGGATTCCTGCACCAAACGGGTTCGGCTGCATGGGAGATGAGACTGAAACAACCGCTGGCAGCCAGTTTGGACAAGACTCGGTCCCCGAAGCGTCTAAAGCCTGCAGTGAATTGCTGAAGTGCGGATGCGAGACTGGATGTTCCAGCTATCCGTTGCAAATGCTTTTAAGAAGGCAAACATTCCCTGCATAGAGAAGTTTGCCAGAATTCCGACACTTAGGAATATATTGCTTGAATTATATTGTTTAGGACTTTCGCGTGAGGGCCAAAACCATTTAGCTTAGAAATCAATGTGACCGGATCTTGGCTATTTTTGAGAGCCCGATTAAGTAAATTGAGTGATTTTGATCAAGATATGACTCTAATATATAGCCTAATTTACTGATAGAATGATCCTTATCAAGAAGAACTTGAACAATGTCACGCAACTATACTCCTTACTTGCCAAACCGTGACTTTCCTTGATATTCAGAAATATTTTCTATCGTTTTTGTATTGTAAATAATATTTGAACAGATATTGGTTTGATTGGCAGATCAAAATTTTACCATTTATCTCTATATTTCTGCTATTGACATAACTGCACAACAGCCTCATGGTTTCGTGAAAATCACAAATTAAGAGAACTTTTCGATATCTTCACGATAAGATCGACATTCAATCGGGAGAGTATTAATTAACTCTAGACATATTGTAAAATAGTTTTATAAGGGTTTATTTAAAAATAAGTATATCCCATTCGTCCTCTCCCCCCTATTAGTACTTGCTTGGTTGGTGCCCATACCCCTCCCCTTCCCGATAAAATACCATAAAATTAACCAATATTATGTTAAAATGTTTTAAACTAACTTTACTTAGTAAGATAAATATTTTCCTGTTTCTTTTTCCTTTTGTCTTGAGGGATTATGGTGCTTTGACAAAATTGACCCTCCCCTCCCCCCTGAGTGTCCGATTTTTTGGCACCCCTTCTGAATCTGTTTGGCATGACCCAAGGAACATCTGTGCCAAGTTTGGTGCTTGTACTCAAAAGTGCACAAAAAAATCATTAAGCCACCCTACTATTAGCCAGGGCTTTAAGTTCACTTCCCTTCTAGTCTTGGCCTCGACTCACATCATCACAAGTCCCATAAGCTTGTACTTTGCAATAGAAGTATACAAGGGGGGTTACTTGTAGGCCTCGCTTATGTAGAGTGGTTTTCATTAACCCGTGAAACAAATTCTATTTATTAAAGTGTAATAGTCAAAAACAAAACACAATAGAAAACAAAATAATCAGAGTGAAGTAGTGCGTAATACGCTAAACGGTATTTCACGGGTTTATGAGATTCACTCTAATACATTATACTCTTATTCTTATTATCAATAAATAGAAGATTTAGCACATGCGCTGAAACGAGTTATTCAGCCATGTCATTCTTACTGCGCGTGCTTGACGAAAGTGCGTGCTTATACATGCTAATAACAACGGGAAATTTGAAAAGAATATTTTTGTCTCCTGACTTTAACAGCTACCAGTACTAGGGTGTGTGAAATTAATGTCACCCCACGGTAAACCAAGTATAAGCCAGTTCAAAGTTTAAGAATCGTTTTCAGTGTGCATGCGATTTTATTCCGAATTTCTCACCTTCTTTTGTTTAAACCTTCTTTGGTTTTCAATTAAACAAAAGGAGGTCAGAAATTCGGGATAAAATCACATGCGCACTGAAAACGATTCTTAAACTTTGAACTTTAAATTCATAGAAGCAAGAGATTCCTAGACAATGACTAATCTACATCACGCATACCAGGAAGCGGAGCGAAGCGAAGGCTGCAAGGAGCGTGACGATTCGTTCTCTGACTAAAAACCTATTTCAAGAAGTTCTGATGAAACCATGAAAGTTTTGAACCGACAAACAAACTCTACAAGTGTGTAAAGTCAAGTCTGTAAAGTCCTCTGATCATGCTTCGGATTGTCGTGATTCTGTTAGCATTATTACTACTTCATGTCAGCGAACAAGGTAAGTAGAATGTTCCAGTAATACAATACAACAGACAGCTAGGTACAGAAAACTCGCCGTAACGTTAAAATGCCACTATATTATTCTTTTCATCCGATTTTAAGTTTGAAATGGCTTCTTTTTTGTGTTCAAATCAGTTTTATTGTTTAGCATTTTTTAAATATTTCAAGTTCATTACACTGATCTGCTGTACGATAACTTAATTCTGAGAAATATCTGAGTCATTCTTCAATTGAGCAGCTCAACATATTTCAAAAGCTTACTTGTCCAGATGTTCCAGAGTTAGTTCAGCACAAGAAACATTTTTTGGGAAAATTTGACTCGAGCTTCATAAGTTATATATTTTGAGTTGGCGAAACTTTCTCTTTTGCATAATAATTGCTTGATGCTTGTACAGTAACCACGGGACATTTCACGCAGCGCTGCAAGCAACGCTTCACGGAGGCAAAAACAATCCGTGCGTAGAAAAACCCAGAAAAACCCTTTTTGTCACCTCCTCAAAATTGCCAATATTAATTTATTTATTTATTAAGATTATTATTTGACTTAAAAAGTTAAAAATTATTATTTGTTTGGATTTATTATATTCTTGCGGAAATCATGTCTCTGACCTTTTGGAAGTCTGTCCCGTCATTAGAGTCTCAGTTGACTTTTAATCAAATGTATCGATATCAGTTTTTTTATTAGCATTCAATTATCAAAGTAAAAGAAATGAATATAAAACTGCCGTTAAACACTGCAATCTTTTCTCGCGCAATTTCGGATTTTTTGTTGCAACAAATTATTATTATTGCAACGTCTATCATACGAAGAAAGTTCCGGAGTCAAAATCTATATTAAATCTTGTTTGGGTAGTCTGAATAGGATTATTGCATTGCGAGTGAACATGGGTGATAGATGCTGCAATACTCAGTTTTAGCTATTTTTTAGGCGTCAGTGCAATGTTCAAAATGCGAGACCTCGTTGCCGTGAACGTCGTGGGGCATAATACACGCTGGTACACGCTGGAATGTGTCTCGCGCTTGCAACACAACAAAAATGTTGCATACACGCATCAAGCATTCCGCGCTACTGCTCTAAGCGCATGCTCAGGGTATTAAAAAGGGAGATAATATTTTGTAAAACATGTTATATTTTAGTTGTATTTTTCTTGTCAAACACAATTTTCATTAAATATTCAAGATCACGTACCGTTAAGCGAATTGTGAGTCAAATATACCAAAAAATTGCATATTTTACGAAATATTGTCCCACATCATTTTAATTCCCTGAGCATGCGCTTAGTAGCAGTAGCGCGGAATGCTTGATGCGTGTATTGCCAGCGAGAGAAAAAATTGCAGTGTGTATCAACTGCTTAAGAAATACAATGTGTCCATGTATTTTCAGCTGCGAGCCGGCTTCCACAATCCTTCGCAGCATTATTATTTTTATTATTATTATGTGGTTTATCTATTATTATTATATGGATATCGCTATCGCTATCATTATTATTAGTATTAGTATTACCATTATTACCAATACAATTAGATTGATTACATAACTTTTTATTATACTTATTATTATTTTAATATATTGTCAAATAGGATTAGGACTTCGGATTCAATTAGGACTTTGGACAACAAATCTAAATCTTTATAGAACTGCTTTTCGTTTTGGACCCGGTTGTCGTTTTTTCATTCAATTGACGTCAACTTAACAGCCCTATAACCCATTTTAGAAAGATTCGTCGTTTCGTCGCGCAAAGAGGTCTGGGATCACTACACGGATTTCCAGTGTGATATCAACAAACATGCGTAAATCTAACTACTGTGTATCTTGATGCAGTAATAATCATGGAAACAAGCCATATTTATACAAATACATCAGGAAGTGTCCCGTGTAACAACCCCAGACGTCTTTGCGCGATGAAATCTACCCATTCTATGTACCACTCGTTTCTAAGAAGGACAGTTAAGATTTAGTTGGTGTGGAAATTCAACCTCAGTTTCGTTTGCCGTTAATCATGTTTGAGTATTGATGGAGCTATAATTAATGATAATGTATACATGCCATGGTCAGTCGTTTGTATATTCAAAACTGTGTATGTGGAAATGTTTCTTGTGTCTCTTAAACAGGTGATGCAGCCATAACAATCCATCCCAGCAGCCAATCAGT
Organism: Anthopleura sola; assembly: GCA_023349425.1. Classification (NCBI taxonomy): domain Eukaryota; kingdom Metazoa; phylum Cnidaria; class Anthozoa; order Actiniaria; family Actiniidae; genus Anthopleura; species Anthopleura sola. The sequence continues at coordinate 11,404,147 of JALHLI010000007.1, read as the reverse complement.
ATTCGAGGGATTCAACGTCACATTTAATTGCTCGGTTGCCACAGCAAGCCCAACCCTTAATTTCACATGGAAGAAAGACTCGACAGACATTGTGCCTGTCTCTAGACGTAATATCACATCAAACAATCAATTGAGTACACTGGTTATCACAGGACTCCTTGCTTCAGATGCAGGCAATTACACTTGTGTTGCTAATGACAACGGGACTATTTCAACATCAGATATTGCGATATTAACTGTAAAACGTAAGTATCAAGTGTGTTTGTGAACCGGCCATGAAAACTTATATACTAGATTAGATAAGCTAATACCTGAGTATCTCCTTTGAATGTCTATAGTTGCTCCAAAATTCACCTCCCATCCTGACAATCAAATAAAGATCGAAGGTGAAAACGCAACCATTACATGTGACGTCACTGGGACTCCTCCAATAGTGGTCACGTGGGAAAAAGATGGCAGTCCTTTCAATATCTCATCAGATATGAGATTTCATGGAAGTAATGTGGGAAAACAGCTTGATATAACACCAGTCCAACTTTCAGACTCAGGATCCTACGTGTGTGTTGCTGATAATGGTGTACGTGTCAAGTCCTATCCTGGCAGGTTGACTGTTAAGAGTAAGTAAATGTGCTGTGTACATCAGCCATATTAATGCCTTTGATCAGTTCTTGTAGTCAATATGCACATTCTTTAGTCTTTTCCATCCTTTTACCAAATCTACTTACCCCTCTCTTTTCTTTACTCCATTGTCTCCTACAGCACTATCCTTTTTGCGTTTTCCTTCCCTTGATTTTTCCTACCAGCTGCCAGTCCTTTTCACCCAGAGTCAGTACTAAGTCAAGTTTGATATAATACACTCAAAACTGTTTCCTTTGAATGTCTATAGTTGCTCCAAAATTCACCTCCCATCCTGACAATCAAACAAAGTTCCAAGGTGAAAACGCAACCATTACATGTGACGTCACTGGGACTCTTCCAATAGAGGTCACGTGGGAAAAAGATGGCAGTCCTTTCAATATCTCATCAGATATGAGATTTCATGGAAGTAAAGATGGAAAACAGCTTGATATAACACCAGTCCAACCTTCAGACTCAGGATTCTACGTGTGTGTTGTTGATAATGGTGTACGTGTCAAGTCCTATCCTGGCAGGTTGACTGTCTACAGTAAGTTGTTCATATCTACAATATTAAAATATAGGTATGTCCGTTTGTACCCTTTAGCCTTTTGATTGGTCCGTGATATGCACCAATCAAAAATCAGGATTTTCGATCCGAAGGAATGTTGTCGTGTCGCTGTGTTTTCTCTTTTCTTTCTTCGAAAAATTAAACGTTCAATCTTATGAAATACTTATATATTTCTGTACCATTTCATTAGACACCTATAAAAACGAAATGAATTTTTTCTCCGATAAGATATTCGTGGAGTCGTCAACGTAAATTTGTTTCTTTTCCTTTAAAAAAAATTCATGAACCCGTAATGTTGTGATATATTTCGATTACTAAAAACAGTGTACCAATCGCATGTATTTGAAATCCAAAATCAATGTAGATTTTTATGTGCTTTCCTTTTCTGTCGAAGCGGGAAAATTACGGGACACGATCTACGAATGATTTCAAAGGCGCACAAACAATACTTTGGAAGAAAAAAAGACAAAACAAACTAAGTAAATGCATGGATATGTGCAAACTTTGCTAAAATAACAAGGTCATTATTTATCCACAATATACTTCTCAAAACCAAACTGACAACAAATAGGAAGCTGTACGGGATCTTTCTTTAATTTTTTCTGCAAAATCTAAGTCATATATTCCCGAGAAAAACATCGATCTACATTCAAATGAATTAACAAAGATACCACAACAATGAGTGTTCAATGTTATCGTTCCTAAGCGTACAAATACTTGCAGATATTTTCCTTGATCTTTAACAATCATCACACATATTCATCTGATCACCTCAAAAGCGAAAGCACGACGACGAACCCAGTTGTGTGCAAGGTCCAAACTGTCAATCACACAAGATGCAGACGATTAAAAACACTTTTTCCTTTGTGGCACTCCAACCAATTTGATCACATTTTATGTAAAAATTAAATTCAAGTTTGCTTCATATTTATCTCTAAGCTTTGTACACTACAGTCTATCTAGAAAACTTTCAAAATATGTCACAACGTAACGGGTTCATGCTTGGTAAGTATTAAATTAAGTGCAAATATACAAGCCAAGGCCACCCAAACAAGTTTTCATATTCTTTCAGTAAAACGCGCGCGCGCGTGTGTGTGTGTGTGAAAGTTTGATAGTCCAGAATTCGTCATCATCCTGTTATTCAGCGTCAAAAATGTGATTTGTGAATTTAATTTAATATTTGTTTGTCTGGCTTTGGTTAATGTAGTCGCACTGTAATTTCAGTTTCTGTTGCTGGTTACTTCCAGCCGTACCCTCAGTGACCTAGATCAGACCAGGATTAGGTTGTTTCAGGGTCAGTTAACAAAACTAATACGCTTCATACTTACACCTCTTGTCTTCCTTCCATCTCACTCTTGCAGCAAATCCAGCCATTCTTGTTCCTCCAGCCAATCAGACTGCAGTCGAGGGAACCAATGTCTTCATCAACTGCAATGCCACAGGGATCCCAGTACCTACCATTCGGTGGGAGAAGGACGGGACAAATCTAGCATCTCCATCAAACCAGACACAGAGCGGCAATTCTTTTTTTAGTAGAATCAACATTACAAGTGTGAACAGAAAAGACGAAGGAAATTACGTGTGTATCGCTAGCAACAAACACAAAACAATACAATCAACTCCAGGAATATTAACAGTCAACTGTAAGTACAACAGCTTAGGTATGAAGTATTTGTTGAACCCATTCTCTTAATATCATACATCAACTAACGTATGTTTTATTAATACTCAATACGTAAACTTAGAAAAACACAACTTTGAGAGAATAATAGAAGTATAAAATATCTAAACATTCTCAGTTTCATGTGATCATTCCGCCTTTCGCTTGAGGTAAAACTTACGTTCTTAAAGCTTATCCATGACGTGTCGTTCATCCGTACGTGCTCGGGCTATGAGACATCCATACAAAATACATCTAGAAACATGTTTTGTTGTACAACTGTAAGTACATCAACAAGAAAGATTCTTCGCCAGTTCGTAATGCATTCATACTTAGAAGCTCATCATTGACCCTATTTGTTGTACATTCCCGATAAAACAGATAAACCAGAATTTACCATTCAACCAAATGGAACAAAAGAAGTGAAGGAAAACGACACAGTAACATTTACTTGTAGTGTTGTTGGAAAGCCTTCACCGACTATACAGTGGCTGAAAAACAACGCTAATCTAAACATGACAGCACCTTCAAGGTTCATTGTCTCTGGTGATGGTAGGATATTGAGGACAACTGGTGTTGTACGAAGTGACGAAGGATACTTTAGCTGCAATGCAACCAACAAAGTCGGTAGTGTTGTATCATCATCAGCACAGCTTATTGTTAACTGTAAGTACATCGATAAGAAACAGTCGTCACCAGATCGTAATGCATTCGTAATCAAAATCTCATCTTTTACCTCGAGCAGTTTTTCTGTCGTTTCGTACTCTTTCTGTCAATGATCTATTACATCATCAATCCGTACTCGATATATATCATTCTATATACATCCATGCACTGTCTTATTGAAAATTCGTGTTTTTTGTGGTACATTCCCGATAAAACAGACCAACCAGAATTTACCATTCAACCAAATGGAAGAAAAGAAGTGAAGGAAAACGATACAGTAACATTTACTTGTGGTGTTGTTGGAAAGCCTTCGCCAGCTATCCAGTGGCTGAAAAACAACGCTAATCTAAACATGACAGCACCTTCAAGGTTCATTGTCTCTGGTGATGGTAGGATATTGAGGACAACTGGTGTTGTACGAAGTGACGAAGGATACTTTAGCTGCAATGCAACCAACAAAGTCGGTAGTGTTGTATCATCATCAGCACAGCTTATTGTCAACTGTAAGTACATCAACAAGAAACATTCGTCATTGCAGTTCGTAATGCATTCGTGCTCAAAAACTCATCACTGACCTCGAGCAGTTTATACAGTCGTTTGATTTGTACTCTTTCTGTCAATAATCTATTACATCATCAATCCGTACGCGACATCTATCTTTCTATATACATCCATGCACTGTCTTATTGAAAATTCGTGATTTTTGTGGTATACACCCATTAACTGGTGTGGTTCGAAGTGACGAAGCATACTTTAGCTGCAATGCGACCAACAAAGTCGATAGTGTTGTATCATCATCAGCACAGCTTATTATCAACTGTAAGTACATCGATAAGAAACAGTCGTCACCAGTTCGTAATGCATTCGTAATCAAAATCTCATCTCTTACCTCGAGCAGTTTTTCTGTCGTTTCGTACTCATTCTGTCAATGATCTACATCATCAATCCGTACTCGATATATATCATTCTATATACATCCATGCACTGTCTTATTGAAAATTCTTCGTGACTTTTTTGTGCTACGTTCCCGATAAAACAGATGGACCAGAATTTACCATTCAACCAAATGGAAGAACAGAAGTGAAGGAATATGACACAGTAACATTTACCTGTGCTGTTGATGGAAAGCCTTCACCGACTATCCAGTGGCTGAAAAACAACGCTAAACTAAACATGACAGCACCTTCAAGGTTCAATGTCTCTGGTGATGGTAGGATATTGAAGACAACTGGTGTGGTACGAAGTGACGACGGAAACTTTAGCTGCAAAGCGACCAACAAAGTCGGTAGTGTTGTATCATCATCAGCACAGCTTATTGTCAACTGTAAGTACATCAACAAGAAACATTCGTCATTGCAGTTCGTAATGCATTCGTGCTCAAAAACTCATCACTGACCTCGAGCAGTTTATACAGTCGTTTGATTTGTACTCTTTCTGTCAATGATCTATTACATCACCAATCCGTACGCGACAGTTATCTTTCTATATACATCCATGCACTGTCTTATTGAAAATTCGTGTTTTTTGTGGTACATTCCCGATAAAACAGACCAACCAGAATTTACCATTCAACCAAATGGAAGAAAAGAAGTGAAGGAAAACGATACAGTAACATTTACTTGTGGTGTTGTGGGAAAGCCTTCGCCAGCTATCCAGTGGCTGAAAAACAACGCTAATCTAAACATGACAGCACCTTCAAGGTTCATTGTCTCTGGTGATGGTAGGATATTGAGGACAACTGGTGTTGTACGAAGTGACGAAGGATACTTTAGCTGCAATGCAACCAACAAAGTCGGTAGTGTTGTATCATCATCAGCACAGCTTATTGTCAACTGTAAGTACATCAACAAGAAACATTCGTCATTGCAGTTCGTAATGCATTCGTGCTCAAAAACTCATCACTGACCTCGAGCAGTTTATACAGTCGTTTTGTACTCATTCTGTCAATGATCTATTACATCATCAATCCGTACGCGACATCTATCTTTCTATATACATCCATGCACTGTCTTATTGAAAATTCGTGATTTTTGTGGTATACACCCATTAACTGGTGTGGTTCGAAGTGACGAAGCATACTTTAGCTGCAATGCGACCAACAAAGTCGATAGTGTTGTATCATCATCAGCACAGCTTATTATCAACTGTAAGTACATCGATAAGAAACAGTCGTCACCAGTTCGTAATGCATTCGTAATCAAAATCTCATCTCTTACCTCGAGCAGTTTTTCTGTCGTTTCGTACTCATTCAGTCAATGATCTACATCATCAATCCGTACTCGATATATATCATTCTATATACATCCATGCACTGTCTTATTGAAAATTCTTCGTGACTTTTTTGTGCTACGTTCCCGATAAAACAGATGGACCAGAATTTACCATTCAACCAAATGGAAGAACAGAAGTGAAGGAATATGACACAGTAACATTTACCTGTGCTGTTGATGGAAAGCCTTCACCGACTATCCAGTGGCTGAAAAACAACGCTAAACTAAACATGACAGCACCTTCAAGGTTCAATGTCTCTGGTGATGGTAGGATATTGAAGACAACTGGTGTGGTACGAAGTGACGAAGGAAACTTTAGCTGCAAAGCGACCAACAAAGTCGGTAGTGTTGTATCATCATCAGCACAGCTTATTGTCAACTGTAAGTACATCAACAAGAAACATTCGTCATTGCAGTTCGTAATGCATTCGTGCTCAAAAACTCATCACTGACCTCGAGCAGTTTATACAGTCGTTTGATTTGTACTCTTTCTGTCAATGATCTATTACATCACCAATCCGTACGCGACAGTTATCTTTCTATATACATCCATGCACTGTCTTATTGAAAATTCGTGTTTTTTGTGGTACATTCCCGATAAAACAGACCAACCAGAATTTACCATTCAACCAAATGGAAGAAAAGAAGTGAAGGAAAACGATACAGTAACATTTACTTGTGGTGTTGTGGGAAAGCCTTCGCCAGCTATCTAGTGGCTGAAAAACAACGCTAATCTAAACATGACAGCACCTTCAAGGTTCATTGTCTCTGGTGATGGTAGGATATTGAGGACAACTGGTGTTGTACGAAGTGACGAAGGATACTTTAGCTGCAATGCAACCAACAAAGTCGGTAGTGTTGTATCATCATCAGCACAGCTTATTGTCAACTGTAAGTACATCAACAAGAAACATTCGTCATTGCAGTTCGTAATGCATTCGTGCTCAAAAACTCATCACTGACCTCGAGCAGTTTATACAGTCGTTTCGTACTCATTCTGTCAATGATCTATTACATCATCAATCCGTACGCGACATCTATCTTTCTATATACATCCATGCACTGTCTTATTGAAAATTCGTGATTTTTGTGGTATACACCCATTAACTGGTGTGGTACGAAGTGACGACGGAAACTTTAGCTGCAAAGCGACCAACAAAGTCGGTAGTGTTGTATCATCATCAGCACAGCTTATTGTCAACTGTAAGTACATCAACAAGAAACATTCGTCATTGCAGTTCGTAATGCATTCGTGCTCAAAAACTCATCACTGACCTCGAGCAGTTTATACAGTCGTTTGATTTGTACTCTTTCTGTCAATGATCTATTACATCACCAATCCGTACGCGACAGTTATCTTTCTATATACATCCATGCACTGTCTTATTGAAAATTCGTGTTTTTTGTGGTACATTCCCGATAAAACAGACCAACCAGAATTTACCATTCAACCAAATGGAAGAAAAGAAGTGAAGGAAAACGATACAGTAACATTTACCTGTGGTGTTGATGGAAAGCCTTCGCCAGCTATCCAGTGGCTGAAAAACAACGCTAATCTAAACATGACAGCACCTTCAAGGTTCATTGTCTCTGGTGATGGTAGGATATTGAGGACAACTGGTGTTGTACGAAGTGACGAAGGATACTTTAGCTGCAATGCAACCAACAAAGTCGGTAGTGTTGTATCATCATCAGCACAGCTTATTGTCAACTGTAAGTACATCAACAAGAAACATTCGTCATTGCAGTTCGTAATGCATTCGTGCTCAAAAACTCATCACTGACCTCGAGCAGTTTATACAGTCGTTTTGTACTCATTCTGTCAATGATCTATTACATCATCAATCCGTACGCGACATCTATCTTTCTATATACATCCATGCACTGTCTTATTGAAAATTCGTGATTTTTGTGGTATACACCCATTAACTGGTGTGGTTCGAAGTGACGAAGCATACTTTAGCTGCAATGCGACCAACAAAGTCGATAGTGTTGTATCATCATCAGCACAGCTTATTATCAACTGTAAGTACATCGATAAGAAACAGTCGTCACCAGTTCGTAATGCATTCGTAATCAAAATCTCATCTCTTACCTCGAGCAGTTTTTCTGTCGTTTCGTACTCATTCTGTCAATGATCTACATCATCAATCCGTACTCGATATATATCATTCTATATACATCCATGCACTGTCTTATTGAAAATTCTTCGTGACTTTTTTGTGCTACGTTCCCGATAAAACAGATGGACCAGAATTTACCATTCAACCAAATGGAAGAACAGAAGTGAAGGAATATGACACAGTAACATTTACCTGTGCTGTTGATGGAAAGCCTTCACCGACTATCCAGTGGCTGAAAAACAACGCTAAACTAAACATGACAGCACCTTCAAGGTTCAATGTCTCTGGTGATGGTAGGATATTGAAGACAACTGGTGTGGTACGAAGTGACGAAGGAAACTTTAGCTGCAAAGCGACCAACAAAGTCGGTAGTGTTGTATCATCATCAGCACAGCTTATTGTCAACTGTAAGTACATCAACAAGAAACATTCGTCATTGCAGTTCGTAATGCATTCGTGCTCAAAAACTCATCACTGACCTCGAGCAGTTTATACAGTCGTTTGATTTGTACTCTTTCTGTCAATGATCTATTACATCACCAATCCGTACGCGACAGTTATCTTTCTATATACATCCATGCACTGTCTTATTGAAAATTCGTGTTTTTTGTGGTACATTCCCGATAAAACAGACCAACCAGAATTTACCATTCAACCAAATGGAAGAAAAGAAGTGAAGGAAAACGATACAGTAACATTTACCTGTGGTGTTGATGGAAAGCCTTCGCCAGCTATCCAGTGGCTGAAAAACAACGCTAATCTAAACATGACAGCACCTTCAAGGTTCATTGTCTCTGGTGATGGTAGGATATTGAGGACAACTGGTGTTGTACGAAGTGACGAAGGATACTTTAGCTGCAATGCAACCAACAAAGTCGGTAGTGTTGTATCATCATCAGCACAGCTTATTGTCAACTGTAAGTACATCAACAAGAAACATTCGTCATTGCAGTTCGTAATGCATTCGTGCTCAAAAACTCATCACTGACCTCGAGCAGTTTATACAGTCGTTTTGTACTCATTCTGTCAATGATCTATTACATCATCAATCCGTACGCGACATCTATCTTTCTATATACATCCATGCACTGTCTTATTGAAAATTCGTGATTTTTGTGGTATACACCCATTAACTGGTGTGGTTCGAAGTGACGAAGCATACTTTAGCTGCAATGCGACCAACAAAGTCGATAGTGTTGTATCATCATCAGCACAGCTTATTATCAACTGTAAGTACATCGATAAGAAACAGTCGTCACCAGTTCGTAATGCATTCGTAATCAAAATCTCATCTCTTACCTCGAGCAGTTTTTCTGTCGTTTCGTACTCATTCAGTCAATGATCTACATCATCAATCCGTACTCGATATATATCATTCTATATACATCCATGCACTGTCTTATTGAAAATTCTTCGTGACTTTTTTGTGCTACGTTCCCGATAAAACAGATGGACCAGAATTTACCATTCAACCAAATGGAAGAACAGAAGTGAAGGAATATGACACAGTAACATTTACCTGTGCTGTTGATGGAAAGCCTTCACCGACTATCCAGTGGCTGAAAAACAACGCTAAACTAAACATGACAGCACCTTCAAGGTTCAATGTCTCTGGTGATGGTAGGATATTGAAGACAACTGGTGTGGTACGAAGTGACGAAGGAAACTTTAGCTGCAAAGCGACCAACAAAGTCGGTAGTGTTGTATCATCATCAGCACAGCTTATTGTCAACTGTAAGTACATCAACAAGAAACATTCGTCATTGCAGTTCGTAATGCATTCGTGCTCAAAAACTCATCACTGACCTCGAGCAGTTTATACAGTCGTTTGATTTGTACTCTTTCTGTCAATGATCTATTACATCACCAATCCGTACGCGACAGTTATCTTTCTATATACATCCATGCACTGTCTTATTGAAAATTCGTGTTTTTTGTGGTACATTCCCGATAAAACAGACCAACCAGAATTTACCATTCAACCAAATGGAAGAAAAGAAGTGAAGGAAAACGATACAGTAACATTTACCTGTGGTGTTGATGGAAAGCCTTCGCCAGCTATCCAGTGGCTGAAAAACAACGCTAATCTAAACATGACAGCACCTTCAAGGTTCATTGTCTCTGGTGATGGTAGGATATTGAGGACAACTGGTGTTGTACGAAGTGACGAAGGATACTTTAGCTGCAATGCAACCAACAAAGTCGGTAGTGTTGTATCATCATCAGCACAGCTTATTGTCAACTGTAAGTACATCAACAAGAAACATTCGTCATTGCAGTTCGTAATGCATTCGTGCTCAAAAACTCATCACTGACCTCGAGCAGTTTATACAGTCGTTTTGTACTCATTCTGTCAATGATCTATTACATCATCAATCCGTACGCGACATCTATCTTTCTATATACATCCATGCACTGTCTTATTGAAAATTCGTGATTTTTGTGGTATACACCCATTAACTGGTGTGGTTCGAAGTGACGAAGCATACTTTAGCTGCAATGCGACCAACAAAGTCGATAGTGTTGTATCATCATCAGCACAGCTTATTATCAACTGTAAGTACATCGATAAGAAACAGTCGTCACCAGTTCGTAATGCATTCGTAATCAAAATCTCATCTCTTACCTCGAGCAGTTTTTCTGTCGTTTCGTACTCATTCAGTCAATGATCTACATCATCAATCCGTACTCGATATATATCATTCTATATACATCCATGCACTGTCTTATTGAAAATTCTTCGTGACTTTTTTGTGCTACGTTCCCGATAAAACAGATGGACCAGAATTTACCATTCAACCAAATGGAAGAACAGAAGTGAAGGAATATGACACAGTAACATTTACCTGTGCTGTTGATGGAAAGCCTTCACCGACTATCCAGTGGCTGAAAAACAACGCTAAACTAAACATGACAGCACCTTCAAGTTTCAATGTCTCTGGTGATGGTAGGATATTGAAGACAACTGGTGTGGTACGAAGTGACGAAGGAAACTTTAGCTGCAAAGCGACCAACAAAGTCGGTAGTGTTGTATCATCATCAGCACAGCTTATTGTCAACTGTAAGTACATCAACAAGAAACATTCGTCATTGCAGTTCGTAATGCATTCGTGCTCAAAAACTCATCACTGACCTCGAGCAGTTTATACAGTCGTTTGATTTGTACTCTTTCTGTCAATGATCTATTACATCACCAATCCGTACGCGACAGTTATCTTTCTATATACATCCATGCACTGTCTTATTGAAAATTCGTGTTTTTTGTGGTACATTCCCGATAAAACAGACCAACCAGAATTTACCATTCAACCAAATGGAAGAAAAGAAGTGAAGGAAAACGATACAGTAACATTTACCTGTGGTGTTGATGGAAAGCCTTCGCCAGCTATCCAGTGGCTGAAAAACAACGCTAATCTAAACATGACAGCACCTTCAAGGTTCATTGTCTCTGGTGATGGTAGGATATTGAGGACAACTGGTGTTGTACGAAGTGACGAAGGATACTTTAGCTGCAATGCAACCAACAAAGTCGGTAGTGTTGTATCATCATCAGCACAGCTTATTGTCAACTGTAAGTACATCAACAAGAAACATTCGTCATTGCAGTTCGTAATGCATTCGTGCTCAAAAACTCATCACTGACCTCGAGCAGTTTATACAGTCGTTTTGTACTCATTCTGTCAATGATCTATTACATCATCAATCCGTACGCGACATCTATCTTTCTATATACATCCATGCACTGTCTTATTGAAAATTCGTGATTTTTGTGGTATACACCCATTAACTGGTGTGGTTCGAAGTGACGAAGCATACTTTAGCTGCAATGCGACCAACAAAGTCGATAGTGTTGTATCATCATCAGCACAGCTTATTATCAACTGTAAGTACATCGATAAGAAACAGTCGTCACCAGTTCGTAATGCATTCGTAATCAAAATCTCATCTCTTACCTCGAGCAGTTTTTCTGTCGTTTCGTACTCATTCAGTCAATGATCTACATCATCAATCCGTACTCGATATATATCATTCTATATACATCCATGCACTGTCTTATTGAAAATTCTTCGTGACTTTTTTGTGCTACGTTCCCGATAAAACAGATGGACCAGAATTTACCATTCAACCAAATGGAAGAACAGAAGTGAAGGAATATGACACAGTAACATTTACCTGTGCTGTTGATGGAAAGCCTTCACCGACTATCCAGTGGCTGAAAAACAACGCTAAACTAAACATGACAGCACCTTCAAGGTTCAATGTCTCTGGTGATGGTAGGATATTGAAGACAACTGGTGTGGTACGAAGTGACGAAGGAAACTTTAGCTGCAAAGCGACCAACAAAGTCGGTAGTGTTGTATCATCATCAGCACAGCTTATTGTCAACTGTAAGTACATCAACAAGAAACATTCGTCATTGCAGTTCGTAATGCATTCGTGCTCAAAAACTCATCACTGACCTCGAGCAGTTTATACAGTCGTTTGATTTGTACTCTTTCTGTCAATGATCTATTACATCACCAATCCGTACGCGACAGTTATCTTTCTATATACATCCATGCACTGTCTTATTGAAAATTCGTGTTTTTTGTGGTACATTCCCGATAAAACAGACCAACCAGAATTTACCATTCAACCAAATGGAAGAAAAGAAGTGAAGGAAAACGATACAGTAACATTTACTTGTGGTGTTGTGGGAAAGCCTTCGCCAGCTATCCAGTGGCTGAAAAACAACGCTAATCTAAACATGACAGCACCTTCAAGGTTCATTGTCTCTGGTGATGGTAGGATATTGAGGACAACTGGTGTTGTACGAAGTGACGAAGGATACTTTAGCTGCAATGCAACCAACAAAGTCGGTAGTGTTGTATCATCATCAGCACAGCTTATTGTCAACTGTAAGTACATCAACAAGAAACATTCGTCATTGCAGTTCGTAATGCATTCGTGCTCAAAAACTCATCACTGACCTCGAGCAGTTTATACAGTCGTTTCGTACTCATTCTGTCAATGATCTATTACATCATCAATCCGTACGCGACATCTATCTTTCTATATACATCCATGCACTGTCTTATTGAAAATTCGTGATTTTTGTGGTATACACCCATTAACTGGTGTGGTTCGAAGTGACGAAGCATACTTTAGCTGCAATGCGACCAACAAAGTCGATAGTGTTGTATCATCATCAGCACAGCTTATTATCAACTGTAAGTACATCGATAAGAAACAGTCGTCACCAGTTCGTAATGCATTCGTAATCAAAATCTCATCTCTTACCTCGAGCAGTTTTTCTGTCGTTTCGTACTCATTCAGTCAATGATCTACATCATCAATCCGTACTCGATATATATCATTCTATATACATCCATGCACTGTCTTATTGAAAATTCTTCGTGACTTTTTTGTGCTACGTTCCCGATAAAACAGATGGACCAGAATTTACCATTCAACCAAATGGAAGAACAGAAGTGAAGGAATATGACACAGTAACATTTACCTGTGCTGTTGATGGAAAGCCTTCACCGACTATCCAGTGGCTGAAAAACAACGCTAAACTAAACATGACAGCACCTTCAAGGTTCAATGTCTCTGGTGATGGTAGGATATTGAAGACAACTGGTGTGGTACGAAGTGACGACGGAAACTTTAGCTGCAAAGCGACCAACAAAGTCGGTAGTGTTGTATCATCATCAGCACAGCTTATTGTCAACTGTAAGTACATCAACAAGAAACATTCGTCATTGCAGTTCGTAATGCATTCGTGCTCAAAAACTCATCACTGACCTCGAGCAGTTTATACAGTCGTTTGATTTGTACTCTTTCTGTCAATGATCTATTACATCACCAATCCGTACGCGACAGTTATCTTTCTATATACATCCATGCACTGTCTTATTGAAAATTCGTGTTTTTTGTGGTACATTCCCGATAAAACAGACCAACCAGAATTTACCATTCAACCAAATGGAAGAAAAGAAGTGAAGGAAAACGATACAGTAACATTTACCTGTGGTGTTGATGGAAAGCCTTCGCCAGCTATCCAGTGGCTGAAAAACAACGCTAATCTAAACATGACAGCACCTTCAAGGTTCATTGTCTCTGGTGATGGTAGGATATTGAGGACAACTGGTGTTGTACGAAGTGACGAAGGATACTTTAGCTGCAATGCAACCAACAAAGTCGGTAGTGTTGTATCATCATCAGCACAGCTTATTGTCAACTGTAAGTACATCAACAAGAAACATTCGTCATTGCAGTTCGTAATGCATTCGTGCTCAAAAACTCATCACTGACCTCGAGCAGTTTATACAGTCGTTTTGTACTCATTCTGTCAATGATCTATTACATCATCAATCCGTACGCGACATCTATCTTTCTATATACATCCATGCACTGTCTTATTGAAAATTCGTGATTTTTGTGGTATACACCCATTAACTGGTGTGGTTCGAAGTGACGAAGCATACTTTAGCTGCAATGCGACCAACAAAGTCGATAGTGTTGTATCATCATCAGCACAGCTTATTATCAACTGTAAGTACATCGATAAGAAACAGTCGTCACCAGTTCGTAATGCATTCGTAATCAAAATCTCATCTCTTACCTCGAGCAGTTTTTCTGTCGTTTCGTACTCATTCTGTCAATGATCTACATCATCAATCCGTACTCGATATATATCATTCTATATACATCCATGCACTGTCTTATTGAAAATTCTTCGTGACTTTTTTGTGCTACGTTCCCGATAAAACAGATGGACCAGAATTTACCATTCAACCAAATGGAAGAACAGAAGTGAAGGAATATGACACAGTAACATTTACCTGTGCTGTTGATGGAAAGCCTTCACCGACTATCCAGTGGCTGAAAAACAACGCTAAACTAAACATGACAGCACCTTCAAGGTTCAATGTCTCTGGTGATGGTAGGATATTGAAGACAACTGGTGTGGTACGAAGTGACGACGGAAACTTTAGCTGCAAAGCGACCAACAAAGTCGGTAGTGTTGTATCATCATCAGCACAGCTTATTGTCAACTGTAAGTACATCAACAAGAAACATTCGTCATTGCAGTTCGTAATGCATTCGTGCTCAAAAACTCATCACTGACCTCGAGCAGTTTATACAGTCGTTTGATTTGTACTCTTTCTGTCAATGATCTATTACATCACCAATCCGTACGCGACAGTTATCTTTCTATATACATCCATGCACTGTCTTATTGAAAATTCGTGTTTTTTGTGGTACATTCCCGATAAAACAGACCAACCAGAATTTACCATTCAACCAAATGGAAGAAAAGAAGTGAAGGAAAACGATACAGTAACATTTACCTGTGGTGTTGATGGAAAGCCTTCGCCAGCTATCCAGTGGCTGAAAAACAACGCTAATCTAAACATGACAGCACCTTCAAGGTTCATTGTCTCTGGTGATGGTAGGATATTGAGGACAACTGGTGTTGTACGAAGTGACGAAGGATACTTTAGCTGCAATGCAACCAACAAAGTCGGTAGTGTTGTATCATCATCAGCACAGCTTATTGTCAACTGTAAGTACATCAACAAGAAACATTCGTCATTGCAGTTCGTAATGCATTCGTGCTCAAAAACTCATCACTGACCTCGAGCAGTTTATACAGTCGTTTTGTACTCATTCTGTCAATGATCTATTACATCATCAATCCGTACGCGACATCTATCTTTCTATATACATCCATGCACTGTCTTATTGAAAATTCGTGATTTTTGTGGTATACACCCATTAACTGGTGTGGTTCGAAGTGACGAAGCATACTTTAGCTGCAATGCGACCAACAAAGTCGATAGTGTTGTATCATCATCAGCACAGCTTATTATCAACTGTAAGTACATCGATAAGAAACAGTCGTCACCAGTTCGTAATGCATTCGTAATCAAAATCTCATCTCTTACCTCGAGCAGTTTTTCTGTCGTTTCGTACTCATTCTGTCAATGATCTACATCATCAATCCGTACTCGATATATATCATTCTATATACATCCATGCACTGTCTTATTGAAAATTCTTCGTGACTTTTTTGTGCTACGTTCCCGATAAAACAGATGGACCAGAATTTACCATTCAACCAAATGGAAGAACAGAAGTGAAGGAATATGACACAGTAACATTTACCTGTGCTGTTGATGGAAAGCCTTCACCGACTATCCAGTGGCTGAAAAACAACGCTAAACTAAACATGACAGCACCTTCAAGGTTCAATGTCTCTGGTGATGGTAGGATATTGAAGACAACTGGTGTGGTACGAAGTGACGACGGAAACTTTAGCTGCAAAGCGACCAACAAAGTCGGTAGTGTTGTATCATCATCAGCACAGCTTATTGTCAACTGTAAGTACATCAACAAGAAACATTCGTCATTGCAGTTCGTAATGCATTCGTGCTCAAAAACTCATCACTGACCTCGAGCAGTTTATACAGTCGTTTGATTTGTACTCTTTCTGTCAATGATCTATTACATCACCAATCCGTACGCGACAGTTATCTTTCTATATACATCCATGCACTGTCTTATTGAAAATTCGTGTTTTTTGTGGTACATTCCCGATAAAACAGACCAACCAGAATTTACCATTCAACCAAATGGAAGAAAAGAAGTGAAGGAAAACGATACAGTAACATTTACCTGTGGTGTTGATGGAAAGCCTTCGCCAGCTATCCAGTGGCTGAAAAACAACGCTAATCTAAACATGACAGCACCTTCAAGGTTCATTGTCTCTGGTGATGGTAGGATATTGAGGACAACTGGTGTTGTACGAAGTGACGAAGGATACTTTAGCTGCAATGCAACCAACAAAGTCGGTAGTGTTGTATCATCATCAGCACAGCTTATTGTCAACTGTAAGTACATCAACAAGAAACATTCGTCATTGCAGTTCGTAATGCATTCGTGCTCAAAAACTCATCACTGACCTCGAGCAGTTTATACAGTCGTTTTGTACTCATTCTGTCAATGATCTATTACATCATCAATCCGTACGCGACATCTATCTTTCTATATACATCCATGCACTGTCTTATTGAAAATTCGTGATTTTTGTGGTATACACCCATTAACTGGTGTGGTTCGAAGTGACGAAGCATACTTTAGCTGCAATGCGACCAACAAAGTCGATAGTGTTGTATCATCATCAGCACAGCTTATTATCAACTGTAAGTACATCGATAAGAAACAGTCGTCACCAGTTCGTAATGCATTCGTAATCAAAATCTCATCTCTTACCTCGAGCAGTTTTTCTGTCGTTTCGTACTCATTCTGTCAATGATCTACATCATCAATCCGTACTCGATATATATCATTCTATATACATCCATGCACTGTCTTATTGAAAATTCTTCGTGACTTTTTTGTGCTACGTTCCCGATAAAACAGATGGACCAGAATTTACCATTCAACCAAATGGAAGAACAGAAGTGAAGGAATATGACACAGTAACATTTACCTGTGCTGTTGATGGAAAGCCTTCACCGACTATCCAGTGGCTGAAAAACAACGCTAAACTAAACATGACAGCACCTTCAAGGTTCAATGTCTCTGGTGATGGTAGGATATTGAAGACAACTGGTGTGGTACGAAGTGACGACGGAAACTTTAGCTGCAAAGCGACCAACAAAGTCGGTAGTGTTGTATCATCATCAGCACAGCTTATTGTCAACTGTAAGTACATCAACAAGAAACATTCGTCATTGCAGTTCGTAATGCATTCGTGCTCAAAAACTCATCACTGACCTCGAGCAGTTTATACAGTCGTTTGATTTGTACTCTTTCTGTCAATGATCTATTACATCACCAATCCGTACGCGACAGTTATCTTTCTATATACATCCATGCACTGTCTTATTGAAAATTCGTGTTTTTTGTGGTACATTCCCGATAAAACAGACCAACCAGAATTTACCATTCAACCAAATGGAAGAAAAGAAGTGAAGGAAAACGATACAGTAACATTTACCTGTGGTGTTGATGGAAAGCCTTCGCCAGCTATCCAGTGGCTGAAAAACAACGCTAATCTAAACATGACAGCACCTTCAAGGTTCATTGTCTCTGGTGATGGTAGGATATTGAGGACAACTGGTGTTGTACGAAGTGACGAAGGATACTTTAGCTGCAATGCAACCAACAAAGTCGGTAGTGTTGTATCATCATCAGCACAGCTTATTGTCAACTGTAAGTACATCAACAAGAAACATTCGTCATTGCAGTTCGTAATGCATTCGTGCTCAAAAACTCATCACTGACCTCGAGCAGTTTATACAGTCGTTTTGTACTCATTCTGTCAATGATCTATTACATCATCAATCCGTACGCGACATCTATCTTTCTATATACATCCATGCACTGTCTTATTGAAAATTCGTGATTTTTGTGGTATACACCCATTAACTGGTGTGGTTCGAAGTGACGAAGCATACTTTAGCTGCAATGCGACCAACAAAGTCGATAGTGTTGTATCATCATCAGCACAGCTTATTATCAACTGTAAGTACATCGATAAGAAACAGTCGTCACCAGTTCGTAATGCATTCGTAATCAAAATCTCATCTCTTACCTCGAGCAGTTTTTCTGTCGTTTCGTACTCATTCAGTCAATGATCTACATCATCAATCCGTACTCGATATATATCATTCTATATACATCCATGCACTGTCTTATTGAAAATTCTTCGTGACTTTTTTGTGCTACGTTCCCGATAAAACAGATGGACCAGAATTTACCATTCAACCAAATGGAAGAACAGAAGTGAAGGAATATGACACAGTAACATTTACCTGTGCTGTTGATGGAAAGCCTTCACCGACTATCCAGTGGCTGAAAAACAACGCTAAACTAAACATGACAGCACCTTCAAGGTTCAATGTCTCTGGTGATGGTAGGATATTGAAGACAACTGGTGTGGTACGAAGTGACGAAGGAAACTTTAGCTGCAAAGCGACCAACAAAGTCGGTAGTGTTGTATCATCATCAGCACAGCTTATTGTCAACTGTAAGTACATCAACAAGAAACATTCGTCATTGCAGTTCGTAATGCATTCGTGCTCAAAAACTCATCACTGACCTCGAGCAGTTTATACAGTCGTTTGATTTGTACTCTTTCTGTTAATGATCTATTACATCACCAATCCGTACGCGACAGTTATCTTTCTATATACATCCATGCACTGTCTTATTGAAAATTCGTGTTTTTTGTGGTACATTCCCGATAAAACAGACCAACCAGAATTTACCATTCAACCAAATGGAAGAAAAGAAGTGAAGGAAAACGATACAGTAACATTTACTTGTGGTGTTGTGGGAAAGCCTTCGCCAGCTATCCAGTGGCTGAAAAACAACGCTAATCTAAACATGACAGCACCTTCAAGGTTCATTGTCTCTGGTGATGGTAGGATATTGAGGACAACTGGTGTTGTACGAAGTGACGAAGGATACTTTAGCTGCAATGCAACCAACAAAGTCGGTAGTGTTGTATCATCATCAGCACAGCTTATTGTCAACTGTAAGTACATCAACAAGAAACATTCGTCATTGCAGTTCGTAATGCATTCGTAATCAAAATCTCATCTCTTACCTCGAGCAGTTTTTCTGTCGTTTCGTACTCATTCTGTCAATGATCTACATCATCAATCCGTACTCGATATATATCATTCTATATACATCCATGCACTGTCTTATTGAAAATTCTTCGTGACTTTTTTGTGCTACGTTCCCGATAAAACAGATGGACCAGAATTTACCATTCAACCAAATGGAAGAACAGAAGTGAAGGAATATGACACAGTAACATTTACCTGTGCTGTTGATGGAAAGCCTTCACCGACTATCCAGTGGCTGAAAAACAACGCTAAACTAAACATGACAGCACCTTCAAGGTTCAATGTCTCTGGTGATGGTAGGATATTGAAGACAACTGGTGTGGTACGAAGTGACGACGGAAACTTTAGCTGCAAAGCGACCAACAAAGTCGGTAGTGTTGTATCATCATCAGCACAGCTTATTGTCAACTGTAAGTACATCAACAAGAAACATTCGTCATTGCAGTTCGTAATGCATTCGTGCTCAAAAACTCATCACTGACCTCGAGCAGTTTATACAGTCGTTTGATTTGTACTCTTTCTGTCAATGATCTATTACATCACCAATCCGTACGCGACAGTTATCTTTCTATATACATCCATGCACTGTCTTATTGAAATTTCGTGTTTTTTGTGGTACATTCCCGATAAAACAGACCAACCAGAATTTACCATTCAACCAAATGGAAGAAAAGAAGTGAAGGAAAACGATACAGTAACATTTACCTGTGGTGTTGATGGAAAGCCTTCGCCAGCTATCCAGTGGCTGAAAAACAACGCTAATCTAAACATGACAGCACCTTCAAGGTTCATTGTCTCTGGTGATGGTAGGATATTGAGGACAACTGGTGTTGTACGAAGTGACGAAGGATACTTTAGCTGCAATGCAACCAACAAAGTCGGTAGTGTTGTATCATCATCAGCACAGCTTATTGTCAACTGTAAGTACATCAACAAGAAACATTCGTCATTGCAGTTCGTAATGCATTCGTGCTCAAAAACTCATCACTGACCTCGAGCAGTTTATACAGTCGTTTCGTACTCATTCTGTCAATGATCTATTACATCATCAATCCGTACGCGACATCTATCTTTCTATATACATCCATGCACTGTCTTATTGAAAATTCGTGATTTTTGTGGTATACACCCATTAACTGGTGTGGTTCGAAGTGACGAAGCATACTTTAGCTGCAATGCGACCAACAAAGTCGATAGTGTTGTATCATCATCAGCACAGCTTATTATCAACTGTAAGTACATCGATAAGAAACAGTCGTCACCAGTTCGTAATGCATTCGTAATCAAAATCTCATCTCTTACCTCGAGCAGTTTTTCTGTCGTTTCGTACTCATTCTGTCAATGATCTACATCATCAATCCGTACTCGATATATATCATTCTATATACATCCATGCACTGTCTTATTGAAAATTCTTCGTGACTTTTTTGTGCTACGTTCCCGATAAAACAGATGGACCAGAATTTACCATTCAACCAAATGGAAGAACAGAAGTGAAGGAATATGACACAGTAACATTTACCTGTGCTGTTGATGGAAAGCCTTCACCGACTATCCAGTGGCTGAAAAACAACGCTAAACTAAACATGACAGCACCTTCAAGGTTCAATGTCTCTGGTGATGGTAGGATATTGAAGACAACTGGTGTGGTACGAAGTGACGACGGAAACTTTAGCTGCAAAGCGACCAACAAAGTCGGTAGTGTTGTATCATCATCAGCACAGCTTATTGTCAACTGTAAGTACATCAACAAGAAACATTCGTCATTGCAGTTCGTAATGCATTCGTGCTCAAAAACTCATCACTGACCTCGAGCAGTTTATACAGTCGTTTGATTTGTACTCTTTCTGTCAATGATCTATTACATCACCAATCCGTACGCGACAGTTATCTTTCTATATACATCCATGCACTGTCTTATTGAAAATTCGTGTTTTTTGTGGTACATTCCCGATAAAACAGACCAACCAGAATTTACCATTCAACCAAATGGAAGAAAAGAAGTGAAGGAAAACGATACAGTAACATTTACCTGTGGTGTTGATGGAAAGCCTTCGCCAGCTATCCAGTGGCTGAAAAACAACGCTAATCTAAACATGACAGCACCTTCAAGGTTCATTGTCTCTGGTGATGGTAGGATATTGAGGACAACTGGTGTTGTACGAAGTGACGAAGGATACTTTAGCTGCAATGCAACCAACAAAGTCGGTAGTGTTGTATCATCATCAGCACAGCTTATTGTCAACTGTAAGTACATCAACAAGAAACATTCGTCATTGCAGTTCGTAATGCATTCGTGCTCAAAAACTCATCACTGACCTCGAGCAGTTTATACAGTCGTTTTGTACTCATTCTGTCAATGATCTATTACATCATCAATCCGTACGCGACATCTATCTTTCTATATACATCCATGCACTGTCTTATTGAAAATTCGTGATTTTTGTGGTATACACCCATTAACTGGTGTGGTTCGAAGTGACGAAGCATACTTTAGCTGCAATGCGACCAACAAAGTCGATAGTGTTGTATCATCATCAGCACAGCTTATTATCAACTGTAAGTACATCGATAAGAAACAGTCGTCACCAGTTCGTAATGCATTCGTAATCAAAATCTCATCTCTTACCTCGAGCAGTTTTTCTGTCGTTTCGTACTCATTCTGTCAATGATCTACATCATCAATCCGTACTCGATATATATCATTCTATATACATCCATGCACTGTCTTATTGAAAATTCTTCGTGACTTTTTTGTGCTACGTTCCCGATAAAACAGATGGACCAGAATTTACCATTCAACCAAATGGAAGAACAGAAGTGAAGGAATATGACACAGTAACATTTACCTGTGCTGTTGATGGAAAGCCTTCACCGACTATCCAGTGGCTGAAAAACAACGCTAAACTAAACATGACAGCACCTTCAAGGTTCAATGTCTCTGGTGATGGTAGGATATTGAAGACAACTGGTGTGGTACGAAGTGACGAAGGAAACTTTAGCTGCAAAGCGACCAACAAAGTCGGTAGTGTTGTATCATCATCAGCACAGCTTATTGTCAACTGTAAGTACATCAACAAGAAACATTCGTCATTGCAGTTCGTAATGCATTCGTGCTCAAAAACTCATCACTGACCTCGAGCAGTTTATACAGTCGTTTGATTTGTACTCTTTCTGTCAATGATCTATTACATCACCAATCCGTACGCGACAGTTATCTTTCTATATACATCCATGCACTGTCTTATTGAAAATTCGTGTTTTTTGTGGTACATTCCCGATAAAACAGACCAACCAGAATTTACCATTCAACCAAATGGAAGAAAAGAAGTGAAGGAAAACGATACAGTAACATTTACTTGTGGTGTTGTGGGAAAGCCTTCGCCAGCTATCCAGTGGCTGAAAAACAACGCTAATCTAAACATGACAGCACCTTCAAGGTTCATTGTCTCTGGTGATGGTAGGATATTGAGGACAACTGGTGTTGTACGAAGTGACGAAGGATACTTTAGCTGCAATGCAACCAACAAAGTCGGTAGTGTTGTATCATCATCAGCACAGCTTATTGTCAACTGTAAGTACATCAACAAGAAACATTCGTCATTGCAGTTCGTAATGCATTCGTGCTCAAAAACTCATCACTGACCTCGAGCAGTTTATACAGTCGTTTCGTACTCATTCTGTCAATGATCTATTACATCATCAATCCGTACGCGACATCTATCTTTCTATATACATCCATGCACTGTCTTATTGAAAATTCGTGATTTTTGTGGTATACACCCATTAACTGGTGTGGTTCGAAGTGACGAAGCATACTTTAGCTGCAATGCGACCAACAAAGTCGATAGTGTTGTATCATCATCAGCACAGCTTATTATCAACTGTAAGTACATCGATAAGAAACAGTCGTCACCAGTTCGTAATGCATTCGTAATCAAAATCTCATCTCTTACCTCGAGCAGTTTTTCTGTCGTTTCGTACTCATTCTGTCAATGATCTACATCATCAATCCGTACTCGATATATATCATTCTATATACATCCATGCACTGTCTTATTGAAAATTCTTCGTGACTTTTTTGTGCTACGTTCCCGATAAAACAGATGGACCAGAATTTACCATTCAACCAAATGGAAGAACAGAAGTGAAGGAATATGACACAGTAACATTTACCTGTGCTGTTGATGGAAAGCCTTCACCGACTATCCAGTGGCTGAAAAACAACGCTAAACTAAACATGACAGCACCTTCAAGGTTCAATGTCTCTGGTGATGGTAGGATATTGAAGACAACTGGTGTGGTACGAAGTGACGACGGAAACTTTAGCTGCAAAGCGACCAACAAAGTCGGTAGTGTTGTATCATCATCAGCACAGCTTATTGTCAACTGTAAGTACATCAACAAGAAACATTCGTCATTGCAGTTCGTAATGCATTCGTGCTCAAAAACTCATCACTGACCTCGAGCAGTTTATACAGTCGTTTGATTTGTACTCTTTCTGTCAATGATCTATTACATCACCAATCCGTACGCGACAGTTATCTTTCTATATACATCCATGCACTGTCTTATTGAAAATTCGTGTTTTTTGTGGTACATTCCCGATAAAACAGACCAACCAGAATTTACCATTCAACCAAATGGAAGAAAAGAAGTGAAGGAAAACGATACAGTAACATTTACCTGTGGTGTTGATGGAAAGCCTTCGCCAGCTATCCAGTGGCTGAAAAACAACGCTAATCTAAACATGACAGCACCTTCAAGGTTCATTGTCTCTGGTGATGGTAGGATATTGAGGACAACTGGTGTTGTACGAAGTGACGAAGGATACTTTAGCTGCAATGCAACCAACAAAGTCGGTAGTGTTGTATCATCATCAGCACAGCTTATTGTCAACTGTAAGTACATCAACAAGAAACATTCGTCATTGCAGTTCGTAATGCATTCGTGCTCAAAAACTCATCACTGACCTCGAGCAGTTTATACAGTCGTTTCGTACTCATTCTGTCAATGATCTATTACATCATCAATCCGTACGCGACATCTATCTTTCTATATACATCCATGCACTGTCTTATTGAAAATTCGTGATTTTTGTGGTATACACCCATTAACTGGTGTGGTTCGAAGTGACGAAGCATACTTTAGCTGCAATGCGACCAACAAAGTCGATAGTGTTGTATCATCATCAGCACAGCTTATTATCAACTGTAAGTACATCGATAAGAAACAGTCGTCACCAGTTCGTAATGCATTCGTAATCAAAATCTCATCTCTTACCTCGAGCAGTTTTTCTGTCGTTTCGTACTCATTCTGTCAATGATCTACATCATCAATCCGTACTCGATATATATCATTCTATATACATCCATGCACTGTCTTATTGAAAATTCTTCGTGACTTTTTTGTGCTACGTTCCCGATAAAACAGATGGACCAGAATTTACCATTCAACCAAATGGAAGAACAGAAGTGAAGGAATATGACACAGTAACATTTACCTGTGCTGTTGATGGAAAGCCTTCACCGACTATCCAGTGGCTGAAAAACAACGCTAAACTAAACATGACAGCACCTTCAAGGTTCAATGTCTCTGGTGATGGTAGGATATTGAAGACAACTGGTGTGGTACGAAGTGACGACGGAAACTTTAGCTGCAAAGCGACCAACAAAGTCGGTAGTGTTGTATCATCATCAGCACAGCTTATTGTCAACTGTAAGTACATCAACAAGAAACATTCGTCATTGCAGTTCGTAATGCATTCGTGCTCAAAAACTCATCACTGACCTCGAGCAGTTTATACAGTCGTTTGATTTGTACTCTTTCTGTCAATGATCTATTACATCACCAATCCGTACGCGACAGTTATCTTTCTATATACATCCATGCACTGTCTTATTGAAAATTCGTGTTTTTTGTGGTACATTCCCGATAAAACAGACCAACCAGAATTTACCATTCAACCAAATGGAAGAAAAGAAGTGAAGGAAAACGATACAGTAACATTTACCTGTGGTGTTGATGGAAAGCCTTCGCCAGCTATCCAGTGGCTGAAAAACAACGCTAATCTAAACATGACAGCACCTTCAAGGTTCATTGTCTCTGGTGATGGTAGGATATTGAGGACAACTGGTGTTGTACGAAGTGACGAAGGATACTTTAGCTGCAATGCAACCAACAAAGTCGGTAGTGTTGTATCATCATCAGCACAGCTTATTGTCAACTGTAAGTACATCAACAAGAAACATTCGTCATTGCAGTTCGTAATGCATTCGTGCTCAAAAACTCATCACTGACCTCGAGCAGTTTATACAGTCGTTTTGTACTCATTCTGTCAATGATCTATTACATCATCAATCCGTACGCGACATCTATCTTTCTATATACATCCATGCACTGTCTTATTGAAAATTCGTGATTTTTGTGGTATACACCCATTAACTGGTGTGGTTCGAAGTGACGAAGCATACTTTAGCTGCAATGCGACCAACAAAGTCGATAGTGTTGTATCATCATCAGCACAGCTTATTATCAACTGTAAGTACATCGATAAGAAACAGTCGTCACCAGTTCGTAATGCATTCGTAATCAAAATCTCATCTCTTACCTCGAGCAGTTTTTCTGTCGTTTCGTACTCATTCAGTCAATGATCTACATCATCAATCCGTACTCGATATATATCATTCTATATACATCCATGCACTGTCTTATTGAAAATTCTTCGTGACTTTTTTGTGCTACGTTCCCGATAAAACAGATGGACCAGAATTTACCATTCAACCAAATGGAAGAACAGAAGTGAAGGAATATGACACAGTAACATTTACCTGTGCTGTTGATGGAAAGCCTTCACCGACTATCCAGTGGCTGAAAAACAACGCTAAACTAAACATGACAGCACCTTCAAGGTTCAATGTCTCTGGTGATGGTAGGATATTGAAGACAACTGGTGTGGTACGAAGTGACGAAGGAAACTTTAGCTGCAAAGCGACCAACAAAGTCGGTAGTGTTGTATCATCATCAGCACAGCTTATTGTCAACTGTAAGTACATCAACAAGAAACATTCGTCATTGCAGTTCGTAATGCATTCGTGCTCAAAAACTCATCACTGACCTCGAGCAGTTTATACAGTCGTTTGATTTGTACTCTTTCTGTCAATGATCTATTACATCACCAATCCGTACGCGACAGTTATCTTTCTATATACATCCATGCACTGTCTTATTGAACATTTTTCGTGACTTTTCGTTGTACATTCCCGATAAAACAGATGAACCAGAATTTTCCATTCAACCAAATGGAACAAAAGAAGTGAAGGAAAACGATACAGTAACATTTACCTGTGGTGTTGATGGAAAGCCTTCACCGACTATCCAGTGGCTGAAAAACAACGCTAAACTAAACATGACAGCACCTTCAAGGTTCATTGTCTCTGGTGATGGTAGCATTTTGAAGATAACTGGTGTGTTACGAAGTAACGAAGGAAACTTTAGCTGCAATGCAACCAGCAAAGTCGGTAGTGTTGTATCATCATCAGCAAAGCTTATTGTCAACTGTAAGTACATCGATAAGAAACATTCTTCAGCAGTTCGTAATGCACGCTTCGTACCCAAAAACTCTCTTGCAGTTTATACAGTCGTTTCGTATTCTTTCTGTCAATGATCTATTAACTGTGTGTATATCGAAAACAAACATTCGCCACCAGTTCATAATGCATTCGTACTCAAATACTCATCACTGACCTTTTCTATTCATTAATCATTCATACGAAAAGTGCACCTATGTACTAAATCGACTTAGAAGATTCTTTAAACTATTATCGATAACTAATAGGGATAAAATGAAGACTTTCTATTTCATCTTCCTCTAAAATAATCAACCTCGTCCTCTTGTTAACCTTTACGTTTCTACCATCATAAAGCAATCAAAGGAAAGGAAAGAAAGTGAAAAAGATTCTCTGGTCTTGGTACGCATTGCAGTTAGTGTAATACTAATGTGCATAGTACTTCACCGGCTGATCCCTAATCTTTTAGACATCGAAAACTAACATGCATGGTTAACATACCTATCTAAAACTTGTAAGCACAACAAGACGATCAGCTATTATGATTTATGTCATCACCATGGCACTGAACACCACTCATCTCAATCTGCACACACATGCTTCTTCTCATTTTCAATGAATACAAGTGTACCGTGACATTATACATGCGGCCAACTTGAATAACTTTTGATAAAACAGACCAACCAGAATTTACCATTCAACCAAATGGGACAAAAGAAGTGAAGGAATCTGACACAGTAACATTTACCTGTGGTGTTGATGGAAAGCCTTCACCGACTATCCAGTGGCTGAAAAACAACGCTAAACTAAACATGACAGCACCTTCAAGGTTCATTGTCTCTGGTGATGGTAGGATTTTCAAGATAACTGGTGTGGTACGAAGTGACGAAGGAAAGTTTAGCTGCAATGCAACCAACAAAGTCGGTAGTGTTGTATCATCATCAGCACAGCTTATTGTCAACTGTAAGTACATCAACAAAAAACATTCATCATTGCAGCTCGTTATGCATTCGTACTCCAAAACTCATCACTGATCTCGTGCAGTTTATACGGTCGTTTAATTTGTACTCATTCTGTCAATGATCTATTACATCATCAATCCGTACTCGATATATATCATTCTATATACATCCATGCACTGTCTTATTGAACATTTTTCGTGACTTTTTGTTGTACATTCCCGATAAAACAGATGGACCAGAATTTACCATTCAACCAAATGGTACAAAAGAAGTGAAGGAATCTGACACAGTAACATTTACCTGTGCTGTTGATGGAAAGCCTTCACCGACTATCCAGTGGCTGAAAAACAACGCTAAACTAAACATGACAGCACCTTCAAGGTTCAATGTCTCTGGTGATGGAAGAATTTTGAAGATAACTGGTGTGGTACGAGCTGACAAAGGAAACTTTAGCTGCAATGCAACCAACAGAGTCGATAGTGTTGTATCATCATCAGCACAGCTTATTGTCAACTGTAAGTACATCAACAAGAAACAAACGTCACCAGTTCGTAATGCATTCGTACTCCAAAACTCATCACTGACCTCGTGCAGTTTATACAGTCGTTTCGTACTCATTCTGTCAATAATCTATTACATCACCAATCCGTACTCGATAAATATCTTTCTATATACATCCATGCACTGTCTTATTGAAAATTCGTGGGTTTTTATTCGTGGTACATTCCCGATAAAACAGATCAACCAGAATTTACCATTCAACCAAATGGAACAAAAGAAGTAAAGGAATCTGACACAGTAACATTTACCTGTGGTGTTGATGGAAAGCCTTCACCGACTATCCAGTGGCTGAAAAACAACGCTAAACTAAACATGACAGCACCTTCAAGGTTCATTGTCTCTGGTGATGGTAGCATTTTGAAGATAACTGGTGTGTTACGAAGTAACGAAGGAAACTTTAGCTGCAATGCAACCAGCAAAGTCGGTAGTGTTGTATCATCATCAGCAAAGCTTATTGTCAACTGTAAGTACATCGATAAGAAACATTCTTCAGCAGTTCGTAATGCACGCTTCGTACCCAAAAACTCTCTTGCAGTTTATACAGTCGTTTCGTATTCTTTCTGTCAATGATCTATTAACTGTGTGTATATCGAAAACAAACATTCGCCACCAGTTCATAATGCATTCGTACTCAAATACTCATCACTGACCTTTTCTATTCATTAATCATTCATACGAAAAGTGCACCTATGTACTAAATCGACTTAGAAGATTCTTTAAACTATTATCGATAACTAATAGGGATAAAATGAAGACTTTCTATTTCATCTTCCTCTAAAATAATCAACCTCGTCCTCTTGTTAACCTTTACGTTTCTACCATCATAAAGCAATCAAAGGAAAGGAAAGAAAGTGAAAAAGATTCTCTGGTCTTGGTACGCATTGCAGTTAGTGTAATACTAATGTGCATAGTACTTCACCGGCTGATCCCTAATCTTTTAGACATCGAAAACTAACATGCATGGTTAACATACCTATCTAAAACTTGTAAGCACAACAAGACGATCAGCTATTATGATTTATATCATCACCATGGCACTGAACACCACTCATCCAAATCTGCACACACATGCTTCTTCTCATTTTCAATGAATACAAGTGTACCGTGACATTATACATGCGGCCAACTTGAATAACTTTTGATAAAACAGAC
This sequence comes from Anthopleura sola, assembly GCA_023349425.1. NCBI lineage: Eukaryota > Metazoa > Cnidaria > Anthozoa > Actiniaria > Actiniidae > Anthopleura > Anthopleura sola. The sequence goes on along the minus strand of JALHLI010000007.1, from coordinate 11,374,369 downwards.
CAACCAGAATTTACCATTCAACCAAATGGAACAAAAGAAGTGAAGGAATCTGACACAGTAACATTTACCTGTGGTGTTGATGGAAAGCCTTCACCGACTATCCAGTGGCTGAAAAACAACGCTAAACTAAACATGACAGCACCTTCAAGGTTCAATGTCTCTGGTGATGGAAGAATTTTGAGGATAACTGGTGTGGTACGAAGTGACGAAGGAGACTTTAGCTGCAATGCAACCAACAAAGTCGACAGTGTTGTATCATCATCAGCACATCTTATTGTCAACTGTAAGTACATCGATAAGAAACATTCGTCATTGCAGCTCGTTATGTATTCGTACTCAAAAACTCATCACTGACATCGTGCAGTTTAAACAGTCGTTTCGTACTCATTCTGTCAATGATCTATAACATCATCAATCCGTACTCGATAAATATCTTTCTATATACATCCATGCACTGTCTTATTGAAAATTCGTGATTTTTGTGGTACATTCCCGATAAAACAGATGGACCAGAATTTACCATTCAACCAAATGGAACAAAAGAAGTGAAGGAAAACGAGAATGTAACATTTACCTGTGCTGCTGATGGAACGCCTTCACCGACTATCCAGTGGCTGAAAAACAACGCTAAACTAAACATGACAGCACCTTCAAGGTTCAATGTCTCTGGTGATGGTAGGATTTTGAAGATAACTGGTGTGGTACGAAGTGACGAAGGAAACTTTAGCTGCAATGCAATCAACAAAGTCAATAGTGTTGTATCATCATCAGCACAGCTTATTGTCAACTGTAAGTATGTCGATAAGAAACATTCATCATTGCAGTTCGTTATGCTTTCGTACTCAAAAACTATTCACTGACCTCTTTTATTCACTACTGTTTCCTACCTATGTACTAAACGGACTTAGAAAATTATTTAATCAATTATCAATAACTAATAAAACTAATATAAAGACATTCTATTTCATCTTCGATTGAAATCATCAACCTCGTTCTCGTACGCACTTCAGTTAGTGCAATACTAATGTACATAGTACTTCGGCTGATCCCTGGTTTTTACTGACTCTAATCTAGTTCTTAGGTCGCATAGACCTGTTTATGTATCTTGGCATCTTGTATCATTTTCTAGTATTGTGTATTGCATCAGGTTTTCATCATTGGTTTATCGTGCTTGTGCCTTATTTTGTTATTAAAAACAAACAGATCCACCAAGGTTCGTTCAAAGTCCCAAGGCAGCAACCTTGAGGGAAGATAGCAAGCACACACTCACGTGTATGTTCGAAGGAAAACCGCTGCCTGTCTTAAAACAAAAAGAACAGCCATCCGTTCCCACTGTGTGGTGGATGAAAAATGGAAAAGAAATGCCGACTATACCTATTGAAGGCGATGCGATAGCCATTACTTATCTCAATATTAGTGACACAACTGCATCCACCAAATTGACGTTCAATAAAATCAAACGAGATGACGAGGGACAATACTGGTGCACTGCCAAGAATAAAATTGGAAGCAACGTTTCTTCTAAAGCGAACATTACTGTTATCTGTAAGTCTTGACAACACGTACCAGTATCAAGGTGGTTAATTGTTAGATCAGATTGTAATCATGAAATAAAACCATAATATATACAGTACTAATACCGAATAATCATAAACTAATGATCAACAATTAATTAATGATGAATATCATTAACAATGATAACGATTAACAAATAGTGCCTGTCAGGCTGTAAATGATGTCGGTAATGATACATCATCTGCTGCATGGCTGATGGTCAACTTTGGGATCATGGATTTTGAGTGCTATAACATGCCCATAGAGGCAATTATGATACTTCTTTGTATCCTTTATTAGTATTATTACCCAAGTGATTATAGAAAATTGCACACGTTGATTGGTAGTGAACTTCAGACTATTTCTCTATAATCAACTACAGGTGAATATTGGACTGCGCATGCTTCGTTTGTTGATATGTGCCTCTTTCAAAACACCAAATAAATAAAAAATTTAGAAATAAATTGCTGTTTTCAAATAATCACGCCTGTAATAATACTAAAACAATAATTCACTAAAGGCAAAGTCATTATGGTTGAATATTTACCTTGACTCTGTCTTTATAAATATTCATGAATTATAATACATCTACATAAAATACTTGTTTCTGATTGGCCGATTGATTGTGAATTTTCTCTTAAACCCTGCAATTAATTAATCGCACACATCTGGGATTTTTATACTTTGTGTTGTTGTTCAGAAACGAGTATTTTATGTAAAAGGAAATACCGACCTAAGTTATCGAAGAATTAATGATAAATATCGAATACGTGTCGTATTTTTCATTAATCTTCTTGAACAGGGGTATTTCCTATACTAATCCCTTTGCCTTCTGTAAATAATTGTTAATTATTATTACTGTCAAAGTCTCTTTTTAAGACCCACTTGTTTATATTTTGTTGTAATTGTTGTCTCATCTTATTCCTCCTTCTTTGACAGAAATAAAAAAGGTTTTGGATCTAAATAAAAATATGAGTGGCAATCCAAAATGATAGCCTGAGTGAATAATGTAATAATATGATAATAATTTGAACTAAAAAATAATAACATAATTGCAACATGTCTGGAATGTTTGCTCAGAGGTTAGATTGTTAGCATGCAGGGCACTGATATCTGAACCAAAAATAATTAAATTGAGTTTCTAATTCTATTCTCTTGTGCTTTACTTATTATACTACTGTTTTTATTCCACTGTATGTTGCTCCTTTCACTTCCGTATTATGTGTTTTTGAAATGTTTAGCTGATGATTACCTTTTCTGTATTTCCTTCTTAAGATCCTCCAAAGATATTCGTATCTCCAACAAGCCAAACAGTAGTTGACACAAGCAGTGTATCCTTGACGTGTTACTTGGAAGGCAAACCAGTATCTAATGTAACCTGGTTCAAAGATGGCCACCCAATCATCCCTTCTGCTAATGACAGCAGAATATCTGTATCTCCACCCACCTCAGCCAGTAATACAAGTGCTACGATGACTATTACTAATGTGAACCGTACTGACCAAGGCAACTATTCCTGTCAGGCTGTGAACAATGTCGGTAATGATACTTCATCTGCAGCATTGCTGACAGTCAACTGTAAGTACTGAATCAATATCTTTAAGTTTGGCTTTTATAATATGCATTGGTTTCCATCATCTCAAAGATTAAACCTCGCTTACAGATCCTCCAAAGATATTCGTCTCTCCAACAAGCCAAACAGTAGTCGAGAGTAGCAGTGCAGTTTATACAGTCGTTTTGTACTCATTCTGTCAATTATCTATTACATTTCCAATCCGTACGCGACACCTATCTTTCTATATACATCCATGCACTGTCTTATTGAACATTTTTCGTGACTTTTCGTTGTACGTTCCCGATAAAACAGATAAACCAGAATTTACCATTCAACCAAATGGAACAAAAGAAGTGAAGGAAAACGAGAATGTAACATTTACCTGTGCTGTTGATGGAAAGCCTTCACCGACTATCCAGTGGCTGAAAAACAACGCTGAACTACCTGTGGCAGCACCTTCAAGGTTCAATGTCTCTGGTGATGGTAGGATTTTGAGGATAACTGGTGTGGTACGAAGTGACGAAGGATACTTTAGCTGCAATGCAACCAACAAAGTCGGTAGTGTTGTATCATCATCTGCACAGCTTATTGTCAACTGTAAGTACATCGATAAGAAACAGTCGTCACCAGTTCGTAATGCATTCGTAATCAAAAACTCATCACTGACCTCGTGCAGTTTATACAGTCGTTTCGTAATCTTTTTTTCAATGATCTATTACATCAGTAATCCTTACGCGATTTATATAATTCTGTATACATCCATGCACTGTCTTATTGAAAATCAGTCGTGATTTTTGTCGTACATTCCCGCTAAAACAGATCAACCAGAATATTCTATTCAACCAAGTGGGACAAAAGAAGTGAAGGAATCTGACACAGTAACATTTACCTGTGCTGTTGATGGAAAGCCTTCGCCGACTATACAGTGGCTGAAAAACAACGCTGAACTACCTGTGGCAGCACCTTCAAGGTTCAATGTCTCTGGTGATGGTAGGATATTGACGATAACTGGTGTGGTTCGAAAAGACGAAGGATACTTTAATTGCCATGCATCCAACAAAGTCGGTAGTGTTGTATCATCATCAGCACAGCTTATTGTCAACTGTAAGTACATCAACAAGAACATTTGTCAGCAGTTCGTAATGCATTCGTACCCAAAAACTCTCGTGCAGTTTATACAGTCGTTTCGTATTCTTTCTGTCAATGATCTATTAACTGTGTGTATATCGAAAACAAACATTCGCCACCAGTTCATAATGCATTCGTACTCAAATACTCATCACTGGCCTTTTCTATTCATTAATCATTCATACGAAAAGTGCACCTATGTACTAAATCGACTTAGAAGATTCTTTAAACTATTATCGATAACTAATAGGGCTAAAATAAAGACTTTCTATCTCATCTTCCTCTAAAATAATCAACCTCGTCCTCTTGTTAACCTTTACGTTTCTACCATCATAAAGCAATCAAAGGAAAGGAAAGAAAGTGAAAAAGATTCTCTGGTCTTAGTACGCATTGCAGTTAGTGCAATACTAATGTGCATAGCACTTCACCGGCTGATCCCTATCCTTTTAGACATCGAAAACTAACATGCGTGGTTAACATACCTATCTAAAACGTGTAAGCACAACAAGACGATCAGCTATTATGATTTATGTCATCACTATGGCACTGAACACCACTCATCCCAATCTGCACACACATGCTTCTTCTCATTTTCAATGAATACAAGTGTACCGTGACATTATACATGCGGCCAACTTGAATAACTTTTGATAAAACAGACCAACCAGAATTTACCATTCAACCAAATGGAACAAAAGAAGTGAAGGAATCTGACACAGTAACATTTACCTGTGGTGTTGATGGAAAGCCTTCACCGACTATCCAGTGGCTTAAAAACAACGCTAAACTAAACATGACAGCACCTTCAAGGTTCAATGTCTCTGGTGATGGAAGAATTTTGAGGATAACTGGTGTGGTACGAAGTGACGAAGGAGACTTTAGCTGCAATGCAACCAACAAAGTCGACAGTGTTGCATCATCATCAGCACAGCTTATTGTCAACTGTAAGTACATCGATAAGAAACATTCATCATTGCAGCTCGTTATGCATTCGTACTCCAAAACTCATCACTGACCTCGTGCAGTTTATACAGTCGTTTCGTACTCATTCTGTCAATGATCTATTACATCATCAATCCGTACGCGACAGTTATCTTTCTATATACATCCATGCACTGTCTTATTGAACATTTTTCGTGACTTTTCGTTGTACATTCCCGATAAAACAGATGAACCAGAATTTTCCATTCAACCAAATGGAACAAAAGAAGTGAAGGAAAACGAGAATGTAACATTTACCTGTGGTGTTGTTGGAAAGCCTTCACCGACTATCCAGTGGCTGAAAAACAACGCTAAACTAAACATGACAGCACCTTCAAGGTTCAATATCTCTGGTGTTGGTAGGATTTTCAAGATAACTGGTGTGATGCGAAGTGACGAAGGAAACTTTAGCTGCAATGCAACCAACAGAGTCGATAGTGTTGTATCGTCATCAGCACAGCTTATTGTCAACTGTAAGTACATCAACCAGAAACATACGTCACCAGTTCGTAATGCATTCTACTCCAAAACTCATCACTGACCTCGTGCAGTTTATACAGTCGTTTCGTACTCATTCTGTCAATGATCTATTACATCATCAATCCGTACTCGATAAATATCTTTCTATATACATCCATGCACTGTCGTATTGAAAATTCGTGGGTTTTTATTCGTGGTACATTCCCGATAAAACAGATCAACCAGAGTTTACCATTCAACCAAATGGAATAAAAGAAGTGAAGGAAAAAGAGAATGTAATATTTACCTGTGCTGTTAATGGAAAGCCTTCGCCGACTATCCAGTGGCTAAAAAACAACGCTAAACTAAACATGACAGCATCTTCAAGGTTCATTGTCTCTGGTGATGGTAGCATTTTGAACATAACGGGTGTGGTACGAAGTGACGAAGGAAACTTTAGCTGCAATGCAACCAACAAAGTCGGTAGTGTTGTATCATCATCAGCACAGCTTATTGTCAACTGTAAGTACATCAACAAGAAACATTTGTCAGCAGTTCGTAATGCATTCGTGCTCAAAAACTCATCACTGACCTCGTGCAGTTTATACAGTCGTTTTGTACTCATTCTGTCAATGATCTATTACATCATCAATCCGTACGCCACAGTTATTTTTCTTCATACATCTATGCAGTGTCTTATTGAAAATTCGTGATTTTTGTGGTACATTCCCGATAAAACAGATCAACCAGAATTTTCCATTCAACAGTAGATATGAAAGGAGAGTTCAGCGCCAGGGGCCCCCACGGGGCTGGCTAATCCTACATCAAACCAGCTCCGGAGCCAAAGGGGGGAGGTCGATTGCACCACAGTGACATGAGGATGACGTCACCTTTCTCTATGGTTATTTTTTTTCTATATCTTCTCGCGTGATATTTTGATCTGTTTGATTGGTACTCGGATTCGCCTCACTGCGACAGCCGCGTTCGATATGCAAATACTGATTAAACTTAATGCATCAAGAATTCGGACTTTTTATTTAATCTTTGGAAAAATAAATTTATATCATTCAAAAGTGTAAACATCGAAAACTGTAAACTCCTTGACGGGGAATCGAACCCCGGTCACTTGCTCTCTGTTGCTCTGCCAACTGAGCTACCGTGAGTTCTATACTTGGCTATTCTAATAAAGCTATTTTACCGTTTCCAAGTATAATCTACCTGAGAGTTTATCTAAATAATGAATGAACCGATGAGTTCTGCTGACCCAAGGTCTATTCAATTTGGCGTCCCTCAGGGTTCGATATTGGGCCCACTACTTTTCATAGTGTATATTGATGATCTGCCAGCACGCGCCATAACATCTCATTTTTATTACCAATTCTAAACGTTTGAATTTTGAATCTTCGTCTCATATGAGAATTAGAATAGCTCCTAACATATGATGAGTACATATCATAACAGTTTAGACTCTTCAAAAAAAAAAGTTTTCAAAGTTTTTAGAATAGGTATTTATGTTTAATCATTCGATTTGTATAATTAGTAACACGCCGATGACTTTTACCTCTTGCTTATGAGTTGTTGTTTTTTAGAAATCAATTTTTTTAGTTTTTTCCCAATCCATGAAACGCGCGTCAAGACCTTAGTACCACCGAAGGGGAACCCGATCTTCGCCATACATGAAGAATTGAAACAGGGGATCATGGCATGCTCGAAAATTGCTGAGCTTTTTGTTTATTCTTTTTCAGATCACCGGTTCTGACCGGTTTTGGATCGGTCGGCTGTTATATTAGTACATTTAATTTATGTACTTATAAATACATAACTTTATTGCTTTTGCCCTCTTATTTCATTACTACCGATACTCTGATGTAAGAAACGCAGGGATTTTTTTTTTATAAACTTTTATTACTATAACTAAACAAACTCGATATACAAATTCAACAAATTCAATGATGTTGTTTCAATGTCAGCCCTTGTGGCTTTAAACAAAAGAAATGGTTTTTGTATAATTAAGGAAACCAATCATCCGATTTATTGAATCTTGATAACATAGACTCATGCTGTTGGTTAAGTTTATCAGCATTTACGTTTGTCCTTTATAATCCAAGTAGGAGTAGATCTTATATCATTTCTTGTTCTCCAATTTTATGACCATTTACTTTCTCGTTGTAAAGATAATTAATCTAACAAAAGCAGATAGAAGCACTAACCACAAGAATCATCTCGGATTGAAAATATTTTTTCTAACAAGGTTTCTCCGGTCAAGAAAAGAAAATAGAAAAAACTGATTTTAGAAACTCTTATTAACCTCTTTTAGGCTGTATGGTAAAAAATAACAGCTGAGTATAAAAATACGCAAAGTTTTGGGATTTGTTTACACCAGTAAGTTCAATGAATATCTTGTGGCTGTTATTGACTCGAAAGTGTATACTATTTTCAAAAGCCACACACACTTTTATTTATGATTCTTGATTTATTTCATCTACCTATTTTTGTAACTATTATCATCACTAGCATTTTTCCTTGTGTAATATCTCCTTTATTAATGTGTGTAAACCCAATAAATGTCTAATGTCTAAATGATTCAGATAATAGGGCAGTAAGTTGTCAAAGTCTGAGCGAAAGGACATTTTAAGCTAGTCAATTAAAATTGTCCGCCTCTTCTCTCTGTCCCGGTTTTTAGTGTTGTAAAATATGAAGGGAAGGACAATCGGAGTCAAGAAATCTCAAAAAATGTCCCGCTCTTCGTTCTGTCCCGGTTTTTAGTGTTGTAAAATATGAAGGGAAGGACAATCGGAGTCAAGAAATCTCAAAAAATGTCCCGCTCTTCGTTCTGTCCCGGTTTTTAGTGTTGTAAAATATGAAGGGAAGGACAATTTTCACTCAAAAATGTCCCGATGTCCTTGTTATAGGACTAAAAATGTCCCGGTTTTTAGTACTCTAATGACCCGAAAATTGTAATCCATTTAAGAAGTGTGTTTATTTTACGAATACAAACTGACAAAAGTGATAATGTCGCGACACTCTTAAGTGGCAATTAAGATATTGAGCCATCGAACCGTGAATGGTATTACCATGGTAACTTTCTTCTCTGCTGCTTTTATAGTACAGGAGTTAAGCTTTATATAACATTTTTCCCACGCGCTGATACTAAGTTCGGAAACCATGAGGTAGCTAGAGTATATAGCGAGATATTATTTCAATCACCTACTAATGATTTCAAAGCAATTTTTTAATGTATTTTATTTATTGACTCAGTACTCTTTACAAGAAATCTGCAGAGAATGAATCATGCAGTGTTTTAGTTCTTCTAAATTTCCAGTCAATCGGACACTCCGTAGAATCTGACACCAGATATGATGTTCGCTTTCATCCTTGCTGCACAGCAATGGTGAGACTGGAAAAGGGAACCCATAACATTCCATGATGTAGGTGTATAAGAGACGAACCATTCTTCCATTCCCATCTCCAAAGGGATGTAATTCTAAGATCTTGTAGATCAACCAGGCAGTCAGGTGAACTAAGTCTTCTAAAGCTTTCCTACTGTCCACAGTTCGAATACGATTTAGAGTAAACCAACGACTATTATACTTGTCAATCAACATCTGCATGACTTCTTCCATATCCAAAGGATTGGGGTAACGGTGAAGCACTCCTTCAAACTCTACCACCCGACTTCTGGCACTATACTTTCCAACCGTGCATAGATGACTGCGATGGTCCACGAGGATCCTGTGAACTTCCACTATAACATTGTTGTCTAACAATCCAGCATCGTCACATTGACTCAATTCGTTAAGATACTGATAGGCCTTGACGAACCCCAGGGTGTCTTGATACTCTAAAGTTGTATTGTCTCTAGATCTGCCGTGAAGTACTTGCTCAACTACTAACTCATCGACCGTCCCCAGATGTTCTTGACTCATAGAACGACAGACGTAATGCTTGAAAAGTTCCTGATGTAGTTGTGGTTTGGTACGAGTTCGCTTTCTCCAAAAAAGATGCAATTCATCCATCTTAGTATATCTCATTCAGTTTGTTCGGGGAAGTGGTCTCAAATCTTCTTATTAACAGCGGTTTTAGTCTTTGTTTTCTTGAATACGTTTTGGGTTACAAGTTGAGCTAGCACAGAACCTAGTCGCACCTTGATTCGTTTTCTTTTTATATCCTTAGATTTTGGTCTGTTTTTACTCTTATTGATTTTCTCGATACTGTGTGTGGTGCAGTGGCAACAGCAATAAGAGAAAATATCTAACCCTTGAGGTTTTATATCCTTTTTATAAGGTAGATGATATTTTAATTTCAGGTTTCGCCTTAGTTTCCTTTTCCTATCTTTGTTTTCTATCTTTGTCCTATCTTTGTTTTGAGTCATTATACGAACCATATCTTTCATATTTCTTTCTCTCCTGGTTACGAGAGGTTTAGGATGTTTCCACTTTGAAAGATTCATGATCAAATGAAATCTAGTTAAACATATGGGCTTCTTATCAACCCTACAGCTTTAGTTTATGCCATTAGGGGAAAAAAGGTTTTGAAAATTTACTCAAAGAATTATCGTTCTTGAAAAACGGTTTAAAAAGAAATCTAATAAGATAATAATCGCAAAATCATTTGTCTTATTGGAGTAAGATCAAAAAATGCATATGAAAAACAAGAGCTTATTTTTATAAAAAGTAACAAATACAGACAAGACAAAAAAAAAAAGTAACAAATACAGAAACGACAAAAAAAAAAACGTACAAGAGATAAAATAGGAATAAAAAGTAGAAAGAAAAGAAAATGACCTCGTTAAGTAAGATGGGAGGGCCAGTAGGGCCAGTAGGACTACTACGAAGAGAAAACCTCTAAGAACGAAAGAAAAAGAACTTACTAAGTAATGATGGGAGGGCCAGTAGTTCTACTCCTTTCCCTCAAAGTCCCAAATCAAGGACAAGACAAAGTTTTAGTCACATCATTTTAATAGACTTCAATAAATGATATTTACATATATGACTATTTCATTATATATGAATCTATTTATACTGTTTCAATCTTATGATGTCCATAGGCTAAGGTGGTCACGCCATCATCTAGTATATACCGTTTGTCATCATAAGGACTAAGGCCTATCTTATTCATATCAATGGTATAAAGTTGGTGTTTATAACTACGTAGTTGTTTCATGTTATTAATGGTTCGTTTTTTCTCAAACAAACAACCTCTATAGTGGGCGTGTCGTATGTCCCGTTTCGTGACATGTTTGCTGATTCCTTTGGCGGTCTTTTTCTCTACCTCGCGATCCCCTTCATGGTACAAGAGGGAGTACATCTTTGGGCGTAGACCCACGAACTCTTCGATGGGTATTCCATGAGTCTCATCTTTCATTTTCCCCAGGACTTTCTTGTTCCTCATACTGTGTAAGAAGTGGTCTCTAGGGTACTCGGATGTGTCAAATAGGTCGAGGTCCTGGTACATGTCTTGGTAAATGTCCTCCGTCTTGATCTCGTAACACAGGGAATCCGTGTCGGTGAACAGGAGGGTGGCTCGGTTGTTAAATTTTCGCTTGATGTAGATGTAATGGAAATCATACATCAAGACTTTGGACAGGTCCAAAATGCAAAAACCCACGTAGATGGGTCGGTTGAGGTATAGGGAGGGTTTCCTCATATTGACTGCCACCAAGTTCTCATCGAAGATGCGAAAGTAGTCAAACAGCGGTGATGCAGTCAGTTTCTTGAGTTGTTTCTCTGTGTTGACGAGTTTCACGTTGACTCGTTTTCTCAAGTTCTCCATGGTCTTACCAAAGACACTGTTGTTCATGAGTTTGAAAAAATCTTTTTCAAAGTCATTGCGTGCGTGTTTTCTCTTTTCTGTGTTGAAATCAATGTAGGTCTTGAGCCAGGGTGACTGGGCAAACCTGAGAACACGGTGAATCTTAGTCAGTCTCATGCCCAGTTCCAAATACTGTTGTAGGTTGCGGTAATGCAGCACATAGTGGTGCTTGTCATGGAGGTTGGGTACTAGTTTCTGTGCGGGAAGGTAGTCCATTTCAAGTTCCTCCATGAGTTTCTCACAGTAGGGGGACAGCCACTCTCTTGGGACTTTAACCTTCTCAGGGGCTAGTGGATAATCATTGTGGAGGTCATGCAGTTCCTCAGGGTACTCGAGATCGACTTCCAATACGTACCCCTCTTCACTATCATCTGCCACACCCATCACATCAAACTCTGCTATTTCATCTTCAGACAGGAATGTAAAGTCGTGGGTGGGGAGGTGTTGACTCATCGCCCATCCTATAATTAAAAAATAAATAAATAAATAAATAAAATGAAAAAAAAAAAAATTATTATAACACCACTGTTACATGATAATCAATATTATATTAGAGTTGACCTAAAACGAAAGTAATACGACTTACCATACAAGTTGTTCGCATCCAAATCGATAACGTGACTTGTCTCCTGCGTGGGGTCATAGCCCTCAACATAGGGGTTGTTGGCCTTGCTGTAGCGATGACTGATCATTGATATTCCACCTCTTAATCCCTCCTCCACGAACAAGTACATGTCAGGGTCGGTTAACAGTTCAAGTTCCACAGCAGTCATCTTCAGACAAGCAGACCAAGCCAATCCTGGACTAGTATAAAAGTGGCCTGGGTCGAGTTGGTAATACTCCAGGCAGACGTCCCTAAAGTTCTCAAAAACGTCTGCTAGTAGTAGGACATCGGATTTCAAATATAAATCATGGTAGTCACCTAGGTTCTCGCAATGAAAAGTCTGAAACACCTGCTGCGCATGCACATAATCACTTTCAGAAATAGTACTGTCCGTCAGCGAACTGTAAAAGTGATCAATGGTGGGCAAACAGGGTTCTTCAAACTTCTCGAAACTGTTCATGTACTCATAAGGGTACACCCCTTTCCTCAACAGGAGAGGGACTTTATCCTGCTCTACATACTTTTTCACTATCCTAAAATTATCATCCCCTTCTTTGCTTAAGTTATTGACTAGGCGTTCTAAGGAAATGTTCAAAAACTGCAAGGAATCAATAAACACTAAGTTCCCTACTGTGAAGGAAATGTATTTCTCTGTGTTGTTGGGAATGCATGAAATCTTTTCTGAATTGAGTTTTCCTAACCCTTGCATAATCAAATGGCTGTCATATCCACGGAGGTTGTGCAGGACCACAGGTATCTTTCCGGTAAACTTGTAGTTCAAGTTACACTCATTGTGGGCTGGGCCTCTATATTTACCTGTCATGTGACAGTGATCGCGCACTCGATCTGCACCGAGGGGACCCCCGCAGATATGACAGTCACTAGCATCTTGAAATGCTTGCTCTTCATTTTCAGTAATGTCCATAGGCACTACCATCTTTAAAAGTTTGGAAATCTGTCTTTCCTCTTGTAATAAACAGCCTAAAAACTTATCTACCGCATCCACGCCACGATACAAGACAGGGGGGTGACAAAAGTCTTCGACTGTTGACACAATGGTGTAACAAAAACCACTTGGTTGGTGGTTTTGTATTTTTTGGGTACCACTGACGTCCGCATCCAAAGGTGGGGTTTCGCATCTAACCAAGATGGACTCAAAGTCGGCATAGATGATGAAAGGGACTTTGAGTTGCTTTGACACATCCTTGTATGTGAGGGTCGTCTGGTCTTCATCCGGAAGTTTGATTTTCTGGGGACCGTGGTGTTTGCAGTGAGGTTCGTGAGCCTCTAGCAAATCCTGCCGGGAGAAGCCATGCAAACAGTATTCACAATGGTATGATTCGCCATTATGTCTAGTCAGACTGTTCAATAACCTGCTAAGATTTCTAATCAAGCAGTAGTGGCGGCGTGTATCTTGGGAGTATAGGAGTAAGTTGGCGTGCAGTTCTTTCTTCTCTTTGGTAATGTATAGGGGAAAAAGTTCATTATCTTCATACCCGAACACGTTGATGCTGATCGTGGGGTTTTGCCTTTCAAATTTCTTCACTTGGTTGATCTTGACAGGGTACTCGATGCCTTCCATATTTAATTCTGATTCGTACCTTGTGTAATTGTTGATACGGCTGGGGTGATTTCGTCTGTCCACAGAATGCCTGGCTGCTAGGATGGACCATAAAAAACATTTTTCATCCTCATTCATTATATTGACAATGGCTTTCTTATCCTTCAACTGCTTGGGAAGTGGTAAATAGCTAGCCCCCTTGAGAGGGGTGTAAGTGGCCACACCCAGTTCGAGTTGTAGTACTTGTTCCAAACGCCACCCTGAGCCCTCTCGTTGGAATTCTAGGAAGGAATTCTTGATTTTCTCCACTGCTTGATCGTAGTTCTTTTCAATCTCCGTTTCATTTACGGCTGTCATGCAAACACTCCTAAAATGAGGTTCTGAAGTTTGGTCTTCACCATCGGGGCTTGACTTGACCATCTTTACTTTCACACACAAGAACCATTTAATACCACGACGTTTTTGAAGTTGTGTTTTTAATTGCTTGATTATAGTTTTCTTTTTGCCTCCTAAGGTCAGTAGTAGGTCATATTTTTCACGCTTGTGGGGTTTGTACTTTAACATTCTTACATTTCCACCCAGTGCGCATTCTTCGGTTGACTTACCCTCTCCTTCCTGTTGAATCTGTGGGTAGAAAAAAGGAATAAACGAACGAATGAATAAATAAAAGTATAAATAAAAGTAAGTAAGTAAGTAAGTAAGTAAGTAAGTAAGTAAGTTTCCTATCTGTTACACATGTAGAGTACAAATATAAACCAGCGTACCTCATCATCACCCAGGATCGGTCCATCATACTCCTCATACATTTCCTCAGGGATGTTAGCCAACTAAAATAGGAGTAAATACAATTAGCACACACTCGAGTGGTTATGGGGTTCCTGTGATATTTTATAAAGGTTGTGGGATCCCTGTGTTGTTTGAAATGAAGTATATCTAGACTATAGTGACTATAGTTAGAAATAACTAAGCTATACGCATAAAGTTGTGCGTAATTGTGCAGTAACGAATGGGAGGGAGGAAAACAAAAAGCGAAACTGTGTAAATACCTCAAAGGCAATCAATTCCTCGTCGGAAAGTTTCTGTTTCTTTCCTGGTGTGTTCTCATCTGGTTCTTCCAGCTTTCGCTTGGGTGACGTTCCACCTTTACAGGTTTGATCATGTTTCTTGAGTTCGTACTTTTCTCTAAATCGCATGCCACAATCATCACAAGTGTGTTTAAGGTTCAGATGTACACTATTTCGATGTCGGTCTAGGTTTCTTTTGTGCCCGTATTCTTTAGGGCATTCAGGGCATCTGAAGACATGTGCTTCATCGTAAACGTGATGGCTCATGGTTTCTCGTACACCGGTGAATCTTTCTTTCTTTTAGTCGTTCTTGATGCAGGCCCTGGAGGCTGTGAGTGATGACTGACAATGTTGAGCCCCGTCTTATAGCCATGGTGGTGCAAAAAGTACATGTCATATACTAAAAATAACATGAGCAGGAGAAGATCCACAACACAGAAAATCACTCGAGCGAAAAGGTAACCAACTAATACCAATTTAGTCATGACTCATAAACAACCAAGAAATAACCATGATGTCAGACATAAAGAATGAGCGGTATCATCAAAAACAAAACAAAAACCGGGACATTTTTAGTCCTATAACAAGGACATCGGGACATTTTTGAGTGAAAATTGTCCTTCCCTTCATATTTTACAACACTAAAAACCGGGACAGAACGAAGAGCGGGACATTTTTTGAGATTTCTTGACTCCGATTGTCCTTCCCTTCATATTTTACAACACTAAAAACCGGGACAGAACGAAGAGCGGGACATTTTTTGAGATTTCTTGACTCCGATTGTCCTTCCCTTCATATTTTACAACACTAAAAACCGGGACAGAGAGAAGAGGCGGACAATTTTAATTGACTAGCTTAAAATGTCCTTTCGCTCAGACTTTGACAACTTACTGCCCTATTATCTGAATCATTTAGACATTAGACATTTATTGGGTTTACACACATTAATAAAGGAGATATTACACAAGGAAAAATGCTAGTGATGATAATAGTTACAAAAATAGGTAGATGAAATAAATCAAGAATCATAAATAAAAGTGTGTGTGGCTTTTGAAAATAGTATACACTTTCGAGTCAATAACAGCCACAAGATATTCATTGAACTTACTGGTGTAAACAAATCCCAAAACTTTGCGTATTTTTATACTCAGCTGTTATTTTTTACCATACAGCCTAAAAGAGGTTAATAAGAGTTTCTAAAATCAGTTTTTTCTATTTTCTTTTCTTGACCGGAGAAACCTTGTTAGAAAAAATATTTTCAATCCGAGATGATTCTTGTGGTTAGTGCTTCTATCTGCTTTTGTTAGATTAATTATCTTTACAACGAGAAAGTAAATGGTCATAAAATTGGAGAACAAGAAATGATATAAGATCTACTCCTACTTGGATTATAAAGGACAAACGTAAATGCTGATAAACTTAACCAACAGCATGAGTCTATGTTATCAAGATTCAATAAATCGGATGATTGGTTTCCTTAATTATACAAAAACCATTTCTTTTGTTTAAAGCCACAAGGGCTGACATTGAAACAACATCATTGAATTTGTTGAATTTGTATATCGAGTTTGTTTAGTTATAGTAATAAAAGTTTATAAAAAAAAAATCCCTGCGTTTCTTACATCAGAGTATCGGTAGTAATGAAATAAGAGGGCAAAAGCAATAAAGTTATGTATTTATAAGTACATAAATTAAATGTACTAATATAACAGCCGACCGATCCAAAACCGGTCAGAACCGGTGATCTGAAAAAGAATAAACAAAAAGCTCAGCAATTTTCGAGCATGCCATGATCCCCTGTTTCAATTCTTCATGTATGGCGAAGATCGGGTTCCCCTTCGGTGGTACTAAGGTCTTGACGCGCGTTTCATGGATTGGGAAAAAACTAAAAAAATTGATTTCTAAAAAACAACAACTCATAAGCAAGAGGTAAAAGTCATCGGCGTGTTACTAATTATACAAATCGAATGATTAAACATAAATACCTATTCTAAAAACTTTGAAAACTTTTTTTTTTGAAGAGTCTAAACTGTTATGATATGTACTCATCATATGTTAGGAGCTATTCTAATTCTCATATGAGACGAAGATTCAAAATTCAAACGTTTAGAATTGGTAATAAAAATGAGATGTTATGGCGCGTGCTGGCAGATCATCAATATACACTATGAAAAGTAGTGGGCCCAATATCGAACCCTGAGGGACGCCAAATTGAATAGACCTTGGGTCAGCAGAACTCATCGGTTCATTCATTATTTAGATAAACTCTCAGGTAGATTATACTTGGAAACGGTAAAATAGCTTTATTAGAATAGCCAAGTATAGAACTCACGGTAGCTCAGTTGGCAGAGCAACAGAGAGCAAGTGACCGGGGTTCGATTCCCCGTCAAGGAGTTTACAGTTTTCGATGTTTACACTTTTGAATGATATAAATTTATTTTTCCAAAGATTAAATAAAAAGTCCGAATTCTTGATGCATTAAGTTTAATCAGTATTTGCATATCGAACGCGGCTGTCGCAGTGAGGCGAATCCGAGTACCAATCAAACAGATCAAAATATCACGCGAGAAGATATAGAAAAAAAATAACCATAGAGAAAGGTGACGTCATCCTCATGTCACTGTGGTGCAATCGACCTCCCCCCTTTGGCTCCGGAGCTGGTTTGATGTAGGATTAGCCAGCCCCGTGGGGGCCCCTGGCGCTGAACTCTCCTTTCATATCTACTTTCAACCAAGTGGAACAAAAGAAGTGAAGGAAAACGAGAATGTAACATTTACCTGTGCTGCTGATGGAACGCCTTCGCCGACTATCCAGTGGCTGAAAAACAACGCTAAACTAAACATGACAGCACCTTCAAGTTTCATTGTCTCTGGTGATGGTAGGATTTTGAGGATAACTGGTGTGGTACGAAGTGACGAAGGAAAGTTTAGCTGCAATGCAACCAACAAAGTCGATAGTGTTGTATCATCATCAGCACAGCTTATTGTCAACTGTAAGTACACGAGGAGTCGTTCCGATCCTATCAGCTCCTTTGAGCTCAGTACGACTTACCATGACTAAGACTGCCGGACTTTGTCTTGTTTTGTCACAACGTTTTCGCTTCACCAACTTTTGGTTGTTTTCAATCGATACTGATTAATCTTATAGTAGATTTTTTCTTAGCTTGTTTAGTTCTAGTGTTCTGGTTTTTACTGACTCTAATCTAGTAATTAGGTCGCATACACCTGTTTATGTATCTTGGCATCTTGTATCATTTTCTAGTATTGTGTACTACATCAGTTTTTCATCATTGCTTCATCGTGCTTGTGCCTTATTTTGTTATTAAAAACAAACAGATCCACCAAGGTTTGTTCAAAGTCCCAAGGCAGCAACCTTGAGGGAAGGTAGCAATCACACACTCACGTGTATGTTCGTGGGAAAACCGCTGCCTGTCTTGAAAGACAAAGAACAGCCATCCGTTCCCACTGTGTGGTGGATGAAAAATGGAAAAGAAATGCCCATACCCAGTGAAGGCGATGCAATAGCCATTACTTATCTCAATATTAGTGACACAACTGCATCCACCAAATTGACGTTCAATAAAATCAAACGAGATGACGAGGGACAATACTGGTGCACTTCCAAGAATAAAATTGGAAGCAAAGTTTCTTCTAAAGCGAACATCACTGTTATCTGTAAGTCTTGACAACACGTATCAGTATCAAGGTGGTTAATTGTTAGATCAGATTGTAATCATGAAATAAAACCATAATATATCCAGTACTAATAACGAATAATCATAAACTAATTATCAACAATTAATAAATGATAAATATCATTAAAAATGATAATGATCAACAAATAGTGCCTGTCAGGCTGTAAATGATGTCGGTAATGATACATCATCAGCTGCATGGCTGATGGTCAACTTTGGGATCATGGATTTTGAGTGCTATAACATGCCCATAGAGGCAATTATGATACTTCTTTGTATCCTTTATTAGTATTATTACCCAAGTGATTATAGAAAATTGCACATGTTGATTGGTAGTGAACTTCAGACTATTTCTCTATAATCACCTACAGGTGAATATTGGACTGTGCATGCTTCGTTTGTTGATATGTGCCTCTTTCAAAACACCAAATAAATAAAAATTTTAGAAATAAATTGCTGTTTTCAAATAATCACGCCTGTAATAATACTAAAACAATAATTCACTAAAGGCAAAGTCATTATGGGTGAATATTTACCTTGACTCTGTCTTTATAAATATTCATGAATTATAATACATCTACATAAAATACTTGTTTCTGATTGGCCGATTGATTTCGAATTTTCTCTTAAACCCTGCAATTAATTAATCGCACACATCTGGGAACTTTATACTTTGTGTTGTTGTTCAGAAACGAGTATTTTATGTAAAAGGAAATACCGACCTAAGTTATCAATGAAATTAATGAAAAATATCGAATACGTGTCGTATTTTTCATTAATCTTCTTGAACAGGGGTATTTCCTATACTAATCCCTTTGCCTTCTGTAAATAATTGTTAATTATTATTACTGTCAAAGTCTCTTTTTAAGTCCCACTTGTTTATATTTTGTTGTAATTGTTGTCTCATCTTATTCCTCCTTCTTTGACAGAAATAAAAAAGGTTTTGGATCTAAATAAAAATATGAGTGGCAATCCAAAATGATAGCCTGAGTGAATAATGTAATAATATGATAATAATTTGAACTAAAAAATAATAACATAATTGCAACATGTCTGGAATGTTTGCTCATAGGTTAGATTGTTTGCATGCAGGGCACTGATATCTGAACCAAAAAGAATTAAATTGAGTTTCTAATTCTATTCTCTTGTGCTTTACTTATTGTACTACTGTTTTTATTCCACTGTATGTTGCTCCTTTCACTTCTGTATTATGTGTTTTTGAAATGTTTAGCTGATGATTACCTTTTCTGTATTTCTTTCTTAAGATCCTCCAAAGATATTGGTCTCTCCAACAAGTCAAACAGTAGTCGAGAGTAGCAGTGCATCCCTGACGTGTTACTTGGAAGGCAAACCAGTATCTACTGTAACCTGGTTCAAAGATGGTAGCCAAATCATGCCTGCTAATGACAACAGAATATCTGTATCTCTACCCACCTCAGTCAGTAATACAAGTGCTACGATGACTATTACTAATGTGAACCGTACTTACGAGGGCACCTATTCCTGTCAGGCTGTGAACAATGTTGGTAATGATACTTCATCTACAGCATTGCTGACAGTCATCTGTAAGTACTGAATCAATATCTTAAAGTTTGGCTTTTATAATATGCATTGGTTTCCATCATCTCAAAGATTAAACCTCGCTAACAGATCCTCCAAAGATATTCGTCTCTCCAACAAGCCAAATAGTAGTCGAGAGTAGCAGTGCAGTGTATACAGTCGTTTAATTTGTACTCATTCTTTCAATTATCTATTACTGTGTAACATTTCCAATCCGTACGCGACATCTATATTTCTATATACATCCATGCACTGTCTTATTGAAAATTTTTCGTGACTTTTTGTTGTACATTCCCGATAAAACAGATGGACCAGAATTTACCATTCAACCAAATGGTACAAAAGAAGTAAAGGAAAATGACACAGTAACATTTACCTGTGGTGTTGATGGAAAGCCTTCACCGACTATCCAGTGGCTGAAAAACAACGCTAATCTAAACATGACAGCACCTTCAAGGTTCAATGTCTCTGGTGATGGTAGGATTTTGAACATAACTGGTGTGGTTCGAAGTGACGAAGGACACTTTAGCTGCAAAGCTACCAACAAAGTCGGTAGTGTTGTATCATCATCAGCACAGCTTATTGTCAATTGTAAGTACATCGATAACAAACATTCTTCACCAGTTCCTAATGCATTCGTGCTCAAAATCTCATCACTGACCTTGTGCAGTTTATACAGTCGTTTTGTACTCATTCAGTCAATGATCTATTACATCATCAATCCGTACGCGACAGTTATCTTTCTATATACATCCATGCACTGTCTTATTGAAATTTCGTGATTTTTGTGGTACATTCCCGCTGAAACAGATCAACCAGAATTTACCATTCAACCAAATGGGACAAAAGAAGTGAAGGAAAATGACACAGTAACATTTACCTGTGCTGTTGATGGAAAGCCTTCACCGACTATCCAGTGGCTGAAAAACAACGCTAATCTAAACACGACAGCACCTTCAAGGTTCAATGTCTCTGGTGATGGTAGGATTTTGAGGATAACTGGTGTGGCACGAAGTGACGAAGGAAACTTTAGCTGCAATGCAGCCAACAAAGTCGATAGTGTTGTATCATCATCAGCACAGCTTATTGTCAACTGTAAGTACATCAAACAAGAAACCGTACGTCATACGTCAGCAGTTCGTAAAGCATTTGTACTCAAAAACTCATCACTGACCTCGTGCAGTTTATACAGTCGTTTAATTTGTACTCTTTCTGTCATTGATCTATCACATCACCAACTCGTACGCGATATGTGTTATTCTATATACATCCATGCAGTATCTTATCGCAAATTCTTCGTGACGTTTTTGTGGTACATTCCCGATAAATCAGATAAACCAGAAGTTACCATTCAACCAAATGGGACAAAAGAAGTGAAGGAATCTGACACAGTAACATTTACCTGTGGTGTTGATGGGAAGCCTTCACCGACTATCCAGTGGCTGAAAAACAACGCTAAACTAAACATGACAGCACCTTCAAGGTTCAATGTCTCTGGTGATGGTAGGATTTTGAAGATAACTGGTGTGGTACAAAGTGACGAAGGAAACTTTAGCTGCAGTGCAACCAACAAAGTCGGTAGTGTTTTATCATCATCAGCACAGCTTATTGTCAACTGTAAGTACACGAGGAGTCGTTCCGATCCTATCAGCTCCTTTGAGCTCAGTACGACTTACCATGACTAAGACTGCCGGACTTTGTCTTGTTTTGTCACAACGTATTCGCTTCACCGACTTTTGGTTGTTTTCAATCGATACTGATTAATCTTATAGTAGATTTTTTCTTAGCTTGTTTAGTTCTAGTGTTCTGGTTTTTACTGACTCTAATCTAGTAATTAGGTCGCATACACCTGTTTATGTATCTTGGCATCTTGTATCATTTTCTAGTATTGTGTACTACATCAGTTTTTCATCATTGCTTCATCGTGCTTGTGCCTTATTTTGTTATTAAAAACAAACAGATCCACCAAGGTTCGTTCAAAGTCCCAAGGCAGCAACCTTGAGGGAAGGTAGCAATCACACACTCACGTGTATGTTCGTGGGAAAACCGCTGCCTGTCTTGAAAGACAAAGAACAGCCATCCGTTCCCACTGTGTGGTGGATGAAAAATGGAAAAGAAATGCCCATACCCAGTGAAGGCGATGCAATAGCCATTACTTATCTCAATATTAGTGACACAACTGCATCCACCAAATTGACGTTCAATAAAATCAAACGAGATGACGAGGGACAATACTGGTGCACTGCCAAGAATAAAATTGGAAGCAAAGTTTCTTCTAAAGCGAACATCACTGTTATCTGTAAGTCTTGACAACACGTATCAGTATCAAGGTGGTTAATTGTTAGATCAGATTGTAATCATGAAATAAAACCATAATATATCCAGTACTAATAACGAATAATCATAAACTAATGATCAACAATATATAATAATCAAACTAATGATCAACAATTAATCAATGATCACCATCATTATTAATAACTACGGTAATGATACTTCATCTGCAGCATTGCTGACAGTCAAGTGTAACTGAGTAACAAGCAATCATGGTATTTTGATTTGCAAAAGAGGTTTAAGACACGTTCAACATTTTCCTTGCAGATGGTGTAACCATTTTTGTCCATCCAAGAGCCCAGACAAACAATGAAGGAGAATCGGCGACATTGACGTGTGAAATGGAAGGCAAACCTGCTCCCGTTGTAACCTGGCTTAAAAACGGCAACCCATTGACTGTAGAGACGAATAGGATGAGCGTCACTCAACCCACTACACACAACAGGACGGCTGTTTCTCTGACTATCACTGACTTGAAGAGAACAGATGGGGCTAGTTACAGCTGTAACGTGAATAACAGTTATGGTGAACAGAATTCTACTGCTGCTCTATTGACTGTCAATTGTAAGTGATTGTTAATTTTGAAATTTTTTTCGTGTGAATGCATGGTACCATGGAGTGTGGTTGCTCTCGTATGGTTTGCTTTCTGAATTAATGAGGTGTGTTACGTTTTTTACTCGTACGAAGTCCTCGGTTTCTTAAAAAAAACTTCACATTATGCATCATTTCATTCTTTTATCCATCTTTTGATGCATATATCAAAATTCGAATTCAAATAAAGTTTATTGCATGGTATCGCTATTCTCCTATAAGTTTGATCGGGAGAGAGCCGCCAATATAGTTTTGTATTGCGATACAAAACTTATTGCTATTTTGAGTTGCCAATACGGGTTATATTGACGGCGTCGGGAGAAAATATATTCGGTATATACCTTCGTCGCTTCGCGAATACGGCCAATACGGAATATATTTTCTCCCAACTAACCACCAATATATACCCGTATCAAAATCGCAATAAGTTAAAAAGTATTGTATTGTATCCAAGCATATATACAATTTGTCTGCGCATGCGCCAGATTTGAACCACAGGCTTCCCAAGATTTAATTCTGCGGTTTTTGAAACACTTTTTAAATCGTCATAACAGTTAAAAAAATTATTAATTATATTTTGCTTTGTCGTTTATTTGTAATTTTGAGACTTTTTTGGTTCCATATTGCTTTCTGTCCGGCGTAGCACCCCTTTTGGGCGGAGCATTCCCGTATAGTCCATTATAGGATGTACCCTCCCCCCCCCCCCCCCCCCCCCGGACCACTCTTTAGCTCTAACAAACCACACATAACAAAACTACGTTGAATAAAGGAAGGGATCATGAATAAAAATAGCTGCTGGGGGGCGAGTTACAAAGCAAAGTTTTCTACAAATTTATTCTGACAAAGCCTTAAGTTAGAAAAACAATATGGAAACCACAATATTGGACTAAAACTTACTTTGAAAGAAAGCTATTTCAAACAGTGCAAAAGCTGATGACAAGATATCCAAATATGAATAATTAAGCTAGCTTTTGCCAGAGAATTGAAAGCATAATGTGTTCGTAATATTGCATACAAAGGAATCTGTTGTGATAGCACGTGAGAATGCACAGAGTGATTAGCATGCACGGACTCATTAGTATGCAAAAATGTTGTAGTTGAGAATTCAGAGAGTTCAGCGCTCGTGAATAAATACAAGGATCCAGAAAGGTCCGTTCCACACCGAATCCTGAGTTAACATTTATTTCTGAATATCTGGCTAAGAATACAACAGATATTTTTGGCGACGAGGATGGGATTCACCGCAGAAAGATTTTTCTAGAGGATTTATCCAGAGGAGCGCCGTTAAGCGCCGTTGTTACACTGGACAAAAATCAAGCACTGGAACGGATATTTTTACAAGCATGGCGACCGAAAAATTGGTAGAGCTTTTACAGCTACAGCTTGAGCAACAGAAGGCATACATGTCGACTCAAGAAGCAAGACACCAAGACCAAATGGAAGCAATAATTTCCATGTTCAAGAAAACCTCTGAGAGTGGCGAAACAGCGACACGTGTTACAGCACTGCCGAATTTCCCAGCCTTTGATTCTGCTTCGGAATTATGGTTAGACTACCTTGCTCGCTTCGAAACTTACGTCGAAGCACATTCAGTAGCAGAAGAGAAGAAAGCTCACGTTTTTCTCACAAACCAAACACCGGTGGTCTACAAACTACTGTCGAATCTCGCTGGTCAACAAGAGCCCCCGAAGGATGTAAATCATCTCAGCTTCCACGAGATATCGAAATTCATGATGGATCAATTCCACCCTAAACGCTTCATCGTACGGGAACGTTACAAATTTTGGAGCAATATCAACAGAAAGCCTGGAGAAACAATTCAGGAACTAGTGGCTCGTATACGCCAAGACGCCATTACATGTGATTTTCCTTCAATCACAAATCCACTGGATGAAGCTATGCGTACAAGATTTATTTGCTCCGTGAATAATGAAGCCGTCCTGAAAGCATTGTTCAAAGTCAAGGACAATGAGCTAACTTTTGCAAAAGCTATTGAAATAGCACAGGAAACTGAGGATGCGGCAAAAGTTGCAAAGGAAACAGTGTACGGAAGCAAAGCTGCAAGTTCAACAACTACAGTCTACAAAATAGATCGAAATGTAAAAGAAAACAAGGGATCCCAACACTCTACATTCAAGTGCATAAGGTGTGGTCAACCTGGTCACAAGCCATCGGAATGTAAATACAAGAGCACCAAGTGTCACTATTGCGAAAAAATAGGGCACTTGGAGAAAGCTTGCTTAAAGAAAAAGAAAGAGTCAGAGGATTTGAAGAATTCCAAGAAGAGCAAGACCAAGAAGATCAATTCTGTCTTACTGGTGCCCAATCAGCAGGATGTTAAGAAGGTCCCAGAGCTTCAAGTTCCAATCAAATTGGACGGTCAGCACCTGGTGAATTTTGAAGTAGATACTGGAGCTGCTGAAAATTTTCTAGGAGAAAATGTCTGGAAGGACCTCGGAAAACCTAAACTACAGGACTCTGGGCGTCGTTTTGAATCAGCTAGCCAAGACCCATTGCCAGTACTTGGAGCAGTTGCTTTGTCAGCGCAAGTTGACCAAAGCCAACAACAAACTATAGGATTCAACGTTACCAAGGTACCAGATCTGAATCTACTGGGTCGTGACTCAATCAAGCAACTTGGAATTTCTGTGGATGCTCTTCTGGAACAGAACATTCCTTCTGACTCACCTGCCAAAGAAGTGAATACAGTATTTGAAAAACTGGTTGCAGACAAGGATCTACAAATGGCGTGTCGACAGCTATGCGACGAATTTCCAGATTTGTTCAAACCGGAGCTAGGCACGTTGAAGAACTTTGAACTTGACATCAAGTTCAAGCCTGATGCCAAACCAGTATTTTCCAAACCACGCCCAGTACCCTTCGCACTTCAGGAGGACTTAGAAGAAGCATACGAAGCAGGTATCAAGCGTGGTATCTGGGAACCAACCCAGTTTAATGCGTACGGAACCCCAGTAGTGCCAATCCGTAAACCACCTCTACCTGGCCAGACCAAGGGAAAACTACGAGTTTGTGGAGATTACTCAGTTGCAGTTAACGCGCAGTTAGAAACACATCGTCACCCGATGCCCTCTCCTGAGAAACTGTTACAGAAGTTATCTGGAGGGTATGGATTCACCAAGATTGATCTAGCTGATGCATACAACCAGATTCCCTTGAGCTCAGATTCTCAAAAGAAGTTGGCATTAAGTACGCATAAAGGCGTCCTACTACAGAAGCGTCTCCCATTTGGCATCAGTTCTGCCCCAGGATACTTTCAAGAAATCATGGATCAGCTCACAAATGATCTACCAGGAGTTGCAGTCTACTTTGACGATATTCTGGTCAGCGGAACTTCAGCGCAAGACCATCTCAGCAACTTGAGAGGATTACTACAAAGACTGAACAACAATGGCCTACGTTGCCGCCTGGAGAAATGCCATTTTGCGCAGCCCTATGTGGAGTACTTGGGACACCTTTTGTCATCTGAAGGGATCGCAAAGGGATCCAAAATTGACGCAGTAATGAAGATGCCTCCCCCAACCAACGTCTCCAGCTTAAAGTCGTTTTTGGGCTCAGTTCAATTCTACAGCAAGTTCCTGCCCAACTTATCAACCGTACTAGATCCACTGTACAACCTAACAAAGAAAGAAACACAATGGAAATGGAATGCAGAAGAGCAAGCTGCCTTTGATAAAGTTAAGTCAATGCTGTCTGCAGAAACTGTGTTAGTTCATTACAATCCCTCTCTTCCAGTGGGCATAGCTTGCGACGCTTCAGAAGTCGGAGTGGGAGCAGTCCTGTTTCATCGTTATCCAGATGGTAGTGAACGCCCAATCACTAATGTATCTAAGACTCTGACTAACACTCAGCGCAAGTACAGCCAGATCCAGAGAGAAGCTCTTTCCATCGTGTTTGCAGTTAAGAAATTCCATCAGTTTCTGTATGGAACGAAGTTCATCCTTGTAACAGACCATAAACCGCTAGTAGCATTGTTCAGTCCTACGAAAGCAACGCCAGCTCTAGCAGCCAATCGTCTTGCAAGGTGGGCCTTAAACCTAGGCCAGTACGACTACACCATAGAGTACAGAAAGACTACAGACCACGGAAATGCTGATGCTCTAAGTCGTCTCCCTGAGGGACCGGATCCAGACTTCGATGGGGAAGAGAGTTCATCCGACGCTGATACAATTTGTATGGTCAAGACCATCAGCCTGCAGATTGACCCAACGGACCCTACTCTAGTAGTCAAGGAGACCTCCAAGGACCCTGTACTTGGAATAGTCATGCGCTACACTCGCGAAGGATGGCCCTTAAGTACGGGGAAAGGTGAGCAGTCAACCAACTCAACTCAAGCCTTCAAACACATTAAAGACTCACTGACGGTGACGGACAGATGTCTCTTCTACGGACTTCGTTTAGTGATCCCGACAAGTCTTCAAGCAAAGGTGCTGAACATTCTACATCTGGGCCACTTTGGAATGCAGAGGATGAAACAGTTGGCTCGCACCGCAGTCTACTGGCCCGGGATCGACTCCTGTATCATGGACCTGTGTCGAGGCTGTCACGCTTGCGCAGAGCACCAAAACAAGCCTCCCAAGCCGCCAGTTCACCCATGGATGTTCCCAGAGAAACCTTGGAGTCGTGTACACGTAGACCATGCAATCAACTTTCTTGGTTCTAATTGGTTCGTTCTTGTCGATGCCTACTCCAAGTATCCATGCATTCATGCGACGTCATCAGTCTCAACGAAAGCTACGATTGAATTGTTGGAGGAAGATTTTGCGCACTTTGGTTATCCTCACACCATAGTGTCAGACAACGCAACGTGTTTTACATCAGCTGAATTCCAAGAATGGTGCAAGTCAAGAGGAATCGTACACTTGACAGGGGCACCATACCACCCAGCAACAAACGGAGCTGCAGAAAGACTTGTTCAGTCATTCAAGAGGTCTGTACAAAAGTCATCATTGCCGCCCAAAGCTGCTCTTCAACAGTTCCTTATCCAGTACAGGAGAACCCCATTAGTAACGGGCTATTCTCCAAGTGAACTACTCAACGGCCGACAGATCAGGACATTGATTGACACATTAGCCCCATCACCAGCTCATCAAGCTCAAGGTCACCATTTTAAGCTTGCAACACAAGGACCACAGAAAGTGGTATCCAGGAATTATACCCTGGGAATGCCGTGCTACGCCCTTTACTGTGGCCCAAGACGTGACAAAGATCCTCGGTGGGTTCCTGCAGTGGTGACCAAAGTCTTTGGAACAAGGAGCGTCAACGTGAAAGTCCTCCCTAAAGGCCCTACCTGGCGACGTCACATAGAGCAACTTCGTCCAAGATACGCATCTAGTGAGGATGCGGAACCAGGGGAAACACCCATTGTCTCCTGCCCTACAGTGACAGCACCGGAGGAACAAGTTGAACCAAACAACTCTCAAGCGGAACAAGAGAAAGAACCAAGCCCGCAAGCTGGACCCCCAGCCAAGCCAAAGCGCAAGAATCCCCGTTTACCGACAGGAGATGAGTTTGGACCAGACAATCCAAGAAGATCAGAACGTATCAAGAAGAAATACAAACATTAGACTTTAAAAAAACAGTTCATTCAATTGTATTTGTTTTGCCCTTTAAATTCAGTTAGGGAATTCCTATCTTAGAGGGGAGGTGTTGTGATAGCACGTGAGAATGCACAGAGTGATTAGCATGCACGGACTCATTAGTATGCAAAAATGTTGTAGTTGAGAATTCAGAGAGTTCAGCGCTCGTGAATAAATACAAGGATCCAGAAAGGTCCGTTCCACACCGAATCCTGAGTTAACATTTATTTCTGAATATCTGGCTAAGAATACAACAGAATCTAAAAACGCTGAAATCATAACAACAAGACGCACTTAAGAGCCTCCAGAAAGTGTTTGAATGCAAAGAGTTAGGTTAAAGGAAGCCAGTAATTGAATATTTTGGCTGGGGGCGACCGAACAAGTGTAATACTTTAGGTAGAAAGTGTGGATAACACGTGTAAAATCGTAAATTATTCAACCAAACAGAACAAAATATTTTATTGATGTGCAGACACAGAGAATTGTAATACACAGAATGTAAGCTTCAATATATTAGTACTAACTTCGACTGGTAGGCATTCCTTTTAATCATCTTCGATTTGTTTAAGTTCTTGAAGAAAGTAGGTGGTTTTTAAACATTTTCCTTGTTTCGACCGACTTTGATCCTAAATATTTCGTAATCTACGAGCTTCACATTCATAATAACCATCCACAGCACTACAAATGCAGACAGACTGTCGAATCCCTTCGAAGGCTTCTATTGTATATCCATAAAACAGACATAGATCGCCAACGAATCTTCTACCGCGGCTCATGATCAAAACGCAAACAAAATGGCCACGAAGACAGTTCAAAGCCAAAATCTGGCGCATGCGCAGACAAATTGTACTGCTTTGTATTCACCCATCCTCCTCTCCATCCTTCCAATAATTCACCCACCCATTTCTAGTACATTCCTTTCTTCGTTTTTTCGGTATTTAGTTAATTTAGATGTAATTTCATCAATTCAATGATCCAAACTCTCAATAACGTCATACCTCCTACTAACACACTGTTTATTGGCCTTAAACACATTGGACTTTTATGTACCCTCAGTTCTCAACCCCAGAACTACATCTTACTGCGCATGCTTGACGAAAATACGCGTTATATACATGAAAAAATCCTCACTTTACATACTACCGTCACGGCAAGCAGAGTGTCGAGTGATCAAGACACGATACTGATTTACGTCAAGCACACCAGGAAGTGTGGAAGTGACGATTTGCAAAATAAAATTGACTCAAATATATTTTTGTTCACAAATACTAACTAATATTTTTCTTTCGCAATTTAACTTTCAGTCCAACCAAAGATTCTCTCACATCCTTCTAACGAGACAAAAGTCGAGAAAGAGAATGTGACGATGGCCTGTCATTATGAAGGGAAACCAGTTGTCGATGCAGTGTGGTTTAGGAACAACACCAGACTGGACAATTCCTCAGATTCGAGAATAGGAATCGCTCGTTCAGGAAATGTTTCATATACGGTATCCTTTCTGACCATCACTAACCTTAATAGACGAGACGAAGGAAAGTACAAGTGTCAAGTGAACAACTCGGTGGGAGGTCCTGCTACGTCACAAGAGGCACAACTGACAGTGAATTGTGAGTACTTCAATTGTTTACCTCTGTGACAATAGTAGCAAAGCAATAAAGTATGGTCTTATTGCTATACACGTAGCATGGGTTGGTTATAACATACGATATTACTGAATGTTCCAGATCCACCTGTCATCTTTGCTCCACCGCTCACCATCACAACCAACGAAACGAACAGTGTCACTCTTAGCTGCATGATGGAAGGAAAGCCACAACCAAACGTGACTTGGAGTAAAAATGGAACTAATGTTGACGGTGACAACAGGATAACGGCATCGCATCCTTGGAGCTATGAAAACTCTACTGCAGCCCTGACCATTCAGAATGTGAGCAGGTCTGACGAGGGTTCGTACGTTTGTGTTGCTGATAACAGTGTTGGAGCCGCTGTCACCTCAGCAGCTGCCCAGTTGACCGTCAACTGTAAGTTTTCTTAGGCTTTGACAATTTTTGGTTTCCTCGCAATTTTCTATTTTGTGCTTAAGCGGCAATGGTTTTTTCTTTTGGACTTCTCGAGGAAACGTGCTTATAATTAATGAAGCATTTGTTGTTGTTTTCAATTTTGCCTTTCCAGATCCTTCCAGAATTTTCGTCTCGCCGCAGAACGTTACCGAAAAGGAAAATATGAGCGTGTTGTTTGAGTGCAGTTTAGAGGGCAAGCCGTTCTCAAGGGTGACGTGGTGGTATGGACAGACGCAGATCAATACGTCACATACCAGATTTGTGGCCAGTGATCCTACTGTGGTTACTAGGAGCCTAGCAAGGTTGACAATAATGAATTTGACGCGAAGCGACGAAGGGTTCTACAGATGCAAGGTGGAGAATGAACTACACACAGAGTACTCGATGTCTGCTTACTTGACGGTGCAGTGTAAGTTCGCACAGTGTACATACACATATCTAGGTTTTCTGTAAAAGAGAGATATTCTACTCTGTCATATCAAAGGTTGATTGATATATTGTACTGAAAATCCAGTACCTTGACGAACTGATGATTGAATGCAGTGACGTGACCTTCTTTTCAATTGCAGTTCAACCAAAGATTCTGATCGGTCCTTTGCCCAAGATAAGAAATGAAAAACAGAATACGATGTTGTCCTGTCGTTATGAAGGGAAACCAGTTGCCGATGCAGTGTGGTTTAGGAACAACACCAGACTGGACAATTCCTCAGATTCGAGAATAGGAATCGCACGTTCAGGAAATGCTTCATTGACGGTATCCTTTCTGACCATCACTAACCTTAACAGACGAGACGAAGGCAGGTACAAGTGTCAAGTGAACAACTCGGTGGGAGGTCCTGCTACGTCACAAGAGGCACAACTGACAGTGAATTGTGAGTACTTCAATTGTTTACCTCTGTGACAACAGTAGCAAAGCAAAAAGGTATGGTCTTATTGCCATACACGTAGCATGGGTTTGGTTATAACATACGATATTACTGAATGTTCCAGATCCACCTGTCATCTTTGCCTCACCGCTCACCATCACAACCAACGAAACGAACAATGTCACTCTTAGCTGCGTGATTGAAGGAAAGCCACAACCAAACGTGACTTGGAGTAAAAATGGAACTGATGTTGATGTTGACAGTGACAACAGGATAACGACATCTTATCCTTGGAGCTATGGAATCTCTACTGCAGCCCTGACCATTCAGAATGTGAGCAGGTCTGACGAGGGTTCGTACGTTTGTGTTGCTGATAACAGTGTTGGAGCCGCCGTCACCTCAGCAGCTGCCCAGTTGACTGTCAACTGTAAGTTTTCTTCGGCTTTAACAATGTCTGGTTTCCTTACAATTTTCTATTTTGTGCTGAAGCGGCAATGTTTTTTTTCTTTTGGTCTTCTCGAGGAAACGTGCTTATAATTGATGAAGCATTTGTTGTTGTTTTAAATGTTGCCCTCTCCAGATCCTTCCAGAGTCTTCGTCTCGCCTCAGAACGTTACCAAAAACGAAAATCAGAACGTGGTGTTTGAGTGCAGTTTAGAGGGCAAGCCGTTCTCAAGGGTGACGTGGTGGTATGGACAGACGCAGATCAATACGTCACATACCAGATTTGTGGCCAGTGATCCTACTGTGGTTACTAGGAGCCTAGCAAGGTTGACAATAATGAATTTGACGCGAAGCGACGAAGGGTTCTACAGATGCAGGGTGGAGAATGAACTACACACAGAGTACTCGATGTCTGCTTACTTGACGGTGCAGTGTAAGTTCGCACAGTGTACATACACATATCTAGGTTTTCTGTAAAAGAGAAATATTCTACTCTGTCATATCAAAGGTTGATTGATATATTGTACTGAAAATCCAGTACCTTGACGAACTGATGATTGAATGCAGTGACGTGACCTTCTTTTCAATTGCAGTTCAACCAAAGATTCTGATCGGTCCTTTGCCCAAGATAAGAAATGAAAAACAGAATACGATGTTGTCCTGTCGTTATGAAGGGAAACCAGTTGCCGATGCAGTGTGGTTTAGGAACAACACCAGACTGGACAATTCCTCAGATTCGAGAATAGGAATCGCACGTTCAGGAAATGCTTCATTGACGGTATCCTTTCTGACCATCACTAACCTTAACAGACGAGACGAAGGCAGGTACAAGTGTCAAGTGAACAACTCGGTGGGAGGTCCTGCTACGTCACAAGAGGCACAACTGACAGTGAATTGTGAGTACTTCAATTGTTTACCTCTGTGACAATAGTAGCAAAGCAATAAAGTATGGTCTTATTGCCATACACGTAGCATGGGTTTGGTTATAACATAAGATATTACTGAATGTTCCAGATCCACCTGTCATCTTTGCCTCACCGCTCACCATCACAACCAACGAAACGAACAATGTCACTCTTAGCTGCGTGATTGAAGGAAAGCCACAACCAAACGTGACTTGGAGTAAAAATGGAACTGATGTTGATGTTGACAGTGACAACAGGATAACGACATCTTATCCTTGGAGCTATGGAATCTCTACTGCAGCCCTGACCATTCAGAATGTGAGCAGGTCTGACGAGGGTTCGTACGTTTGTGTTGCTGATAACAGTGTTGGAGCAACTGTCACCTCAGCAGCTGCCCAGTTGGCCGTCAACTGTAAGTTTTCTTCGGCTTTAACAATGTCTGGTTTCCTTACAATTTTCTATTTTGTGCTGAAGCGGCAATGTTTTTTTTCTTTTGGTCTTCTCGAGGAAACGTGCTTATAATTGATGAAGCATTTGTTGTTGTTTTAAATGTTGCCCTCTCCAGATCCTTCCAGAGTCTTCGTCTCGCCTCAGAACGTTACCAAAAACGAAAATCAGAACGTGGTGTTTGAGTGCAGTTTAGAGGGCAAGCCGTTCTCAAGGGTGACGTGGTGGTATGGACAGACGCAGATCAATACGTCACATACCAGATTTGTGGCCAGTGATCCTACTGTGGTTGCTAGGAGCCTAGCAAGGTTGACAATAATGAATTTGACGCGAAGCGACGAAGGGTTCTACAGATGTAGGGTGGAGAATGAACTACACACAGAGTACTCGATGTCTGCTTACTTGACGGTGCAATGTAAGTTCGCACAGTGTACATACACATATCTAGGTTTTCTGTAAAAGAGAGATATTCTACTCTGTCATATCAAAGGTTGATTGATATATTGTACTGAAAATCCAGTACCTTGACGAACTGATGATTGAATGCAGTGACGTGACCTTCTTTTCAATTGCAGTTCAACCAAAGATTCTGATCGGTCCATTGCCCAAGATAAGAAATGAAAAACAGAATACGATGTTGTCCTGTCGTTATGAAGGGAAACCAGTTGCCGATGCAGTGTGGTTTAGGAACAACACCAGACTGGACAATTCCTCAGATTCGAGAATAGGAATCGCACGTTCAGGAAATGCTTCATTGACGGTATCCTTTCTGACCATCACTAACCTTAACAGACGAGACGAAGGCAGGTACAAGTGTCAAGTGAACAACTCGGTGGGAGGTCCTGCTACGTCACAAGAGGCACAACTGACAGTGAATTGTGAGTACTTCAATTGTTTACCTCTGTGACAATAGTAGCAAAGCAATAAAGTATGGTCTTATTGCCATACACGTAGCATGGGTTTGGTTATAACATACGATATTACTGAATGTTCCAGATCCACCTGTCATCTTTGCCTCACCGCTCACCATCACAACCAACGAAACGAACAATGTCACTCTTAGCTGCGTGATTGAAGGAAAGCCACAACCAAACGTGACTTGGAGTAGAAATGAAACTGATGTTGATGTTGACGGTGACAACAGGATAACGGCAGCGCATCCTTGGAGCTATGGAAACTCCACTGCAGCCCTGACCATTCAGAATGTGAGCAGGTCTGATGAGGGTTCGTACGTTTGTGTTGCTGATAACAGTGTTGGAGTCGCCGTCACCTCAGCAGCTGCCCAGTTGATCGTCTACTGTAAGTTTTCTTCGGCTTTGAAAATGTTTGATTTTGCCTAAAACTTACTGTTGTGTAATGAAGCGGCAATGTATTTTTTCTTTTGATCTTCTTGAGGAAAACTGGTCGTCTTATCTTTTATCAAGCATTTGTTGTTGTTTTCAATTTTGCCTTCCCAGATCCTTCCAGAATCTTCGTCTCGCCTCAGAACGTTACCGAAAACGAAAATCAGAACGTGGTGTTTGAGTGCCGTTTAGAGGGCAAGCCGTTCTCAAGGGTGACGTGGTGGTATGGACAGACGCAGATCAATACGTCACATACCAGATTTGTGGCCAGTGATCCTACTCTGTTTACTAGGAGCCTAGCAAGGTTGACAATAATGAATTTGACGCGAAGCGACGAAGGGTTCTACAGATGCAAGGTGGAGAATGAACTACACACAGAGTACTCGATGTCTGCTTACTTGACGGTACAATGTAAGTTCGCACAGTGTACATACACATATCTAGGTTTTCTGTAAAAGAGAGATATTCTACTCTGTCATATCAAAGGTTGATTGATATATTGGACAGCAAATCCAGTACCTTGACGAAATGATGATTGAATGCAGTGACGTGACCTTCTTTTCAATTGCCTATTGCAGTTCAGCCAAAGATTCTGATCGATCCTTTGCCCAAGATAAGAAATGAAAAACGGATTGTGACCTTAATCTGTCGTTATGAAGGCAAACCAGTTGTCGATGCAGTGTGGTTTAGGAACAACATCAGACTGGACAATTCCTCAGACTCGAGAATAGGAATCGCACGTTCAGGAAATGTTTCATATACGGTATCCTTTCTGACCATCACTAACCTTAACAGACGAGACGAAGGAAAGTACAAGTGTCAAGTGAACAACTCGGTGGGAGGTCCTGCTACGTCACAAGAGGCACAACTGACAGTGAATTGTGAGTACTTCAATTGTTTACTTCTGTGACAATAGTAGCAAAGCAATAAAGTATGGTCTTATTGCCATACACGTAGCATGGGTTTGGTTATAACATACGATATTACTGAATGTTCAACATATGTTACTTTTTTGTCTGGTAAGATCCTCCAAAGATATTGTTCTCTCCAACAAGCCAAACAGTAGTCGAGAGTAGCAGTGTATTCCTGACGTGTTACTTGGAAGGCAAACCAGTATCTACTGTAACCTGGTTCAAAGATGGTAACCAAATCATGCCAGCTAATGACAGCAGAATATCTGTATCTCTACCCACCTCAGTCAGTAATACAAGTGCTACAATGACTATTACTTATGTGAACCGTACTGACGAGGGGAGCTATTCCTGTCAGGCTGTGAACAATGTCAGTAGTGTTATGTCATCTGCAGCATTGCTGACTGTCAACTGTAAGTAACAAGCAATCATCGTATTTTGATTTGTAAAAGAGTTTTAAGACACGTTCAACATTTTCCTTGCAGATGGTGTAACCATTTTTGTCCATCCAAGAGCCCAGACAAAGAATGAAGGAGAATCGGTGACATTGACGTGTGAAGTTGAAGGCAAACCTGCTCCCGTCGTAACCTGGCTTAAAAACGGCAACCCATTGACTGCAGAGACGAATAGAATGAACGTCACTCAACCCACTACACACAACAGGACGGCCGTTTATCTCACGATCAATGAACTGAAAAGAACAGACGAGGGTTCCTACAACTGCATGGTTAACAACTTACTTGATGAGCGGACATCAACGCCTGCCCTTTTAGCAGTTTATTGTAAGTAATTGTTGTATTAGACATTTTTGATCGGAATGGTGCCGTGGCCTTAATAAGAATGTAAGTAGTCCATTTACTTACAAAGATTTTTGCACTATTTTCGGAATCATTTTAGATCCACCAGTAATCTTCCAAAATCCCGCACTAAATCTGACTAAGAGGGAAGGAGATAGTATGGTGATGCTGTGTGGAGTAGACGGGAACCCTGTGCCTGACGTCACGTGGAAGAAAGACGGAGTGACCTTGGTGGATGATGGGAGAATAAATATTACTAAGCCGAGTGGTGTGCGGAGAGCGTACTCTACTTTGACCATCAGGAATCTTATCTTAAGTGATAAAGGCACGTACAGGTGTATGGCGAATAATACACTGAATGCAGTAGTGTCGATGCCTGGACGCCTAACTATTATCTGTAAGTAAATATATGTACCTTCTGGCTGGACGAATATATGATTATTCTAATTGATTGTTTTAATATTTTCTTTTAGCATTAGATCTGTGGATCGTAAACCCTGAAGCCAACTTCACAGTAACTGAGGGACAAAGTGCAACCCTGAGGTGTGAGGTGTGGGGAGTGTTATCTGACATTACCTGGGACCGAGACGGGAAGAGCATCGAACCAACTCGTATCAGAGATATTACTAGTAAAAGAAAAGCAGCAGAACTGACACTCAACAATGTACAGGCGGAGGATTCAGGAGTTTACACCTGTACTGCAAGTAATAGCAGAAGATCTATCAGTACACAGATGAATCTTGTTGTAAACGGTAAGGAAAGTTGTGTTATCAAATTTTGTGCAAAAAAAATCCGCATGACATGACAAGACGTATCCACACGCCAAATATCTGCGCAATACAGATTGCGCACGAAATTTCGCGCGAGACAAAGGCGCGCATAAACCTTTTTCCAGGCAACACAAATTTTTGCACGAGATGGTGTGGTTAATAGTGCCTATTATTGAGCGTTTGATGGTTCTAACATTTTCCCTTAAAAACGTATCAAATTTAGGCGGATTTCTTCCTCTTTACCTTTGTAATAGTGTAATATTGATGTTATAGTGCATGTTGAAGTTGATATGGATATCACAGTAGAAAACATGCAGTTTTCATCAGAACTCAATAACAAGTCATCACCACGGTTCCAGAACCTGTCCAGCAGTTTCAAGAAAGAGGTAAGTTTGTTTGGTTTACGTATTTCAATATAGCGGATTGGGTAAAGATTTAAACCTGTCATTGCCACGGGTATCTTGTATAGATGGGTGCATTCTAATGACGAAGTAATAAGTTAAGAGTTAAAGGAGAATGAACGGCAGACCAACAGTTGCTTGTTTATTTTTAGATCTCAAGTATTTATAAAGACATCAAGGGATTCAAAGAAGTACAAGTACTAGGATTCTCGTGAGTATTGATTGTATCATTATGATTCATCTTATAACTAATCCACAATCATTCATCTTTTGTTCTACAACACTCAGAAATGGCAGCGTTCAAGTGGTTTTTCGTGTTATTTTTGAAATAAAAGTGAATAAGCCAGTCGAGAAGCCGCCTTCTGACGTCAAACAGAAAGTAGTCAATGCTGCAATCAAGGAGATTACCAAGACCAATGGATTCATTGGGACTTTGAAGTTTAAACCAGGTTCTCTTACTCCTTTGGGTGAGTGACAACCTACTGATAACTCATTCCATTTTGCTTGAACTGGAAGTAACCACCGTGTTGCGCATGCGTACTGTTAGTGACTGCTGAGACTCCGATACAGGCGCAGGTCATTGGTTTTTTTCGTTCTTTTCTTTAATCAGATGTTTGTGAATAATGTAGATGATTTTCTTTATATAATGTTATTTACGCTTTTCCTCTAGTTCCACCTCCACCGCCTCGTAATCTAACCAAGAAGGAGGTCCAACTTAAGCAGATTTCTATTTCTTGGGGAAAACCTGAACATCATCAAACATACGGTGTTACAGGCTACGAAGTACAATACAAAGAGTTCGGTAAAGAATGGAATAACATCCCTGTACTCGGGAAAGATATTAATGACTATGTAATCAACGATCTGAAACAAGACACAAAGTATTTAATGAGGATAGTAGCAGTTAACAAACAAGGTAACGGTCCCCCAAGCAACCGGTTGGATGTGAGCACCAGTAAACTGAGCTTTTGGACTGAATACAAGTGGGTAATAGTAGCTGTTGGTATTGCGCTGTTTCTTCTTGTTCTCATTGCGATTTTCCTGTGTTGTCGATGGAAACGAAGACAAAAGGCAAAAGTGTTACGACAGAGCGTGAGGCGCAACGTACGTAATACTCGTACTACAGCGCGACGAGTAAAAGTATGACGTTTTATAACATATTCGCATACTTCTATGCACAGTTTTTTTGCTGCCAAACGAGCTTTTACACCCCTTATTTGGTAAAACCAGATAGCTTGGCATCAAATATGTCTGTTTAAAGTACAAAATCCCGTGCATAGAAGTATGTGAATTGATTAAATGTGGTCATACTTTTGCGCGTCGCGCTGTAATTAATGTTGTACTCTAAGATATACCTGATACGTGCTAATAGGTCACGTGATATTTCCCCCGCCACGTTTGGTAGAAATGAAAATTACTCAACAGAACGAAAGTTTTTGAGGGCCACAGTTTTTTTGCTTTTGCTTTTGCTTTTTTTACATATATTTATATTTGTAACTTAACATGGCGGTAAGTGATCACATGTCCTGACCGTGCAAAACACATATGTTGTTTTGGTAAATAACCAAATATTTTGCTCTTTCAGCAAGGGAATTTCAGTATATCTGGACAGAGCTTCAAGAACAGCGGATTTGAGATGGCTCAGCTGGCATCAAGGTTTAGAGAGATACCACGTGATCAGATCATGATCGGAAAAAAACTGGGATCTGGTCAGTTTGGCCTGGTAACTAGAGGGTACCTCACACAGGATAAAATGCACTGTGCCATAAAGATGCTTAAAGGTATTGAACACCTATATATATCTCGACACAATTATATATGAAATGACGTCACACTGTGGTGTATATCACCATACACCATGTTGTAGAAGGTACCTCAAATAGGATAATTTCATTTAAAAAGTTTTAATGTAGCTTTTTCTTCATTCACCAGCAAATGCCTCTGATGCAGATAACATGGACTTAATGAATGAACTGAATGTAATGAGTTCAATAGAGGAACATCCCAACATCATTAATCTCATTGGTGCCTGCACACAGGGAGGTAAATAAAAAGTGGTCACATATTCACGTTTATAATCACCTGGACCGTGATTGACAAACCAGATTGTAATCACGCGCTCTGTGATTGGCTGAGAAGAAAACACTTGACAGTAATTATTCCACTGATAAACTCGTGGTCCTCTTTTAACGTCTCTAGTTGGTTAGTGACGGGACTGCCATTAATGTGGTCATCCGAGCCACGTGAAGGTCTAACCATTTGCAGAACTACCTAAGCACCTTCTCCTCAGTTATTCTAAGACCATGAGTGTTCGTCCGGCCGGGACTCGAACCACTACGTCCGTACGAAAGTCCGGTGCTCAACCAACTGAGCCAACCAGGTGGCGGCATTATTTGTGACTACGCTGTCTGTGGTTGGTTGAGAAACGCTCACACAGTCTAGTTGATGCATCATTATGATTCTACTTTTTACAGATCCAGTGTACGTGGTCGTTGAGCTCGCAGAGTATGGCAGCCTGTTGGATTTTCTTCATAACAATCAGATGTACTCGATCAGGCATCAAGACAAGGTGTCTATATTAACTGAATCACAGAAGATCAGGATCGGCCGTGATGTGGCTAGAGGACTGGAACACTTGGCACGTTCTAGGGTAAGAACCAAGACAATTTAGTCTTACATGTCTTCCCTGTTTTATGCGAATAACGCTTCATATGCAGTGGCTAAAATACCTATGACTCTCCTTTATTATCAATTTGAAATTTGGAGGTGTTATTTCTCTGGAAGAAGACATCGCCAGAAAACCGCGCCGCTACCCATGTCACGCATGGTTAACCCGGCTCAGAAGAAAATACGGCGGCGAAAAGTTATGAGAAATGTATGGGTTTAAAACAAAAAGTGTCTAAAATATAGCCTGTGTGTTGGCGGATCAAAAATGTCTGCATCACAATTTGTAATTCATTTATAGGACATTATAACCTGCAAGAAAAATATTACTTTAATCTAAATTTGAGGTTTCCTTTTTAAATTTCAAAATGACTCCTAGAGAAATCGCACTGAAAGCAGAGGTTTGTATGAGAACGGAAAAATAAACGAAAGTTAAATTAGTTTGTAATTCGCCGAAACAGAGAATAGACGACAAAAGAAACAAATGTCTGCATTCAGAAATATTGTTTAATTATTTGAGCACCAGCTCGAAACTAAGTCTCGGCTCTAGGATAAAATCCGAGGTTTCCTTTCGATTGCTGAACAATAACAGCAGTTAAACAGTTTAAAAATACCTCCATGTTTCCACGTTAAAGTTCGCAAAATGCCCTGACTTCGGGGCTTGATATCTTCGCAAAGAATAAGCCAAATCTCATAGTTGAAACGCCATTTGAAGAGCAACTCTCGATCGGGGCACACAATAGCATATTTGGTCCGAGTATCCAGTGGGACCCCCAGAAAATAGCGCCCAAAGGTATGTACCATCGCAGGAAGGTCCGTAAGCCCGCGAATGAATCAGAAATGTCAGCGGTCTTTACTAAACTTGCGGGAACTTTTGAAAAACGTGCGAGTTTCTACTAAAAAAATCTAAGATAAAGTCGAGATGGGCCTTAATCTTGATTCCCTTGTTTAAATATCTTCGATAGAGTAGGGTTTCCACTTATTAAACGCATGCGAAATGCGCCCATTGAATACCGCTGACCGCACTTGCATGTCGCGGTTTTCTGGCGATGAAAAACCGTTGAACCAGACAAAGACCCTCGGAGCACGCATGGCTAGGAAGAGCTAGGTAATAAAATGGCAGATCTGAGTATCCACGACCACAGCCCGTGTGATGCGCACCACCAGCGCTCAGTTCCACTACCTTAACTTGTATAATAGTTTCTGGGGTCCACTAAACAATCTGGTATAATATATTTGTAATCGTTTGATTTCTGTATATGTAGTGTGTTCATCGTGACTTGGCGGCAAGAAATGTACTGCTTGATATCAACATGACAGCTAAGTTGTCAGACTTTGGACTGGCAAGAGATGTGTATGAAAGAGGACACTACCAGCAGCTATCAAACATGGTATTGTAATAATCTAGTGTAAAATATCCACCAGAAATCAGCCCAGTTTTCCATTGACTTTGTTTTCTAGATATAACGTGTTACGGTTTCTCTGATGAGAATATTTTAGTGTTATGTTATACTGCGCCTGCGCGGACATATCCAATCGGAGCTCAAGTAAAATAAATTTGTATATCCACATATATGACGATTTTCCTACCTTAATGTGTTTTTTTTTTGTAGAAAATGTTACCAGTTCGATGGATGTCAATCGAAGCTATCGAGACGTTGGTGGCTACCAAGGAGAGTGACATGTGCGTATTGGTATATTTATAAAATGTTTACATTCACTGAGGGTTTTTTTAACACCTATATTTAAAATTTATAGTTGATTTGCAATCTTTATAATCATATTTTCCAGATGGTCGTTTGGAGTTTTGCTGTGGGAAATCTATACTGGAGGTGTGTATTTGTATAATAGATCATTTTACAAGCGGCATCACAAGCTTTTTTCAGCCCTTCATACAACATTACGTTCACCTGTTTGAGATGTAGCCCATGCCTTGTTGGTATCGTATGCGCATGCGTACAGCATCAGCCCAATGTCCAAGCAAGTTGAGCTGACTTGGGAACAAATGGTTGGTTGGCTAACTTGGTAAATGCATTGCCAGCAATTTGCGATTTCACACACTTGTTTTTTCTTCTCTCTAAGCTGTGTAGCCTTAGCTTTTAATACCTTTAAAACAGAGCATTGATGGAGAGTTAGAGGTAAGGGGGTGAAGTGCGCACCGTCGGATTCAAGGAACGCAACCCGCCGCGTTAATGAAGGATGGTTTACCTTTATATTTTCTGAATATTTTCAGGTAAGGTACCATACTGCGGGTTATCAGGAAAAGAAATTCTCAAGTCACTTAAAAGAGGAACAAGACTAAGCCAGCCAGTCGACTGTTCCAATGAAATGTAAGCGAT
The DNA here is from genome assembly GCA_023349425.1 of Anthopleura sola. Classification (NCBI taxonomy): domain Eukaryota; kingdom Metazoa; phylum Cnidaria; class Anthozoa; order Actiniaria; family Actiniidae; genus Anthopleura; species Anthopleura sola. The sequence continues at coordinate 11,331,929 of JALHLI010000007.1, read as the reverse complement.
AAGTATAGTACTATTGGCATAAGGTATTTGTTGGCTAGTTTATTATATGCCTGAAATGGCTGTACATTTTTTCTCATCACTGGTATTTTGACTCGACTTACTTAATACGGTCTCATAGTTTGCGCATCCTTGTGCATATTGGGTGCGTTTGTTGCAGAATTGCAGTAAAATATGACAAGGTCCACTGTGAATATGTGATATACATTCTGTAATGGTCAAGTACTATCGTTGTCTATTGATAAACAAATAATGTTCAATCAAAAATTTCTACTCCAACAAGCTTGAAAGTGAGCAATAAATTCATCAATATTTCTGTCCAGGCCAGGTTGATATCATATATTTTCACTTTTCCAGATATGCTGTAATGATGAGTTGCTGGCATTCCAGTCCTCTTAAACGTCCAGCTATTGACTTCCTCGCCACAGTACTGGACAGACAGTTGCAATTAATAGGAAACGACGAACGTATCCTGGACAGTTCGACTGCTTAGTCCAATAAGGTGCTGTCATGTTGCCGTCTGTTTTACGAGTATCTTAATCAAATATCATATACAACAGACAGATTCGTATAATGAGTAGATAGATGCGAAAGATTTCCATGCTTAATTGAATGCACAAATCAAGCCTTCTAGTTTTTTTATCGACACCCTAATACCTGATACCTGGGCTGATCATAGCCAAGGTACAGCTAAGAATTTAGCTTGTTAGTTTTGCATAGGGAAATATTTTAATGCAGTCTGACGTCAACTTGAATAGCTTGATGACGTCATGGTAGAAACTATTTATAGTACAGCGTGTAAGTATAGCGACATAGTTTATTTCTATATACATATATCTCTAGAATTACATAATTATTATGAACACAGAATGTTCTATATAGCTAACCAGCCGTAAGTATATATTCATGGCTGGCCTTTTTCATCTAGAGTAGAGTAGGTAGAGTAGAGTAGGTAAAGAGATGTCATGTCAAATCTTTAAGTCTAACCCTCAGCTATTGCAATTATTGCAATATTAATAGAATATTATTATTATTATTATTAATAGCATAGTTACTATATAGGCTCGTGTGTATACTAGAAACTACAAGTGACTCGTGGGATATTCCACGGTATGCCACTCGAAACCATTGTATAACTATTTTATCCCACACCATAGAAAATACAAATGCGTAGATTCAACGCGGAGTGCATGATAGGAAGGAAGAGTGAAATACTGACGAATATACAACTGCTTTCCTGTTTTCTGATTGGTTGTATTTTCTATGGTGTAGGATAAAATATATCAATAGATATCAAGACAATATAGCGTTCTTTGAAAATGTTTCGTACTCCAGTGCTACCGTAGCGTTTTCTCTACTTAACACGTGAGCTACAGTCGCTACTACTGCATTCATTTCACGAGTTACGTGAAATTTAGCAGGAATGGAGAAGTATTAAGTTCACTTCCCTTTTAGTTTTGGCCTCGACTCACAGCATCACAAGTCCCATAAACTTGTACTTTGCAATGGGAATATACAAGGACGGATACTTGAAGGCCCTGCACATGTTATAGATTATACTCTAATTCTTGACCATTTTATCCCATTTTTCTAGTTTTTCTCAGTTTTTCAGTCATTCTTCTACTCAATTTTCTCTGTCGTCGTTTATCTTTCTCCCACGTGAGAAGGTGCTTGCTGACTTTCTTGCCGTATCGTAGCCACTCGTTCACACGTGCCACGTATCTACCAAACAAAAACAAAAAATGTTACCACAAATTTCTTTGTAGATTACCTTAGAAATCGTTCTCTAATCCATTGTTTTGGCCAGCGGTCAAGTGCGGATATAAATGCGCACGCAGAATAAGATCCATAAATCTTAGCAGGATACGTTGAAAACAATATGGGCAAATTTCGTAATGTAAAAGACTCACGGTCGTCCGTGACCTTGACGATACCGCGTCTTAGCGTTTTTTATTGGATAAGCAATGATCTCATGCGCCGTGATTGGCTCAAAGGACGTCGTCACCCGTGGCTGTGCCTTGTGCCGTGCCGTGCCGTTTTACAGTCATACGAAATGTAATCTAATGATGCGTGTTAATACCAGAACATGACTATCAATTATTCTGCATACCTGTATCGATTCCAGGCAGGCCTTACAATAACTCGGTCCAGTCCCCAGGACTGGAATATCCCATGATGCCACACGGCAATCCTTTTCAGTTTCCCAAGGTTGAAAGGACAAGTAAAAAGATAAGTTATCTCAGCACAGCCTGGGATGTATCTGTATGTGTATGAAGAAAAAAGACATTTGAAGTTAGTCTCCAAGCTCTTTCAACGTTTGGTGGTATACAAGGGTCTGGGACGTAATAAAAGGCTTACTTCATTGACTTGGTGGTGTAAGATCTGCCATCTGTTCCTTTGAGCTTCACGAACACAGGTCCATAAACACCAGCAAACCAAGAATCCATGGTCTTGAAGGATATTTGGTAATGATACACTGATGAGAAAAACAAAGGAATGGATTTCTACAAAATGCTGGATATGAACAGAAAACACTTTTATCAATAAAAGATAACGTTTTGTTAGAAAACGGAAATCAAAATTTTCGAACCAAAATAGTTTCATATATCGAACTAGTTTGTCAAGTAGAAGATCTTCTTACAGCAATATGGAGACTCTGGTTTAGTCGTGAGGTAGAAGTTGCCTTGTATTGTTCCATTCTTGTTCTGTTCATAAGCATGGTATCCCATCTTGATACACGGCCCTTCACACATCAGACATTTACCACTCTTGAACTCACTCTCCAGACGACATTCATAAGCATGCAGTGGACACTGGGACAAGATTGAACTGGTGAAGTATTCAGGAGCCTTCTTGTGATTACAGAACAGATACGTGGTTAATCCTAAGAAACAAGAAATAAAAGGATTCATTTTGTTAAACTTTTGCCACTGATGATGTGTTGTCATGGCAACCAAATACCTTACCTGCTAAAATCGTGTTACATCCAGGTTGTTTTTTCCCGCCATTAGGAAAGAAGTCCACGTGACCAATACCACTAGTGATACCATATTCACTACTGGTGTGAATGACATCAACAAAGAATGCATCGCTTGTGTCAAGTCTGACGTCCTCGTGTTGACCATGAAACCACATGGCTGCTGGATCTAGACCTGAAGTGGAATGAGGTATGTACAATCTCTTTGTTTTAATTCTTAATCTTTAGCATGTATAAAAAAAGCAATGATTTAATACATCTAAATTGAAGATTGGCAGGAAAAGGTAACTGAGACGAGACGATTTAGCTTCCTATAACTCGAAACTGAAATACACCCGATGTGCTATTGATTTATTATCCGATGCACTATTGATTTATTATCCGATGCACTATTGATTTATTATCCGATGCACTATTGATTTATTATCCGATGCACAATTTGATTTATTATCCGATGCACTATTGATTTATTATCGATTTTAAGCCATACCTGTTATTCTGTTTATCAAGCGTCCATTTTGTTTCATCCGCTGACCAATATACCCAGCGACATGCGCACCAAAACTAAACCCGATGATGTGAATAAACGGCAAGTGACGTCCGTAGAGGTGTTCTAATGTCTCAAGAAAATGCGCGCCCTGAGAACCAACAATCCTGGTGTTTGCCACAGCCCGAGTGAACGGAAACCAGGCCCCACGCATCCAATCCAGGATGATGATGTTAAGATCATCTTTAATCAGCAATTGGTTCTTCATAGGAACTCCCCACCAGTCAGCTTCCTGTGTTATACTCGTCTTGACTACAGGGGGAAAAAGCATTTAATGTCAACATCAAAGTTTTTACTCCATTTTGACGCTTGGTAATGTGATTTCATTGTCGATTAGCCGTTTCATAATGGCCACCGTACTTTTTGTATTTTATTTTTATTTTATTTTTATTTTATTTGCTTCACTGTCACAACGTCAGTGAGACGGTTGGGAACCACGACATTAGAGCTTTTAACTACAGAACCACAAGGGCTTTTGTACAAGAAGACCCACCATCTTGTGCATACAAAACATGCAAGCTGGTAGCGCAGTGTACAAGGACATGTTGTCACTGCGGATAGCTAGAATTTATGCTGTTCGCCTTTTTATCAAAGAGGAATATCAAGGAAGAAAGCTATACTCACAGGTGAAACCAGCAAAGCCGTGTATAATAACAATAGTAGAGCGTGAAGCATTGAAATGTGAGTTCTTTATTGCTGGGATGCTATTAATCCATTCACCACGGTACGATGTTTGTCTTGTGAAGAGAAGGAACCTGGTGGATATAGCTGCAGGTGACTCAGGAAGAGGGATATGTGTCCTGTTGAACGGGTACTCGTTTGAAAAACAACCATAAAAATCATAACAGACGGACGGTTTCTCACCTGAAAAAAAAAAACTTTTGTTCAGTTACACTGCTGCAAGTGATATCTGCTATCAGTAAGACGTATATTAAAGACGTGTATATTTTACAACTTTCGTAAACTTCGATAGTAGTATTTCAGAGTGTCCATTCCTATAGTTTTCGTGAAACTTTAAAAACTCATGCTACGGACGTTTGTTTAGAAAATGACGTCACTACCGTCCTGGGCCATGATGCATTTCAAGCGTTGATGAGAAAAACATGTGTCTGTGGGCTGCATATGTAACACTATATGGATTGAATATGCATGACCTTTTGTACATCACGTTCTTCGTGTTACTGTACAAGCGTATTCTTATTGTTCCATGTAATTACTACAAGTGTTTTACAAGAAGGTCATAGTGATCTCACTAGGTTCAGGATAATGCTTTGACGGGCTGGATGTACTCATTTCACTTGATGGGACATGATGACAGAAAACAGGAAATATAACAGAGACATTTTGGCTAAATACCCTTGTTTCTAAACAACTCAGCATTCTTGTTTTTCATATTTTTCATCCAAGGATTGTTGTACAGACATCTTACATTCTACTAGAAACATCTAGTTCTAGATTTGCCCCAGATAACGGTGTTTATCAATGATGTGAAGGGAGTTTTCGCGATTGGATTAATTATAGCGATACAAGATAAAATACGATACAAAAATGAATGTGGCTCTACTAGTTACACTACACATGCGCTTCAAAGACGTTTAGAAGGATAGACCCTACTGGCCCTCTAATGGCTCAAAAATTGAACCCTTTTTGAAAACACAGACTGCCTTCTGCTCACACTATGTTCGCTAAAACCAAATAGGCGTATCTGAGGAGTATTTGCCGAAGGCAAAGAGTTTGGACCACATGAACCGAACCAAATGAAAAAGTGTCAAAACATTTGCACAATTATAATAAAATACTAGTATCTCACTGCCCCAGGGTTCATCAGTCTGGTGATTATGGATGGACCTTCTTGTCGTAGTGACTTGTGGACAACTTACAGCTCGTTATACAACTGAAGAATGACACCAGGCCCGACAGATAGCTTTACCAGTAGAGTTTTATTGTTCTTTGTTTTCTTTTGTTTTAAATGTTCATTAAGAGCCGAGATGTTTTAGTACAGGTTCACTGCATGTTATCGGTTCAATAACCATAACTTCATAATCAGACTTGAACCCAGAGCAACATAAAACGGCAGACATGATTAAGCACTGATGAAGACCTGTTAAGTGATCGACTTCTTTCGTCTCTCGTTTAACCCTGTAACAATCAACTTCTTAACTGAATTCCCGAGCTGAATAAACCAGGATTAACAAAAATACATAATGTTTTTGATGAAGTGTTTTTAGTTATGATCAAATCACATCATTTGTTAACTTTTTATCAGAAAAATGCCTGCGATTTTTTTATCTTTCCAGAAATGAATTGACGCGTGTAGAATCCTTGAGGCAAAATGCTAATGTCATGTAATCCCTTTATAATGACTACAACAGCGACGGCTTTACTGACCGACGCGAATCAAAGCACGAAAGCCCAATTTTGATTGTTATTTGTATGTAATGAGTGCAATAAAGGTGTATACAGGGATCAGAGGAGTCCAGGGAAAACTCTGATTGTGTCATACAAAAGGGTCACCAAAAGGGTACTATTAAACCTTAAGGCAAGATAGCTGGTTGGTCATTCAAATATTATGTGACTTTACTACTGTTCGACAATGTCCTGGCGAGATTATAAAGGGATGCTGCACACTGACCAGCATTGTATGGGGTCAGTTTTCTTGTAGTTATGGGATCCGTTAACGTAACATATTATAATAGTAATATTCGAGTATTGTACTTGATGAAAATGCTCGTAAAATACAGGAAAATCACTTACCTTTCACATCATCAAATATCAAGATTGTCGAGATAGCAAGACCACAGAATAACAGCCTTCTGATGCTTCGCGTCCATCCACAAGGATATAACATGCTGTAGTTATCTGTGTCTGAATCAAGCAAGGTAGTATCATTAATAACATTTTACAACAAGCCAAATCAGTGCAAAGAATGCTATTTTACCAATGAGTGTTACCTATGAGCTGTAAGAACTCAGTCTATCTGTATGGCTATCCTTACTGGTCTGTTCACTGACTGACTGTCAGTCAGTCGAGTCTGTAGTTGATATACTCCACTGCAGATTACATTCTCAACTCAAATACTCTCTCGTTCTCATTAATATTCTGGGTATTCCAAAAATGTACCCATCGAGTTTGGTGCCTCTTGGTTTGGGACTGTTGATGGTTTGGCTGGTTTACGGATAATGTTTTCCGTGGTCAAATAAAACACTTAAAGCGTTGTTGGTTTAGATTAATCACAAGTGCCAAAACAACGTCTAGAACAGGAGAAAGGTTGTCAATTTTTTAGGTCTTTCGCATAGTAGAATGTGACCTTTTGCCATCGATATTTTGACGATTAGTATTTGCGCCCTTCCCGAGTTACGCTACAAAAATGGTTTAGATTAGCGAGTGGAATTATCTTGGAATGTCGAAAACGGATGAAAAACAAGCCTGTTAACCAAACTACTGGTTACAGCTTGCATAATGGACAAAATCTTCCAAGTAATGTTTTAAACCTCGGAACTCATTTCATGAGAGAATTAACTAATCAGCTCGGTTGAAGCGAACCCGATACGCAGCTTGGTAATTTAGTTTTTTTTATTATCTATTATCATGGAAAACCTTACAGCGAATACGCCTTTCTTCCCAGCATGATTTTCTCGCTATTTGCACCACGATATGTCTGACAACCTGTGAACAGCAGTAGCGGTTTGTACCTGCTGTTTATGGAAGGAAGTAATGACAGTAAAGCAGGCAATCCCGTTAATAATGTGATAAAAGTAATTGGTTACTAATGGAAATAGTGATAATGACCCTATAACGGATGCCGTCTAGTATATATATTACATGTTTAGTATTATGCATCAAACAATAAAGAAAACATCCCGATACTGGACCGGGATATTGTTGCAATTCATCCACTAACAACAGGAAATATGCGCACGTTTCCAAAGTTTCTATTTTTACCTTGGATAGAAGGAAAAATTGAAATGATGAAAATTAATGCTTTCTTTTGAAACAATTTGAAAAACCAGTATAAAAATAACCTTCTGTAAAAATCACCGCAATGGTAATGTTATAATCCCTAGTTGGCTGATTTGCTAGATCTTTCTGCCTTGATACTTCAGAAGGAGGTCTCCCGGCATGCGCAATAGAGGGTCACGTCCACTCAGGAGTTAGAAAGGTCTTCTGTTGTCTCATGATCACAGCCCGGTACAGTCCGAGCGGGCTTTATGATAATCTCATTTGGTACAATAGAGCTGCGCGTATTTAGTATAATAAAGGGTCAGTATAATCTAAAGACAATCATGAAGACTTGAATGAGGTGACTGTATATTTCGTGATGATATCTAGGTCATGCAGAGTGCCAGTACTTATTGTTAACAAGTCGTTGAAGTTGTCAGTGTGAATCATCTATAACTTGGGTCTTTATGTATTGATTCTTTTTCTTATAGAACGTTTGTTTTAACAGAAATGATAACTAGGCATTAGAAGTACTCATAATCGAAGTGGAATATCAAGTCGTAGTTTGTACGATAAGGGAGCACGTGTGGAGTTGCCCTCGGGTTGAGTTGCGCTCAAGCCGCGTTTAATCTTTTAATACATGATACTCGACAGCGTGTTAGCTCAGTTGCTCCTGGTGTTGGGTCTGGCTGGCCTAACGTCCCTTAGGGACAAGATACTGTAAGCGCAGAGCAGTATGTGGTTGATCTATCATCTACTATGATCCATTGTCCCACTTACCTATTGAATACATATTATGTCCTATGCGCACGATTGTGTCGCGGTGCAAATATTTAATGGGTTGAAATTCAAGACAATATCCTGAGTTTCTAAAATTTTCTATTGCCGCCAGATTTGGGACGCATTCTCGCTTTTCCTCTGGGACGCGCAATGTTTAACAGTTAAGAATGGCACACGCCTAACAGGAAGTTGTAGGATTTCCGTCGTTACTTGTGAGCTGATTAACAAGGACATTTATTACTTTCCTTGTGGATGTAAAACTCTTCTTTACTGACAGTTATTATGATTAATTCCTGCTCGGCGGGGGAGTTTACCGGCATGGCGGATATTAATGATGGTACACACGGGAAATAGGTTCCGTATTTACGCATTGTATTTGGATATTCCCAGTACTGTATAGTTTTTCGAATCAAGAAATCTGCTTTGTCATTTGGCGTGCGCGTGGAAATATTCCAAAAAGTTTGACAATGGGTTTAGAGGTCTAAAGCGATGTCCTCCGGAAGACGAGAAGTTCATTATATTAAATGTTCAAAAAACATCTTTTGAATGATGAATATTTTAATCAGTCAAACCAATGATAAAAAAAGAAGAAGAAGAAGAAGAAGAAGAAAAAGGAGATATGTTGATGATGATGAGGAAGCTGAGAAGGACAAGGAGATGATGATGATGATGATGAGGAAGAAGAAAAGACTAGTAAAATTAAATAAATAGGAGTACACATGTACTAAATGATGACATATTTTTCACTATGATAGGATGATGCGCGCGACGTAAATAGATTGCGGGCAGCGCGCATAACGAGCGATTAACGGATACTCTTAATAAGAGGTATATAGATTACTGACGGAGAACATGAACTGTGTACGCGTAAGGAATTATGCTTTTATTGTTGTTCTTTAGGATGTTATCTGAAAACGTTTATAAAGTAAGTGTTGTGAAAGTAGTTGGCCCGATAGACATTGTTTTATGCGGCACTGAGCTGAGGTTGATAATGATGATGATTACTGTATGATGAAGTTACTGTATTTGTACCAGGTCTTCACATCTCCATTTGGGTTCAAGAACAACCATTTCTTCTTGTTCTTCACCTTCAAATTGATCTACTGGTTCTAGAACAACTTCAATCAGTTCATATTTTCCTCTCTGTTCACATCCAAAGTCAAAGGTGTACTTCCCCCTTCCTTTTGGTAAATCCTGCTGCATGATGCCTGTGTAGCGGTGATCTGTATGGATCAGCTCGCCAGCCCCTTCCATTCGTCCATTAACCCAAGTCCCTTTATACTTGGAACCAGTCTCAGCATATGTGTATACTCCCTGACCATGGCGCTGGTTTTGGGACCATTCTCCTTCATAGGTGTCACCGTTACTATAGTAATAAGTACCTTGACCGTGCCTCTCGTCGTTGATCCAGAACCCTTCATATTTGGTCCCATCCGGGTAAAACAATGTACCCTCGCCATGTTTCTTGCCATTGGCGTAGTTCCCAACATATTTGCCTCCCTTTTTGAACCTAGAAATGAATGAAACAATAAGATTCATGGGTTTGTCAGTTACGAAGGTGAAAGGTATTTTGTAACAGAGTAATATATGACACTCAAAATCTGCAAATGTGTGGGGTGAAGAGGCTCTTATCCGAATACTTGCAGTATTGAAATCGTGTTGACAAAGAAGACAAAAAGCAGTCAAGAATCATTTATCACTGCATGAGAGCATTATTTTCTGTCCACTAATGGACATTTGAGGTCATGGCTTAACTCTGCATTGACAAAACATTAAAAAACAGGTTGAGTAATTCAACTAATTTTTGAGTTGTAGCGATGAGCAGCAGTTTAGTAGGCTTTCCTTCCTTCTCTAGGCTTATTTTCGGCACTACCCATCAATGCTGTTTCTTTCAGCATATTGTCGCCGGATCGTCGGTGAAGATTATCCCAGGAAGACGGTACTATTTGGTGCGCGCGTCACTTGTCTCTCTGTCAGTCAGCAAGATCATTAACAACACTATTTTTGGCAAGCTAAGCATGAAGAAAAGAGAAGCGTAGGAAGTGAGAATGTATATGATGACGGATGTTTTTTGCTGTAATCTGTAGCTGGACGGATGTTTGAAAATAAGTTTGTAAAGCCTTTGACCAGTTCATGTCCCTTGCCAAGCTTGACCGAAGAATTCAACGTAATTTCTTGATTTTAAAGCTAAACAAAAGCGGATTAATCACTCCACCAAGCGATGACAGTCAAACCTTAGACTAAACTAACTTACTTGTAGGTTCCTTGGCCATGTCTTTTACCATGTACGTACTGTCCTTCATATACATCACCGTTGGGTAGAGTAGCTTTGCCTTTACCATGTCTTTCTTCGTCTTCGTTCCTTTCTCCTTCGTATTCACCCAAATAAAGACCTTCGTCCTCTACCGACTCTTCCTCTGAATCAGACATTGCCTGTTCTTGAGAGAATTTTACAACCATAAGAAAAAAGAAAAAAAAAACTTCTATAGTTAACTAAGTCGGCTTGGTGTAGTGGTGAAGTCTGGCAACGAAGAAACTGTTGAGTTTATAAACTGTGCAGTTGTTATGTATTGTTTCTAGGGAATGAGAATACACTGAATATGAATTCATGAGCGTCAAAATTGTGTAAATAAGAAAGGGATGCTGATTGGAGGAGAGGATACCATGATCAAATAATGCGTAACATCACAATTGATGTAGAAGAGAGTTTATTGACTTTAGGATTTCTTTCTTATTAGAAAATACTTTGAATTTGCATAAGCTAGACAAGGTTACAGCACAGGCCATTCTAACTAGACGTCACCGTATAATCCCGGATTATCTTTGATGTTTGTTGGTGAAAAGTTTTCTAGCCTGAGATCTGAGTGATGTGGGTTTTAATGTAGCTCGCTGGCCCGGACAGAAGACCAACGCGCAGATCCTCACCACAATGCTAAAAAAAGAAATAGAAAAATAGAAAAGACCCAAAACGCCTGTTATTAATTAGTGAAAGATGTATTTTTATATTTCAGGGCTTTGTGGAACATTACAGTTACTTCCTGTCATCCTGTTAGTGTAACCATCTGTTAATATAATGAGACTCTTGGAATTCCTGTGGTATACAGATCAGAGAGGGACTGCGTGATTGCTTAGCAACCATACTTATTACCATCCAAGATGGCGGACGACCAACATGAAGGTTCTCTTGCCTTTATTCCATGATTTCTTTGGAGAAAACGTCCGTTAATAAAAAGGTATGAAAGAAATTAAGACATTGAAGATTAGGACAGACATTTCTATCGCAGGCTGCAAGTTTTAATAATTTGAATCAGAAAGAAAGCTGTAGAAAATGGGCTCAATAAGCCTACATTGTACATAAACTTAGTTTAGTGGTGTTGCAGTTCTCAACTCAACTTACAGTTTTTATCAATGTTTTCTTCTCCCACAAGGCGTAGTTGGTTTATGAAAAGTTATTGTACTTCCATTCACTCACACGCGTGAAATCTAGCAACATTTAAAGCTATATAAGCTTACCGACAAAAATGAAATGTAACTCTTACTGTATCTTGTCACTTGTCGTCCCAAGAAAAGACTTGGAAGTTTTTCTTTGCTGTTACAAGCAGTGAAAACATGCAGTCCAGGGCTCGTTTGCTTCTCGAAAAGGAACAGTTTAAAATGAAGAAAGATCCAGTATGGGTAAGTAAACAATACCGAATCTTGGAGTAATTATTCTAATGTCAATCTATTAAACGAGTATTATCAGATTTTGAGTACATGATTGAACTATTCATGTGTCAGGGAATAACAGCACAGCCTCTGAATGAAGATGACTGGTTTACATGGGAAGCGACGGTTAAAGGACCAAAAGATACCCTATGGGAAGGTAGGTGTTGGCATAACAACTATCTACCTTGCAGTCTGACTCTTTTCAGTGTATGTTTTTAATGACAGTTAACGTGAATACTTGTCTTGACTTTCAGGGGGAATATTCAAGATTTATTTACAGTTTAATGAAAACTACAACTGTATTCCACCCAAGGTATATTTCCACACTGTGCCTTTCCATCCAAATGGTGAGTAAGGTTGACCTACTTGAACTTGCATTCCAGCTATGGTAGTGGTGATAGTGTTTGATGGACACTTTGTCTGAAAGCTTGACTTGAATTTATTGAATCTTCACACAGTTGAAACTTTATTTTATGAAATGGAAATACCCACATACAATGACCAAAATCAAGTGACCCAGTTTAGTTTTTAAACATCAACATTTTAAGTTCAACTAAGAACTGAAGTATTATACGCATGCAGAGATCCCATTGGTAGTAGAAGGGATGCTGATGAGGAGGAGGTGCAAAGGGATAGTAAAAGAATACCTTACCCAGGGGTAGGGCCACAATAGGGTGCCCAGTGCATTAGATATATAGACCCCTTGTAGCACGTCGGAATGCAGCTCAATGTAGAGGACAAAACAATAGGTTCCATTTCTTAAGAGATTGAAATTCTTTTGTTTTGTCCTCCAAATTGAGCTGCTTTGACGTCATGTGTAAGGGGTTTATAGGGATAGGAATAGAAGGCATGACGTTAAAAGGGAATTTTTATTTTCATTTTAGTTTCATATTTTATTGGTTCTGGATTATAAAACATTTTTACTTGGTTTGTAGCATGGTTAATTATTATCACTATTGATGAATACAATTATATATTATTATAATCTTCAGTTGATCCAGTGTCTGGAATCCCATGTATAGATTTCCTGGATATTCAAGAAGACTGGAAGGTTTATTACTCCATTAACTACATGCTGCTAAGCATACAAATGATGTTGTCAAACCCAGTCCTGGATAATGTTGTGAATGTAGAAGCTGCTAAAATGTGTCACAATGCTCCTGGTGCTTATAAGCAGATGATACTGGATAATGTTATGGCGAGTAAAAGAGTTGATGGTAGGTTTGGCAGGCTATATTACCTACATGTGACACCAATAGGGTAGTATCTTTGATGATGTACAAGACCAATATTTTATAATATGATCAGGGAAGTGGTTCATATAATTTTTGGGAAATCTCCAATATGTCAGTGGTTCAAGTTATTAAAAAAGAAAACAAAAAATGTGTTCCAAAAAATAGTCTGATTGAAACTAGAGTAACCTCACCAGTGGCTTATCTTAATATCATTAAGCAAATAAGATTCAGAAATTACTGTATTTCTCCTTCATTTTAGTTGATTTTGATGTGCTTGATGTTATATGATTGTTATATTAATCGTTTCAGCTGGTTTAAAGCCACATTTAGAGGAAGAACTTGAAGTGACAAAACCTGAGAAACCTGAAGCTCAGGCTGAAAACACAGAGCAAAGCAATAAACGACTAGTTCAGATTGCTAAGATATCATTTGATGACTACCATTCTCTGTGGAGTGGCATAGCAACTACAAGACCAGCACCAACCTCGAAAAACCCTCTGAATGATATCTTGAGATCTGATTCAAAACTACAAGCAGCTCACTTTGGGATGGAACAGGATGAATTACAGGAGGAAATAAAGAAACAAATAGTTGAGCATAATTCACTCATGTATGGAAAATTTGATAAAAGCACTGAAAAACCAAAGGATTTGGAGGAGTTGAAGGCTACTAGAATCAATATGCTCAAGCAAATTTATCTCCCAAAACCCCAAGGTACAGCACTGTAATCTGCTTGTCTTATTGTACCACATGACTTTTTGCCTTGAACAAGAGTTCTTGCTAACCTTTACTGTTACATTCACTGTTTATTCTTTGCACACACCCTACCCCACCCCACCCCACCCCCTCCCTCCATCAAGATGTATGCCAGGCTTTTTAACCTTATATATACCAATTCTATCAATCTTCAAACAGGTCAAGATAAATCTTCTCAGTCTGTTGCTCCTTCGTCTGCAACATTATCAGCATCAATATCAAAAGAGCTTGAACCCTCAGAACAGGAAGTACAAGACTTATTAAACTGGTCTAGTAACCTTGGCAACGATGATGTAGGACTTACATGAATATAAGTGATCAGAAGGCAACAATATACATTGTTATGGGACAAAATATCTTGTAATCAAATAGATGAGGGCCTGTTACATGACAGGTTACCATGGCAATAATGCACATTTTTGGCTCAAAGTCATGTGAACCTAGCTAACGATGAGGTCCCGTCACACAAGGACCTGTCACATGGTCAGGTCACTCACATCCAAGATTCAGGAAGCCATTCACATAATTGGCCATAGCTCTAACTATGGATGGATAGAGGCTTTCATACATACCTTTGTTCATATTTTGAAATATATTGTACATAGGGTTTAATACTGTAGATATATGATGTTGAAATACTTTTAATAAAGTCATTGTTCAGTAGCATCTTTCAGTGATGTAAAGACTCCAAGATTTGATTTCCAGACTACATATTACTGCAATTGAGGTGGTTTTGTTGTAGTCATGTAGAATAGTCAGACTGCATAATGATGACCAGTGTATCTGTACTGTATGTAGGGCTGTCCGGTGGGTTGTAGTTACTCTATAACATGATCAATATCATAGAGTAGTTGACAGTTTAGGTTGTCATCCATTAAATGTAAGTGTGGTATTAGTATGTAAGGCTGTGTTCATGTATTTACAGTGTATGGTGGGTCATTAGTGTATGCTGAAGCATGGTCTGTATTCCAGTGGACATCATCATACATCTTCTCTAACAGAGTCTTCAACATGCTTGCATGATCTCTGTCTCTGACTTCAGCCACAACTTTGCACTAGAAATTTAACAGTATATAGTGATAAGTACAGGTATATATAAACATTAATGATCATGAATCCTCTAAATAAATAAGCATGTATCATAGGGTGCACATATTAGAAAAGTGTGTATTGGTATTTTGGGGAGGAGGGGGTGAGGGCATATCGACCCACAGATTACCTGTACTTTGAAGGCACTACTTTTCAACCAAGCTCTCTCATGAAACATGTCTTTAACACTAAAAATAACAAAATCATAATGAATATAGAAAATAACAATGAAAAAAACAGTGCATGTCATTTTTTTCTCTTCCAATTTCTTGCCATTTTTCTTTGTCTTTTTCCATTTCCATTTCTTTTTCTTTTCTTTTTGGTTTTCCTTTCTATTACTTTTCCCTTTTGTATTCTTTTCCATAATCTTTCTCATTATTTAGAGATTTATTAAGTTGAGAAAGTGTAACTGCATTTCTTCACATACCTCGCCCCAGATGAAGCTAAAGCATTGACAAGTCTATCAATACCACCAGGTCGATCACTGACCGTCACGATAAACCGTACCAGCCTACCATCTGTAGCTAATCCCCTGTCTATACATCTACCAATTACAGCAGGATCGATGTTACCTCCACATAACGGTATTACAACCCTACAAAAACAGTAGTGGTATTTGAAATGTATTATTGTCAATCGTAGTGTCACGCAAATATTAGTAACGATAGTCACGCGAAAATTTCTTAGTCAATCGCTACTCGAAAACTTTAAACTTTGAAATTTGACAGTGAAATAAAAGATATAAACTTTATTGTATAAAAAATAAATTAGAAAAAGCATTGGATAATTTACCATTTAATCAAGATAAGCTCATACGTTTCGCTACCAAACCGGCACCTATCTAGCGGTATGATTAAATGTCGTGTAATATGAAATATATTTAAGCGTAAGATTATGTTTATATTTTAGTGACAATCGAAGATATTACATACACTTTTACCCAAAGATCGGGAAAATAAAGCAGTTCCAACGGCGCATATAATAACAAAAAGATGATTACTATTATAAAACCATGCAGAACAACGCCGGCCTTTGTAGCTCAGTGGTTAGAGCACTGGTCTAGTAAACCAGGGGTCGAGAGTTCGAGTCTCTCCAAAGGCTTTATTTTTTTGAATTTTGATAGTAAGCAGCATAAACTCAACAACTTCTTTTTCTAACCGTTCCAAAAGAAATATAGTTTTCTCTTGGTTTAAGAATTTTTTTTTTTTTACAAGTATACCTTTTACCGCTAAGTTCTGGTAGTTGACCAGAGAGAATGGCTGCCAGGCCTGTTGCTCCAGCTCCTTCAATGACAGCTTTTTCCATCTCCATTAGGTAAAGAATAGCAAGACCTATGTAATCCTCACTTAGAAAGAAACGGGGGGAAAATGGTATTTTATTAGAAATTTTGTTGTAAAAATGAGTTGATGGCGTCAATTGTTCACCACAGGAAGCCCACAATGACAGCTTTTCGCTAACATTCTGTTGATTCTTTTGCCCAGATTACATTTAATTAATATTCTAGTTCGAAATAAATGTCAAATGTCAAAAAGGCCCTCGAAAAAGCTTGCGTGCGTGCATGTGACTACTGAGCCGTTGCTTAGTAACCATTTAATGTTTACCTTACAGTGATAACCTTATCCACGAGATCTTTCGAGTTGGCAAACGCAGTAGTTCCGACCTGAGGTACACACAGACCTGCAATTGAAGCAAAAAAATCAGGATAGACTTTCTTAAATTTCCTGCTGTACCCAGGCGAGACTCGACTGCCTGTGAAGTGAGGAGAGGAGAGGAGAGGAGAGGAGAGGAGAGGAGAGGAGAGGAGAGGAGAGGAGAGGAGAGGAGAGGAGAGGAGAGGAGAGGAGAGGAGAGGAGAGGAGAGGAGAGGAGAGGAGAGGAGAGGAGAGGAGAGGAGAGGAGAGGAGAGGAGAGGAGAGGAGAGGAGAGGAGAGGAGAGGAGAGGAGGTATCAGTCGTACTTACCATCAGCTAATGTCTCTGAATGATGCGCATCCACTCTGACGGGTTTTCCTGCTTCCTTGGCTGCCTTGAAGCTGGGACAGCGCTCAGATTCTACAGCCTTTTTCGATAGAATATTATTAGGTTGTCTTTAAATTTCTAATGGATGGTAGATACATTTCAACTGACATTTCTAACTGAATCTCGCATAAATCAACGATGCCATTAAAATGTGTTTACTTACAATGATTTTGACATGAGGGTAGACAGTCTTGACAGCCTTTGCTATTCCTGCTAGCATCCCCCCTCCCCCCACAGGTACAATAATGGCATCCAGTGGGTAAACTTGATCGATGATCTCAAGACCAATGGTTCCCTGACCGCTGATGATGTGTGGATGGTCGTATCTGTAAAGAAAGTCATTACTTACTATCACTTAGAGATACCAGTCCTGAATAGCAGTTATTAAGGATGCATGCAAATGAGACAACAAGCATTATATCGACCCGATAGCCTCACTTGTATGATTCCTAAAACCAAAGAATATCACAATGCGGGTTCAACTGCAATAACTTACCCATTGATGTACAACAAGCCTTTTTCACGGGCCATAGACAAGGCGTATTCCTTAGACTAATCAAAAAAAAAGCATTCAGTTAATAATATCCTAATAGTTAATATTAACTTATCATCGGTTTGTTTGCTCCGCTTTGACGGTAAAAACGCACGACTAAGTTCGCTTACAAAGACACGCAACACCCATCAAACTAAATGTTTCAAAGCAGTGCGCAATTATGGCTGCCTACGATATAATAGTCATATTGGTGGATGCCGTAAAACATTCTTCGCGCGCTTTCCTCACGCAAACGTTTTATATTGCTAGACCCAGTAAACGATCATGTCTGACCTCGAGCAAGTTGTGTCCCTGAAGTACCACGTTAGCTCCATAGGTTCTACACATCGTTTGTTTGACTATCGGTGCATTCTCAGGCATGACGACTGTTATTGGTATCGCTAAGGCGCGGCCATGGTATGCCATTGCTTGGGCGTGGTTACCCGCCGATGCCGCGATCACACCTCGACGCTTTTGTTCCTAAGGATCCAAAAGTATTGATGACATTAGACACAAAGCACTATCAATAAACAAGTTATACTGACAAACGCTTACCTCACTTAGAAGAAGGAGTGTGTTGAGGGCTCCGCGCTCTTTGAAACTAAAAAAGGTAAAAAGACAGTTATTAAGCTTTCAACTTATAAAATGTTGCTGCGTCCCTACCAGATCGATAGCACTGCATGGTGGGTTAAGGGCGGGTTTGATGAGATAACCCCACCCAGACGAATAGCACGGCATGGTGGGTTAAGGGCGGGTTTGATGAGATAACCCAAACCAGACGAATAGCACTGCATGGTGGGCTAAGGGCGGGTTTGATGACATAACCCCACCAGACGAATAGCACGGCATGGTGGGTTAAGGGCGGGTTTGATGACATAACCCCACCCAGACGAATAGCACTGCATGGTGGATTAAGGGCTGGTTTGATGAGATAACCCCACCCAGACGAATAGCACTGGTGGGCGGAGGTAAGATTTGATGTGATAACCCCACCTAGAATGATATCACTCACGGTAGGGCATGTGTTAAGGACGGGTGTGATGGGATAACGTACTGCCTACCTTCCCGTAGGGTGAAGATATTCTTTCTTGAAGAAAATTTCCATATCTGCAACTTCAGAGTTTGAAATATTGGCTTTCTGTTATAAAGAAACATGACAAAATATCGTCTTTAGAAAGTTGTGAGTTTCGAGTTTATACGTCAAGAAATTTGAAGTTTAATCTGGCTTTTTTAGATACAATGTTATACAAGAACACTAAAAGCAGCGCGTGCATTCAGGTTATTATATTCTTCTTCTTGATTTAGTAAAGACGATGCGGTCTTCATGAATATGACTGCGCGAGCAGGTCTTTTATGCGCGAGTCTTGGTTGCCATGGTTGACGTTCTAATGACGTTTCTAGAACTATAATGGATGAACCAACGTGTGCTCGCGCCGTCCTACGGATGGCGTACCTTATTCATTGTGTGTATTCTTTATACTCAGTATCATTTGACATACCTCACAAGGAGTTTTGGCAACTCCTTTACAAATACGAAATGCAGCTGCGCAAATATCTTCAAAGCTGATAGGAATGGGTTCTTCTGTGTCTCCCTTGAGAGACATCTTTTGAAGGTGAGCCCTTAATTCATCAGACTTCGAGACAGATGTCACAGGGTCAGCAAACTGAATCTTCTCTTTCTTCCCATCTTCTTTTGGCGGCGCCATCCTCGCCTAGTGTTTCTTAGAAGTGATTGATGACGTAATGAATTGTTGTCATGGAGATATTCTTTATGACATCTTTCCATCTTTTGGCGGCATGATTGATGACGTAATGTATTGTTGTCATGGAGATATTCTTTATGACACCTTTCATTCTTTTGGCGGTATGATTGATGACGTAATGTATTGTTAGATATTTTAAAAACAGTAAGTTATTAGTTCTTATTTTGGGTGTTTTTCACATCTCTGCAATCATGTTGAGAAAAGTTAATGCCGAAAAGATGCTTTTCGCCACAAACGATACCCGCGAGAGATTTTTTATGCTTCACTTTTCAGCAATATTTCCGAAATGGCTTCCACATTTTTCAGTATGCGCTTTAGCGAGTTAATACCGTGGGATAACAATCCTTTTTAACAAATCAAATCAGGTGGCCTATCTTATTAAGACAAATTCGAACAGATTTAATGTTTTTCGCTGTAGGTTTCTTTAATTTTGCTTTATAAAGTTTATTTCAGTTTACTTTCAATGGACTTGAAAAATTTTCGAGAAATCCAAGAATTTTCCTTATATTTCAACAGTCGTGGAAAAGGTCCAGTTATAGGTAAAATCAAAACTATGGGCTATAGTCTCTGCTTTTTGCATAACAACAGCAAATTTTGCATTTTCATCAATATTTTTTCAAAAATCACCCATTTTGAACAATTTATGAATCATGCATCATTTCCAAAAACCTGTGAAAAACACCCAAAATCGTTCAATACCGTAGGCCATAAATGACCCTTGAGTTTCCGCTGACCTAGTTATACGGCGTAATTTTTCGATTCCTCATAACCAAGATAATGAGTGAAAGGTACCCCGGTTATATGGCTCCACATTTCGATCCCCAATAACCAAGATAACAAGGGAAGGGTACCCTGGTTATGCGCCTTCATTAATCAAGATAACAAGGGAAGGGTACCCTGGTTATGCGCCTTCATTAATCAAGATAACAAGGGAAGGGTACCCTGGTTATGCGCCTTCATTAATCAAGATAAAAAGGGAAGGGTACCCTGGTTATGCGCCTTCATTAATCAAGATAAAAAGGGAAGGGTACCCTGGTTATACGGCTTCATATTTCGATCCACAATAACCAAGAAAACAAGTCAAGAATATCCTTGTCATACGACTCCATATTTCGATCCCCAATAACCCAATGGACTATAATAGTCCATGGTTTTGATCGATTTGGGGTGTTTTTCACACCTTTTTGAAAATTATGAAAAATTTAGAAATCTTCCAAAATAGGTGTTTTTGAGCGAAAAGCATGGCCTATAGCCCATTGTTTTGATCGATTTTGCGTGTTTTTGACACCTTTTTCAAAATTATGAAAAATTTAAAAACCTTCAAAAATAGGTGTTTTTGAGCAAAAAGCATGGCCTATAGCCCATGGTTTTGATCGATTTTGGGTGTTTTTCACACCTTTTTGAAAATTATGAAAAATTTAGAAACCTTCAAAAATAGGTGTTTTTGACCAAAAAGCATGGGCTATAGCCCATGGTTTTGATCGATTTTTGGTGTTTTTCACACCTTTTTGAAAATCATGAAAAATTTAAAAACCTTCAAAAATAGGTGTTTTTGAGCAAAAAGCATGGGCTATAGCCCATGGTTTTGATCAATTTTTGGTGTTTTTCACACCTTTTTCAAAATTATGAAAAATTTAGAAATCTTCCAAAATAGGTGTTTTTGAGCGAAAAGCATGGACTATAGATCATTGTTTTGATCGATTTTGGGTGTTTTTCACACCTTTTTGAAAATTATGAAAAATTTAGAAACCTTCAAAAATAGGTGTTTTTGACCAAAAAGCATGGAACCAAAAACCATAGTTTTGATCGATTTTGGGTGTTTTTCACACCTTTTTGAAAATTATGAAAAATTTAAAAACCTTCAAAAATAGGTGTTTTTGAGCGAAAAGCATGGACTATAGCCCATTGTTTTGATCGATTTTGGGTGTTTTTGACACCTTTTTTGGGTGTTTTTCACACCTTTTCGAAAATTATGAAAAATTTAAAAATTTTGAAAAATAGGTGTTTTTGAGCAAAAAGCATGGACTATAGCCCATGGTTTTGATCGATTTTGGGTGTTTTTGACACCTTTTTGAAAATTATGAAAAATTTAAAAACCTTGAAAAATAGGTGTTTTTGAGCAAAAAGCATGGGCTATAGCCCATAGTTTTGATCGATTTCGGGTGTTTTTCACACCTTTTTATAAATTATTAAAAAATTAAAAAATCTTCAAAAATAGGTGTTTTTGACCAAAAAGCATGGACTATAGCCCTTGGTTTTGATCAATTTTGGGTGTTTTTCACACCTTTTTCAAAATTATGAAAAATTTAGAAATCTTCCAAAATAGGTGTTTTTGATGAAAAAGCATGGCCTATAGCCCATTGTTTTGATCGATTTTGGGTGTTTTTCACACCTTTTTGAAAATTATGAAAAATTTATAAACCTTCAAAAATAGGTGTTTTTGAGCAAAAAGCATGGGCTATAGCCCATGGTTTTGATCGATTTTGGGTGTTTTTCACACCTTTTTGAAAATCATGAAAAATTTAAAAACCTTCAAAAATAGGTGTTTTTGACCAAAAAGCATGGACTATAGCCCATGGTTTTGATCAATTTTGGGTGTTTTTCACACCTTTTTGAAAATTATGAAAAATTTAGAAATCTTCAAAAATAGGTGTTTTTGAGCGAAAAGCATGGACTATAGCCCATTGTTTTGATCGATTTTGCTTGTTTTTGACACCTTTTTCAAAATTATGAAAAATTTAAAAACCTTCAAAAATAGGTGTTTTTGAGCAAAAAGCATGGCCTATAGCCCATTGTTTTGATCGATTTTGGGTGTTTTTCACACCTTTTTGAAAATTATGAAAAATTTATAAACCTTCAAAAATAGGTGTTTTTGAGTAAAAAGCATGGACTATAGCCCATGGTTTTGATCAATTTTTGGTGTTTTTCACACCTTTTTCAAAATCATGAAAAATTTAAAAACCTTCAAAAATAGGTGTTTTTGACCAAAAAGCATGGACTATAGCCCATTGTTTTGATCGATTTTGGGTGTTTTTCACACCTTTTTGAAAATTATGAAAAATTTAAAAACCTTCAAAAATAGGTGTTTTTGAGCGAAAAGCATGGACTATAGCCCATTGTTTTGATCGATTTTGGGTGTTTTTGACACCTTTTTTGGGTGTTTTTCACACCTTTTTGAAAATTATGAAAAATTTAAAAATCTTGAAAAATAGGTGTTTTTGAGCAAAAAGCATGGGCTATAGCCCATAGTTTTGATCGATTTTGGGTGTTTTTCACACCTTTTTGAAAATTATTAAAAAATTAGAAATCTTCCAAAATAGGTGTTTTTGACCAAAAAGCATGGACTATAGCCCATGGTTTTGATCGATTTTGGATGTTTTTCACGCGTTTTTGAAAATCATGAAAAATTTAAAAACCTTCAAAAATAGGTGTTTTTGAGCGAAAAGCATGGACTATAGCCCATGGTTTTGATCGATTTTTGGTGTTTTTCACACCTTTTTGAAAATCATGAAAAATTTATAAACCTTCAAAAATAGGTGTTTTTGAGTAAAAAGCATGGACTATAGCCCATGGTTTTGATCAATTTTTGGTGTTTTTCACACCTTTTTCAAAATTATGAAAAATTTAAAACCCTTCAAAAATAGGTGTTTTTGACCAAAAAGCATGGGCTATAGCCCATGGTTTTGATCGATTTTGGGTGTTTTTCACACCTTTTTGAAAATCATGAAAAATTTAAAAACCTTCAAAAATAGGTGTTTTTGACCAAAAAGCATGGACTATAGCCCATGGTTTTGATCGATTTTGGGTGTTTTTCACACCTTTTTGAAAATTATGAAAAATTTAAAAACCTTCAAAAATAGGTGTTTTTGAGCGAAAAGCATGGACTATAGCCCATGGTTTTGATCGATTTTGGGTGTTTTTGACACCTTTTTTGGGTGTTTTTCACACCTTTTTGAAAATTATGAAAAATTTAAAAATCTTGAAAAATAGGTGTTTTTGAGCAAAAAGCATGGGCTATAGCCCATAGTTTTGATCGATTTTGGGTGTTTTTCACACCTTTTTGAAAATCATGAAAAATTTAAAAACCTTCAAAAATAGGTGTTTTTGACCAAAAAGCATGGACTATAGCCCATTGTTTTTATCGATTTTGGGTGTTTTTGACACCTTTTTGAAAATTATAAAAAATTTAAAAACCTTCAAAAATAGGTGTTTTTGAGCAAAAAGCATGGCCTATAGCCCATGGTTTTGATCGATTTTGGGTGTTTTTCACACCTTTTTCAAAATTATGAAAAATTTAGAAACCTTCAAAAATAGGTGTTTTTGACCAAAAAGCATGGACTATAGCCCATTGTTTTGATCGATTTTGGGTGTTTTTGACACCTTTTTCAAAATTATGAAAAATTTAAAACCCTTCAAAAATAGGTGTTTTTGAGCAAAAAGCATGGCCTATAGCCCATGGTTTTGATCGATTTTGGGTGTTTTTGACACCTTTTTCAAAATTATGAAAAATTTAGAAACCTTCAAAAATAGGTGTTTTTGACCAAAAAGCATGGACTATAGCCCATTGTTTTGATCGATTTTGGGTGTTTTTGACACCTTTTTCAAAATTATGAAAAATTTAAAACCCTTCAAAAATAGGTGTTTTTGAGCAAAAAGCATGGCCTATAGCCCATGGTTTTGATCGATTTTGGGTGTTTTTCACACCTTTTTCAAAATTATGAAAAATTTAGAAACCTTCAAAAATAGGTGTTTTTGACCAAAAAGCATGGACTATAGCCCATTGTTTTGATCGATTTTGGGTGTTTTTGCAACTTTTTCAAAATTATGAAAAATTTAAAACCCTTCAAAAATAGGTGTTTTTGAGCAAAAAGCATGGGCTATAGCCCATAGTTTTGATCGATTTTGGGTGTTTTTCACACCTTTTTCAAAATTATGAAAAATTTAAAAACCTTCAAAAATAGGTGTTTTTGACCAAAAAGCATGGACTATAGCGCATGGTTTTGATCGATTTAGAAGCATTTCTAGAAAATCAATAACTTGGATTCTCTTTAATTTTTTATTCAATATCAATTGATAATAATTATTGTTTGATGGCATTTTGGTTGGAGAATGTATGAATTTTGATATAATACTGTAAATTTGCTATTAAGGTATCGATTTGTACTTTATATTTCTGTTAGAATTTTGAAACTTTGCTGTCAATGTGTACCAACTTGTTTAGTGGGATTTGAAAGGAGTGTATGGGTTTCTATAAAAGTTATTATTTTCCACAAAAATGACTGAACATGTTACAGTTGGTCAATGTTACTGATTATCTTATACCTAACACGGTTTCTTTGTTATTCATCAGGTTGTACATCTGATACAAACCCAATGAATATGCAATTAGTTCTATATCCAGATATTGAACCTAGTAGCAGGTCAATATCTACGGATCACTACCTCCATTTCTTCTAATGGGATGTGGGAAAACATTGAAAGTGCTAAATCTATGCATGCTCACTAAGATGAGATAAATGAGTGCTTCAACATTATCAAACTACTTTCTCTTCGGATTTGCTGCATTGGGAAAACCTCATTAGGTATATCTCAAATAAGGTGAATCAATAGAATGGAGGCATTAAGCATATGAAGCTCTCAGGCCTATGGCCCCTCATGCATTGTAAAGCACTGTTGAACTACATGGAATTGGGGCTATATAAAACATAATAATAATAACTATTATTATTCTCAGTATTTATAAACAAGAGAACAAGAAATTGTTCATGGTCTCTTGTTATTAAATAATACAGTCAACTCTCAACTTGTTAAGCAAAATCCCTGATGAAAAATACTGACAAGGAAAGGACGGTTATTATCTTTCACTATTGTGTCTGCTGTAACGAGAGTTTACTGTAGTAATTTATATACATTTCAACATAGTTAGTTCATTACAAACCTACAGAGCTGAGACTGCTGAGGATCATGGGAAACATTTCGAAAATACAACCTGCAGCTTGAGGATGTTAACAGGTGAAGCTGTAACTGGTAAAAGATCTCAAGTTCATCAATAGTTATCCAGCAGTTGAAACATGTAGAATATATCTACCCATAATCCTTGCTGGTCTCAGCTTTGTAGCTTATTAGGTGACTAACTTTATTGAAATGAGTATATGTCTGCCTCTGCCTAAAGATATCTACAGTTTCCAGTCATATAAAATACGTGTGTTATCCAATATTAATAACAGTTGTTTAACTGTTGTAAAAGTTTTCAGCCAAATAATTGAAACTATAGAACCTGCCATGGTTTTTTCACTATAAAATATATATAGTCCTGCGATAAGAGATTCAAAAAATCTGCTGTACCTTGATATTATTATTATATCAATACAAAGTCTGTGTTATGATAAAAGAGTTAATACAATCTTGCCTCTCGTTTTCTTGAGCTGTGACACCGCCACCTCATGGGACACACCCACCAGACTCTGGCCATTAACTGAAATGATCTGATCTCCTCTCTTGAGCTGTCCATCATGAGCTGCAGCACCAGTAGGGAAGACAGTTTTGACATATATAGGTAAGTCTCCATGTGGGCTACCATGACCTCCTACTATACTAAAACCCAGCCCTTCAGGTCCTCGCTCCAGCTCGATTATTTTTGTCTTTGGAGGTCTGAGGAGGATAAACAACATCTTTTTTTAGATTAAGGTATCAGGGTACCCCAAAACTGCTCCAAAAGGTCGATTTTTAGGTTTTTACATTTTTCGAGAGAATACACAATAAGCTATTATTTTCCAACAATAAATTTCCAATGGCGATTTTTAATAACGAGTAATAAACGAAAAACTTTAATAATCTTCAATTTGTTGCTGACATCACTTGTCAACGCTTTGTTGTCACGTCTCTATAAACCATTGTATTTTGATTTGAGGCGCTTGTAGACATTAGTTTTGTTTTCTTGTCGCTTCCTCGCTTTTCTCCATACTTAGGCGTATGGAAACAGGACCATTAGCAAATCAAAACGTCTAACTTTGATAATATCGATTAATTCCTCAAAAATTATTACTAAACAACTAAGAATTTGCCGGAACTTTCCGCTCAAAACAACAATAATAAAGTAATACGATCTTGGTTTCTCGTTACTTCATCTGTCATCGGGCAACATCTTGTGGTATCTTAATCCCCTTGTGTCAACAAAGGCACTTCTGAGCTTCAAAAACAATTTTGTGTTTTTCTCGAAAGAGAATTTGCGTTTAGTTTCCCATACATTTTTAGTTCGTTGTCAAAGGGAATTTGACCGATTTTCCTGAAATTTTGCGAAAGTCATGTCAGATAGTTTTTCTTCAAAAGTGTGTCTCCGATTTTTGATATCTTCTTTCTTTTTAAAGTTATTGTAGATTTTGTATCGGATACACCTAATTTAGCAGTGTTACAATTTTAGGCGCGTATAAAAACGCAACGGGGCAATTAATCACAAATCGGAGACACACTTTTGACAAGTGATATCTCGGGATCTCAGAAAGATAATAAGCATTGGTTTCCGATGAATACCGGCTGTCATCGAACTCCGCGAAGAGACCCATGTGAACATTTGGATAATTCGCTCTAACTCAAAAGGATAAATTTATTTTACAAAAATAAAGTAGTAAACAGCTTCTACATTTATTCAGCTTTCAGAAAATGTATACTTTATTGGGGGTTTGCTGAAATGGTTTAGCGTTATATTGAGTTGAATGAACACCGGTCGCTAGGGGTACCCTGATACCTTAAGGAAGGGTAACCCTAGTAGCAGATATCAGAGTTGCATTTCATTGCCTTCAAACAATTGTTTCAAGTCGTGGAATTTGGGTCAGCTTCTATACATTTACTTTACTGCTAACCCAAATGCCTCGACTTGAAACAATTGTTTGAAGCCAATGAAGTGCAACTCTGATATCTGCTATATAAAGGCTTACTCTTTTGGTGTCCACAAGGGAAAGAGACCTTTTCCTTTCCCATAGCTCAAAAAAGAAGACACCTGCATAACATTACTTACATTGATTCTTCATCCTCTGACTGAGCTGGCTCTGTCTCCAATACAGCAGATGATGTTGGGGAGGAACTGAGAGGAGGAAGACTGGGCGCCCATGATAGGTCTGTTTGAGATTGGCCAGGGCCGGGGTCTGGCATTAAGTCAATGTCTGAATAAAGTCATAATAAATGTAAGAACAATGATCATGATGGATGGATGAATGGTGATGATCTCCCTGTTCTATTCCCCTGTTCCCTTTCTTGTTCCCATTCCTGTTCCCATTCATGTTGATGATGCATGATGATGATGAGGATAATAATGATGATGATGATGGATGATGGTGAAGGATGATGATGGTGTTGATGGATGATGATGGTGATAAAAGATAATGATGATGATAATGATGATGGATGGTGGTGGTTGATGATGATGATAATGATGATGATGGTGGTGGTTGATGATGATGATAATGATGATGATGATGATGATGGTGGTGGTGGTGGTTGATGATGACGATAATGATGGTGGTGGTGATAAAGATAATGATGATGATAAAGATGATGGATGGTGATGATGA
The DNA here is from genome assembly GCA_023349425.1 of Anthopleura sola. Classification (NCBI taxonomy): domain Eukaryota; kingdom Metazoa; phylum Cnidaria; class Anthozoa; order Actiniaria; family Actiniidae; genus Anthopleura; species Anthopleura sola. The sequence continues at coordinate 11,304,024 of JALHLI010000007.1, read as the reverse complement.
TGATGATGATAATGATGATGATGGTGGATGATGATGATGATGATGATGATAATAATGATGGTGGTGGTGGTGGTGGTGGTGGTAAAGATGATGGGGATATTCCCAGAAATATAGTAACTTCTCTAGAGTTTCTTCCTCACATACCATAATTGAGTGGTGGTGGATTTTCCATGCTCGTTAGCGACTCCCCTCCAAGCTGGATATTAGGCAGACTACTCATCGACGATGGTCGAGAACTGTTACCGGGTTTCAGGCGAGCCAAGTGTAAAGTAACCTTACCAGATGTACGCTGTAAATAAATTCACCATCAATAATGATTCTAGCAAGATAGAACAGCTTGATCCATATTACACTGATATTACAATATGCATGCTCAGCCCTCAATGCATGAAAAATACCTACCTTCAGTAGGCTGGCTGCAATATCCTGGGTAGCATTCCTCAGGTCTTCTCCATTTACTGATAGGATCTGGTCACCAGGGAATACATGACCATCACGCTCAGCTGCGCCACCTTTGACCTAAGAAAATACATACAGTATATCTTAGACACTACCTCGATCACAGCAAGGCATGTTTGTGCCAGGATTTTTTAAAGTCATGGAGTTGATTTTGTATGAACGGGGAAGACACACAGCACCATCATGGTACAGAATTAAGAATCGCCAAATCCTTTGAAATGAAATGCGTGACACTGCACTCATTGAAATCAATGCACATCCAATGAAATGCATCACACCGCAGGGCCATGGCATGAAACGTCCACACTTTTCGTTTTGTAAAGGTAGGAAACTACTTACCACATCTGATATGAAAACACCTGTATCGTTCCTGTTCAAAGAACAAATAATATTATTAGCCATCTCTAATAAAGTAACAGATAACAAGAGTCTGAAGATCCTTCATCTTACCTTCTACCAACGATACTAAGACCAAGTCCTTGACCTGGTACTCTCAACAGCTCCACAGTCATGTAATCAAACGCATCTGTGGATGGACAAAAAGACGATTAACACAAATGAAAAAGTAGTTACTAGATTACTCAGGCTACTTGTCAGAACCAGAAGTTAGATTGACAGTTGGCAGAGTGCTACTAATCATCTAATCAGATTGCGCAGACACATCACTATCAAGGTACGGCAGTTCAAGAGTGTTCACAGCCAAATGAGCCAAATCAAAGCTGCTCTTTGGAGTAGAGAGCACGCGCAAATTGAAATCAATCATATTAGTCAATATTATCATTTCTAATAAAGCTAGCTATCAGATCAAGGTATTTTTTACCTTCATCTTTGAACTGTGATTCATCTCGTAGTACTTTGAGTCTAACGATGGCTGGTGTTTGACGTAACGCGTTGATGGCCATGTCATGTGTCGCGTCACGCAAGTCAACGTTACTGACCTGAAATAAAACACAAGCCCATCAGCAAGGACACAAACGTTAGCGTTACTTAGTCAAAAAGATCGTTTTCATTCACGTGACATTGTTTAGGTACACCAATATGGCCGCTCTGACGTCACATGAAAACCGTCTATACTATCTATTAAAATCATTCACCATGAACGTGTCATACTCCTATAGGTCAGTGTCCCTATCCAGCATGTGGTAACGCTACAACTGCCTTCCTACCAGATGAGGGCGACAGGTGCACACACACAAAATGAACGAGCAAATGCTGTTGTTTTGACTTCGCATCTTCTTTACGAAAGTAACGGTCTAGATAAACACTGTTCCCACAACAATATTGTACACTTACTTCAAGTATCTGATCACCAGCCCACAGGCGTCCATCCTTAGCTGCTGCGCCATCTTCGTACACCTCATGGATCACAATAGCACCCTGGATAGAATTGATACATAACATATTAGTTGAATATCCTGCAATATGTATGTATAGCGGAGACAATATCAACAACTAGTGTTTTGTCTGATAGTGTTTTGTCTGATACATAAGGAATCATCTGGAGATTCTAACGCACCAGTAGGGTGTCTGCACCTCCAACGATACTCAGTCCCAGGCCTGTGGTTCCTTTGGGGATTTCTATCAGGCATTCTTGACCGGGAATGATAGGAGCTTTTTGGGGGTCTGGTGCGGGAGAGGTTACACTGACCGACACTGAAGACGACACTGGGAAAAAATGAAAAAACAAATTAGAAGGAAGGAAGGAAGAAAGGAAGAAAGGAAGAAAGAAAGAAAGGAAGGGATGGATGGAGGAGCGAAGGGAAGGAATTAATATGTATTCAATGCTTAGTCAATCAAAGTACTAGCAAACAGAACCGTCACAGTCACGGTACAGTAATCTAATTTCATCTTTCACTGACCTGGAGAAGCCTTAGACGTAACTGTACTGCTTGTCTCTTCTTTGACTTCCGGTACAGATACCTTAGGTGCTGGTTGAGAAGGAGCATTAACAGGCTGTTGTCGCCTGGCAACCACTAGGGATACGTTGCCATGAGTCTTCTTTAAGATACCAACAGCCTGGGGAAACATTTTATCATAAATACAAGTGATTCACAGGAATCCCCTGTTAGGCTCAATATGAAGGACAAAACAATGAACTTCAATAGACCTTATTCGTTTGGGTGCAACGTTCTCTCATTTCAGACCACGTGTCATTTCCCTAGAGTATCATTCTTAACGGTGGCACACGATAAGATACATGAATATGGATACAACGGATGAAACAAAGAATCTTATTTTCAAGAGAATCAAACGTAGACTGAAATAGGAAAACATTACACTACACTGAATAAGGTGTATTCCTTGATGTAGTGAGACAGGAAATGACGTCAAGTGAAACCCAGCATTATAACATAAACATTGTTTTGTCCTTCATCTAGAGCTCCATAGGGAATCCCTTCAAAGAGACTGTGTTTCCGGTTGCCCTAATACCTCTGCGTGAGAGAGTCCTACAACAGCTTGGTCATCCACGGCTATTAACTGGTCACCTTTCTTTAAACGACCATCCTGTAACAATACATTAACAACACGTCAGTGCCAGGAAATACTGGCTGCATGAACACGATACGGCCATGATCAAAGGACACCACGTTCATATCGAATATATTTTTTAAAGTCATAAGAAAGTGTTGTTGTTTCACATATTTATAAAATGTTTGTCACTTAACAGGATAAGATGTGAAGCGCTTGCTGTGCGAGATGGCCATGCGCAGTATGTTTGAACGTTAAGTCCCACTGACTGAAATGGAAAAGCGATTTTCTAGTGTTTAACCTTCCATTATACCCACCAAGTCTGCTGCGCCGCCTTCTGTGACGCTTTTAACGAATATTCCAGTCTCTCCTTCTCTAAACCCTGGACCTTCAACCACAGCGAATCCAAGACCTGTAGGTCCCTATAACAAGACAACAAAAGCAGCAGCAGTTGGTATAGATAGATATATCACAGTTGATTTCACTGAGGTACAATAATTTAAATTTCGTGTAAAAAGTTGAAAAGAGTTAATTAAATAGGGCAAATAAACAGTTGATGTGTCTTGATTAAAAAGAGCGCAACTCGATGCGCCCAATACCAAGGGCGTAGCTCGATGCGCACAACTCAAAATGCGTATCTCGACGTGGAAGTGCGCCCAATACCAAGCGCGTAGCTCGACGACCACGACTCAAAACGCGTAGTTCGATGCGATCACTACCAAATGAGTTGTTTGATGTGTTAGAAGAGCGCAACTCGAAGTGCGCCCAATACCGAGCGCGTAGCTCGACGACCACAACTCAAAACGCGTAGCTCGATGCGATCACTACCAAATGAGTTGTTTGATGTGTTAGAAGAGCGCAACTCGAAGTGCGCCCAATACCGAGCGCGTAGCTCGACGACCACGACTCAAAACGCGTAGCTCGATGCGATCACTACCAAATGAGTTGTTTGATGTGTCTAGTTAAAAGAGCAGAAATCGAAGTGCACACAATGCAACTAATAGCAATGTTGTAGCATGATGCGCACGACAACCAAAATGCGTAACTCGATGCACTCACTAAGTTAGTCGATGTATATACCCTGATACAACTAATGTGTAACAATACATGATACACATTGATTCTACAAACCTTCACAACATCAATGTATTCCACATTCTGTCCTCCAGACAGCTCGGCCAGGAGGGTTGGAGAGACCGTCTTAGCAGCAACAGGAGGAGGACTAGGTCTAGCAGCTGGTGGTGACGTCACTGCTTTTGGCTTTGGAGCAATAGGCGGAGGACTGGCCCTAGCAGCTGGCTGTGACGTCACAGGGCTCGGTTTAGGACTAGTTCTAGGCTCCGTAATTCTGCTGGGAGGCGATTCTGATGGCTGAATATTCAGGGGTTTGATTTCCGGTTCCGACGAAGAGCTGGCTCTCGCGAGATATTCGGTTGCCTCTCGGGACCTTCCGAGAATCAATTCGACGTCCGCGGACGTGCTCTTAAGGATAGCAGAAGCCTGGTAATGAGAAAGACCTCTGACAGAGATCTCATTGACTTCTAGGATTTCATCACCCTGCATAATCCGACCGTCCCGTTCTGCAGGTCCCCCTTGTTTAACGTCAACGATAAAGATTCGATTGAGAGCTGCTCCCTTACCACCAGCGATACTCAACCCTATGAACGTTCGATAAGAAGATTATTAAACTGAAGGTCAAGGGTCATGACCTCGTGTCACGTGGTGTGCTTACCTAATCCTGTATTGCCTTTATGCAAGTTAACTATCAGGTATTCTCCAGTAACGTCTGGATATTTTCTCTTCAGTTCTCCTACAAACAGTCAAAAATACTAGTCAGCTTATGAATAAATAATAGAAAAATATCAAGTCAACAGCCACGCTAAGAACTATCGTTATTCCAACTCTCAGACCTTAAAATTGCATGACTAAATTTGTCACGCTAATATAGTAGTGTCACGAAATCCCCCTATAAAAACAACATAGAATGACTGGTGAAAACAAGGTATCCATACTTAATCTATCGTCATCTTGAATCGACGCGCCTGATTCAGCTCGTAATATGACGTCATGGCTCGGTTTGATTACGTCATCAGTCATGTGTTTGTCGCTTTCTGTGGACAGGTTCTCGGATGGGATGGGAATATGTTTTTTGAAGTCATCTTCGTCAGGGAACGTGGATGGAGGAGATTCTTGGGTTGTTTTGGAGGTCACTGGTGTGACTGTACTTTCGACCTGTAAAATAAAAGGCAAAATTGTATCGTTAACATTCCTTCAGAAAAAATCCTCATTCACTTCAGTTGATTTGACGAACAAGGTGCATTCTGGTCTATATTGGGTACAGAAAAGCCTTGACAAATAACAAATGCCGGTACCCAAGCTAGACCAGAATGCACCATGTTTTACTAGAAGTAATCGGGAATGATACAAATTATGGTTTACTTTAAGTAGTAACAAATAGGATTTTGTCAATAATAAGAAATAATTTTGTCTTTTTTTCAGAAAATGTTTAGATACGAGAAAAATGAAATATACATTGCTCATGATAAGATATATCATTTCCATTATAACCGTGTGAAGAAAGAATACAAAACCTTGATGAAGAGTACCACGGCTTGCTTTAATGAAAATAACGGTGTAGACAAGAAAATATAAAGATGTCTGTATCAGTTAAGGGTTTCATACTTCTTAAGTTATCAATGATAATCATATCTATCGAGTATCTTATCTGGATAAAAAAGTAAACAAAATAACTTGCTCTCAGTTTTCTGGGAAAAAACCCTTTCCAAAATTATTCTGAACCATGCAAAGACAACGGTTTGAGGATTACCACATAATGCAAGGTATCTATGAGCGAATAGTGTGATTAGAGAAGAGAGATAGAGGCTAATAAAAAATTAATTAGAAGAGAAATGTATTCACAAAAAATTCGCAATCTTTCGCAAGAGAATCCTAGAAACTACAGCGAGGAAGAAATGGGCATCACAAGGGAAAACTAATTGAGGTTTAGGTAAAAATATGAAAGATAATTAGTGGTGAAAGTCAAGTTTGTAATTGCTGATAATTTTTTAACCGTAATTGGGATTACCTGCTCAAACAGCTCGTTCTGAAACTTGTGAGATTTGGACTTCCTGAAGCCAAACGGCATCACTGAACTCAATGATAAAGCTACACGACCTGAGGATCTTACTAGATTGTGTTGTCTAGACTCCTCGAATGATGGATTTTATTACGGTACGGTAATACTAGGGAGACTTAATCCTAAAAGCTACCGAAAATCTCTTTTAGAATGCATTAGTGAATACTGAGTGAAGATACTGAAAGGACCAGTTGTATTGTTGGCGAGAATAATATATGACGTAGGGATCGATGGATGGATTACTAGACACAACATGAACATAAACAGGAATAGGAATAGAGAAAACAGGAATAGGAATAGAGAAAACAGGAAAAAAGGGAATGAAAATAGACTGAGAGGGAGCAGATAACACCTTGGTAAATATGAAATATAAAACTGAAATTATGAAATGTTCTTGAAACAACTTGAATACAAAACCATAATTCATTTTTTCATCAGTGAATCTTTTTCCAAGTGTCGTTCAACTCAAACGTCAACCCTCAACGTTAAATCTTGATTTTTTCGACCATATAACCTAACTAAGTCCATCTTCTCTTTCCAGGTTGCTAGTATATTGATTTATATTATTCATGTTATTGATAAAAAAATCCAACTCAAGTGGTTAGGATCCTCTGACCACAGTTAACAGAATTATGTTACCATGGAAACCAGAATGTCAAAGCTTGGTATGTAGAACGTTACGATGTATGGAAAAAAGGTTATGGGTTCGGTAATCATGAACTGACGTGACCACACAGGTATCCCAATAAATAGGATTGTTCATACTTACGTTGCTTAGATTGTCGATTTCCACTGCTGTATCCACGGAATGTGACATGGACGTGACTACAAATCGCACAGGGTTTTTAGCCTGTCTGATCACCTCTACTGCTTCGTCGTGATATGCATTACGAAGGTCATGTCCATCCACCTATAATAACATTCATTGTTGTAAGATACACCATCTATGTCTGTCTGTCTGTCTGTCTGTCTGTCTGTCTGTCTGTCTGTCTGTCTGTCTGTCTGTCTGTCTGTCTGTCTGTCTGTCTGTCTGTCCATTAGCCTGTCTGATCACTTCTACTGCTTCGTCATGATATGCATTACGAAGGTCATGTCCATCCACCTATAATAACATTCATTGTTGTAAGATACACCAACTATGTCTGTCTGTCTGTCTGTCCATCAGCCTGTATGTCTGTCTGTCTGTCTGTCCATTAGTCTGTATGTCTGTCTGTCTGTCTGTCCATTAGCCTGTTTGTATGTAAGTACAACTGTAAATCAGACAGTAAGTCAGTCAGTCATTTCGGTTGGTAAGTGAGCCCAGTCAGTCAGTCATCAGTCAGTGTGCCAGTCAGTTAGTCAGTCTGTGAGCCCAGTCAGTCAGTCATCAGTCAGTGTGCCAGTCAGTTAGTCAGTCTGTGAGCCCAGTCAGTCAGTCATCAGTCAATGTGCCAGTCAGTTAGTCAGTCTGTGAGCCCAGTCAGTCAGTCATCAGTCAGTGTGCCAGTCAGTTAGTCAGTCTGTGAGCCCAGTCAGTCAGTCATCAGTCAGTGTAGGGTTATACCATTTTTGGGTTATACCTGTTACATTAACTTACCTCAAGAATTTGGTCACCAGTCTTCAGCATCCCAAGACGACCGGCAGCACTGGTCTCCAGTACATGCCGTATAAAGATCCCTTTGATTCCAATCCCTCCCGGCCCGGATTTCCCGCCAACGATACTGATACCCAGTCCACTATCTGGTTCACGGTTCAGCTCTACGACTCGTACGTCGTCTTCTTCAAACGGAACATCAAATGGAGTAGCGTAGGAATCTTCTGCTTTTTGTTCGTTTTCCTTTCTGTTGGTAAAGAAGATTTCACGTGAGTGGGAAGCCTGTGGTATCACAACATTCAAATGGCTTTCCACTATGGACCAATCAAAAAGCAGGTGGCCTCATCATGAATGTTAAACGCAAACGTACGTCATATTGAAGACACAGAACATGCGCGTGCGTGCTATGTGAATAGTGAGACTATTTTCGAAAAGCGCGAGCGCTTTCAAAAATATCGCAGGCGCAGGCATTTTGGGGCAGCGTCAATAGCACGTGTGATCTTGCCCGAAAATGCTTCTTTGTCATGTCTGCACCAGCGATAATTTTGATAGCGCTTGCGCATCTCGAAAATGGTCTATTATCAGACACTTGAGGATTTGCAGAACTTGAGGGAAGTTTCAGAAGAAGCACGACGCACAGAAGCATGGTTTTACCTGACTGGCTCGTTCTCTATCGTGTACCCCTGAGAATCGACTGATGATGTAGAGCTGTCATCCACATCGAAGGATGTTGGCGATCGTTGAACTGCACGATCTGGGGATATCTCTTCTCGGATCACTGTGAACCTGAATAAAATCGAATACAACTTAAATGAGAAAGGGAAAAGAGAAACAGAAAGAAGAAACGAAGAAAGAGTGAATGAGAGGGAGGAACTCAAGAAAGGAAGGATGAAAGAAATAAAAATGTAAAGACGATCTTCAAGTTTTTTCCACTGTCAATGGTTGTTTACTTACTCAACATCTTTTTGTAGTGATTGTTTGCGTAGAACGGATCTGCGGAACAAGAAAATACATTAAAAAGAACTACACAGCAGACATGACATTATGATGATTATGATGTTGGGTAATTGTGATGATGATGATGATGATGATGATGATAATGATGATGGCGATGAGGACTGATGTTGATGCTGATGATGGCGATGAGGACTGATGATGATGATGATGCTGATGATGTTGGCGATGAGGACTGATGATGACTGATGATGGCGATGAGGACTGATGATGATGATATTGATGATGATGATGCTGATGATGATGATGGCGATGAGGACTGATGATGATGATGATGATGGATGATGATGGATGATGATGACTGATGATGGCGATGAGGACTGATGATGATGATGCTGATGATGATGGCGATGATGATGATGATGATGATGATGATGATGATGATGATGATGATGATGGTGGTGGTGATGTTGGTGGTGGTGATGCTGATGATGATGATGGCGATGAGGACTGATGATGATGATGATGATGGATGATGATGACTGATGATGGCGATGAGGACTGATGATGATGATGATGATGATGATGATGATGATGATGATGATGATGATGATGATGATGATGATGATGATGATGATGATGATGATGATGATGATGATGATGATGATGATGATGATGATGATGGTGGTGATGTTGGTGGTGGTGATGTTGTTGTTGATAATGATGGTAATCATAATAACGAGGATATTTACTTTGATGTCTTGCTTGACAGTCCAATCATACTCTGATCGTTGATAGCCACAATGTGATCCCCGACACCGATACGATTATCTCGACCGACTGCTCCACCTTGTAACACTGACTTGACAACACAACCACATCCATCTGCATCACCTTTCAAATTAATACCTACGATAGAATATCGATCGTTCACGAATCATTATCGATTTTTATCCATCAGGTTATGTTAGTACTTGAAATGAAAGAATATCAATTGATAACAAATCATTATCGACTATTAAGAGATTAAATGTTAAAGATCTTTCTACACCCATGGATCTGTAACCACTTTAGGATATACCTGATTTGTGACGAAAGAATATTGATTATTACCGAATAATCATTGATTTTCTCAGGACTGACTAGTTAGTTTCGATTTCACAATCCACTATTTATTTGCCTGTCATGACTTCCCTTCTAGTCTCATTTGATCCCATTCTGTTCATCCCATTTATTCAGTTTTCTAACCTAGTTTTCCCACTTCCTGTCTTCGTATGGTGATGGTCTCCACACGGTTCTTGATGGAGTCAGGTAGATTATCAAGGTCCATCGAATCACCAGAGAACAGTAATGGTGGACCAAAATCGAACTTGGATGACAGCTCACTGCTAAGGGACCCAGATTCACTAGTCTTGTCATGTTGACTCGTTTCTAAAAAAAATAAAGTTACTAAGGTCATTTAAAGACTACATGTTGAACATTGATTACTTTTTCCCATCCACTAGTAAGTGTATTTATAAGCCATGTTATAAGCCTGTTTAAAATTTCACATGCCTCTGTTGTCCCATCCAACTCTCATTCTCTTAAGACTAGTTGGTTGTTGAGAAATGTATCTTATCCTATCCCAATCCTATTTAATATTTCTATAAATCTAAACAATTCCATCCCATTCCCATCTATTCATCTGCACTCTACATTATCCCATCCCTTTCATTCCCATCCATTCACTTACTTAGTACCATATTATCTCAACTCTATTCCCACCTTATTCACAATCTCTATTATCTCATATATTCATTTATTGGCCTATCATTTTGTCCTATTTCCATTGATTTCATTTCCCACTACATTTTCCCATTCCATTCCCACGTATTCATTTACCTACCTAGATTCTCATTAATACTGATATCAGGTTTTCCCTGTCGTTCTTCTTTGTCTAGCTCCAACAGGTATGGCCTGGCTGAGTCAGGGGGGGATTCACCTAGATTACTCTCTTCGTCATCTGATACTGGGATAGGTTTTGCTACACCTATCAACACCTCCCCTGTAAGAAACCATTACATGATAAATATGTATGTAATGCAGATGGTTGATTGAAGAAACAGAAAACATACATGTTGTGTAGGGAATCAAGGATATACTTGCCTCTCACCTCTGGGGTCTCAGGTTTGATTCCTGGACTCAGCATCACATGGGAGTAGAGATTGTTAGGTCTCTCTGTCTCTCTGTGTGTTGATTCTAGGGTTTTTCAACCCAAAGGTTGTGTATATTATGTGCAGTTATAAAGCATGCAGGGATTGGCAGAAATGAGAGAAATGTTAGGAGAAGTATGACACAACATATCAATACTATTATATTTATACCTTTTTGAGTTCCTTTCAGTGTCTGTACAGCATAGTCCAGTGACGCATGCTCCAGATCAACATCATTGACTAACATCAATCTGTCCCCTGGATGTAGCCTGCCGTCATACTCCGCTACCCCACCAGTCACCAGACTACGGATCACAATCACTGTCTTCTCTGGGTTGGCAGGATCCTGTGTCATAAAAATCAAAGAATAAAAACATAATACACAATAAAAAGTTATAGTTGAGGCTGCAAATAGTCAGTTGGTTCATAGAGAAATAGAGGGATTTTAAAACAGCTGTGTTTTAGGGCAGAACAATATGGGATATGACTTACATTGCATTGTTTGTGCCCTATCTACAACATGAATGTTGTGAACACCCTGCATTTCCCTTTGCTCTGCCCCACTCTCTCTACCCTACCTTTTCTCTTCTGAGATGACCCCTTTTGCCCTTCCCTTACAACTCCACATTTCCATTCTTCCCCTTAATCCTCCCACAGTAGAAGTCCTCCCCTCCCTTACCCCCTCCCCAAGGGAAGTCCTACCTGATAGTCAAGGATACTAAATCCCAGTCCTTTATCTGCCTTCTCCAGCTTGACATACTCTATTTTGTCTGACCACATGGACTGACCACTGACCGACTGTCTTGCAGGCTCAGTACCAGGAACATCTTGTGGCTGGGATTCTACACCAGGAGCTGGCAAAAGAAAAATAGTTAATAAACTAATTAAAATAAAATGGGCAAATCACTCAATCAATCAATCCTAGCCCCATCATAATGTCAGTAGCAAATAATAATATTTTGCAGTCTAAGTAAGATTACCTTCTTGTGCTAGTATATTGCTCTCTGACTCAAGCTGGTTCATTGCTGCCATTTCATATGGCTCTTCTTCAACATTATCTTTTCTTCGAGCAACAACCAAGCGGAAATGTATTGGCAGAGACTGGATGAGGGTGACGACTTCATTGTGACCCAAGTCAAGCACCCCAATACCATTAACCTGGAACAAAATGTGCAAGGTAATTCAACTTTTCTAACAGTGATTTCTGCTGAGTGGCTCAAGGGGATGGGAAACCCTCACCCTGTTTCCACACATTCCCTTTAGCTGCTACACTGACTATAGACCTTTTCGGCTTGGGTGTAATGTTTTCCCTTCTCACACCATGTGTCATTCTCTAGAGTATCATTTTTTTGTTTGATAGCTGTACATGAGAAGACACATGAATATGGATACAACTCAAACAAAGAATCTTATTCTCAAGAGAATAACATGTGGTCTGAAATGGGACAACAAACACTCAAGTCAAAATGGTCTATTAGTTCCATACATGTAGCTTCTTCAACTGATTGTCTTAAACTCTCAGAAAACAAAAAAGGATAGTTTACTCCATCCAAATAAGTGCACGAACCATGTTACAAAATTTCTGTTGTAACCAAAGACATTACACCAACCACAGGAAAGAAGGATCAGAATTATTTATTTCTTCATGTTGTTTGACTCATACCTCTATTAGATGGTCCCCTGGTTGTATAGTACCATCCAGTCCTACGGGACCATTAGGATTAACAGTATGCACTCTGTGCCAGGGTGGAGATCCATCTATGATAGAACAATACTAGTTATGCATGATTGCTATAGACATGGGAATGAATGGGATGAGTGGATGCATAGATGGGATGCACAGAATGGATGGAATGGACATTATGGATGGATCAATGGATGGATGGATGGATGGAATGGACAGGATGGATGAATGGGTGGATGGATGGACAGGATGGATGAATGGATAGATGGATGGACAGATGGGCCGATGGGATGGATGGGTGAGGATAGGATGAAAAGATGAATGTTTGATGGATGGGGAAATGGGATGGATGGGGAGATGGGATGGGTGGGGTGGAAAGGATGCACAAAACATGGATCGGATGGACATAAAATTCTTACCATGTGGATACTGTGTTCCTTCAAGACTAATGCCGAGCCCTCCAGATGGACTTGATTTTTCCATCCCAGCAACCTAAAACAAACAGAAACCCAACAACATTAAGAAACAAACAACAAATCCAAATGACAAGTAAAACAAATCCTTCATCAAACTGCAGTGATAAATACTATGGTCTACTCACAAGTATTTCCACATCATCACCCAGAAGTGTTGAATAGTGCTGCTTGATCGCCTGTGTGTCCAATGTCTGAAGTTCTATTTAAAAGAAGTTATAAATTATCATAAAATAACTGTTATGAATATTGCCTTCTGATTGGCTGGCACTGTGTGTGCTTTATGAAAGTACACAGCACATGCATACACCTTCAGTTGTGTCATTCCTATCTGTCCAAAATAATGGTTATCATAATTTGTATTTCATAAAAGAAATAAAAAATGTGTTTTCTGTGCTGTGTGAAGTTAGAAAGCACATGGGGATAGACAGAACACTTGAGAAGTGTTGAGTAGCACTCTGCTACACGTCATGCTTCTTCTAACACTTCTATTGTGTTCACCAACCCCCACAAACATGCATTTTCTATTTCTTGAATATCAAATGAAAATCTTTTTTGATGTTGCTCTGTTGTAAAGAAATATTTTGGATTTAAGGAGCTTTAATTGATTAATGATATACCAAGAATTGTAAATGCTTTATATATTTGATCATCATTTACTCATGATGGTAAAGTAAAGTGACATACCTTTTTGTAGCTCCTCTTCTTCAGCTTCTGCATCAGTTACTTGAACACTAGGAACTACACAAATATACAGTATATCTATAAATATGTTTCACTAACTTAACTGTAAGATTACTTTGTCTCCTTACAGTTTAATGAAAAATCAAATTAAGATAGAATAGAGCTTTTGTAATTGGAGAAAATGTTGATGGGCATAATAATAATAATAATAATAATAATAATAATAATAATAATAATAATAATAATAATAATAATAATGTCTTTATTTAACGAGGGTATTACACGAAATAGTGTAGAAATACTAATAAACTTGTGGCCCTCAAATAAACTTGTGGTCATCCAAGCAATCATGAAAGTATTTTTTCATTTTTGTTTCTTTGGTGATTTCAGTCAAGATAAATCACATTACACCTAAGCCAAAAAGATTTATAACACCTACCTTGTGCCGTTTCTTGAGATTCCTTTTGGTTCCTGCCAGGAATGTGTCTGGCGACCTTCAGGTTTACTACTGGTCCTGTCTGCTTTAAGATCTCCACAGCTTGTTGATTATCTTTGCCATGTAAACTTGTACCATCCACCTGTAACAACAAGGTATAGAAACAAAGTCAGATAAGACTAACAACCAGACTGTTGCATTTCCTAGAGAAAGGAAAACTAGAGAAAACCCCTTGAATCAAAGGAGAGACCCACAAACTCTGCTCACATGTGGTGATGAGTCCAGAAATCAAACCTGAGACCCCAGAGGTCTACCCCCTTCCCCCTTCCCTGTCAATCAATCAATCGTCAGCTGTTATAATGGTTGACAGTAAGTCAAAAAATTGCTGCCATGTTACTTGCCTCAATAATTTGATCATTGACTCTCAATTGTCCATCAGATTCTGCTGTACTTCCTTCTATAATACTTTTAATGAATATACCAGATAACTGGTCTAAAAATGGAAAAATATACATCATCTTAGTACTGTATTAACATTATAATCATCATCATCAACATCATCACTATCATCATCCTCACTCAGCATCATCATCATCATCATGACCATCATCACTTACCATGAGCATTTTCTCCTACATAACCAGCGATAGTTATTCCCAGTCCTCTGCTTCCTTTTTCCAGTTCAATGTCAAATGTTTCCACATTCTGGTCTCCCTGGAGGTTTTACAAAAGTATTCGAAACTATAATGAATTAACCATCCTTGTTTTACGTGTACAAAAGAAGCATTTAACACTTCAATGATATGACTTAGTACCAAACATATGGCCCTTGTTCTAAGAGCACATTAGTGGCACAATAATATATGTAGTACATAACCAGCGTGTTTACCTCATTAACAATTGGAATCTCATTAGATGTAGCAGGCACCATTCTTGATATAATAAGTTTCACATGCTGATCAGCTTTACGCAGAACTTGTGCCACTTGTTCACTTCCCATTCCTCCCACATTGACTTCACCTATCTGCATGATCTGATCACCTTCTCGTAGATGACCATCCTGTTGAACAGAATTTAATTTTTACTTTTTTCATCAACTGTTTGTACCATAAGCATTAATGATTCTGATAGTGTCTGTTGATAGCAAGCTATGTGAGGCTAACCAGGACCTAATATAATCTTTTAACCAACATTGTCATCATAAAATTACAGCAATTTTATATCCTGGTATTTTTCTTTGACTTACCCGATCTGCGACACCTCCTGGTAAGATGGTTTTGATTGTTACACCAGAGCTTCGCCCACCAATAATCCCAAACCCAAGCCCTCCTCCATCATTGTGTAATGTGACAGTCTCAATATGACGGACATATGACTGCTCTTCTTCTTCTGTTCCCTAAAGAATTTTACAAGAACATTATTTACTGGTAAGTGATTCATTTGCTGTAGAAATGCAACTTAATACTCACAGTATTGGAAACTTGGAAATGGAAGGGAATAAAATGAGAACTAATGAAAGGGAGGATATGTAAAACTTAGAAAGGAGTGTGCCCATCAAATCCATTGTCAACCCTAGTCCTAACCCCAAAGATATTTATTGAGGTTGTCTGACTGGTAGAGTGGGGTGTAGGGGTACAATAGTCAGTTCATGAAGTAAAGATGGGAATCACAATGAGTACATACTTCCACTGGTTCTTGAGGAACTGTGTCATGATCAGATGTGCGTGATATAGAGCTAAGATTGGAAGGTGTCCTAGATATAGCTGAACTGGCCCCAGAAGTGGTTCTTGATATATTATCAGGCCTTGGCGCCGACCCTCTTGCAACAATAAGCTCTACATTTCCTCGTGTCTTCTGTAATATTCCTATTGCTTCTTGGTGAGTTATTGCACTGTCTAGGAGTTGTCCGTCAATACATAATATCTGATCACTTTCATATAGACGACCATCTCTGTAACATTCAAAAAATAATGTATATATGAATTGATAACCTAATTCATTCTTCTTTTGATTCTTAAACAGATTCTAACGACAAGTACGGTATCTGAAAGGTTATGATAATGATTCTTGCTAGGTGGACTTGGATTTTTTCGGAGCCCCTGTACAAGCTAGTCTACATCTACTTTATTTCTTCACAAAAACCTTACAGTATAAAAGTGAAGGAACACTATTGAACAAGTTTTCTATCATTTCTTCCTAGCTTCTCATCTTGTATTTCTTAGATTCTACTTACCTTCCAGCTACTCCATTTGGTTGTATCTCCTGAATAAATATTCCCAGTTCACCACGGTTCTCACTCTTCAGACCAACAACGCTAAACCCTAGTCCACCACTCTCAGGTTTCATGAGGTCAACCACCTCAACCTCTCGACCTTGAGCCAATGATTCTACTCTGTTAACATATTCTTCATCATCATTAAACCTTGATTGCGATATCTCATTGATTAACTTTTCTCTGTTGTCTTCGGTGTAATCAAACTCGTTGTCAGGGACAACTGGTTCTGACTGAGCTAGGTATCCTGTAGTGCTTTCTATGAATTCTTCTTCTTCATTACTATTAACATCAACATCGCATCTATCATTAGGGAATATTAATTTCCCATTAGGATCAAATTCAAAATCCTTGACTGCTTCTGGAGATGTATGGTGTAGCTTGGCATTCAGCTCACGGATAGACTCTTGGATCATAAGCAGTTGATGAAATAGTGGACTTTCTAACATTGCTTTGATCTTTTCAAGTTCTTCATTACTGCTCTCGTCACCTTGGGACTGTAGCTTTTTCTGAAATCCATCTATGATTTCTACCGCCTTATTTGTTTCTGCAATGGTTTTACGAAATATAAATTGAAATGAATATAGTTTTGAATCCACAAATTGAATAAAGAAATGTATGCTGATTGAGACTCATCACAGATTAATTAAAGAAATTTTAATAAAATTCAACACATTTGGAAAGAGGACATTAAGTAAATAGTTAAAAATCTCAACAATTCATTTCAGAAAAGTGATTACGAATACTTCAACTAAATAAGCTAAATTAATCGAAGGTCATGACACTAAAAATATGTATTTGATTAAGACAATTTTGAAATGTAGATAACAATTAACTTAGATATGAAGGAAAGACTAGTGACTTGAATAGCAATCTGGATTCGTCTTATAAATCCTTGAATTTAGTTAAAAAGAACTTAAAAAGACAACAATAACTAAAGATGTTAACAAGTTGAACATGTCGATGTTAATATTAAACTATGTCGTAACGTAACAGAATTAAAATAATCTGATGGTAGAATAATACATTACCTTCAAAATTCGGCATGATTTCCTCCAAATTCGTGTTGAACAATACTGCGAGTATAAGAGCAAACTTGCAGTTGAATCAAACAGTTTTTTTCCGCTTGGAAAATAGAAACCTTGGCGATAAATTACTGTGTTGAACACAAACTTGTCAAAACAAAATGTCCTGTTTTCTGTATTCTTCGTATAGACGTCAAGATATCGCTGTATTTTGATAAGATTCAGTTCCTTCTGGAGCTTAAATTACTCTAGATTCCAAAGCCATAGCTTTATGAATACTGGATGTATGAGTAATCCATGAGAAGTGGAATATTTAGCCGGGAACAAAAGCAAATTTAGCAAACATTCTTGTCGTTCTTCTCGTTTACAAGTAAATATATGCACAACAAGACGCTATCGACAAAGACGAGAGAGGAATGGAACCTAGTACACAGGTAGCCCAAACATCAAAAATGATAGAAAGTGAAAGTAGAAAATAAATGGATGGAAGGTAGAAAGGGAAAATGAACAGATTCTGGGAGTTTTAATGAAAATTGGAATCTTAGTTGGAATCACGTTTCTTTTTTTATGCTACCGGTGAAATGAATGAATGACTGGAAAAGAAAGAACAAGAAGGCATACTAGAGTGAACGAATCTGGTGGAAAGAAAGGGAGGACGAGGAAAGGAGAATGGGAGAAAAGGAAGGACAGAGGGGGTGAATATATTGAAAAAAAGTATAACCGACCACAATTCGGCAAATAATTGATCCTATCTTCAGCTGGATCGATCATGATTTCAGTTGAATATTTTCTTATCCTTTAGTGGGTGTTAACAATTAATACCTAGAAATTTCTTGAAGGACCCACCTTAACAAAAATGTTAAGATGTTATGGAGAAAATTACAAGGTTATGTCAGGTTCAAGTAATTTTATTGGAAGTAAGAAACTTGTCTTGTCTCTTTCATTACACCTTTAAATGAGATGTAAGTCGCGTCAGTGCAGTATATTACACCTCCAATGAGATGTAAGTCGCGTCAGTGCAGTATATTACACCTCCAATGAGATGTAAGTCGCGTCAGTGCAGTATATTACACCTCCAATGAGATGTAAGTCGCGTCAGTACAGTACATTACACCTCCAATGAGATGTAAGTCGCGTCAGTGCAGTACAGAAGACATTGGAAGTCTACACAAGATGATATAAACCATGTGAAACTCAGTCCAAACTTGCGCAACCTGAGTGACTCCTCTTCGCGGAGCCCTGAACAGATAATGGTATCCAGATGTTGTTGGACATCAGACTAGAGCCGCTGGGCAGTCTGTCATAAATGTGTATTCATCATTCCGATTCCTTCACATTCGATAAAGCATGTTCCATCCTTCGAGTCACCTTCGCAAGGAGTGACCTCGAATTTCGCCTGAAAAGTAACCATGTCAACTTGTATTACCAAGAATGGTCGATTTACGGCAGGTATAACTAACGTTTGTGGTCATTCTTAAGGAGGGTCAACGTCACTTGTAGGACCGTACTGTAGGTAATGGGACCTTACTAGTACAACTCTTAACCCAAGGATTAAAATCAGGCTATACGCAGGTTAAGGTAAGTGGGCAGGATATGTTACCTTGGTTACCAGTTGTGCCACGTGAATAGCTGTTTTGGTGTGCATGGTCAGCGGTCCTGCTTTAACACGTGACTTTCCCGCTGCAAGAGCCATTAGGATGACCAGCTAAAAATATAAGAAACATAAAATGGAACGAATATTCCACGAAACAGTATGCGCGTTTCCGTTAAACAGTATAAATGAAAAAATGGACGTTTCTCATGTGGCATATGTTAATTGGATTTTCCCTGCGTAGCCTCGCATTCAAGCGCTCCAGGATGAGGTTATGTGGGGTTAAACAAAGGTTCTATTCTGGAAATAAACATGGCGCCGTGTGATCAAGGATCATTAGCCAAAATAGCAAAAGAAAGTAAATGGAAAGAGAAACAACATTTGTCACAGCAAACAATACCTGATCTTGGAGGTGTTCATCAACACACCCACCAGCATCCACGTTTCGTACCAGTTGATCAACAGCATCAGCTGCGACCTTTTCTGCTGGAACACCTGAAAAAACAACAGAAACATATCAACCAATTCTCCTCCATGGCTGTCCGGCGTAGCCTTAACTTTGCTGCATCAGAACTGAACCGTGCACGGATTTTCCATTACCTTTTTTCCCTAGAGCACTTCCTGCTAGTCTACATCCAGTTGAAGTTTCCGCCATAACTCTAGAATAATAAAAAAAAAACAGAGGTAAATGAAAAAAAACTGAATCAGTTGAAAAAATGATGAGAAAAGATTGGTTCCAGAATGTCAAATTCTACATCCTCTCAGAGGCGATACCTGATATTTCCCGTAATTTCGCAGTTTTTCTGGGCGGGAACTAGATACAAGGGCACCCAGGGAACATCCCAAGATATAAGCAAAGAGATTTCGTTTTTTTTTTTATATAACTTATAGTTACAGGTCGTACTTACTGTATCCCTGTCCCATTGCCCACTGCCTTGTCACGTGATTCTTGTACTGCCTTGATATCGATTGGCACATCACCATACCGTCTCTTGAGGAGTTTTGTTGCTTCTCGCGCCATTGTTTGTGCAATCTGACACAGTACAGATACAATATTAAAACATAACTGTATGGAAAAATACCGTTCAGGACTAGGCTATTTCAAGCCATTTAATCTTTGAGTGAAATTCATAAGTCTGCAAAAAGCATTGTTCCCTGTCAATTACAGAGTCATCTCGATGTGGGATATTCTCCCCATGGCTTCCCATCATGCAGTGCACACCTACCTTGTAAGGTAACACACCAGCAACAAATGCAAAACCAGTCAGACGAACAAGAGACCCAAACTCTACCATCTGAATAGCTCTAAGCTGTTTGACAGGTTGGACTTCCACATGTACTATACCACCTCCTTTAGGATAATATCCCCTACAAAAAGATATAGTAAAGGTTTTACAATCTATGGGTACCCTGTGTGCAAGGAGCCTTTAACCCCCCCCCCCCCCCCCCCAAAAAAAAAAAAAAAAACACTCAGGCAAACTGAAAAATGAATATTTATATAATAGTAGAAAATGATTTATTATTTACGAAGAGTTACTTATGAATCCATAGAACCCAGGTGGTGGGTAGGGTAACTCCCAAGCATAAACCACTAGGGGTGTTCCACTAGGTAAAGTTATTGGCCTTCTTGTCTAAAACACATTTTGATTTGAAGCTGCCAGGCCTGAAAAGAGCATGAACTAGCTGGCAATGAATATTTTAGAATTTTGATCTCCAATATCTCACCCCTACCAAATTATAAATACTCCTTCACTGGAATGGATTTATCACCCTTGATTTTTGATGCAGCTCAATTAATTAACTCATACCTTTTCTCTATTTCAACATTAAAATGGACCCCAAATTTTTCAGCTGCTGGCTTGAATACCTGTCGTCAGTGGAGCAATGAACAAAGAATATGTTTTTGGATTTTAATAAAAAGGTATAGTTTTGATGCTAAAACAAGAATATCAGATAGAAAAAAATGAAACAAGTGTAAATGATTAATTCTATGTTCAGTACATACATCTATCATGTAGTCAATGGGTGGTGCCATGTCTGCATTTGTTCCTCCTTTGAGGGTCAGATGAGATGTAGATGGACCATAGAGTAGACATGGCAGTGCCACTTGCATTAACAGACAGATACTCCTGTAATAGAATGATAAACAATCAATAATTGTATGTGGAGAACCAATGGCCCAAAAACCTTACTTGAGGCATGCTAAAGTCACTGCAACTAAAATTTGATAATATAATTTGCTAAAAATACTCTTACAGTAAGTTAAACAGAAATAGGCAACCAGGCACTCCAGTTATAATCTTCCCTTCTTTTGGGGGAAGGGGATGGTGGAGAGCAATGGGGGTAGGATAAACCAAAATCTACTGGAAGTGGTGTGTCCCTAGAGGGGAGGGGATGTAACAAATACATACCCTGCTGTCTGAGTATCAGCAACAAATTTTCCTGAAATAATTCTAGATGGATGAAGATTAATAGAAGTAGAGCCAACAGAATCACCATCAAGTCTCCCAGCACATACATCACGGACAAGTTGCAATCCTTTGATAAGATAAAAATATTATTATTATTAATGTTAATTGCATAGCTTGGGCTCCCTGTGGTTGGGGTTATAAGTCTATTGTATCATTATATCATACCTGTCATGTGTTGTGGCCTTAGTCCTGGATTTGATCGTCCGGCACGAATGTTATACACATGTATAGGGCAATTTAACAAGCATCCTAGAGTAACTGAGTTTCTTAGGATCTGTCCTCCCTGAACAATGTCAGAAAATATAATTGAAATTTTACCTCAACTTTTGAAGGATGGAAAGTATTATTAGAATCAATCAAAAACGACTATTTATATCTTTAAAGCAAGCTAACCCCTTCCATTAAACTGCCATCTATCTGAATAGCTTCTTTCTTCTCTTCAGCCATGGTTAGCGGAATAAAAGCTGGAGAGGACTGTCAAACCAATAATCACTTCACAGAGTTTGTCTTGTCCCAGACTTGCGTGACTGACTTCGTGGCAAACTTCATAGGAAACTACTTTTGATTGGTAGAATTCGGAATAAATTACGTCAGGAGCGAATGTTATCCAATCACAAGTCACCTTCTAATTATCATTTCGTGACTTGTCGTGAGGTGTGTGATGAGGTAGAGCCTTTCATTTCCATGTTGTTGTTCAAAGTTCGTTCGTACAAAAAATACCTTAAAGTCTAATGCTTTAACCGTTATCCCTGTTACAACAATGTCAACCGTTCCTGCATCAGTTCCGGCATATGTCAGAACTAAAACAAGGCCTTATTTTGATGAAAATTCGCTGGTATTGAGAGTGTTTCAACTTCCCCGTTCAGTTCTAAACATGGTGAATGTTTTCCAAGTCACGGAAGGAAGAACCTCACTAGTGGCTCAGGCTTATGGCTATTCTACCTGGATATTATCCAAAATATGGCGTGTTGCTAGTTGGAGGGTTTTGAAAAACAAAGAACTATTAAAAGACAAAGGAATGGACGAATCGAAATCAGAAATGGCCTCGAATGAGAATGCAATTTTCGGTGATTTAGCCTCGAATTTCACATTTTCGTGTCTCAGAAATATTTATTTAAATTTGTTGGATCGAAACCTCCTTGGTATTACAAGAGAATCGTTAGAGTTATTGAGGTACGAGAGAAAAGTTCTACAAAATCTACAAGATTTGGAAGTGGTAAAGGCTTTGAAAGGTCTTTTTGGGTGTCAGACAAGCGATGAAGGAGAAAATAAAAGTGAACTGAAAGCCTCAGATCTTTCTTTTACCACCATGAAAAACCTCGTTTGGACAGCAACGACTATGGCATGGACAACCCTTTACAATCGTATCTCTTATTATATTCCTATATTGGCTGTGAAGAATTCCCCTAAAAAGGCAAGTGCATTCATTATTTTGAGAAGTACAATATTTAAGCTTATAAATATTGACCTGAAATAGAGCTATGCAATCATGTAAGTTATGAAGGAATTTATGAATTATTGATGATCATAATGAACAAAGCAACAGTTTTACAGTATATTTGAATGTTTTTATCTGGCCAAATGCCAAATGTTTTTGTACAACATTGGAAATACTTGTTCAACTAATCATGTGATCACTGCTCAACCAATCACAATGCTCGCACACAGTATCATAGGTACATGAAGACATTTCATGACCATATGTATATCCCATGGCCTGGACTTGCCGTGCATGCTGTGACTGTGAGAATACTGAGTGTGAGCATTTGTATTGACCAAGCAAGAGCCTGTGTGCTGTCATTCGTTAAATATATGGCATGAATTCTGCAGTGCCTTTTTGTCACTCAAGGAAAAATACCTATTATTAACTGGCATGTATTTGTTCAATCTGCAGGATGATCCAACACCAGAAGCATGTATGTCAAAGTCAAAATTAGTTGAGAACAAAGAAATCACTCCAACCTGCTCTGACTCTACCAGCAACATTGAATCCCTGTCAGCAGGCTCTCTCTTGTTATGTGAATCCACCCTACTTACGCAAGTGTTATCAGACTCTGGAACATACGCCCTAACAAGCACACATGATCTACTTAAGGAATCACTACTTCTTTTTGTTCCAATGGAGATCCTTGAAAACACAGTAGCACTGCTAAAGAACCCTGCCTCTCTGGTTACAACACCACCTCTTCCTGCACTGTGGGAGCTCTATAATTATGTTTCCATCTGGGGTTTAGATATCTTTGACGAGTGTTATAACCAGCCTGATGTTGAATATGCTGTTGTTGATGATGATGATTTTCATTTCATTGTAAATGTACCAAGAATGAGAAGACCAATTTTGTTTATTGGAATCAGGTAGATAGGTGTTTTTTCTCTATCATATTCATAGCAGTCTGGGTTAGTTATTATTTTGGATGCAAGCCAAGAGCAAGACACACATATTGTTGATTGAGGTTGTAAAAACAGCTCCAAGTTGTCTTGTCGTCGGGATATTTATGTTCAGATAAAGATATTACCACGACTGTTTCATTGCTATGTGCTGATTGAGACAACTGTCTGACTGCCATAAATTAGAGTATGTGCAAAAAAAACCTGATGCTATTGTTAATCACCACCAAAGTACAGCAATACCCCAGCTCAACGAGGTCAAACTGAAATCATGTGAAGGCACCTTGGGTAACTGCTATACAGTCCATGTATGACCCTCTAACCTGTAAAGCTGTAAAGGAATCAGACAATTCACGTGATTGATGTTTGTGTATTGCCTGACAGTTGTTTTGATCAGGGCATAGCAATAAAAACAGTGGTGTTGGTAACAATATTATTGATATTCAATCACTATAATTTCATAATATAATTAGAAGTTTCAATGATAACTGTACAGCATATAACAAGAAATTGAAAGAATATATTGTATAAAATAATGATTCATGGTATAGTTGATATATTTACAGTCAAACTAAGAAAACCATGAACACCTAGAATATGTCTGGAATGTTTATTTAGACCATTACATGTAACTGATAGATGTTTCCCACCACCATGAAAAAAGATGGTATTGATTCCTTCTCTCCTGTATCCATCTGTCTCGAATGAGAAACTTCTAATTTCAAGAGAATAAAATCAAAATATGAAGTTTGAAACTTTTAAACGGGAAAAAACTTTGCGTGCCCGTGCTGTGATCAAACACATAAACATTCCAGACATATTTTAGGTGTTCACGGTTTTCTTAGTTTGACTGTAATTATGATACATGCAGGTGAGATGCCTGTAGGTATATTCACTCAGTGAGTGCTTCAGAGCTACAGGGAAAAATAAATAAAGTTAGCATATGGTAATAAATTATGTAAGCTGGAGTACTTGGTCATTGATATACTCACTCAACAGACATAATGAAAATATATGATTTTGAATGTTAGACAAAAATGTGCTTAAATTCTTGTGTCTGAAATACCAAAAAAAATACAAGACAATCTCTCCATTGGTAGTTTTAGAATTGATTTAATAAATATATTTTTATTTCATCACTAACAGATATTTAAAAGGTTCTAATTTACAGTCAGGAACCTTTGACTGTACATGGTAGAGTACACGCTAAACCTTTGAGAAAGTAGAGTACTAGTGCGCAGACTGAATATGTGAAACAGCACTAAATGTTTGTTGCACTAAATTGTACATAACCTGTTCTGTCAGTGCTATTTAGTACATATAGGATATTACATGGTCGCACAGAGATACAAGTGTTGATATTATCTCTCACGAGTGAGCACAGCTCACAATATCACACTCTATTCCATATAATAATAATCAGTGCTAACTGGATAGTACGGTTTTACAGTGTTTGCACTCTGTTAAAACTAAATTAGTACAAAATCCATTGTTTACAATGGTTTTATTAGTACTACTAATAGTATTTAGCATTAATTAATACTTTACTTTTTCATGGGTTTGTGTGCACTATAAACAAAACTAATTATATAATTATTATAAATATATAATGATATCTATTACTAATAAACATTTTGTTTCATTTCTCAATTTGCAATAAATTTTATCAATTTTTTGTACTCTATAGAATCATTTTTTCACAAGAAATAATGTGGATTAATTGCAAAAAAATAAATCAAAAATCAAATGTATATTTCATGGTTTTGTTAGGAAAAAAAGTGATAATATTGGTTCTTTTTTTTTGATGTGTCATTTGCAAATTTTCTTAAAATAAAATTTCAATAATGTCTGCATGAACAAATCTTAAATACAATTGATTAGACACAGCTTCCTCTAGTAACTATGGAATTCAATATTTGTTCAGTAGTTCAGTTCTTTTGCATGGAAGAGGCAAGTCCAATGCGTAAGTGTAACATAACTATGTGTACTATCAATATTCTGGGCATCATTCTTCAATTATTCTCATACATGCATACATAACTATTACTAATTTATTTCTGATTAATCTAATCAAGGATAGCATAGTCCTAGTGCACTTGCCTCCAACACCTTTGGGTCTCTGATTTGATATCTAGGCTTGGCATCATGTGAGCAGGATTTGTTGAGTCTCTCTTGATCTGAGGGTTTTCTGCTCTCTGCATGCTAAATTCCAATTAGATCTGTGAGATATTAGCCATGCTTTGTCTTAGATCAGCCCAGAGGTTGTTTTGGAGTATGATCTGTGTCAGTTAGCTACACCCTGACTTGGATCAGTTCAGAGGTTGTCTCAGGGTTTAATAAAAACTTTGAAGAAGATGTCTCTAGGGTCATAAATTTCATGGAGGTTTACTTAATTTTCAATTATTCACCTCGTTCTTTGAGCACCTAATATAATCTAAAACACAACAGCAATTGGCTTGTTTTGTAAAGTAGAAACTGTTTTAGTAACAGTACATTTCTGGGTTGTATCACTTGAATACTAGAGTCATTTGCTCATACAAGTATCCATTCCATGTTAAAAACAAGCATTATCAGGATGTTTCTTGCATGAGTGGAGTGACATCTTGCGACGCTTCAGTTGAAGTATCAAGATCACCTGAGTAAATATATTCTTTTCTTGAGGGAGATTTTGGTGGCCCACTTAGTCCAGCATTGTCAGGTATAAAGAATGCAAGTAAAAGAGCTAGGATAACAGAACCAGCACCAAACAAGAATGGTGCTCCTAAGGTGATGTTCTGCAAGAGAAAAAGATTCAAAAAAATTGAGTCATTGATTCATATAATTCATTCATTTTCTAATCAAATTTTTTATTTCTAATCAAATCTATTTGAGATATCCTTCAGTAAAGCATATGGATGCTGTTTATGTGCGGCCTCACACTGCTGTGGTCATGGATTTGACTCCAGGACCATTTTTTTCCATGCTTCATACAGTAATACAGCAAACAGGAAGTGATGTAAGCATGAAAGAAGTGGGAAGAGAAGCACAAGCAATTGGTGCACTTCTTCACAAAATTTGTTGCTCGTGCAAGGATGGTGTCAACAACCATGCTCTGATCATGATTACTGCATAGTTCTCAACCAATCAAAGTGCCCCTATTAACTAAGCTATATAAGATATTTCAAATATTTTATAAATAACCATCAATAATGTCCTTACTTTATTAAAGGGATCTTCCATTCCTGTTGCTGTGTGATTAGTAGGTACTTCAGTAGTTGATGTTGGTAATTCATCAAGATTTACGTGGAACAAGTAGAAAGTGAACCCAAACATAGCTGGTCCAATACCATTACACAGACCTCTGATACCTGTTACTATACCCTGTACCACTCCTGAAATGTGGGAAAATGTCACAATAAGTCCATGAGTTCATGAGGGTCATTAATCCTAGTCTCCTGCCACAAGTCTCTATGCTTTATGGTTTCTCATTTCTTTCTTTGGTGGGCTACCTGTGGTGTGTAGATTAATGTGACTGAGGGAAACTGAGAGCCAGCCCTGACCTCTCCCAAACCCCTCCTTCTTATTTTATCCCACAGGGATCCCAAGCACCAAGAAAAGTAAAAGAAGAGAGACATCTGTGGAGGAAGCTGGATAACTCTTCAGTAGATGGAGAACAAAGTCAATAATCAATAGCTCTAATGCTGTTTTAGAAGGCTAAAAGACATGCAGAGTTGTGTAGAAAGTTGTGCTGTTTTACCTTGTTGATCAGACTCGGCGTTACAGGAGACAAGAGCACTAATAGCAGGGTATGTTATCATGGCAACTGATGCAAGGGAACCTGCCGCCCACATCATCCTGATTTGAAGAACAAAAATATTTGTTAATAATCATAATAATTATCCATGATCTATCCATCCATTGTAGTACAATCCTATTGAACCTGGAAACAATTAACCTCTGGGATGATTTAATCACAGATCAAACTGGAATTAAGGTTGCATATTGGTTGTTTGAAATTCACTTGTAACTTACCAACGCTGTGTACCCAAGCCATACCATGATAATTGTAACAGTTGAAATATCAGTCCTATCAGCACAGCATTCTTTAATCCTATTGTCTTTTTTAAGCATGTTAGGACTAAAGTCTGCCAAAGAAAATAGAAAAACTGAATCAAAAAGGAGAAGAGAAATAGGATAGGGGGCCCTGGACCCCCTGCCTACGTCCCTGTGAAATAACTAAAACTCTCATCCTTCCAATTTTCTTTTCCCATATATCCTCTTCTCATTCATCCCTCATTTCTCCTTTATATAGCTCTTGTTATTCATTTAATCTTACCTGGGCTATAACAGATAAAATTCCTAAAACTGCTATAAATGTGGCTACATCTTCACTAGTAAAATGGATAACCTGTGGAAATTACCAAAGTTTTAATGATATATTCAAAAGATTGAGTTTTGTGTAAGCATTAAAATAACCTTGCATACTACGACAAAAACACCACATTAAGAGCAGGTATTAAGGAAAATAGATGCAGAGCACATGCTGAATATTTTACCTTGACCTCAGTAAATATACTCTGACATATATTTTTTTGCATTTGCTGAATAATATTGCAGTTAAGGATAGTCTCTTTTACCTGTTTTAAGTAAAGGAACATACAAGAATATTGCCCTGCCTCTGGTAAATATGACAAGAAAACTGTAAGAGAAAGAAGGAGTACTGTAGGGTCTTGGCCAACTTTACGAAGAGACTACAAAACAAAAAAAAATATTATTTTCATAGTGCTTTTTCATGATTTTTTTCCAAGCACAGCTCTAACAGTTTGAATTAGTTAGGGTTAGATTGTGAGGAGGGGAAAAACCCTCAGAGTCACAAAGAGAACCAACCAACTCAGCTTACATATGATGACTTGGAATCAAACCCAGGACTATAGAGATCAGAAGTGAGTGTTTTACCACCACACCATCCTGAATCCTCACTCCTGGATGTAAATGCTATAGAGTATTTTTCGTATGATTATAAAAAACTTATGGCATAGACCACACCTTCCCATGACCATGTCAGTGCCTTGCTGTGTACAAAAACATTCCACATTCATGCAGTGTCCATGCTGCATAGTAACCATGTCATGTGCCGTGACTTTTTCATACCATACAAAATCTGCTCTAAATAAAGACAATTAAATGATAAGAACATTAAACAATATCAGATTAAACTCACAGCAAAGGGGTCAGCCTGTTCCCATGATATCGGTGCACCCCATGACGCAGGGCGTATCCTCTCTGGTAATGACTCAGGCACAGCCACGAGTATAAACAATATATCTAAAGATGCTACTGCAGTTGCTAAGACGATAACAATATTGTCGTTGTATGTACTACTAAGATAGGCTCCTAATGCTGGACTGATGATGAGGCTTGCTGCAAATGTGGCTGAAACCTGAAAGAATGGAGGGAGAATATATAATAATTATTATGAATAAACAAACTAGTGGGCTAATCAAGTAAGCTACTGGTGGGTGGTCTATTTCTCATAGTCCATGGTAGAGAAAAACAAGGCATTTCGATGTTATGAAGTTGACAGCAAAAATCAATTATATGTTAAAAATATCTAGATAACAATAGATCTTTTTAGCTTCGTTGTTTGTTGTTCTCATTTCAGACCATGTGATGCCACTTTTGGGAATTAATTCTTTCATGTGTAAATATTTTAACAAAAGAACATTTCTCAAGGGAATGTCATGTGGTCTGAAATGGGCAATTCGCACATGAAGCTAAAAAGGTCTATTGATGGAGATTATTCTAGAAACAATCCCAATAATAATCTACTGATGGTCAATTGAATAACTGACTGTGATCGACAGGTTTTCCTCCTAATTATCCAACTTTTCTCCCTCCATATTTATAAATCAACATATGAATTCTAAGAGTTGTTAACATAAAATAATGAAAGTAGTGGTACTGTGTGTGTGTGTGTGAGTGACGGCGAGTCAAATTAAATAGCCATCCAATAATACTGAGTATATTCACAAATAATAATATATTACAGATTAATAAGTTACAGAATGCAAGACCTACCAGACCATATGCAGTACTTCGCTCATTCTGATCAGTACAGTCAGCAACATATGCGAATACGATAGAGAATGTAACAGAGAAGATACCTGATATTGAGATCATGGCAAAGAACCACCTAAAATAAACAGAAACAAACAATGGATTTCTCTTTTAGAATCTTGAATTTTGTATAGTTATAGAGGATTTTCTTGGAAGCCATGTTTGAGGGCAGCAACAAATACTGTATGCAATATTTTTGCATGACAAGAGAATTTATTTCCCAAAGGAGAAAATTTTAAGTCGTTTTGCTCTCTAACACAGCTGCCGTGGACCCTCTATACTGTACACCCTATGAAAAAAGGCATCTCCATGGATATACCTTAGTTCATCAGTTATTGAAAACACCATTGCTTTCATCGAAATTAGTAATCTTCAAAAATTTCAGTTTAGTAACATAAAATGATAAATAGCTACCGCTGTTTGAAATTAGAAAGATTTGTATGGAAACAACAACCAAGGGCCTATCAGCCTTGTTTTCATGTTTTTGGTACACTTCAAATACTTATAACTCTGCAGTGTTTTAATATATAACAAGAGAACTCTACCAAATGACTAATTTAGACATGCTCTTTCTTGTAATCAAAATGAAATGATTGATCATTCATGGTGCTTGTTCCCTGTCTTCTGCACTTTTTTAATAAGGTGGAATATAGAAGACATGTGATCATATGGGATCATATGACACATAAAGAAAATATCCCTCATAAGTTGTAATAAATCTTACCATGGGTTAAACTTGAGTAGAGGAATGGGACAACATGTGAAGAAGACTGTCAATAAAAGAAATGATTTTCTGCCCCATACATCTGATAGAGCGCCTAGAAGTGGAGCACTTAAGAATGATAAAATACCCTACAAAAAAAGAAATGCACACTTGTAATTATGATAACACAAATCATGAATAAAGCTCAAAATTAAAGATAGCATATATCTTAATGTGTGGATTAAAATGTTTTTATTCCATAGAACTTGTATATAATATTATTATCAAACCTTTATCCCATGTACTAATCCATTCATCAAAAATGTGTGATCTGGAAAAGTGTCATTTAAAACCTAGAACAATAAATAATTTATTTAGAAGTGAAAAAATATATAATTTCAATATCATTTTAATGGGAACAAAAGTAACAGTCTGAGCAATAATGTAACATACCGTTAACATTGGAGATGTCAGGAGACCCCAAGCAAAGAATTCTAGGAATATAACTACTGTTGCATGGTATACATTTGGTTTGCCAAACCCCTGTGAACAAACAGATGTATTAATACTAGTTATACAATGGTTTTGAGTGGTATACCATGGAATATCCCACGAGTCACTCGTAGTTTCTAGAATACACACAAGCCTTTAGGTGAGTGTGTACACAAAGAAAATACAAGTGATGAGTGGGATATCCAAGGTATATGCCACAAGAAATTGTATAACCATTTTATTGGACACCATAGAAAATACGAATGTACGTAGATTCAATGTGCAGTGCATGATGGGAAGGAAGAGCAAAATACCGACAAATATAAAACAGCTTTCCTACTTTCTGATTGGCTGTATTTTCTATGGGATAAAAAAGGATATGTAACTGCAGTTCAGTAACTATTGTGAACGTTTGCCTTAGTCTTGTTAACATCCATGTTAACATTTTACTTTGAAAATGTTGAACAAATTGCACTAATAAACACAGTTTGGGGGCATATATTGTAACACTGATTAGTATTTTTTCATTAAAAATCAATTCTTTGAACAGCTGACAGCATCACAAACAATAGCAAATTAAATGTACATACATCAAATATGATTAGCATTACAATAAAGATACCATGAACATAAGATAATATCATTCAAAACACCTAAGACAGTGGTTTTCTAATCAATCTAGAAATTTCCTTTCTGTGTATTCTAAAAATTGAATAATCACTCACAATAACAATTTTCAAAGGCGTCTTTTGCGAAGCTATAAAACTACTAGAGGACCTAGTATGCTTATTATTTCTATCCACTTTATCACATAATTCAATTAAAATTAGGATATTTTTGAGACTTTTATATACTGATCATGACGTAGGAACAAAAGTAAGAAGGCTAGGTAGATAAAATAGAGCGTTTTAAGAGACGTTTTAAGTGCTAATGGTTGAAGATCTCAAACACAACTCTAGTAACATCTATATAACACACTTGATTTTTTTCATATTGAAGGAACATATTTTGTGTATTACTAACACGATTGAACACACAAAGAAATAACCATCATTAGAGTAGTGATTTCCGAGTGTGAACATTCAATAATATTAGTAAAGGAAGTTATATTTTCAATCATAAAGAAGTAAAAGTTTGACTCACGGATTTGCCTTCTCGATTGCTTGATCGCCATTTTCTTGCACTCGAAGCAGGAAAAGTGACGATTCTTTTTAATCTTTTCTTGCCGATCATGACCTGATGCATAGCATCTGGGTACTGAAGTCCTTTACTGGTTAAAGCCGTTGTTATTCAGAGATATTTGAAGGCTATCTTGACTGCCATGTTCTCAATCATTTTCTTATCAAAATATCATCATGTTGGTCAAGTCAGAGCATGTCGTTCACGCATGTCTGTCACGCACTTCGCTGACCCCTTAGAACTTCCCCTTCCTTCAGAAATTCCCCTTTCCTGACATCATGTTCGGGTAATTTAGATGACTTTTATGCCAAATCTTAAATTTCACTTATTATTTTATTCATTTTTTGATAAAAATCCACAAGAATAAACCACAAATATTTTCCGAATGGTTTCCGAATACCTCCAAAAGTCATCATCCCTCGCGCCACTTTCGGTTTATCTTCGTCAGGTATTCGAGAAGTCTCGCCTTAGTCTTTCTCGGTTTAGCTTGCTTAGAAACACGTATCACAACACAAATGGCAGAGATATTAGATATAGACTTCGGAAAATACAACAGTCTGATCGGTAGAATTTCATTAGTTTTCTAATTCAAAGCACGATGTCTTGTACTTGGATCAAGAGAGAAAGCTACGGCCCAGCTCCTGCTGCAAGGTTTCTATATTTTGTCTAATCAGAAAGTTTTATTTCAAACTTTGAAATGTTTTGCATTATTGCATACCTGTTTTTATCGCTACGCTTGAAAGAATGTGGGGAAAATATTGAGGGCATCTAATATGATCAAAGACACAGATCCTCTTGTTTTGACCCCTTATCATACCTCCCTCCCATCCCCAAACACGAGATGTAACCCCTCGATTTATTGTAAGGAAACTACATATTCGTCAACATGTTAACCCAATTCATATGAATGAGGAACAAACATAGTGCCTTGTTGCATATTGCACATGTTGTTGCATGCTTCAATCTTTTTTTCATTTAATTGGTTCAAAGTTGAAGCCTTCAGGGATCATTACATTCATCTTGCATCGCATGTTTCACATGGAAACACTCTCACACAAATATTATCCATACATTTGTAAGTTTGTAACACTGCAATGTATTTCCAGGCAGGGGCATGCCATCACACTAGTGGGGAAGAGTGCCTATATCTTTGGCGGCAGTAGTGGTAGTGGTTATGGTGAGCATGTTAATGGTAATAACGACCCTGTGTACCTGAATGACCTCTTCCATTTAAAAGGTAAAACACAAAACAAGAATAACAAGCATAAAGTCTGAATAAGTACTGTTTAACAGCTTATACCAGTTATGGGCATTTCAATGAGAAGCATTGGTGGTGTATTACTGGGCTACAAATAGTGGCCAGAATATTTTTAGACCTATGTAGCAGTGAGAGCACTTATCTTTCACCATACCACTCAGTATCAATCCCAAAAATTGGTATCATACATGAGAAGGGTTGTTTGTTGGTTCTCTCATGTGCTTTGAGGGTTTTTCTCCTCCATCTGGCCCCAGTCTCTGCTATCCCTGAATCCAAAAGCACTCAAGACTATAAGATACAAGATTGCACCTCTGATTCAGAGCAACTGTTTTGTCTTAGTTGGTCTCCAGGTTACTTGGGAGAGAATGAGACAACTTGGTGACATACCTTGTGGACGAGATGGACACACCCTAAGGTTAGCACAGTCAAATCACAGTCAAATCAGCTGAAAATTCTATTATATAAATAATCTTTGTTTGTTTGTTCAGCTCTGTTGGATCTGTTCTCTATCTTCTTGGTGGAACTAATTACCCTGAATCAGATGAATGCCTTGAAGGGCTTTATGCTTATGATATTGGTAAGCTTTCCACAACATTTTTAGACATCTGCAAATCATTCAGTATTTCTCAAGTTTACATTTTATTCAATATCTTTGGGCTCCCTGTGTCAAGGCATATACCCTCTTACCCCAGTCTCTCCCCTCCCCCTCCAAAAAAAAAAACATCAACCACAGGTAGCCCAGTTAGAAATTGTGATTGGTTCTAACACATATGATGCTATTAACACTATGAGTTCTTAACATTATTGATCATTTATTGTTAGGTACGCTGTCATGGGAACTGTGTCCTGTACAAGGATACCAGCCAAGAGCATTAGGGCAGTCGGCTGCTGCTATTGGCGACACCCTGTATGTGTTTGGTGGTATTTACCGTGGAGAAGCAAGGAATACGATGCACATGCTCAATACTGGTAACAATCACCCTTTGTGGTTATTATGATTTGTGAGAAGTGATGTTGTTTCAACCATTATAAGGAAGGGGTGTAGTCAGCAGAGGGTAGCATGAGTTCCAGCCCAGTTCCAGGCCCCTCATCATTATCCTTATCATTTTTTGACATTAACTTTTTCATGAGAGAACAATTCCTTTGTGCAAGATCAGATCTTTGTTTGGAGTCTCCTCTTTCATGAATGCTGGCTATACCCTGCTCAGTGTTGGGACATGTATTATATGAAGTGCACGAAAAGACCTACCACAACATTTAGAGTCCTATATGACAGCCATAAAGCACTTCAGTACAATGCTTAAGCTACTTATGAAGCTGGCTTGTGTACAATGAACCTGTACAAGTACTGTACAAGTGATTTGTTGTTGTATTTTATTTTGGTTCAATTGAAGGTAACTTAACATGGACAACACTCAAAACATCTGGACATCCACCAACACCAAGGTTTGTAGAACAAAGAAAAAAACACATCCACACCAATCAAATAACAGTTTACAGACATTCTTTGTTATAATTATTGTTCTAATGAAATTCAACTTCAATCTGCTACTGTCATAGGTGTGACCATGCATGTACTGTTGTTGGAGAGAAATTCTATATCTTTGGTGGCAGTGGTGGTGAAAATATTTGGTTTAATGACCTATACTGCTTTGACTCAGGTAAAACGCCTCAAGTCATGTTAAACATAATTAATTGAATAGGAATTGAACCTGAGACTTTAGAAGTAGAAGTATTGCTATGTCACCCTTGCTTTCATCATAAAATCCAAGCTTATGTAGTTATTTTACGTCTACAGTGACACTTGTATGGTATTTTATCAATGCACAAGGCCATCTTCCACATCCAAGAAGTCTACATTCTCTTTGTGCACATCATGACAAGGTACGGTAGATTTTAACAAATAATAGTCATCATGCACTTCACTGTGAAAGTACATGAAGCAGATTATCCTAAATAAATAGTTTTGAATACTTTCAGTCTGATCACATGTGATTGGTTTTTTTTATCTTGCCAACCAACAGGATATCTATCTTTTTGGAGGAGCCAATGACTCAACATCGCTAAAGTCACGTTCTCCCTTTGGTGAAGTCTTCAAATTTAGCTTATGTAAGTCATGGTGTTACTGGTAAGGATTGAAAAGGTATAAGGCGTAGGTTTTCCCTTTGGTGGAGATAATATTCCATTCTGTAGCTTAAATGCTTGACTTGTGTCTCTTAGTAGAATGGAAGAAATTTGTGTCATGGTTCTCATTCTATTGATTATGATGTTTTTTCCTGTTTTATCACAGCAAAAATGAAATGGAAGAAGCTTCATTGTGAAAGAACCCCTCCTGACAGACGTCTCGGCCACACAGCAGTCATTGTTTATGGACAGGTAGGGCTATGGCACATCAGAGGTGAATCCAGGGGAGGAGAGGATGAAGACGATTATATTCACCATGGAAATCTAGATCTGTAGAACACACAGAATTTGTTATATAGCCTTGTCAGTAATCATGCAACACTGACAAAAGTGCCTGGATTCGTGGACAAAGTCCTTCATGTTCTTTGCACCTTAGTTTGTCGTTGACTGAGTCCTGTGTCGTTATCTTCTTCATTCCAGATGATAGTATTTGGTGGTATGAATGACGAGAAAGATTATAACGACATTGCTATACTACAGACAAGAGCGGCCGCCAAGCAGTTGCCTCCTGTCATGTCAGGTGGGTTGCTAACCAATTTAAAACCTAGTGACACCAAGGTTCAGGTCTTTGAGATCATCAAGGGCCCGGCGCACGATGCAGTTGATGCGTACAATGTTGTTCACGATAGAATTATCAAACAATATTCCTTATAACAAAAGGAACGCTGCTCAATTCTGATTGGTGTAAATAGACTGAAAGTCGCATTTCGTTGTCAGAGAATATCACGCCATTGCAGGCAATCAAAGAAAGAATATTTGTTGTGTGTGCAACATTGTAAGCAGTAGATCTCGATTTTGCTTCTTGAACATTGCGCGCAAACGTTACAGAGATACGCAGTTTTGTTGTCATATGTTGCGCGCTTATCTCGTACCATCCTTCTTGGCATTAATCATCCTTATATACTTACAGATGCAGTGGATGGATCTACGTCCTCATTCCAAAGGTAAGAAAATAGAAGGGGAAAAAATGTTCCGCTTTTTTCATATATCTTCCCATTTCCTTTTCACTCTCATTCTTCCCTTAGTTTCTTGAACTCTTGTTCTGTTGCCTTACAGCTTCCCAGGGCCTCAGACCAGCTACGATACAAACGTGCCTATCCCTGCACCGTACAGAACTATAATGCATTCTCTAAACGAGGTAAGATCCGTAGATGCTTGCAAGATAGCCTGGTTACTTCAGAAAAATACCTTCCAAATTTTGTCGATGCCCTGAATCAACCTCTGGGCTGATCATGTGAAGGCACGGATAACTCAATGGTTGAATTGGAATTTAGCGTGTTTGGTTTTTCGGAGGGACGGAAACCTGAGAAAACCCTCGAATCAAGGGAGAGACCTAAAAACTCTACTCACATGTGATGCTGAGTCCAGGAATCGAACCTGAGACCCCAGAGGTGAGGAGCAAGTACACTACCACAACGCCACCTTTAACAAAAAGTATCTGAATTAATGTTTTGCTGTGTAGTCTTAGATAACAAAATATCTATAAATTCAGTCTTATGTTCCTAGTCAACTGAATATCATCATTTATCTAACCTTTCTTTAGCCTTCTAAGCCACCTGACTTTGATACTGTAAAAGCGTCGTTCATCCAAAGAATCGAAGATATATTTGAAGACTTGTCATCCAAGTATGCTGAGTTAGAAACGTATGTAAAGCCTAGAATTCACTATAGAAAACTTGCATGATGCTATATTTATCATGCGTTAAAGACCTTATTTGTCACCAGAGTACCTTCTTAGTGCTAGCGCGGTAAACGGCACGGTCACGGCACGGGAGATTTCTGAACATCCAATCAAAATGCTGGGATCCATGACGAGTAGGGCACGCGGCACAGCCATATGGTGACATTCTTGACTGCCAATGCACACATTTGATTGACTGAGTTCTGTTTTTATATTCAGACAAAAAGCGGCTCTCCAGACATCGATAGAGAGCTTCCAGGAGGAAAGAGAAACGAATATAGAACAGTACCACAGACAACAGAAGGTACTGGAAACCCTTTAACCTTGCGTAATTTCCCATTTTAGACCACGTGTCCTTCTCTTGAGAATAAGATTTTTCATTTGAGTGGTATCCATATTCATGTGTCTTCTCGTGTGCAATCGGCGTCGAACAAAGAAATGATACTCAAGGGAAAGAGACGTGGTTTGAAATGGAAAAAATAACATCCACGCTACAATGGTCTTTGCGTAAAACCTTTGGGACTCGAGCTAAAGATGACGTCGGGATACCTTGTAGCAAACACGCGGGGTGAAGACATGGAGGTTTCGGCAAAGTTTAGATCTGAAAATGTTATTATATTTTGATATTACTTGAAGGAACTAGAAGAAATGCTACAGAGACATAAACAAGAGAACGAAGAATGGATCAGGGAGAAAAAACAAGAATTGGACGAGGAAAAGGTAAAGTAAAAACAGTTGTTCTTTCACCAACACGTTGCATTTCCTCCCCCCTCTCCACACCCCAACTCAATAAACACCTTTTATGTCTACTCATCTCTAGTTTGTCGCTATGTCTCATTGACGAAGTGTTCAAGGGATGCTCTTTTGTACTTTACAGGCAAAGTTGAACGAAGAAAAAGCAAAACTTGCCAAAGAGCAACGAGAGTTTGAAGAGAAAAGATAAAAGGACTGGTGACCACCCGTGTTAGAATAGTGTCACGTGATATCATATAAGACGTCTCGTGCCCTAATATCACGTGATCTCCAAACTCTACACGTGACATCATCGCGTATTCTCGATCCATCACGAGACTCTTAATGATATCACGTGGTATGACTATTAATATCATTAAATGACGCGTTGTCACGTGATTTCTCGTAATTACTCCCAAGTTACATATTTGAGTGCTTCAAAAACGAGTTTGTTGGCCCCCGGAATTCATTTCAAAAGAGCGACATTTGTGTCCTTTAGGTATTGTTAAGACAAATAACTACACTAACCAAGCCGAAGTATAATGCATATACTACATTTATTACCACATCTATATGTGATCATTTATATAAGTTAATATTTTATATTATCAAAAGAGACGTAAGAACTACTAATGAACGTTAACTAATCTATAGTCTTTGATGAGTCCTTTGCGAGTTTTTGGTAGAGTGATTTAGCATCAGGACGAGCGCCGTCCTTCACGTTGTTGACGTCCTCCACCTGGCGCCATTTGCAGCGATTTCATATCCTGTGGAGGACGTCAACCACACATCGCGTCTTGATGCTAAATCACTAGTAACTTGATGACGACGTTCACGAATCAGTTCCATCCTTACAATTCAATGTTGAGCTGCAGTTGTTCATTCCCAGCCATGAGAATAAAGTGATAATAAATGGCGTCCATGTTGGATGAAGTTAATCAAACATGGCGGTCCGACAGTTACGTCACATGCAGGCAAGTCCCGGGGGGACTCCCTTATAAAAGGGGGCGGGGGTCCTTGTCGGAAATTCTGAAAATGACCCCTAAAAGGGACCTGTATTTTGAGATGATTGGCGTGGCAGTGATGAAATTTCACCCCTAAGAGGGACCAATCCGGAAATTGGATTAAAATAAAAATCAATCTTTGAAAAGAAGCATTGTTGCTGATCTTATACCCTAAGCGGGACCACAAAACTCAGCTGGTGGGCATTCTCATCATTATTTCCCTAAGCGGGACCAAATCACTGATCGACGAAGACCCCCGCCCCCTTATAAGGGAGTCTCCTCCCCGGGAGGCAAGTCCCTTACCCGTTGACATTAAATCACTGCTGACTGAAAAGAACGTAGGCTCAGAAAACGTCACCATCAAGTTATCAAACATCCTAGTTCCCAGGTCCTTCCTAACCCTATTAATTTTTAAAAGAGAGTCCCTGTGAACGAGTCTTGTCCTAAATACACGGTCCGGGGGTTTCGATACTTTGGTCTTCAACATAAAGCTTATCAAGGTATGCTGGCCTCGGAAGTGCTCGGGTCATGTCCGGATATTCCAAATTTGCTAGAATAGCACGAACTTTCATCGCCACTTTTCGGTTATTAATCCATCCTCCGAGTA
The DNA here is from genome assembly GCA_023349425.1 of Anthopleura sola. Lineage (NCBI taxonomy): Eukaryota > Metazoa > Cnidaria > Anthozoa > Actiniaria > Actiniidae > Anthopleura > Anthopleura sola. Next base: position 11,264,281 of record JALHLI010000007.1, on the reverse strand, counting down.
AGACACAACTTATTCCGTTGGTATGCCAGGTATAAGTGTGTCCGTCAAATACGTTACTACCGGCTTGAAATCGAGGGAGAGAGAAGGATAGTTCGTGTACAGTACGAGGTGTGATGATAAGTACGACATCTGCTTGGGTGAGGCGTAGTTGGAAGGTGATTCCAGGCGGCTGGTGAAGATTATTGTTTATGTTGGTGAACTGAGTCTGCGCGGGTTCCTCCAGCAACAACAGCGGCTTCTCTTGGTAATGCGCTAAAATTAGTAAAATAATTCAATAGCTAAAGCTCATTTACGTAAAATAACCAGAGTTTTGATCTGAATTTAGAACCTCTATGGGATGGCATGTGCTCAAATTTAAGATTATAATCCGCGAGCTTTGCTGATCAAGCTGCACCAAAAGGTAGGGAGAAATCTCTAGTTTTGGTACTACCATAACCTCAGTTCAGCCCCCCTCTCATACAGTACATGGAGAAGTTGCGCAGACGATGCTCGGCGAAGGTGCGAGAACAAAAAGGCTTTTACAACGTTTCATCAATATAAGCAGAAATTTGCGCGATAATAGATTATCATGCAGATACATGCGGATTCCTTACCAAATAAAGCAACATGGTGTCCCTCGTCGAGAAGTTTTCTGAGGACGCACTGTGCATATAATGGGTAGCTACTGCGAACATCAAAATCTACAAACAACACGACATTGAGGGGGCGGTCTGAGCTTTTATCCATCCTATGTACAACCTAGAAAAAAATAATTATATAAAATAAACAGCCCATTCGTCTTTGTCCGATAAGATAAGTCAGTGAAAAACACCAATGAAGAAACTTGAGCAGCCTTAATGCTAGAAAATGAAAATTGCGCGCACTCAAGAGAAACAGCCGTGAGGCTTGTGCGCAAGTTTGCAAAGGCTTCAGTAACCAGTGCCTAGAAGCTAGGCCGGCGTTAACGTCCACGCACTAGTTGAAGGTACTAGTTTTGTTTTAGAGGAACTCGGTCAGTGCTGGAATAAAAACAAAGCAAAGGCGTCTCCTAACACATCAAGGATATTAAGTCGGAGCGAAAGAATGAGCTATTTTCTGCTTCTAAACCTTTTTTTCTCAACTTTATCTTTATTGGGGAGCTCGGAAATTGGATAACAATTCTTAACGCATGCCGAACGCCCAGCTGCACGAGAACTGAAATATTAACATGGAAGACGTTTCCCAGAGATAGCTGAATTTTAGCGGATGCGTTTATAGGCGGACGAACAGCGTCTCGCATTTGTGCCAATAAATAAATCGAAAGTACTTCTACTTTACCTCAGGGGGCGAAAGCAGGAGATAATTTTATAATGCCTTTTAACGCATCGAAAAATCCAATTGGTTCAGCAAAATACCCTTCGGGTCTCAGTGCGCGCTGACATGATGTCAAGTATGTACCTATACACAAACACCGCACCAAAAATGTAGCGAAATATTTCCTCTTCGATTGCGCGCGCTCGCTGGCTTTCTTTCTTTCCATAACTAAACCTTTAGATTTTCCTCTCAAAGCTAAATCCAATAACCATAATTTTGAGGACTGAAATAGAAACTAGATTGACGATGGATGGCCCACCTACGCTAAGCCAAGTGGCGTTGGTGTTGTTTGCTGTCACGTACGGCCATCTCTCTTAGCTTAGGATTGGATGTGATTTTAACATAAAAAAATAGACAATTTCCTTCCATCTATTTCGATCATTTCACTGACCATGCAAGTAGGTTTTCTAGATTGATAAACAAGAACACTATTATCAGCCCGCCTACGCAAAGAATTAAAAAAAAATATTGATTCGACGTCGTTTCATTTAACTGTTCATGGGTATTATCTAAAATTCAAGGAAATTTGTTTTCAAATTGTTCTGGTTTATTCGCGACTACTAATACCATTCTTTGCTCTTTCTCTCTCCGCGCTGCTTTCATTCATTCATTTATTTTTTTCGTCTATCGGCCTTGCAGCGCAGGTTAGCGCGCGAGTTGTTTTTAGTGTCATCAGATTTCCTCTAGAATGCTTTAACCAGTACAGGTTTTCTCGCGCACTGTTTTTTTAACCTTTGTATGCCCGGGGTTTCCCTGGTTTTATAACCCCCTACCTGCTCGGTCAGAGCCCCCTACGAGCATCCTACCCCCTCCCCCCTAAAACCCCTTTGTTGAGCCCATATATATCCTCCCCCTCAAGTGTCAAGTACAGGTCCTCGGAACTGAACTTTGGCCGGTATTTTATAATTGTTTACGAAGCTACGCAATCTGATGTATCAGTTCATTATTGAGAGGCGCAACAAATTAAAAATAAACTTTAGCAAAAAAGAAAAAAAAAATAATAATAATCAGCACACAAAGTGTGGGAACGGCACGAATGACCACAAAACTATTTATTATAAGATGAAAATTAAAGAAAAAGCTATCCTTTCATGACCGTATATTTACCAAACGTTGTTATTCTTATCCCTCGAAGCCCATTTTGCTAATGACACCTTGGCGTACATATAAAGTCCTATCTATAACCTACATGCAAGCGTAACATTGTTATGTAAGAGAGGACCTATAATGCCGGGAAGTTCCATATCTCTATCATTATGGGCTAGTAAACTATGAGCACCCAAAAAACTGTTATCCCCAATTCTTTATTTTCGATATGATTTTATCGCAGAGTAGTACTAATTGATTTATCAAATTATGTTGTCAGTTATCCCTCTTTTACTTTTAGCTGTTATTCCTTATCCCTAAAGATTTTTTTTCCTTGAGTATGACTAAATAACCAAATTCTTCGCCCTTAAAATGCATCGTCTTTGTCGAAGCAGGACTGCTCGACCTTCGCACTGACCTCCGTTCCGTTCGAAGTAAACAACTATCCCTATCTACGTACTTACCTTGTGAACGTGGTATCAGTGATGTTTGCAAGTGGTTGTCAAGATCATCATTACCAAACCATCAGACAATCACAACCAAGGTTGTTCCAGCGTTTTTGGTAGGTTGCTGTGGCTTGGAAACCTGGAACTGTATCGAAGGAGTTCCGTAAGCTGAATGCAAAGAAGAAGGGAAATTTAAGAAGGTTTTAAAGATAAACAAACGGAAGTCTCAGGTCCTTTGTCATCTCTTCCCCCTACCCCCCACCCCTCCGCAGTATTATGTCCTTCAAACACAGGCTCAAAAAAGGAATAACTAAATAGAAAAGATAATAACAAAAACAGAGAGGTAGAACATAGCTTGTGGTAAGTTAACGAGTCAAGAAGATGAGAAGCTCTTTTATTTCAAGTCTGGGTCTCTCCTCCCTCTAAACATAACACCCCCCTGAAGAAAAAAAAAGCATCGGTAGTGACGTGTCAGGACGTCAGGACCAGCAGTTGAACATCTTTTTTGGTCCACCATTTCTCGACAGAGGGAGGGGAAGGTGTTGCAAAAATAGACTTTGAAACGATACAGATGATTCAAAATAAAAGCAACAAAAAGAGCAGTAAATACGTAGTTTAGTGAGCCTAATGGTCCTAAAGGCAGAGATGTGTACTTCAACACTTGGTAACAGAAGCATATTGGCCTTGGCCTCCGTTAATCCGGAAGCATGTGGTAAAAACCGACATTAACCTTGGGGAAAAACAATAGTACTTGGTGAACATGGTCGTGTTATCTTGAAGTGTTTGTGGTATTTACACTGTAACTATCAGGAATCGCTATTTTTCGTGAGCATAGATAATGTTCCTTGTTTTGCTGACTGTGTTTAATCATTCCTACTTACAACTCTTTGACAGAATGTATTGTATGGATAACATTATTGACCCTCAGGCTGCCATCACGTACCATCCATTGTGTACATTATAGCATTTTTTTGGTCTATTTCGAAGGTTTTCGCTGGGTTCTCCAGTTTTCTCCCTCCACGAAATCAGTATTTCGAAATCCCAATTCAATCGTGTTAAAATCACTGGCGAGGTTAGCTATAGAGCTATATTTTTAATCAGATTTTTGGTACTCATACTTTAACAAAGGCCATTTGCGGTTTATTTATATGTTTATTTAAAGCGACGCGTGTGACCTTGACCTCATGACTGACCCTCGAACTTCACTTTGGAACCGCTGTGAATCAAAACACTTATGGTGAAGATACAAGATTAGAATATATGTAGAACACTATAGAGAATGTGCTGGTCTGAAAAAAATGAACGCGCGCCCTCTTTCAGCCAGGAAATCTTTTACAACTGCTTTAGTCTCCCCCCAGGATAGTCAGGAGGCTAGGAGCCCATAGGGTACGGTTAAGGAGACCGTTTGGTGTTGCCTGCTTTAAATTACGTCTGCGAATTAATGCTCATCCAGCAGAAATAAACGTTTCAAGTTAATTATTCCACGCTTAGTTTCTTTTGATTTCTATTTTCAATCCTGAGCCGGAACGCCCTTTGGGTATCATGAAAAGCTGCTACTGTAAGCAAGTGCTAGCAGATGTTTGTAGAAAAAGGGTACGTATTATCAGATATACTTAACAAAAGATTATCACTCACTTACGTAAGAATACTGAGTGACCAGGAAATCCTTCCAGGAATCGGTCCGTAAGCGTGTACTCATCTTACCGCCTACACAGTTGACGAGATGCTATCGCGTCACGCAATATAGGGTAGAGCAGATTTCGAAAAACTGAAGATAACTCTAAACGATGTCAATCCACGCTGAAACTTCACTAGAAAATTGGACAAGGTACAAATGATGACTGCAGAAAATGCAAAAGCAAACTGTTCAGTGAAACATTTCATCTCACTGATCTATTCTAAGCCCATTCATTCCCTTATGACACAGGAATCTTTTTGGGCTCCCTGTGGTGACTACGGTAGAGACTGAAGCGACATGAAGCAAGGGTTGCCGCGCGCCGCCGGTGAACGAAAGCGGGCGGGGGGCTTCTGTCCTATTAAGCTCCGATCCATGCCAATAAAAACCAGTGAGTTATGCAGCAGATCAGCTACGTTGCGAGTATCTATCAATGTATGTGAAGAATTTCAGAACGACGCATCGCAAAAGAGAGAGAAAAAATCCAGAGCTATATAATTTGTCTCTTTTCTTCGGCTTTGAATCTTAGTGAAATTAAGTATTACGATCAAACAGGGTTCACAGTGGCATAACATTTCGTATATTCAGTAAAAGGCCCCCTACTCTTAGACTTGTTTCCCTGCTATTGTGTAACTAAGTGCGCGCACGCAACCTCATCGTCTCGCACAGTCAGAAACCCAACAGACCAAGTGTCATCACCTCCCTCGCTCTAGAGACCCGATTGTTTTACTAGTCTATTTTAGGACAGATCGTACGACTTCAGCTGATTTCCGGGCTCCCGCATTGAACTGTTCTTTATTAGGAATTTTGTAACAATGCTGCAATACCGTTCCCCGTTATTTCACAATCTGACAGGAGTCAGGATGCTGGGCCCGACTGATACCTTTATCCACATCTTTCACAAAACATGCTAAGGAAATGAAACTGAAAATGACGCACGCAGCGTCTCCCCTGGATTTCAATTCAGAAGTGTCTTTGAACCATGAATTAGTCTCTATTGTTCAGAACTTTCAATAAATATTTTAAGCTTAAATTCTTTATATAGCATTTTAGGACACTTCGAGTCTATTTCTAGAATAAAACAGTTCAGCAAAGAAAAATGGCAGACTCATATCTCGAGAAGAAGCAACCATCACCATCCCCTACAGTTAGGAAATAAATAAGATATTGACAAATTAAGATTTCATAATTCTTTTTATTTACAATAAAAGCGCTTTGCCTTCACCTTTTTTCTCTATATTTACACAAAATATCTTATGTACAACCCTATCAACATGAACTTTACAAATATTATTATTTTTGTGAATTTTTATAACTGGAAACAGTTTACTACTGCTAACGAAACCATACAAACAAAATGGGATCGTTCAAGTAAGAATGGGAAGAGGTGCAATGGATGATTTTCAGGAAAGAAATAGAAAACTTTTATCAATGAACAGTAAGTAACAGTAACTCTAGATTTTTTCCATAAACAAAGATGTTCTCTATAAATATGAGTCACAGTATGTTCTTCCTGGCTGCTAAAACACAGCTCTTGTTAACATAGTCTCTTTTAAATCTACTCCAATCTGTTACAAGACGCAAGGTCCTGGGGTTTCCATACTGTAGTCAATAGCATATAACTTGGTCCACGAACACCTCCTTGGCAGGCACCCAGACATATAATCAGAACCCTCCAATAAGCTGTGTAATACCATAGCCACTTTTCGACTGTGGACTGACCCTCCTATTAATATACAGTTAATGCCGTAGGGTCGCCATACATAGTTACCACCCCTGAAATGTTTCTTGACTGTTATTAATGATGCTGGCGTCTCGTATGTTGGTCTGTCTGTCACGAGTAGAATAGCATCTGCCTGTAATACTTTTCTCTCCAATAACACAAGGGGATCTTCATAAACTCCTCTGATTGCTGTACTTGGTTCTTCATATATTAGAATTGGCACACTCACATCTGAGCATTCTGTTGAAAAAAATACAAAAACACATTAGCCAAAACTCTTAACATAATAATCCATCATTTATTTAACACAAATTATATATTTTTTTCATTTCGAAAAATCTTAAGATTTGTGAAAAACTGCAAAGCAATTGTGAATCAGTTTTTAAGATTAGAATTTTTTTAGAATATAATTTAGGGATTATAAGTAAAAAAGAAACGGTTCTTAATTAATCTGGGAATCCAAGAAAAGCGTCAAAAACAAAGAGTTTTTATTGAAAGGTAAACATTAAGTTTTACATTTGAAATTCAAATGAGAAACATTGTTATTGATAATCTTAAAATCGAACAAAACATGTGACACCATTAGCGAAAAGTAGAAGAAATATATACTTTTTTTTGTTGAATCGGTACAAAATAACAAAGATCGGCAGGTACGATATTAGGTGACTCAAAAATATAAGAAAAAAATATGTTTTGAAACCAGTGGATCTTTACAGAACGCGAAAACAACATGTCAAGAATGACATATTTTGCTGGAATTAATCCAACTCGCCGCTTCTCGGGGGATTGGGGATTTAAAAACATACTAAGTATTAGATATCAGGAAAAATATTCCCGGGCAAAGAAAAATATAACCTACCGAAAAGCGAGATGTGATGTCCTTGGTCACAAAGCTGTTTTAGGACATATTGAGCTTGGTTGAGACCATGGTTGGTGGCGATAAAGTCAGCAAACAGTACAATCTTCATGATTATTCTCTTCTTTCTTCACAACAACCTAACAATAAGAACGAAAAAAAATATTGAAATTAATGTGCAAAACAAGGTATTTAAAGAAATCTACATTGCAATCAACGAAGACCTTGCATCATAATAATATATTGAACTAGCTTTCCTGCTTTCGTTTACATTATCGCATCTCACATGATCCGCTGCAAAAATTTTCGCAAGAATAGACACTACTTCATACTTAAAATAATGTAATCGGATTTTGCAGAAGTCTTTGTCTAAATAAAGCAAACTAAAGAGCGAAAAAATATCTTACCAGCTCCAAAATCGTTCAAAACAAAGTGATAAATTATTCAGTATTGTGAAATTTGTCTCACGTCCTAAATTTACTGATCAACAACAAATTTCTGTGGTTTTGGAAAGTAAACGATCCTAACATCAGCTGAACGTTAAGAATAAACGAAAAGAAAGATCTAAAAATTGCTGGCACTGAAATAAATCGAAAGCTTTGACGTCTGAAGTCGATAATCTTTCGATTGAAAAACATATGTCCAAGAAAAAATCATTAGGACTAAGAGATATCGGTTGGAAAAATAGCTTTTGAGCAAAAAGACGGAATAAATTTTGAAGGAGCTAGTGTTGCTGAGCTGAGATAAATGCTTTTTAGGTATTTAAGGCTATGGAGTTAGAAGGAAAAGCCGAATTTGTCGATCTGTCAACAGCGAAATGCTACGGAACAGAAGCGAACGTGTCAAGTTTCGATCAGCAGCAGGAGAAAAACTTGTACGTGCTTGAAGCCATCAGGGTTTTGCAACCCAGAATCTAGGCTACTGCAGACATTTTCAAGCTCAAAAGATGTTCACAAGACTAGAAAAAAGATTCAAAATGGCCTTGGATAATTTTGAATCGCTCAAAGAACATACCGTTAATCAGCGGCAGATCGCTTTATTTAAAAACCGCTTCCATAGCAAAATTTTCAAAAGCTCAAAAATCAAGTTTTAACTGCAGCTTAAACGAACTAAAACTTGGAAATAAAGGTTGTTAAACGATCTTGGGGTCTAATCTTAGCGAGTGGAAGTCTAAACACCGAGAAATGAGCAGAAATCTGTTGAGAAGACAAAGACGAAAAAAATTTTGCTCGCGAAGGACTTTGAAAAACGCTTGTAAACGAAGCAGAAATAGTTTCGCTATACGCTCAAAAAATGACGCAGACATAAGAAAATAGTTGAAAAACATTCTTACCTTTGTTCTGTGACGATCCAGAAAATACTTTCTCCAGCAAAGCGAGTTAAAAACTCCGATTTGCAGTACCCTTCTATTGATAGAATACAATCCTGTCCTGTTCTTTCAGGGGAAAGCTCGCAACAGATGTGGACTGACACAAAAGTGGCTTTTATATACCACGATGTGACGTCACCTGTCAATCATGGCGTAACAATAGACGATTGGACACGCTCATGTAAACAATGAATGTCACAGCGTGTCACGTTCGAGTATTCAAACATGATTTCTACCAAAACCATCGACAAAAGAAAAATCAAAAGATCTTTTCAGACGAATTTTCGAAGCGACAACTTGCGCTGGATAGGTTTTTTGGTTGTTGTTCTAGCGATAAACGTGATTCCCGAGGGAGATCACAGCTTTCGTTATTAGTGACCTCACACTTTCAAATGCACAATAGAGCTTTAGGTAATATGTAAATGAACATCACTGTTTTGTTTTGATTGTCATAACGCTTCGCTGGCGCAAGAAAGTCGCTTTGAAAGCGTTTTTTTCATGCATAAAGAGTTGATCCTTCAGATTAATGGGTCGACCCAGAACGGTCGAGATAATTCACTTTCGACTTGTAATATGGGGAAAATGGAAAAATGAACTAAAAAATAGTTATTAAAGCAAGTTTTAACTTAAGAGATATTTCTTAAAGACCATTAAAAACGAATTTTAACCATTTTACTTTGCTTTGCCATGAAACGTGACAACAAATGATTACGCACCAGGGGAGGTGTAACGTATGATTTTGTAAACACCGATTTGACAACAAAATTTCGTATACGTGTATAAAAAAAAAAAAATTCTGCAGCCAAGTTTACACAGATATCATCTCTAAAATAAAAGAGTGATGAAATCCTGCGTGATGATTTCGTAACGTTACGTTACATACTGATCTAGACTCGACTATTAATTCATCACGATATGATCGTAAGAGGATGAGGTTAAAAAGATCAAACGACAACACGTATGTATCAGTAGCGGCGTGAAAAGTGTCATGAGCGAAAACATTATCGTTTCTTTGAAGACAAAGAGAAGAAAAAACGACTTTTCGTGTCTTTCTCGTTCGAATATAAGTTCAAACTTGCACATATTTTAAAAATATCGTGTTTTGTGGATATTTAAGGAACATGGCTCAATGCCAATATCAAGTGTTTATGACTCTTGCAAACATTGCACAAATTTGTGTAGTACTTTTAAAGGAATTGAAATTCGTTTTTTTTTTTTTTTTTTCATAAATGAGTGCATTTAGCAAAAGTATGATAAAGGAATGGAAAGCCGAAAAAATTGATGAATATGCAATATATTTTTTAGCATTGCAATGAGGTGGATTTTTTTTTAGGAAATGGAAAACATCCAACATTGTTGTGGTTGCCTGCCCGATATGAGGGATCAACCCGTACAATATCAGACAAAAGACTATTGTGAGGTTTTGGTTGTTTTGAAGACTCGTTCAGACCTGCTTACCTATTTAATAATACTAGAGATATCATTGACAAAAACAACGAATTGATAATTGATAATTTTTGCATACAATCCAAGTTTTTCGATGAGTATTAAAATGACTTTCACTCATTAACTTCAACTCATCAACTCCTTCTCTCTTTAGTGCTGAACTCTCAACAAATCAAGCGCGCCCAAAAGCCTGCAAAGGGTTGAAGAAACTGCAAAACCACAAAACCTATTGTTTCTGCATTGATAACATGTGTAGTTAAAATTCTATTTTTAACGATGACTATAGTTTTGATGTCACTTGCAAAAACAAGGTTATGACAAAAACCCGGCGATAAAATATGAACTAACGTTAAAAAATCAATTTCAATCTGATTAGACGGTTATTCTTGATTTTTTTTTAGGATTGGAAAAGGCAGATGTTATTTCTAACAGACAGATATTTCACAAAAACGTCCAGTAAGAACGATAAATAGGTGAGAGGTAAAGCTAAATCAATCTAATGGCTATTGTTCTAATAATCCACAGGCGTAAAGCAGTTCTATTTTTGATAATGATTTACTAAAAAAATCGTCAATCTTTTCGTTATCAGCTCCAGGGATGTTTTTTTTTTTATCCTACTGCTTCAATAAATGATTGTTTCGTTCATAACAGTATTTATTGCTGACAAGATGATCCAAAAAAACGTTCACAACTTTGATTGATCTTTTCCCCCGGTTTTAGAAAACGATTAAGCACATTTCAGTAAAATGTGTAAGAAATAAAATAAAAACCTAAAAATAGATCAAATAAGGTAGTGGATTATCTGATCTATCCAGCTGTTATCCTACTGAAAACATACCTCCAAGCAATCTAATCATTATAAAATGAAGCTAAAAAGTCAAGAACATGAAATGAGTTTATTTGTTACCGTACACATCTATTATGGGTAATGACATACTTTTTCACTACTTTGCTAAGAAACAGATATTTTAGGCATATTAACTATGTTATTTGCTGTCATCTTATAGATTTATTAAAGTTATTAGGAAGACTTGCATCTACATGTATTAAAATGATTTGTTTCACTATTTTTTCGTTACTCTCTCTTTTCTGTCGCAGGGATGCTAAAGTTTAATCTCTAATTATAATAGCAGTTTTTCTCTAGCTCGTTGATATATATAGTTTATCATTTAATTATTTTTTTCTCCAACTTTCTTGAATAAAAGAGAGAGAAAAGATCCGCAGCTAGAGATCCAGAGAATGAAGAGCAATCAAGAGATCAATGTCCATTATACATGAATGGTTGAAGTAAACTTTTCTTTACGGAATTGATCATTTTTGTATATCCCATTTCTGTTTCTTCGCTATCATCATATCTATCACATGCAGTATTTACCAATAATTGTTTATCAATGTTTCATCGATTAACAAAGTTGCATAACGAATCGTAGCAAGTACTTCCGTTTAGCCTCTCTATCAGTGTCTTACCATTACCGCCCACGGGCCAGGAATTGAGCAACAATTAACCAAGCATACCTAACGAACTAAAACATTAGATAAGAAATGTTTGCAGATAATTTTCGGATAATTAAATGAGGAAGTAAAAGGAAGGTGTTAACTTAAAATTATTTCTAGAGCTTTCTAGATCGTTCTTTACTGGTAAGACGTCATTCATTCTAGATCTTTCGAAGGTGTTTCATTTTCATGAAAGAAAAATCTCTGAGAACATTGCGATAAAAACTATAAGAAAAATAGATTTAAGAAAAGCTATGAGATTAAAAAAGAATGGCTTGACTCAAAACGGCAAGGTAGTCTGAATCAACTCCTGCTCGAACAATGGAAAGATGTGAAAATTGCGAGACAATGGAAGCTATGATGTAACAAGCTGAAAGGTGAAACCCAAGCCAAGCTTTCCATTGTCAAGTCTATTGTTTTGACAAATTTGTTAAAACAAGAATAGAATGAAAGCTTATCAAAAGTGAGATAACTATAAAAAATTTTGGAGGATGAAACATGATTGAAGTATCTGTTTTGGTAAATATGTGTGGGCGTATGTAAGTTTAATGACATAACGTTAGAGCAGGAAGTAATCGCATGAGGGACACTAAATAACATATCGTCCATTTTGAAAACTGAACATTTTTGACCTGTTTATTCGATATCGATTGAAAAAGCGCTGTCTTTCTTGCAGATTGGTAATAAAAGTAACAGCACTCATGAGAAATCTTATACGCCTTTCTTTCTTTCTTTACGCATCACGAGGTTTAAATCCTTTCACGCGTTTGAATAGAAGCACCAGCATCTAATGGAAAACCCCAAAAAACTAGACAAAGTTATCTATCAATATTACATGTGCAGAATATAGGGACGTGACTATAATGAATATTTCGTCTAGGATCTAGTGATAAGGGAGTCCCCTGCGGGAGATTTTAGGGATTTATTCCAATGTTTTGTTACCTATTTTGTTCTTTCTTATTTTTATAGTTCTATCAGTAAGATTAGGAAGCGATTTTCTTCCTTCGTTATATTTCTCATCTGTGTCATTTTCATCTAAACGACCTTGAACTAGAACTTTGGTTGAATTATAAGCTCTGGAAAACGACAATATTCTTGAACTAAGAAATTGAAGGTTATAGAGAGAGATTTTTTTTATATTAGCACTGGGAGCCGAGTAGAATTTTAGAGACTTTGACATCTGGTTCTATTTGGTAATCCATATTCTAGCTTGCAAATATTTGCCTTGGGGAATGAAAACTATAAGCTTTACTGCTTAACGAACTTGATATTCTAATATGATGCAAATCTCAGTATAACTAGTACCGGTCACCGTACGTACCAGGTGATCGTCAAGACATCACGTATGACCTTTTAAGACTCAAACCCAAACAGCATGGATATTCAAATTCAGAATTACTAAAAGCTTCAAGCTGTTTCTAGTGCAGCTTTTTCCTCGTTAGAAACGACAAAATAGATTAAATATTTTCTAGAAAAATTAGTTGAAGGGAACGGAACGGAAGGCGAATCAGCATTCTCGACTCGTAGCCCTGGCAACCGTGACTTATGACCCGTTTCTGGGATTTTTATCGATACAAAAGTAGTTTGAAAACTGATATCCTACATTTCCGGGGAAAGTTTCAAATTTGATAGATAGTTAACAAGCAACGAAGTACGCATATTTTTATTTCTTTTTTTCCCCTTCGTAGCTTATGGTATCGCGCGTGTCAAGAAAGACAGTTTATCGGAAATGAAATGAAATCTCCTCACATTCACAGGGCTCACAGAGGAAGCATGGTTTGAAACTCAAACGTTATTTTCATTTTATCGAAATTATCCAAGAAATGATTGGCAGAGTAATTGATTTTTTCATTGTTTCATCGATTGTTTCATTATTATTATTTGTCTAGTGCAGCGTTTTCATGAATAATTAACTACGTTATTTGCGATAAAAAAACACGAAACCTCACCCCGGTCAGATTGTAACAAAACTTACAACATTTTCTGCTTTCTACAATAGCATCAACGCGGCTTGCGCAAAAAAAAATCTTGATTTTAGAGTTTTAAAAGCTAAAATAAAACGAGAGTTTTAGTTTCGTGCAGGGAATCCAACATTGACACCTAAAAAGAAAAACTTCACACCTAGCTAAGAGTAACGTGTCGTTGGAACACGTCGAGAAACCCGCGTCGAGAAAATACGCAGATCCATACACGAAACTTATCGTGATGGTTTGTTTGACATTGGATGGGACAAAATTAGATAACCCTTGTTTTTTTAGTTTTCTTTCAATTCATGGAGTGATCCAAGCACAAGCTTGAGGATCAAAAAACATGCTCTTGAAAGCGCGAAGAAGTATAAAAAACATACGGGGGGAAATCTCATTCTTGAAAAAGAATCGTTCCAGTGGAAATTGAATACCACATCATCCCAGTTCCCATTCTCCTACTTCAGGACATCACATGAATTTTCAAACTTTCTTGACCTCTAACAAGAAATATCTGGCAGAATGTAGGTCTAATCTGGTTGGTGTATCCAATAGCAACCGCGTGTAGTGTATTCAAGTCTTTTACAAGCAATAACCGCAAAGAATGACGGGAAGTCAGACATCCAATATTCCTCAAGGTCTAGGACCATTATGATAAAAGAAGCACTTGAACATCTGATGAGCAATTTGCAGAGTTAGATAAGTAGAAATTTCCTGTAGGGATAATATGAAGAAACTCCTAACTGACAGAAATGCATCGCTCAAAGGCATGACCTTAACATTCTCACATGTTCTCAGTTTTCATTCTCAGAGAGATTCAGGCGCGTAGCGTGCTTCAGGGGGGGGGGGGGGGGGGGCTGCGTTCGTGCATATTGGCCCCTGTTATGAGCAAATCAACATTTCACTATCACAAAAACGCACCCCCTCCCCTCACACTGAGAGCGTATTTCAGGCTACATCAACGATCTTTGAACTAGAGATTTTAATGCATTTCCCCCCTGACCATTTCCGACAAGGAAAAGTCATTAATTCCTACTTATTTCCAGTACGTGCCTGTAGATGATTACTTCACATTTTTTCGGGATCATCAGCTCATTTTTACTCAGTCTCTCAAAAAGTCCAATCTGAAGTAATTGATGATACGTTCAAATCAACTCCCTTTTCTCTTGATATGCTTCAAGTCGTCAGATGGTCTAAAATTCTCTCACGTTTGATATTCTTATCATAACACGGCTCAGATCAGTGTCTCAATTCAGTCCTAACCTTTTGACTCGTTTGACTACTAAATACCGAAAGAACTGCAAAAGATTCATATTCTATTGTTGTCATCTTGCATATGCTCTTACTGGGGCTTACTAAATATTTGTTTTAAGGTGTCTAGATTTGAGAGGTACGTGCTGTATGGTAATCGGAAAAGTCGTGTAATAGTGCACGCGTAGAGCTGCTGACTATTCATTATAGCAGGACCATGCAGTGCTGTAGTGGATCAGAAAATAAACGCAATGTACTACAAAATGATAAAGATGTCTTTTCTATGATACACAAAGGAAAGGATTCTCAGTTGATTTGAACTATTCTGGTTGAGAGAAGACATCAGGATGTGTACGTGATGGTTTATCAGGGCATAAGCGCCTGCTTTACAGCCGTTCACTTTGAACCAAACATTCCCTAGGGAGGGTGGGGTGTGGACCTGATAGTGAGGTGTGCGTGAAGGTATCAGGGTAGCTAAAATGATAAAATAAATTTTTTTTGTTTTTTATGGGCTGGAGGGTGTGTAAAGCCATTTTTGCTCAAATGGGAGGGGGTGCGTAGGTAACGACTTTCAGACACAAGACTTCTTGCAGGAATTGCACAATGAACAACAATTGGACTACCTCTTGGACAGTATTGTCATACGACTTCCCTTGGTTTGGTAACGGTCAAATATCGAACCATTATTTCACAACAGAATGTCGCAAACTTCCGTCAACATGGAAGTGGGCCAGGTCTGCGACCTTTCGTCACTGACGCATTAAGTTAATAAATGATCATCCGGGTGTGTCTCCTGACGTATTACTGACCCTTGACTGTGAGCAGGCTTATTGGAGTGCGCAAAATGTATACGCCGTTCTGTTAACCCTCTGTTAAGCCGTATTATAGTATTATAGTACTATACTGTGAGTTGAGGTCATTCGTGTATAAGGTTCATAAGTATATTCCTTGAACTTGCTAATAGTCGTGCTACTCTAAGTTTCTCGCTCACATAAAATCTGTTCCCAAAAGTAACTGCGTGTGGTAGGAATTACGGGTCAGTAAGTTTCAAGACACAACTCCTTCAATAAATGCAAATGAAACAAAAAGAAAAAGAACAGTTGATGCTTCGTTATCGTATGAAAAGAAAATCGAGTCAGGAAAAATAAGTGCGACATAATAATGGCTGATGCAACGGCCGCCACTGACTTTGGGATTCTCAAATCAAAGGTCGGTTGCTTGGCAGCCAAAAACCAGCGAAGGTGATATAGTCATAATATAAACAAAGTTAGCAAAAATCCCAGATAATAATGGCACTAAATATTGGGATAGATTTTAAGGAAACGAATTAGAGAATCTTAGGATCAAACCGTTAGTTTTAATACTCTCTAACTTTTAAGTCTAGAAATATCTGTAATTTAAGCTATGGCATGGTGTGCGTCAGCCATAAGGTGGATCCTAAAACCACTTGATCTCCACTCGACCATTAGGTTTACACGTGCATATTAATCATAATATGACCCTTATGAGCATCACATGATCCAACGATATAAACAATAACAACATCTAGCAACAAAACACAAGCACACGTACGTGATGATATACTCGTAAAAAACACGAATTGAATTGTAAATTCTAGATCTAAAAAATCGAGCACCCTTCTGCGTCAATGTAGATATAACTACAAGTAATATGGTGCAAATGAATATGTAATAGACTCATTGTATATTGTATTTATACCGTATAATGCACGCAAACAGCTGATAAAACGCACGATTTGCGGTTAAGTTGAAACAGCATTATTTTCACCAACATGAATCAAAGGTTTGATTCACATACATTCTATGAAAATATGTCACGCGTAGAACGATCTAATCCACGTCACTACACGTGGAGATAGCAGTTTCATTATTATGACATTACTAATCACAAAACTTGGCATAATGACAATCATGTGACACGCGCTACTTCAGAGTCACGCACGGTCAGTCACGCGCGCCACATGACTCACACAGGCTTGTCAAGTTGCTCTGGATATACAGTTACGTTTCACGGCGTCTTTTAAAAATATATGAATTTCTAATGGCAGAATAATACAGACAGATTTTAAGCCAAAATGCATTCAATTTCGTTCATCCAGTATCAAGAAAAAAAATGTCGAATCCAAAAAGTCATTAATTGATCTCAGAGCACGATTCCTGATTTTCCGTAAAATCTATTTAAAAGTTTTATTAAAAAATTCATCTTTGCAAAAAAGCATCTTATTTACTCGGTACATATTTGTTTAACTTTTGATTCTAATCAAATAACTTAGAAATTTTTTTTGTTTGTAAACCTATAAGAATTTATAAAAATTTGACCCACAAATTGGTCACTGCTGGGCTTCCTGTGTTGGAATTTGACACAGGTAACCCAGTAACTGCACTGCATAACATTATTTTTATATCTGCGCAAATGTGATTATTCCAGTCACTTCCCTTTCGAGGTTATATGACGTATGATCATGCGTGCTCAAATCTACTTTGCATCCCATACAGGATTGAGTCAGCAATCTTCCTTCCTTCCCCTCTTGATCTCCCAGATATCCTGGGGCTTTGAGGATAGGCTTTCAATTGTTCATCATTAGGTCATCAAATAACTTTGGATAAGTCATCACTCATTTCTCGCTCATTAACAAAGTATGAATTGTCCCCAAGCTGTCGGTATCCTAAATGCCTTTTGAAGCATTTCCCATGATGCTTCACCATGGCGGCTAGACCAATCATTGCAAAGATGATGACGAGGATACCAAATACTACCATGGTAACAGGCAGTTTCGATGTAGGAGAATATTTTTTACTGGATACGGCAGGTGATTGTTCCTGTTAAAGTGAATCACTTGTTGAAATAGACCATCCTCTTAGGTTTTCTACACATGCTTTCTGTTGTTTCATGTTGTTTATCCCCAGCCTGTGATTCTAGCTAGATTGTTGTCTAGCTAGTTTATTGCGTGAGGATATATTTTATGCTGCTAGCTATGCTAGTGATTGAATAATGCTACCTAGTTTGGTGTGTGATATTTATCATCTTCAATCATCATTATCATTATGTAAATGATGATGAATGAATAATAACTTCGATGATGTTGATCATCATCATCAGCATCATCATCATCAACATCACACTTAGTGAAATATGTAGTAGGAAAGGTTGCTGTTCATCAAGTAACCTTTGGGAAAAATGATGATGATGACCTAATCACCATCATTGTTACCCTTATTTAAGAGTAATAATGTTGTAGGTGTGATGTAATAAGTGAGTTACACACTAATACTTACCATGGATGCGGGAGAATCTTGTCCATCTTGGTTTGATTCCTGAAATTCATACATGCTTTCATTAGTCACAAGTAATTTCAAAATCCGTACCCTTATGGATGTAATTACCAGTAGTATACCTCCAGTCCATCATTGATTTCCGCTGGTTCTGCTGGTTCTGTAACATCGGCCATTTCTGTTGATTCAGTTGTCTCAACCTGCTTTGTAGACTTTACTTCAGATGATTCTGTCGCCTCAGTCAGTTCTGTTGCCTCAGTCAGTTCTATAAACTCAGTTGGTCGTGTAGCTTCTGATGACTCAGTTTCAGATGTAGGTTCAATCAAATCTGTTGTATCAGTTGCGTCAGTTGGTTCAAGTGGTTCTTTCCACTCAGTGGGCTCTATAAACCCAGTCAGGTCTGTTTCCTCAGTTGGTCTTGTAGCTTCTGTAGACTCTGATGACTCAATCAGCAATGTAGGTTCAACCAGATCAGTCGCATCAGTTGGTTCAAGTGGTTCTTTCCACTCAGTGGGCTCTATAAACCCAGTCAGGTCTGTTCCCTCAGTTGGCTCCATTGTCTCAAGGAGTTCTGTTCCCTCAGTTGGCTCCATTGTCTCAGGGAGTCGTATTCCCTCAGTTGGTTCCATAACTTCTGTAGACTCTGATGTCTCATGCTCCGTAGGCTCCATCAGATCTGTTTCCTCTGAAGTCTCAATTGATACTGTTGGCTCTGGTGATTCTGTTGACTCACTTGGCTCTATGGGCTGAATCATTTCTGTTGGTTCTAGAGGCTGTTCTGTTGTGGTAGGCTGCTGTTCTGTTGTGGTAGACTGCTGTTCTGTTGTGGTAGACTGTGGTTCTGTTGTGGTAGGCTGCTGTTCTGTTGTGGTGAGCTGCTCTTCTGTTGCGGTAGGCTGCTCTCTTGTTGTGGTGGGGTGACTTTCTGTTGTGGTAGGCTGCTCTTTTGTAGTAGGCTGTCTCGTGGTAGTAGGCTGCTCTTCTGTTGTGGTAGACCACTCTGTCGTAGTAAGCTGTTTTGTTGTTGTAGGGTGCTCTGTTGTAGTAAGCTCTTGTGTTGTCATAGATTCTACTGTTGTCATAGATTCTACTGTTGTCACAGGGTGTTGTCCTGTGGTAGTTAGTTGTGGGGTAGTGAGTTCAACAGTGGTATATGTTTCCTGCATAGTTGTGGTATTTTCTGTTGAAGTGGGTTGTTCGGTTGTGGTAGGTTGTTCAGTGGTAGAGGTGGATTCTGTTAAGTTCAGTACATCAGGACTGCTGCTCACACTGCTAGTTGGTAGCATTTGGCTCATTAAGGGGGTATCTAAAACAGATTATTATTTTATGTTATCTCTTGTAAGTTACCTTGCAACAATCCAAATTTTGGTCTGCTGTCAATAATTGATTGGTAAGGTCTTGGTAAACAGCAGAAATTGTCAGTTTCTCTGTCAACCATGCCATCTTTGCACGTGAAAAATTGATTGTATATCCGTCGGGTGATGACTTACCTTCATTCTGGACACAAG
Organism: Anthopleura sola; assembly: GCA_023349425.1. Taxonomy (NCBI): domain Eukaryota; kingdom Metazoa; phylum Cnidaria; class Anthozoa; order Actiniaria; family Actiniidae; genus Anthopleura; species Anthopleura sola. The sequence continues at coordinate 11,244,838 of JALHLI010000007.1, read as the reverse complement.
ATTCATTCCTGTAGTCATGTGTGTAGTGACAAGGTTCCTCACAATAATCAGCCTGTCAATTAATATATAATTATTATATACATTAAACAGATGAATGAATCAATAAATCAATGAATCTGTCAATCAATGAAGCAATGATGGATGGATGGATGGAGTAAAATAACCAAACAAAAACATACAATTATTCTATTATTGTAGTCTCCACCATCTATGAAACAAGAATGGGGACCAGTCCATCCCCACCAACAAAGACAGCGACCATTGCGCAGGCATTCACCATGAAACACACCTGACAAATACAAACATAAAAAAAGAATAAATATGTAGGAAGAATGTACCACTGAGTGGTCCCTGCATTAAATACATCTTGATAACCTAGAGGTAGCTGAGATGACATACAAAAAAGAATAAATATTACTATCAAGTAAATGGGCACGCAGAATGTACCACGTGCACTGTTTGTTCCCTGACTTAAACACAATTTGATAACCTAGACATAGATGAGACAACTTACCTGCACCGCATCTTGGTAGGCATGGTAGCTGTGGTGTAGAGTTGGATGGAATACCACATGTCTTGGGTGTGGGTATACTAGCACACGATGCATTAATGTAATCATGGGTGTAATGACAAGGCTCTGTGCAGTACTTGGCCTTAAAAAATATAATGACATCAGTATTAAAGCATAAGGACTACAAATACCAGTATCCTTTGCACACTTTGTTTAGTTCAGTTAATTAGCCCCAACCATCCTTTGATTTTTATGAGGCAATAACAATGATTAAAAAAGTTGCAAAGCATTCTGGTAATTGTAGTTAAGGGACACCATTTTGGAAATGGCCTATCATAGCAATCTAGTAAGTTGTTGGGTGTTCATCCACTTCTTGATGTCCAACATTTATTTTAGAGCAGTTTTCATATGACTGTGAAAAACTCTTGGCACAAACCGTGCCTTGCATGCTATGACCATCTCAGTGCTATGCCATGTATAAAAACATCTGATACTCAGTGCATGTATGTGATGCACCATATGGTATAACCACCATGCTGTGTGTCATCACTATTCACATGGTCCATACAAAATCTGCTCTGATGATCATGATGTGCATAGAGAGGTAATCTGGTTCAATCTAAACAAAAATGAATCTAAAACAGCTACCTTAATTCTGTTTGTCAGGTTGCCAGTAGTGATATAAGTTGCATTAGGTCCAGTCCAACCCCACCAACACAGACAACTGCCGTCACTCTGACACTTCCCTTGTCCAAATTTTTCACATTTTGGATCACAAGCCGCCTGAGGACCTATATCAGCAATTAAGAGCATTAAAGAGCATTATCTTGTAATAAATAGTAAACTATCGGTGTAAAAACTGTTATGTCCATATTCATGGATAAATGGATCATCTGAACACCTATATGATGTCATGGCAAAATAGATTTTGAATTCTATCTTCAAAAATTCTGTATCAACAAGAAATATCACAAATGTCAAGACTTACTTTCAGTGGAATTGAAACCAGCAGTGGAGGGGCTGGGGGGTAGTTCTGATATTACAATATTTGTATCCCCATCAGTTGCTGTATTGGTGATGATATCTGATGTGGAATTGGTGGTATTCAATGGAGAAGATGTCATGGATGGCTGGGTGGGTTGTGGATTCATGTCATCTGTTGGTGTTGCATCTTCATCTATAATAATTTTTTCCCCCAAAAGTTATCTAATCATTTTTGACTTCAGTAGCTTCAAGTTTTGGTATCCTGCTAATTAATGTACTGCTTAATGCACACTTTATTCATCAGTGCTGTGCTGTAAATAAGGTTTTAACATACCTTGGTTGTTCTCAGTGCACTCTGGATTACGATAATCATGAGTATAATGACAGCTTATCATACAATCATCTGCCTAAGATATATACAAACAAACACATTATTAAATGGTTTCACAAAATATCCAGAGGAAATTCAATGGGAGGTTGGAAGACATGAGAGGGGTATATTTCGTTATTCCAGAGTGATGTCTGACTTATTAGTTACCATAAACCAAAATAGTGGAATTAAAGTAATAAATAATTTATTGCCAATTGAGTAGAATATTAACTCAATTTAACTACATATAACTTACTACAATTCTGTTCTTGTAAGGTCCATCGTTGACATACATGGCATTATTCCCCGTCCATCCCCACCAACACAGACACTTTTCATCGGTTAAACAGCGACCTGCAGACTCAACTAACAAAACAGAACGGACTTTTAATGATGTCGTTGAATAGCTGACTTATAAATGAGGCTAAGCCTGTGCAAATGAGTCTGTGGTCTTCAAAAACAGCGGTTTCCATCGAATGTGAAACTGGTGTATTAGGGACCATGCAAGATGGTGATACAACCACATTTTCATAAGGGTTTTTCGTATGCATGCCATTGTCTCATCAGGTGTTGCTATTCTCTCTAGGACGTGGAAATGTACCAACTGATGTGCTAACAAGGATGGTAATACCAAATATGACAGGGTGTGCTAAACATCATTGATGCTCGTTGAACCAGTCTGTATAAGGTCTCTAATTAATATCTAAGGCATGGATACCTACATTTCCCACAACTTTTCTTGCAGGATCTAACTGGGTCATTAACAGCAGGATGTGTAGTGGGTGGATTGATGGTGGTTCTGGAACTGACACAATCTGGATTTTGGAAAAGAATGTTGTACTGACAGCTAGTCATGCAGAAATCAGCCTGAAAAAATTGAAGAAATATTTATGAAAATATTCGCCATTTCTTGGATATGGCCTAAACCTACCCTCACAAAACAAGGATGATAACTGCGTATGATTTTATGATGTACTTACTACAATCATTCCCTCTCTTGGCCCAGAGGTGATGTAAGCAGCATTAGGACCAGTCCAACCAAATGCACACAGACATCGGCTATTAGACAGACATTTGCTGCTGTTTAACCCACAGTAATCATGGCATTTATCCTCTGAAGACACAAAAAGAACATTATATGATCATATGAAGCAGTATATATAGTGTGCACTTAGGTACACTGCTAATGTTATGATGAAGTGTGTACAAGTTTTGCAGATTTGGTAATGGGCTTATTCTACCCTAGGACCCATGTGTCTTGATGAAGAGAGGTCTTTTATTACATACCAAAGAAACTGTTGGTCAAAATAGCTTGCACCAGTACAAGTAAGAGAACAATAGAAATGTTTCTCATCTCGGCACCTGTAAGACATCATATAAAGCATGAGCAAGGAGGATATAAGCAGAAAAATACTGCAAAGCATAGATTCACATAAATAAAAATACATATAAAACAACAACAACAACAACAACAGTAGCAGCAGCAACAACAACAACAACAGTAGCAACAACAACAACAGTAGCAGCAGCAACAACAACAACAACAACAGTAGCAACAACAACAACAGTAGCAGCAACAACAACAACAACAACAACAGTAGCAGCAGCAGCAACAACAACAACAACAGTAGCAGCAGTAGCAACAACAACAACAGTAGCAGCAGCAGCAACAACAACAACGATGACAGCAATAATAAAATAAATTATGGCAACTGCGACAATAACAGGAAGCAACAATAACAATAATAAAAATAACAGAGGCAACAACACTGTAACAACAAGCAACACCACCACCATTCAATAATCTTCAATATCATAAATAATCTTCGTATTAGAAAAAATATGAAGTAAAGCCTGATGTTGTGGCTATAATCTACTTGATCAGAGAGATATATATAGTTCATGTAACATTTTCAGCCTGACTTTCTTTTCATACGAATATAATACAAAGACAGAACAGGAAGGAGTCATGCATAACATACAGGTATCTACCAGTGTTTTATTATTCATCCTCTCACTGCACAGTAAGTTACTGTACAATATACATGTGCTCAAGAATCTCCTCCTCGCTTCAATGAACTATAAAATTATCAATACTGTAACTAAAAATATCTTACCAAAGGCAAGACGACATCACGACAGCCAAAGTTTGCTCACATTCAGTGCACTTTTTAAGCTTTTATAAGCTATAAAAAGACTTGTTTGGGCTATTTTATAAAGATATTTAGTAGCACTTACCGCTCAAAGTCTTTTCCAAGAGTCTTTTCCAAAACAAGAGAAAATAAAAGAGAAAACACGAGTAGTGATGTGAGAAGATGGTCTTGTCATCTGATGGCAAAAGTAATACGATACTTGGATTAGTTAACCTTTGACTACTGGAATGTAGACAACAAATACACTTCTCACCTTCCTCTTGGGGAGTTTGTGGTACTTTGGAGCTTTGTGCCACATGTTTGCTGTAAAAACGGCGTTAAACGCTGAAAAATAGGAAGTTTTCGGAGGATTTTGTTGCACTCGCTGCACATAGTGACAGATCAACTGACGTAACAGTCTGAACTGTTTTTGTAAGGGAGGAGAGGGTGGTGGGAAAGTTTTTATATGTCATTATAATATTGCATTGTTTCAAGATTTTTAAGTCATACAACACAATATATCAAAAACTTTCAAGAATTAGTCGTAAAAGAAGTTATTTTGCTTATCTTATGTATCCTAAAGATAACAAAGGTATTAATTTTAAAATCCTCTCCTAACCCCTCCCCTAGTGATATCATCACGCAACCTCTCAAAGGCCAGGACTCTTGTTTTTTTTTGTTTTTTTTGTTTTTTACAATTTTATTGGGTATCAGTGAAAAGAAAAATTACAGAATTGGGAAATTATACGTAGTACTACCCAAATGAGGAAAGTGCGAACGGGACTCTAATGAAAAAACTTGGAAAATTGATTCAGTTATAGTAAGTATAGTATTCATATTTTGAAAAAATCTTTTTAGTAAACACAGCCATTTCTTGAGATATGAAAGAATTTAAATGTACATTTTGATAAGAAAATAATAAGAAAAAAAGAAAAAAGAAAAAGAAAAAATGAGAGAAAGACACTTGATCTTCCCTCCCCTCCCCTCCCCCCTCATTCGTGTGATATAATATGATCAAACATTTCCCATGATACGAAGCGAAGCGCACTGTCCGCCATCTTGGTTCCTGTTTGGTGAACTCAGGTTTCGTTTTCTAAAGAATGTCTTCATAATATTTTCTTCTTTGACATAAAACCACATTAGAGAGCTGTACGGATAACTGGTCTTTATCATGTTTGAGAAAAACCTCACGGATTTGGTCCGTGGAATACGGAATAACAAAGAAAACGAGGTGAGTATCACCAGCTTTGATTTACAGAATTTCTCCCCAGTCAATGTACTTTGAACTGTATATCATTATGAAGCCGGCCGCGATTGCTACATACATTTGATATTATCTACTTGGCTATATGATTCATCGTTTGTACTGGGTTGAAGTTTATTCTAGGGTCACTAATGGTTTTAAACAGCTGATATTTGGGAATGATTGTGGTAGACGTGGCGAAATGTTGTACACCCTCCCCCTTCTGCATCAAGATCGCGATATCTCGTATAAAACCCCATGTATTCTACTACTTTGCCAGCATTTCTAACTATCTTTTTAAGTACTACAACAAGTTCATGATTTTTGTTTATGTTTGGTTCAGCTGTTTTCGTTTTTTTCTATATAAAGTAGTCAGACATTCATGAAGAGAGCACTCAGTCAGTAAATGGAACTATTTTACTGCTTATAAATATAGTCTTTTCAATTATCATATGATCGTGTACCAAGTGATCTCTCTGAATAGTTTGGCATTTGTTCTCATGTTCAAATTTGACACCCACAAAACCTAGTGTAGACACAAGTATCAGGAGTCAGACACCCAGACACTTACTGAGCTGTCTTACCCAAGATAGACTATGGTGGTCATTATATAACAATCATGTGATGATTTTTGTATTTATCCAAATTATTTGATCTAATGGGGTTGTTATTTACTGTTTTCCAGGCCAAGTACATTGCAGGATGCCTAGATAGCATCAAACAAGAACTACGACAAGAAAACCCTTCAGTCAAAGCCAATGCTGTTGCCAAACTCACATATGTAAGTATAACGCCACAATATTCTTGTTTTTAATCACTATAAGATCACATAAAATACCAGAGAAAACCCTTAAATCAAGGCAGGGACCTAACAAACTCTATACTCACATGTGATGCCAAGACCTGGAATCAACAAGTGTACTACAACCTTTCTTCATGAAGTGGGTTGAATTTAGAGTGACAGCATATGCCAATAGTAGTCCTGAAGGTGTCTTATCTGTTAAAGGGGGACTAGTACGAAAATCGCTCAAAATTTAATTCGGCTGAAACTTTCCTAGAATAATCTCTAAGGGTCTAATAAACACTGGTTGAAGTTTTTTCTTGATATTCCGAAGGGAAGTATTATATTTTTACAAATCTTTAACGGAGTCTGTGACGTCATTTACTCAACACCATACATCGCTCCATACATTTCCCTTTATTATGTGATCAAAATATTCGCTCGTTTCATACTCAATACTGAAAAAAGAGAGTTAAAAATCAATTGTAATCACAATAAATGTTAGTAAAATCCGTCAGCCGACCTTTGGGCTTCATAGAAATAAAATAAATCAAGAAGTTATTTACAAAGAAATGTATGGAGCGGTGTTTGGTGTTGAGTAAATGACGTCACTGACTCCGTTAAAGATTCGTAAAAATATAATACTTCCCTTCGGAATATCAAGAAAAAACTTTAACCAGTGTTTATTAGAGCCTTAAAGATTATTCCAGGAAAGTTTCAGCCGAATTAAATTTTGAGTGATTTTCGTACTAGTCCCCCTTTAAGTAGTGTTTGACTGTCGTAGTGAATATAGTCTTAAAGTGTTTACATGATGACAGGCTAATGTAACATGATTTAATGTTCCAGCTTCAAATGTGTGGATATGACATCAGCTGGGCAGCTTTCAATATCATTGAAGTCATGAGTAACTCAAAATTCACTCACAAGGTAAGTGCAATATTGCACAATATTACACAATCAAGTTGTATTTTTATTTGTTTGGGCGCCAGTAAATGAGATATTTTATTTTGATTCCTACAGCGTATTGGTTACCTAGCAGCATCCCAGTCATTTCATGAGGGTCTGGATATCCTTATGTTGACCACAAACATGCTTAGAAAGGTATGATTTCTACGGCAGGTAGACAGGTCTGTGTCCTTGAAGTGTTCCATTTCTTTAAAATCTTACACTATTTTTCATCAGGATCTGTGTAGTATCAACATGTATGATGCTGGAGTAGCTCTGTCTGGTTTTGCATGCTTCATCACTCCAGACTTGGCCAGAGACTTAGCCAATGATGTGATGAGTCTGGTATGTACAATGTATGATCCTATATTGTACAATACAAACATGTATACATGCAGATTATTGTGTTGTTAATTATGAGAGTTGAGATAATCACTTATGGCATTGTCATTCCTTTTGCATTTTTGTTAGTTAAAATTGTAGATTTGATGATGATTGTGGTGATGATGATTACAATGCCAATAATGAAGATAATGAGGATGATGGAGCCAATTGATGCAAATTGTGGTGATGCTGTTGATACTTGTATTGATGTTGATGATGTTGATGATGATAATGATGTTAGTACTGTTGATAATGAAGATGATTATTATTGATGTTGATAATGATGACCTTGGTGCTGTTGCCAATGATGATTATAATGCTAGTGCAAATTAATAGTGACAATACTGTTGGTGCTGCTGATGTTGATGATGACAATGATGCAGATGTTGCAGTGATAATGGTGAGAGGGCAGAAGAGAAGGGGGCTGCTAACATTTTTATAACAATCCACAGCTTGTATCCACCAAGCCATACATCAGAAAAAGAGCTGTACTACTTGTATACAAGATCTTTTTGAAGGTAAGGTTCCTAGACTAAACATATTCATCAAGTCTATTACTGATAAATATTTCATACAGTAGCTTCACATACATGTGTTCCTTTTCACTAGTTTCCTGAAGCTTTGAGGCCAGCTTTCCCAAGACTGAAAGAAAAGCTGGAAGATTCAGACCCAGGTAAGTTTGAGCTTAAAGATCTGCTATAGTCTAAAATGATGTATATTGCTACATTAATAATTTATTTTTGAATTTCTTTTACCTTCAGGTGTGCAGTCAGCAGCAGTGAATGTCATTTGTGAGCTTGCTCGTAAGAATCCTAAAAACTACCTCTCATTGGCTCCCTTGTTCTTCAAGCTCATGACCAATTCTACGAACAACTGGATGCTGATTAAGATCATTAAGCTGGTATGATAGTGTATCCCACATGGTTTAGAGGAATGATTTCATGACAAATGAGTTATTCTTCATTCAAAATACTTCTTTTGTTTTTGCTTTAGTTTGGTGCCTTGTGTCCTCTTGAACCACGTCTTGGCAAGAAACTCCTTGAACCATTAACCAATCTTATTCACAGGTATTTGACATGAACTATATTCTACGAGTATATACATTATCTACTATGATTAACATGAATGTAATGTCATTTCCTTTAACACTTGCAGTACTTCAGCAATGTCACTTCTGTATGAATGTGTCAACACTGTTATCGCAGGTATGTGCTTTGCTTTGGGACACACAATTTGTAGTAGGATGTTTCCTGTCAATTATTTGCTAAGTTTTTGTATTGTCTGTTATTATGATAGGGCTACCACATCATCAGGCATCAATCCAGGTATGGTGGACAAGTTCTCATCATTTGATCAAGCTATTATGAGTATAATATTGGGTACCTGTTAGACTGCAACAAGCAAAAAGTAATGGTGCTTTCCTTTACTCTTTTATAGTTATGTATTTCTAAGCTGCGACTGCTTCTTGAAGATCCGGATCAAAACTGTGAGTGTTCTTTCTGTTTGATACTGTTGAACCTACTGATCATCCATTGTGTGGCCGACATATGATTTTTTTTACCAACACACCTGGTGTATCATTGTTTTTCCAGTAAAATACCTGGCTTTGTTAACTATGTCTAACATCCTCAAGATCCACCCTAAAGCAGTACAGCAACACAGGTAACCCATACATGATAAACTTGCAGTTTGTATATACCCTTATTGATGACAGCTCTCAGCCAATCAGCTAGTGATATTCTAACAGAGTTTTTCTTACCATAGGGACATTATAATTCAGTGTTTGGATGACAAAGATGAATCTATCAGACTCAGAGCCCTGGATTTAATTGTTGGAATGGTGAGTATAGATGTGATAGACAACATACACTCAAACTCTCTATTATAATTGCTGTGTTATGCTACGTCCAGTGCACTGAATGCATCCTTATACCTGTACATGTAGTCTTCTTTGCAGCCTTTTTTAGTCTCATTCCATTGAAGAGAAGTCAATAATTGTCAGGGAATGAAACGAGACTAAAAACAGCTGCGATGGACAAGTACATATAGTAATATTATTATCATAATCAGCATGGTATGAATTATTTTCCAGGTTTCAAAGAAGAACATCATGGATATCGTCAAAAAACTGATGATTCACATGGACAAGACTTCCAGTCAGAGTAAGAACACTCAAATAATAAACTGACAGCAGAAATAGATTCTAGGTTTACCATCAAAGCTCTCCTGGCAGCCATTCTCATAAGCAACCAGCACTATTTACAACCACTTTTTTGATTACCCAAGGTGGTTGCTTACAAGAGCTTCGACCGTATGTGTCAAGTGTATTTTGTCTTCCCTGTCAATGATTTTATAATGATGTATACCTTGTTTTTTCTTTGATTGACAGGTTATCGGGATGAGCTACTGTCTAAAATCATCCTCATTTGTAGTCAGTCTGATTACCAATATGTCACTAATTTTGAGTGGTGAGTAGTATGCCACAGATAATATTAGTGATTATTCAAGCCATAAATAATGAAGAAAAACAATAGAAAGTTATGTTTTATTCTTAATGCCATTGTGACGTATTATTTCAGGTATATTGATGTCCTGGTTCAGTTAACCAGAGTAGAAGGCACAAGATATGGCCGACAGATTGCATCCCAGATGATGGATGTTACAATCAGGGTCAAGGCTATCCGTCCTTATGCTGTACAGTGTCTAGTGAGTGCAATCATACACTATAAGTACTTCACTATAAATGTTTGGTATACTAATTCAGTATTACCATGGCAACACTAACTGTACATGACATTTAGTGAGAAGATTTTCAAAAATGGTTTGAACAATTTTTATTCTTTTCTAGTCCCTACTGCTGAATAACAATCAGTTATTGTCTGGTAACATACAGAAGAATGGCATGTGTGAAGTGCTATATGCTGCAGCATGGCTGTCAGGAGAGTTCAGCGAGTAAGTGCTTTATATCATACATCATATATAATATATATATATTACAGTGCATATCACTGATTTTACTCTTTCCAACCATATTAGGAGTTTACAAATGTGGAAATCGGGTATATTTTCTCATTCAAATTTTTAAACTGTTAATTGAGAAGCTTGTTATCAGTAGCTCTGGTTGGTGGAGTAATATACGATACTGTAGGTGATATCTGTGCTAATATTGCCATTATATACCTCTAATATGGCTCTTTGTTCTTCTAGGCATCTGCCTGATATTGGTGCGACACTGGAATCCTTACTGCGCTCTAAAGCAACACTATTACCTGGTCACATTCAGGCTGTTTATGTACAGAGTATTGCTAAGCTGTACGCAAGGATCCTCAACAACATGGAAAAAGAGGTGAATAAGATATTAATAAGAATTAATAAGAAGCAGTTATGTTAGAATGTATTTTATACTCAAAATCAAGTGGAATTGAAAATGTTAAACTTGTTAAAAAAAGATAAAAAGTTATGTATTTATGTGATGTATTTTTCCTATCATTCAGGGTGATGACAGTGCTGCGGTAGAACTAGGTCAAAAGCTGGTTGATAACCTTCCCATGTATGTGCAAAGTGCTGACCTTGAGGTTCAAGAAAGAGTGAGTAGCCAGAATATCCCATATTGGATCTTTCTAAGCCTCTATTGCAAATGGGCTTTATAGATTTATATATAACAAATAAATAATGATTAATATTATTTTTTATTATTTCAGGCAAGTTGTATACAACAGCTGATTAAATATACCTTGAAGCTACAAGGAAAAGGTACTTGAAAACCCATAATTTTGGTGGCTCTAGATTAGAAATTAATAGTAGCATATTATGCATAAGGCGACTGTCAGTTGTGAGGGGGGGGGGGTGGGGGTGGGATAAGACTTAAAAAATTAGTTGATATAATGGCAAAAAAAGTGAGGCTAAAGCTCCCCTCAGCCCCTCCTCCCCTCCTTGTAACTGCTATTGAAGTAATGATGTATGAAGCAAACCCTAACATACATGCAGTGATTCTTGAACATTATTCTTTTATGTAGGAGTCCAGTGCAGTGAGGAAGTGAATGCCTTGTTTGTCGGCGAGTTGAATCCAGTTGCTTCTAAAGCACAAAAGAAGGTCCCATTGCCAGAAGGGTAAGACATGATGAAGGGATATAACTTATATTCTTAGACTACAGTTCTGATTGCTACTACACTTTATTGGGGTTCTGATGGTTTTCTGTGTTCATTTAGTCTTGATCTGGACAAATGGATCAATCAACCTCCTAAAGAAAGCTCCGAGGAAGAAGATAACATTGAAGACATGTTTGGGAACATAGAGCACAGGTTAGAACAGCAACTATACTTGTCTGTTATCATACTGAGATATCTACATGCTGTATTACTTACTAGGAAGTCAGTATCTTGTGTATTATAAGTATGCAGAAAAGAAAGAGCAGGATCCTTGTGGCAAATGTCTCAGCTGTTCCTCTACCCATACCTATTTAATACTTTATTTCATTTCCTCTTTTTCCTGAAGAACCCTGGAGCAAAGGACAGTCGAAGAACCAGATGAAGAAGAACTGGAGAAGGTCAGTAGTACTCTACACTTCCCTTGTTTATGATCATGTCCTCATCCATGTCGACCTTCAGCATGTCTTTATTCATGAGTGTTTTAGGTTTGTTCTTTTTCATCTAGTATCTTTTTCTTTCAGAGAAGAGAACTGCGCAGGGTGGAACGAGATACCAATCCACATTATCTTCGCCAGAATACACCCATTAAGGTACCAGATTACAAAACTATTCTGACTAGTATGTCTAAATAAGTTGACAAAAAACTGATTCACTTTCTTTTCAATTACTTAAAAAATAAGGTTTTTTATGCTGTCATTTCTTTCCAAGGATGACAAAACAGCTCTCAAAGTTGATGACATTCCAGTAGCTAACCTTGACTTACCAGTCTCACTTAAAGTGTCAGGTAATGTTGTCTTGTACATGTTCTTTGTCTGTCATTCTTTAACTAGTCTCATATGCCACTCATTTGGTACTAACATCAGCAGGAAATATCCCTCAACATTCATATGACATTCTCTCCTTACCCTTACATTATATTTCTGTCATCTACTCAGACTGCTGTTATTCATTTTTTAGACTTATGTTGTAATTAAATTTAAGAAATGTTTATCCTTCTCAGGTATTTCCATGTCCAAAAAGTACAAGAAAGGTAGAAAGAAGAAGCACAGGAAAGGTAATGAATGGGTTATTCTTAACTAGAAATGCTGTGATGGGCTGTTTACATTATCTTACTACCACTACCAGGATCCTTCAATATCTATCTTTCTTCATTATTCAACTTAATTTACACCTCATGAGAATAGTGAGACAATTGCTGCTAAATTAACTGGCAAAAGGTTTGCAAGGGATAGTTGTAGTAAATGCTATCAAACAACTAGCCAGTCATGTGTGATCATTTGAATATTTGTCAATGAGAGTTTCATTTGAAAGAGATTCAACAAGACCTACATATGTAGAGTTAACTTGTATCTCATTACATTTTCAGGTCGTCATGGTAGCAGAGGTGATGACAGTGATGAAGACTTGTCCATGCAGATGAAATATGAAGTCCTTCCTGCAGGAGCTGGGGAAATGCCAGAGGTACATAACATAGAAATGAAAATGTTCCTTTGTTGTAAGCGCAAGGGTAGATGAAGATGTAGAACATATTATAGACTAGAGAACACACCACTCACCAGTAGACCAATTTGTTGCTTACCAGTGGCACTTGATATGAATATGGAGAGAACTCAAACAAAGAATCTTATTCTCAAGAGTGGAAAGACATATGGTCTGAAATGAGAAACCATCACACCCTTAGGTCTATATGTGTACGTAGAAAGAAAAGAAAATGTAAACACTCATTTACTGACACCCTGCAACTCCATATCATTATATGTCATCTAGATTCTGATTCATCTTGTTGTTTTTTTAGGGTATGGAGGAAGTGGCATCAAGTGGAGAAGAAACACCAGTGCATGACGTCAGTGACCCCCACAGGCTTCTGGATGTTGATTTAGAAAAGTATGTTGAGTGTTGCACCTAGAAACTTGATGTGTTATGGCTAACTTAACATTCGCAAACCTGTTCAAGGGGAGATGTAATTGATACTATAGTAACAGAATTCACCTGTAACCAAGGCAACCAATGGTAGATTCTCAGACTCGTCGTTGTACTGTATGCAAGTAGAATGCTTGTTGGTTCTTTCCTGTGCTTTGATGTTTTTTTCTCAAAAATATCTTCCACAACAAACAGGATTCCAAAATTACAAATGCACTGGCTGTCAGTGCAAATACCTGTGTTAAATCTGTTGGTTTTTACATTTCAGGCCTCTTGATAGTAGTGATGTTCTTCCAGTGCGCACTCATAGGGTTGTCAGCCCTGAAAATCACCATGGTAAGAAAGAAGAGGAGGCAGAAGAGGCGCATGAGAAGGTAAGGAATGAACTACATATCGCCAATGATTCTTGTATGCAGTTTTGATTGATCATGGAGCGAAGGCCACAGGTTTGTTATGCACTGGCTATTAAGTGCCTCCCTCATAAAACGAGGATAATTTTTTACCGTTGGTCCTTCTGAAATGTACAAACCTAATGTATAGAATATTTTCAATGAACAAACAATGAAGATACATGTAGGATCATTTAGTTTGGTAGAACAAGCACTTAGTATAGTGCAATTCATATCTCAAAGCTACATAATCAAATTTGTTAAACCAAAACAGTTTGTATTGTAAAATATTGCTATAAAATGGTTTGAAATGTTTACATTTGTGGCAGGAGAAGAAAAGCAAGAAACGCTCTAAAAAGGATAAGGAAAAAAAGGTATAAAAAAGAATGATTTTTTTAGATTTGTATGACCTAATTTGCTTTAGTATTGATTAAACAACTGAAAGCATTTGATGGTTAATTCTTTTGTCATGCCATCTACGATGTCAATTCTTTTGTTGTTTTGTGACCTCTATTTCGATGTTGGCAATAAGCAGTTATTGAATTTAAACATTTTCCTTTCAATTCTAGAGCAAACATAAGCATGACAAGAAAGAGAAGGAAGAAAAAGGAAAGAAATCTTCTCACAAACATAAACACCGTCATCACAAAGAAGAAGGTAACTTGCAAACAAATGCAATGAGAAAATGAGAAGAATTATTGAACACAAAAGGAAAACAAATCTAGAACTATTCTGACTCATTACTTTTTTTTCAGAAGCAGAGCAAGAAGAACCAGATTTAATGATCAATGGCGACGTTGAAGACAATGCAGATGAAGAAGACCAGATAAAAACTGCTGTTGAACCTGCTAATGAACCAGCAACACCACAAGATACCCAAACACATGAAGATGATGGTGCCAAGGTTAGTATAGTAAACTATGAAAAGAAACACAGTTGAACTTGAGGGGGTTAAAATGAACAAGTCTGGAATAGAAATGCAAAACAATCCTTTTCTTTCATTGCTTTATTCATTTCATTCATTTCGTTCATTCAGCTTGATGATATGGATTTCTGGTTGAGTTCAGAGACCCCATCTTCTTCCACAGTAAGTATAATATAGCATACTACATAACATACACTTATACCTATAATACACATATGTACGTATGCCAAACAAAATGGTGGTATAATACATATCATACACTTTTCTTTCAATACAGCACGCTATCACACTTGAAACAACCTCTGGGCCATGATGCTGTAAGTCAGGGCATGGCTAGCTCACACATCGAATTTAATTTAGCATGTTAGGTTTTATGGAGGAAGGAAAACAAGAGAACCTTGAGAAAAGCCCTCCAATCAAGAGAGAGAGGGACCCCTAACAAACTCTATATGATAGCCCAATCTACTTCACAAATCTCGGTGTTTTTTATAATATCTTTAAATCTTTTTTGCTCCAGGAAAAGAAGTCAGAGGAGCAGGAGAGTGAAGGTGTTCCCTCTGCAACTCCAGAGAGCGCCAAGACTACCAGACATAGAGATCGCAAGTCAACTGAGGTATCAATGTAAAACCTACATAGACCTTTTCTGATATCAGAACATGGTGCATTGTGGATTAGCTTAGGTACAAACATCTTTTGTTCATATGCCATAAATGGTATTCTTTGTACCCAAGCTAGACCACAATGCATCATTTTAACATATTGAGTTGCAACTTTGTGCCAAGTTTACCCTCATAAAAAGTTGTCATTATTTAAGTTGAGGGTTTACATGTTGCATTACAGAGTAAAGAGCACAAGAAGAAGAAAGACAAACGAGAGAAGAAAAAGGGCAAGAAGAGTCAAAAGAACCCAGAAGTATCACCAGAACATGAACCAGAAGCTGAACCAAGTATGGAGGCAAACAGTGAGGAAGTGAAACAAGCAGAGTATAAACCAGAGGTAACAACCCTGGCACCAAGAGAGTGCTGACTGCCATAAATTGATACCAAACTGTTACATTTTTACTTCAATGTTAGTAAATAGATCTGAGGATAATTGCTTATATTTTTCAGCCACCAATGCCCTTATATAAAGTGCTGGCAGAAAATAGTTCTTTGAAACTGGTATGTTATTTGGTTTGTTTAGAATACTAACTTTGTTCCTTTCACCACCTGAATGATTTCATTTATTTTCCTTCTTCCAGACATACCAGGGCAAAGCAGCAGCTCAGAATATGCATCAGTTGGTTGTGTCTGTTATTTTCAGGTACAGTTCAATCAGTGTTTGTCATGAATCAATGATGATGATGACAATGATGACAACGATTTATGTTGATTGATAGTGGTGGGGATGATGAATCATGATATTTTGTGGTGATGATGATGATGATGATGATGATGATGATGATGATGATGATGATGATGATGATGATGATGATGATGATGATGATGATGATGATGATGATGATGATGATGATGATGATGATGATGATGATGATGATGATGATGATGATGATAATAGTCCTAACACCATTGTATTATTCACAGTAATCTTACAGATTTTCACATTAAATCCATGGAGTTCAATGTGTTGGATTCCCTAAATACCAAGATGATCAGACCAGTAAGTACTTCTTTCATAATATTGGAGGTTTTTATTCCTTTCATGTAGGACAATCCTGATTTAATGTACGTCATGGTTATTTTTATAGATTGGTTACTCATCTCGCGACAGTGTTCCTGTACCCTTCCAGTTGTTACCAGGTTTGTTGGAACTCACATATTGATGTACTGAAACAAGCCAATTAGAGATTTGTAACACTTGTTGTTTTCATCCTCCATTAACAGGTTCATCAAATGAAGGACAATTTGCTTTTAATGTTGAAAATATTACTATGCCACAGAAGTTACGTGGCACACTAACCTACATGATAAAGGTACAGTATGTATGGTGGCTGTTATTGTACTTCTGATCACCACACTGTGTTTCTCAGTCATACTAAACCATTATCATCATATTCTATGTTTTCAGGATCCTGAAGGATCTACGAGTGAGAAGATGGATTTCTCTTTACACTTACCATGCTCTTCATTCCTTGTTGCTACACCTCTGTCCAGGTAATCGTCATGACTGCCTCAAGGATGAACAAACTGTGCTTTATTTAACACCACGAGGAGAGCTTATTGTTTTGTTGTTTCTATTTCAGTGTGGACTTTTCTAACCTTCTGGCTGGGGGAACACTCTCAAGTAAAAGTTCTGTCAAGGTGAGAATTTTTTTTTTATCAATACCACCAGTCATCATCATCTTTCCATCATCATCATCCATCATCATTATCAATAGTTCATCAGATAATCATCATCCATCATCATCATCATCCTCTCATCATTATCCATCCATCATCAATTCATCATCAGATGACCGTCATCATTACCATCCATCATCATCCTCATCATTATCCACTTGTCATCATCACCATGCACCCATCATCATCATCATCATCAATCAGTCAATCAATCAATATTAACCATGTTTTTATCTCATGTTTTCAGTTCAATACTCCAGAAGACCTTGGGTTTGCTTCAGTCATTGCAAGGATCTGTTGCCTGTTACATTTTTCAGGTAATTCAGTGTTGACAAGGACGCTGTCATTTACCAATCTATTCCTATTAATCCTTGTTTGTTTTTCACCAGTTGTTGAGCAAGTAGATCATGGAGCATCTTTGTACTCGACATCAATCCAATCTCACCATATCTGTCTTCTAGTCAAAGAGATCGATGTAAGTTATTCAGTTAGTCCTTGCCTGTGTTTGAGGTCTTTCTTTCTTGCTCTTGTCTATCCACGATGTTCTTGTATTGTAGTATCTTTGTCTTGCTTCGAGTCTGTTCTTGGCTCCTCTTTTCATCGAATCGTGTCTGTTCTGTAGTTGCAAAAACTTACCTTCGCCTGCTACAGTATTGTACTTTCAAAACATCTTTTTATTGTCTTAGAGTGCTCGAACTTAATCCATAAAACAGTACTAAATTTATTTTACACTAAAAGGATTTTCTGATTTTTCCAGGGTCATTCAGTATCCATCGATGGCAAGTCAACAGAAAGCTCACTTCTTTCCAACGTCCTCAAAGAAGCAGAAACTCTCTTTACAAGTTAATCAATTGAATAACAACAACCTACAAATGAATAATTGCTAAACAAATAGGAAACTTGAAATATGGAATAAAAAGGTTAAAAATGACAGGTAATAGGATAGGTTGAAATGTTGGAGAATTTTTTACTCAAAACTTTCAGAATTTCAGACCCTTGAGATGATCAAAAAATCCATTCAGATTTGCGTTAGAGATTTCTTATGAAATCTGAGAGTTTGATGACAATCGTATACTTAAATAAACAGAAAGCAAATGAGAAAGCAAATTACTACAGTCAGGATTGAAATTTATTTCTAGTGGGGCAACGCCATGAATGTAGGGAGTTAAAAGGGGAAAATATGTTGTATTGAAGAAATTAAAAAATAAAATTGTTGAAATTGAAAGGTTAAAATGTGGTATTAGACAAGAAAATAATACACACGTGAAATGATTAGCATAAATGGGGCAAGGAATGGAGAAAGGGAAAAGAAAAAAGGAAAAAAGAAACTCGAAAAATATCCCACCCATCAAAATAATCGATAAAATCGACTGGTGGTTACTAGGTGGGAATGCGTTGAATACAACAAGTGAATAAGGAAACTTTAACCCCGAGCAAAACAGTTTTACAAGTGTACGATTCGGAGTAAAGAAAAATAGACTATAAAATGGCCGACAGCTAGACAGCACAAGCAACCGGTAAACTACGCTAGATATAAAATTACATGAAACAAGGCAAGGCAAGGCGCGGTACGTGCCTTACATTTTCCATAGTCATACGAAAACTACTCTAATGAGCACGCGCGCGTCAATTACCTTCTGATGACGTCATGTCCAATCAGATCGTTCTTCTGGTTAATTCTTTACCAAAGGGTCCAATAATGAGTGACGATACATCGGACGAGAATATAGAACCACAAGTGGTTCCAGAATTCCGCCCATATCGCTATGAAGCAAAAGGTAAATATCCTGAAAGAAAGTTTTCGAAGATGGATTTTAGCGACGAGTGTTTTGACAGCCAGAACTTGTTCGTGCGCGCAATACTACCAGTCGGATACTAGCGCGAACATTTTCTCTCGAAAAATATATTCTAAACAGATCCTAAACCTAAGATTTTGAGTTGCAAACATCTTAGCTTTAGTCAGGAGATTATCCATTGTAGAATGATAGTTACTGAATTAAGTCGTGCAGCAATATCACGGCTACTAGACCAGATAGAAAGATTCGACAATGCATCAGATCGACTTCCAGTCATCCTAGAGACGCGAGAACACATCGCTAAATAATATTACTTGCGTACTTTTAAATTAAAATTTTCTCACAAAAATTACACAATCAAATTTTGTCACGACATTTGTCACAAGTTCAGTTCAAAAATAGCCGTAAATTCAAACTTGAATTACAACTGAACTTACCCAACTTAATTCGACCTACAGACAGCCATGGCCATAATCCAGCTGACAGAAATTACAAACCTGATAGCAAAAGGAGCGATAAGTACTCAGACGGTGGTGGTAGTACGCCCAAGGGGACAACAGGACCATTAGCAGACGAACAAACGTCGCGCCAATACACCAAGCGCAGTGCGAAACGCTATAACGTATTCGGTTCAGCAACAAAACACAGCTTCAACAAACCAGGTATGGAGGACTTGAAGCAGCAGTACATGATGGCTAAAGCAGCTAGACAACCTACCACGCACAGGGATGGAGATTACCGGGGACGACCAAGAGCTATGTCCAGTGTACCAGACCTCTGCATTGACAAGGGAACCGTGACCTTGACAGATATTGTAACTGCGTCATTTCGTATACGTGATGGAACCATCAGAACTCCTTGTGATGTAAGTATAGCCTGTGATTAAACCCGTCAGTCTTTGTTTCACGAGCACTTAATAGCCAGTGGCTAACAAAACTGTGGTCCTTGTTCCACGATTCTTCACATTAAAATCTGACACAATAGGTAGTCGCGCATGTTACTTGAAGAAAACAGTTGTGCACGATCACATCAACCAGCTTATCATGCTATCTGACTGCCTTGATATCCTTCGTTTGATCGATTTTTGTTGGTGTTTCTTTAGAAAGCCGTGTCGTTTCCTGGAATAGAAGACTACGACGTGTACTTCAAGCGAGAATATTTGCAAGTGTTTGGAAGGTACCTCTGTCATACTTGCTTATATAGTGCAATATACATGAGTGGAAAGATGGAAGAATGGAAATGAAATATATAGATGAATGGAAAATGACAAGAAGATCGCCTTAATATCTATTGTTTTCGATGCGTTCCCGGCTCATGGGAAGTTCGACCTTGACCTGCATGAGCCTTAGTCAGACAGCAAAACTATCAATCACTTAATGATAACAAAAATGATAATTGATAATATTCAATTTTTTCTCAGCTACAAGGCTCGTGGCGCCCTCAACGCTTTGCTAACGTTACCAGAGGTAAAGCCATCTTATTACGTAATGGAGGAAGCATATCGTCATTAGCAGGGGAGGGGAGGGGGTGGTTTGTACCGCGTCTATATACAGGATAACAGCTAAATAAACTGCAGAAAACTTACCGATCACTTGCTCCTTTCATTGATATCGCAAACAGGAACAACTAAAGCGTGGCGTCATGACAACATCAGCAGGTAGCCACGCACTGGCTATTGCTGGACAAGGCAGGGAACTTGGTGTGCCTGTTACTATTCTGGTGCCAGAGAACGTACCACCAAGAAAGATGAAAATATGTGAACGGTATGGAGCCAAGACTAGATTTGCTGGACTGACCGACAGAGAGGTACCTATACTATACTACAGTATATACACAGTATATACTATAGACTATAATACAGTATATACACAGTATATACTATAGACTATAATACAGTATATACTATAATACAGTATATACTATAATACACTATATACTATACTACAGCATATACATCAAGATCATTCATTGTAAATTAAAGGTCTTGCAGCTAAGTGAAAATCTTATCAGTACCTCGAAACAAACTCTGGGCTGTGAAATTCAGAGCACGGCTAACTCACAGATCAAACCCTGAAACAACTTTTGGGATGATCTAAGTCAGGGCACGGCATGTTAGGTTTTGCAGAGAGAGGACCCACCCATGCAAAATCTAATTTGAGTTTGTTTGCGTTAGGTGCAGGAAAATGTGAAAAAAATTGAAACTGAAGCAGAAGGTTTAACATATATAGACGAGTAAGTAGAAAACCCTTGATACTCTCTGCAGCCCCTGTCCCATGCAGGAATACGTTTTTGCGTCAGTCAATGTTACGATAACAGTCCCTGGACCCGTGCCATTCTTCAAGCTGTACTTCAGACACGATGAATTGCCAATTCCAGAATACATCAGTCGGTTGTTTTCTTCAAATAATTCAAACTGGTTATATGTGTACTCCCGGGCCATACATGGACTGTATAGCGCCCTCAATCAGCGCCTTCACATTGCTGTACTTGTGGTGTGGCCATTCATAACCTTGATATTGTCATTTTAGGAACGAGAGCTCGTACGTGATCAGCGGACATGGCACCGTGGGACTCGAGATAATTGACCAAGTTGATGACATTGATGCCATTATCATACCCGTGGGGGGAGGGGGCCTGTTGGCTGGAATTTGTGTGGCCTTCAAAGTTCTCTACCCAGAGATCAAAATCATAGTAAGTTCTGTTGATAACTCCTTGATCGTTATAAAAAAGGTCTAGTTGCGAATGAGCACTCGGACAGACAGACCGACCAGCAGACAGACAGACAGACAAACAGGAAAAATAACAGTCAGTCAGGCAGACAATCAGTTAGACAGACAGACACACAGACAGACACACAGACAGAAAGACAGACACGCAGACAGACAGACAGACAGACACACAGACAGACACACAGACAGAAAGACAGACAAGCAAGCACCCAGATAGGCAGGCAGGCAGGCAAGATACCTGTTTAGTATAGAATATATTGTCATTATTTTACCAGGCTGTAGAGAGTAAAGACTGTCCTAGTTTCCAGGCTGCACTTGATGCTGGTGAACCTGTAACACTCAAGACGGAACTGGCTGTCACACTAGCTGATGGTGAGTCATTACTCCCCCACCCCTCCCCTGTGAGGCATCGTCACTATTAAACGTCACATCACGCAATGTGATTGGATGAAAAATCAGTCTGCTTTCGATTAATGAATCACTAATATCAAACTCACTGTCTAAAGAATAAATATGACAATTTTTTTCTTTATCAACCTGGCAGGTCTTAGCTCCAGCAGGGTTGGCGATCTCCCCTTTAAATTCGTAAAAGACTGTGTGGATAAAGTTGTCGCAGTAAAGTAAGTTCCATCATTTAACGCGAGTTAAATGGAAGTAGTATAACATACGGCGTTCACTCGGGCTAATAGTGTTGCAAAGATTTTACTCGGGCTACTCATACACGAAATTGCACTAAAAGAATATTACAGATGTAACACGTTTTTCACTGTCTAACCTATTTTGAACGAATCTCTTTAGGGAACAACACATTGCTCAAGCCGTACTCAGGTTGCTGGAGAAAGAGAGAGTCATCGTTGAAGGTTCGGGTGCGGCAGGCTTGGCTGCAATTATTGGAGGCTATTTGCCTGAACTGAAAGGAAAACGGTGAGAAGAAATAATATTCCATTCTTCTTTTCGTCCTGTATCCCTAATACTCCTAAATTTCATTCTGCAATTTATGCACTTTTTTGCTCTTCTTTCCGTCCGTCCGTTCCTTCTTTCCTTCATTAGTTCGTTCCGCGTTCCGTCCTCCCTTGCTTCTTTAGGTCCTTTCTTTTTGTTTGCTTCCCTGCTTCCTTCCTTCCAATTTCTCTTTCATTTTTTTAACAACAAACAAAACGCGTTCTCACAGAACACATATTATCTTGATCTAGAGTGGTTATTCCATTATGTGGCGGGAACATCGACCCAACAGTTCTTGGTCGAGCGATTGAACGGGGGCTTACAGCAGATGAGAGAATGGTACGATTTCTTGTACGGATCAACGACCGACCAGGTGCTTTATCAGGCTTGACGTCTCTGTTAGCATCAACTGGAGTCAGGTAAGCTACTGGTGTACATGACGCGCATGATTCAATAAGATTGTTTTGTATCGATCTTTGTTCACTGTTAGTATATTTTGTATGTTACAGTATCAAGGATATGTACCAAGAAAGAACATGGCTGAATAGCTCAATGTTTACTGTCCAGGTATGATAGTTAACTATATCTGCGCATTAATTCTGATTGGACGAGCTGTAATTTTGCACGTTTTGACTGTTCCTGTAGCGTGACCGTAACGGAAGTATATCTGGTCTGTTACCGTGACTGTGACGGAAGTATATTATCTGCGTAATAATTCTGAGTGGACGAGCTGTAATTTCGCACGTTTTGAGGTCAAGTACCGAATGACCGCGACCATGACAGAATTATATTTGAACAATACTTCTGACATGTTCAATGGATGTCAAGACTGTACCGTGACCGTGCTATGTAATGTAGTATCTCACTGATCTAATCATTTATATACCAACAGGTGAAATGCGTGGCCGAACTGCGCAACGCTGAACACGGCAAACAACTCAAGAGGGTCTTACATAAGAACTACAAGGATGACGTCACATGGAACCTCAAATCAGACGAGTGATCTATTGATCACTATTACGTCATAAAGTCATGTTAGATGAATCTATCAATACCTTGACAAACGAACACAATTATCCTGGATGTTGTACAGTTGATCAATCGAAATGGCTCAATAAAGTTGTTTTAATACCAATAGATTATTTTTCATATCAATTTGACGTGTGTATGGATTAATAAGGATGAAAGAGTAGACAGTTAATGACATACGTTCAACTACAACTGCTAACTGTGGAAACCGTAAGACCTCGGAAACCATTGTCTGTTTGCCCTGCTTCGCCAAACTAGTATACTCAATAGACCTTGGTAACATATGGAAGTCTCAGAAGCACTAAAGTGCCTGAGTGTTTGCTGGTGGTCAGACAAGAAGCAAAACGTTTGTGATTGAGGATCCCGTATGATCCATTATTTTTTCCAGTTTTGAAATTTTTTAAAACTTCTTGCTTTTTTGCAAAATGTTAGCATAAAATTACTAGTTATGAATATTATGATAAAACTTAGAGGATAAAAGGTGCAAATTCGGCGTATAATTTTCTTGCGATCCGGGAGGATCCAGTTAACAGACGTCCATTCCAGTCCAGCTATCCACGGTTCCGGATTTTCCGAATCAAAAAATCCCTCAAAACTCAAAATTTAGAAGCATAAATCAAATTTTAGAGGTTGGGCATGTTTTTGCTATACGTTAAGATTATCTATACCCTTTCAAAAGCTGAAAATTCAACAATATTTTTTTGTGATCCAAGATCCAGTCAACTGACTTGTAAGTTTGAAATGATATGATTGGTCTACAATATGACCACATGCCTGTTCAATTTGGCAGTGCTCAGAATATTTTTCATCCAATTATTTCCAAAATTGGACAGCAAGTAGTTGTATATAAGAATGGGGATAGAAAAAACGATAAGGCAATTTTTTTTCCATCTAATTGTAATCAATATTTAATCATTCATTTCTCATTTTTTCAATCCTCATCAATAATATTTCAGCTCACCTAATTTTTATTTTACAAAGATTTTTCTAGCCCTCATTAGATGTTTCAATAAACCTTTTTAGCTTGGGTGTAATGTTTTCCCATTTCAAACCATGTGTCATTTTCTTGGGAATAAAATTCTATATTTGAGTTGTATCCATATTCATGTGCCTTCTCATGTGCAACCGTTAAACAAAGAAATGATACTCTAGGGAATGACACATGGTCTTGAGAATAAGATTCTTTGTTTGAGTTGTATCCATATTCATGTGCCTTCTCATGTGCAACTGTTAAACAAAGAAATGATACTCTAGGAAATATGACATGTGGTCTGAAATGGGCAAACATTAAGCCCAAGCCAAAAAGGTCTATTATGGGAGAAATACATAATAATCATAGTAATAATAATAATATATCTAAAGTCAGTAAAAATTGGTTAAGAAAATCTATTCCTTTGACTTTATATTCCAGATAAAAACGATTCTTTGATATGAAATATTACTAATATATACATTATTAAGATAATAATAATCCAATAATAAACTATCCCTAAAATATACCAATAATAAATATCATTCATAAAATGTTGTTTTTCAAAAAGACAGATTCCAATATTCAATTCCATTCTTGATAACAATAAAATACCTTACATATGATATACGTGTATATATTATATAAACGTGTTGGTTGTATAGTTTCTTCATGTATGGGTGGGTACACATGCACAAGACATTGTTTTTTCTTCTAATATAATCTAGAGTACTTCCCCGGTATCTATGACCACCTAGTCATTCCGTCTGATGGAGAGTTTGGTCTACCGTGTTTATTATTGTACCTTATTTTTGGTGTATGATGTGAGTTCCTGCTTTTCATCCCTGCATTAATTTAGGTGATCTTGAGGAACCCTGGTCTTGGTTTTTTAGTGTCTTGACAGCTAAAACAATATTTGAAAGAAATTTTTATAAATGGATTTAGGGAAATGAGAAATGAGAAAGAGGCAGAAAGAGGATTGTGGAGAAGAGTGTTGGAGTAAGGGAGGGGAAGGTTGGGTAGCAGTGTTGGAGTGGGGGAGGGGAGGGTTGAGGAAAGGTGTTGGAGTGGGGGAGGGGAGGGCTCAGTAGAGGTGTTGGAGGGGGAGGGGAGGGTTGAGTATAGGTATTTGAGTAGGGGAGGGGAGGGCTCAGTAGAGGTGTTGGAGTGGGGGAGGGGAGGGTTGAGTAGAGGTATTGGAGTGGGGGAGGAGAGGGTTGAATAGAGGTGTTGGAGCAGGGGAGGGGAGGGTTTTGTAGAAGTGTTGGAGGGGGAGGCGAGGAGATGTTAAACTAGAGGGAGAAAGAGAGAGCCTGGTAAGAGCTTTGTTTATCAGCCACATATCAACATGACAAAGCAAGCCACTAGCCATTAACCAGCACTAATCCCAGGCCTTCTCAACGTTATATGGACAAATGAAGCTAGTAACTAGACTGTCATTGGACAGCCCACCTTGTACGTTGCAGAGTAGTGCACTTGTCCTTGTCAGGTGATCAAACTTCAAGTTTCCTTCCCTTGGGGGGAGGGGGTGCATTCGAACCTGGTTTTTTCTCTTTTTCCATGAATGTGATGTAGGAATAGATTATACTGCCAGTAACACTAGTACGAAACAAAACATATGAGTTACCAAGGGATATAAACATGATTCCTGTACTAGAGTAGAGTTTGTTAGGTTTCTCCCTTAAAATGAAGGGTTTTCTCTGGGTTCTCCAATTTTCCTTCCTTCTTGAGTCCCTCTTTATTGGTTTGCCCTAAGGAGTGTGTTTAAGGAGTGTGTTTAAGGAGTGTGTTTAAGGAGTGTGTTTAAGGAGTGTGTTTAAGGAGTGTGTTTAAGGAGTGTGTTTAAGGAGTGTGTTTGTTTCTAGACTTACCTGATATTCAGCCCCATAAAGTTAGTCAAGCTAAACACATAATCACCACCAATCACCATCCCTAAATATGTTACTAGAATATTCTGAAAAAAAAATCAATTGAACTGATTAACACAACAGGACATCTCTACTTTTTTAGGCAAATCTTGTAATTTTTTTAGAATTCAATTCTTTTGTTTAACAGGATAGACAATCTTCTGGCCCCCATCCCCACTGTAGGAGAGAAGAATAAATAGGGAAGCTGGCTGTACACATCCCAGCATAATCTCTTTATGATGTAGAGGGTGCAAGAATAGCTTCTGATGATAAACTTTATTCATTTTTTCTCACCTTCAGACACCCTACTATAGTGGTAGTAAGGGCAGAATTGGCCTGAGTACACATCACGACTGAATACATCAAGATGAATCTGGAGAAAAACAGATGACAAATAAATACCTATGACCTGTATGAACATGTCGTGCATACCGAGTAGAAGTTATACTCCTGTTATACTCACCCCATAAAACAGGATAAGCAAAACTGTGACAGAAATGCTGGACTTTTCCAGTTATCATACTGTATCACCTAGGAGGGGAAGGAAAATATTCAGTATATATAATGATGCATAGGGTTAACATAGGAAATGAAAGACTACCTGGAGACTTGCAACTAACCTTGTCTAGTTCTCCAGTACCGTATGCTATAAGGATAGCAGGTACAACCATGAATAAAGCATTATAATACATCAAACCATATTTGCCAAGGTCCTACAGAAATGAAATAATGAATGATTAGATAGGATAAATGGATGGATGGATGGGATAAGAAAAATGCATGGGACAGGATAAATTGATGTTTGGATGGGATAGGATAAATGGGTGGGATAGGATGAATGATGGATGGATGGGATGGGATGAATGGATGGGAGGAAATAAATAGATGGATGGATGGGATAGAAAAAATGAATAGTGGTTTCATTCAACCATCTTTTTTTATCTCACTATAATATATGATGGGTGGTGAGAGGGCTTTTACACAGGGGATTGAAATTGAAATTTCCTATAAACCATGCATGAACATCTCAGATATTTGATAAAAGATATACGAAATATTACCATCCAAGCATATCTCCTACCTCAGAATTAAGCTTTTTCTTGACATAAACTCCTAAATATTGTAAAATAATATAATATATAGTTAATGAACATTCCATGAATAAATCAGAGTGATTGAGGTATAATTAACTCCTGTACCAGACAAATGAGAAAGATAATGACTCGTAAGTACTGACCATTAGCAGCTGTGAAGACATCATTTAGAAGAATAAAAATGTATCCAATAAGATCAAAAGCTAGATCATCACTGGAAAAAAATGGAGTCAAAATTGTAACTTTTAGCTCTCAAAAGATATAACAAAATATTTGAAATGATGGTAGTTTTGTTGATACCTCGCTGCAATGAGTGCTCCAGCAATCATCATGAATACTGTCAACTGAACTCTTACAGCTGCTTTGTGCCTGAAAATATATTCCATTATTTCATGTATTGAATAGTTCATTAATTTTAGACCTTAGTAGACTTTCTTCATGAATGGAATAGACAATATTATATTATACAACTAATGACTGATAAAATGAACTGTTGAAAATGGACATGAATGAGAGTTAATTTCATTTTTTAACTACAGAATGTTCACCATAGAAACCCAATATAGTAACAAAACAAAATGTGATCTTCCTCGATGAGCCATTTATCAGCTCTTGAAGAGAGCACAGAGAAAAAATGTTTAAATAAAAATAAATAAATAAAAAAGATTTTGATCATATACCAGTATGGGATTATTAAGTGTAAATTCAGTGAACTTTAGAGACTCAATGTTTATGGCTGTTAAGCGGAATTTTGCATGGGTGACGTTCATGGCTATACCCACCTATATGCTGGTTGGGGGACCTAAGTTAATGTTATGACATTTGTGAAGACTAATACACACATATATCCAACCCCTCCGCGGTCTGCATTTCACATGTTATTACACTGATTTCCAATTCCATTTACTTACTTCAATAATATATACTCTCCAATCATGGTAAAAAGGATGGAGAATCTTCTAAGAACTGTGAACATTGGTAAACTGTAAAATTATTCAAAAAAAATATTGAATTCAGGTCAAGATTTGTACAACATAGAAAGATAGGACAATATTGAAACAGCTGATATATAATTGATCTGTATTTGCTCATGACTTACTTTAGTCTTTTTGTGCTTCCAAGGCCAAATAAAAGGTTTAAAACATAAATTAGAGGTAGAGGCCAAACCTGATCAAATAAAAAACCTTTGTTACCAATTCAACTTCAAGAATTTAATTTTCTTAAAATAAATAAAAATGTATTGGTTTGCATGAAACTCTATGTGTAAGCTAATCTAACCCTTGTGCAACACTACTCTTTATAGTTTCATACAGTGACCATGAATAATAATTCTAAGTTGAGATTGTTGCAGCGCTTGACAAACTATACTTTTTGCTATGCGCTGCAACTCTAGCTTCTACTATGAACTACTATTTACAGGGGGGGGGGATATCGATCATGAATCAGGGACAAATTTTTCATGAATTCATGAATCACGAAAAACGATTAATGACTAACCTTGATACAAGGATTTAGTGTGTAATACGAATTTCAACGGATCACAGTCTTTAAAATAACCAGATCACACATCACAGGGAGACTGAAATTCATGAATCACAGACATATTTTTGAATTTCACGAATCATGGTCACGCGTAACCTCTGTGCCACCCTGTATTTATGGTCAATGAATGAAACTTTAAAAAGGAGTATTGTACCCTATCCAAAATAATATCTGGAACCCCTTACAATCCTTCTTTCTTCACCTCTAATGCAGTATATATAGTGAGATAAGGGAGAGAATTTGTAATGACTGCATTTGTAATGAGGTTTCATTCAAATACAAACCTTCAAAAATGTTCCATTATTATGCTTTTGAAATTTTATATAACCAAAGAATCTAGCAATATAAAGGACTATTACTGTGGCCAACATCTGTGGAAAATGATAACGGTGTTAATTATTTTATAAGCTTAGCAACAATGTTATGTGCTGTAAACCATATTTTATTAAGCTCATGTGAATAAAATCTAATAAATTATGTTTAAGACTGTTCACTTACTTGACCAATTCCAAGAAACTGGAATGATGGAAATCTTAAAGAAAATATCCAAAATATCAGTCAATGGATCTAAGATTACGGGTACCAAAGGAAAGGGTCATTAATGAAAACTATTTCAAGTTAAGCTTAAGCCTTAAATATTTTCTATTTCATTTGGATTTCATTAAATTTTGAAGTTTAAAGAACATTTTTGAATGAACAATTTCATAAAATGTCTAGTAAAAAAGGTCTAGGAAATAGGTAAGTAATGTGTATTTTTAGTGAACATTAAATGAACTGAACGAAGAAAACTATAAGCTTAAATCAAAAAGTAAACAAGAGAGGGACTCACTTGTAAGTTGTAAGGACATTTTTGTTGACTACTACGATGAGAAAAGAGCAAATCCCATAAGTAACTGCTGTACTAACTCTTGTGAAAAAGCTTGCCTTGGTTGTAATCATGATGAGAGTTGTAGCTTAGAGTTTCATGATTTTTTTTTTCACCGGTCAAATTTCCCAAGCAACGTGTCCACCATCTTGATTACAAAAGCTGATGATAGAGGGTGGGGTGGGGAAATGACTGCTCGATGTTTTATGATTTCGCAAAATAAATATGACATGGAAAATGAGAAAAAATTCTCCAATACGCAATAAGATTAGCAAAAATTCTCTATTTTGAGAAACAGAAATACTTTTATTAAAGAACTGAAAATAATATTTATTAGCATCAGCTGAAATTTCTCTTGTTCCTTTGTCCGTTTTATCAGAGCTTTGAAATTTCTATGTCTTTTTAATTTTATCAGTTTTTTATTTTTGATTAACGATATTTTTTTGGGAATTCGTCTTTAGTGTGTTTTTCGATTTTTGGAATTAAAAAATGTAAAAATTCTGTTGGGTAGCCTGTGTATTTGTTCAATATTCGCAATGTATTGTGGTTTGTTTTACAAAGGATCCTTGTTTTCGCTATTGAAACGGCTCGAATTCGACGCTTCAAGCAAAGAAACATCACGACTTACCCAAATTCTCCCTCAATAAGCCTTCGATGACCTTACGATGGCTTTGAATCACGAATTGGAATCAATACAAGAGTAAGTAGTGCCATTATTCATGAATTTGCAGTAATTTCAAAGCGTTTTTCGAAACAACAAAACGAAATTGTGGCGAAATCAAAGACAATTTTAACCCTCGATTTGTTTTCCAAAATAATGAAATTCCTTCAAAAAACTTATTAAAATTTCCTCAAACACTTGATTAATTATATTCAGCATAAAAACGAGATTAAGACGACCTTAAAAGATCATTCTGCTTTGATTTACGTTGACTACTTGTGGGTTAGTCGTCTGTTGTTCCGACACATGGCGGACGATTCTTCCCGACAATTTATGATAATTTATGCAAAAACATTCAAATACATTTGTTTTCGCGTAAATACGAAAAACTAATTAATAGCAGCAATCAATTATCTTCGCTTTCTAGAATTTAATAATTTTTTGGGTTTTTTATTATAGAAACTTTTTTTTCTTTGCTGTTCGGCTGTTTCGATCTATTATTCTATTATTCCGGTGTTTTTTTTTCTAGAGAATTCTTTTCTCCTTGAGGCCTTGGCTCATAAAAGTTATCCAAGGATCTTACTTATGTATATTTTATAATGATTTCAGTGACAACGTTTCCAAGTTTGGAGAGTTTTCTTGGGGTCAACAAGTAGTGAAAAGAAAGCGCATACCGCATCAAACGGAAATCGTTGATGACCGATCATCTTCCAAGAAAATGACCATCGAACTGACAAGTGATGGCTTTGTTGCAAGCGATACTAATCTCTCAGGTACGGGCTTCCTGTGGAGTCTATAATGACACTAGCGAATTTTTGCAGTCGCGCGGTAAATTTACAATCTCAAATCGCCCGTGTGAACGTTCTGCGATTTGTGCAGCGATTATCGTGGCGATTTGATTTCAGTGCGACTTGAGATAAAGTGATATTTTTGGTCAGTGTTTTAGCTTCTAACCATGTCACCGGCAGCATATAGACACGCGTGCCGTTTTATATTCTTAATATATATTTGTTAATGTTTGTTTGATTTGATTGCTTTTTCAGAAGGAGGCTCTCCTGTTGTAGCTCAGATCTGCAGTATTGTGGGTGGTGGAAATGATGATAATGACGTCGAACATCAAATTGATCATCCTTCAGTTGAATACCTTAATAATGGCGTGACTATACAAGTGTACGAGGTGCCACCAGAGACAGACAATCCCTCTATTGATATGAAGACAGT
Source organism: Anthopleura sola (assembly GCA_023349425.1). Taxonomy (NCBI): domain Eukaryota; kingdom Metazoa; phylum Cnidaria; class Anthozoa; order Actiniaria; family Actiniidae; genus Anthopleura; species Anthopleura sola. Next base: position 11,213,010 of record JALHLI010000007.1, on the reverse strand, counting down.
TGAAGATGATGATCATGCAGGTAAGACAGACTATAGACAATTCCTAACTTGCCTAATGAGGATAGAAGCGAACACATAAAGTCCCTTTTATTTTAAAATTTTCAAGAGGGGGCACCAACTTTCATTTTTCTGGGGCTCTTTTCGGGGAGCAGAGGAGAGGGGCAGGCATAACTTGTTATAACAGATGGGCACAAAAACTTCTACCACCCCTCCCCCACGAAACGAATTATAAACAACCAGTCAAGTGCATAAGATACTAAGGAAATATTCCTAAAAAATACAGACATTTAACGTTGAAAGAAGAGGGTGTTGTCAGAGCTTGTTTCAAGAACACGAGACAACACGAAATCTATCTAGACATGTGTGGTACCTATTTTGATCCAGACTTTTTTTTTTCTTCACACAGAAGAAGAGACCATCAATGGATTCCCAGTTTATCGACTTGAAGGGAATGCCCCATTCTTGAACGAAACTCTACAACTCTGTATGGGGATGGGATTGGACCAAAGATATATCTGTTCTAAAGTCCCTACCAATATCCTGCAAAATGCATTGTTCATCGTTGATTTCCAGTGCGTACGTCATCATGACGTAGTTGCTATGGACAAGGGATCCTTTGGGCGGCAATCAAGCCCTACTCGTCACGTGGCTATGAAGGTGTTACCAGATGGGAGAATAGAAGACATCAAGACGGTCAAGTTTCTTGGAGCTGATGGCGTGGAAGTTGGGTACGAGTACTACAAGATTCGACGTCATTACACATGGCACAAGTGGATCCCTGGCCTCTCTCGGGTGATAACCAGACTGGAATACAAGAATGTTATGTTTAGATATGGAGTAGTGCAGTTTAAGATGACCGATGATGACAAATCATTCGCTAGTAATTTTAAGCCGGAGATGACCCCCAAAGAAAAGACACCGCGAGCAACGCCACGTGGAAGCTTAGAGCGTCGCGCAAATGTGGAAACCGAGACTAGTCCAGCACAAACAGTCAACCGTAGTCCAGCACATATTCTCACTTCTTCACAAAAAACCAGTGCTTTAAACAGCTCCCAGTCTCCACCAAGAATGCCTATGGAATCTATGGAAGATTCTTTTACTAGTCCAGTACAGAGGGAGCCGCCGCCATTGGACACCACACCCAGTGATACTACTAGTTCCGCTAAGAGTGAAATATTTCACATCCTTAACAATGCTGACAAACCAAAACCGCTGCCGGGCGATAAAGTACCAGACTTTAGCAAGCTGCTGAATTCATTAAAGTGCGAGGACTTTCTCTGTGATGTGTCTTTCGTTTCGACTGTGACTAATAACGTGAGGGGCCTGAATCCAAGAACCTTTGCCATTGGGGAGCTACAAAAGCATTGGATAAAAACCTACTGCTCAGGAGAAAACCCGAAGTCTGTTGTTAACATCTCTACAAGATACAAAGTCGGTAACCATTACCTTACAACACTGACTTGTTCTTTGCCTATATTCGTACTTCGAGACGAGCCTTCAGCAAAGCATCCCACGGTACTTCTTGGTTTAATGACGAGCCTGACGAATGGTAGCGAAGACTACGAGTATCTTGCCAGTAATCTGAGACGACAAGGAATCAAGAGCATGGTTTACGGTACTGATGGCAACTTTAGTCTAGATGCTCCTCTTGAAAGAACTTTTCCTACGCACGAGCGAAGTTTGTTAAACACCAGTTCGAGTTCGGAGAAGAGCATCCATCTTTGCTGTTTCGATAAAGTAAGAGAAGATATATCTTTGAAACTCGACCAACTAAATGTGAAAAAAGCCGAGTCCAAGATCATTTTGCGTCAGATTCTTGGATCTCCTGAGTCAGAGAAGACATCTAATGATTCTTTAGTTGATCAAAAAAGCGAAGTAAAATTTCGCGAGATGCTTGCAGCGTTGGAAAAGAAGTGGCCAGCGGCTTTCCGTAACTGGTTCACAGGCAGCACTGATACCTCCAACCGTTCGTTATCTAAGACCATCAAGAAATGTATGTTACGACCAGTGCGCACGTCAGCAGGCCTTGGAAACCCACCAATAAAATACAGCAACAAAAATAACTGCAGTAAATTTGTAAATGATGCTGTAGCGGAACTTGAGCCTTCTGATCCTGTAGACCTGGTGAAGATTCACGAGATCATCAAGCTCAAGGCAGTAGAATCGCAGATTACAGAGTTTGTTAAAGCAATGTACAATATGGGTGAACTAAGGTTGGCCAACGCCTACCAGCACCTCAAAGTCTCACTTCTAAGTTAAAGATATTTTTTCTCGATAAACTGATGTTAAAAAGTTTTTTATGCTTTTAGAAAACTGAAGTATGTCAAAGGCGATCATTTCTTGTAGATTCAATTTGAACCAATTCAATACAGCTAGGGTCACGAACACCAGTTTGTTTTGCTCTCATGTTAATTAAAGTTCTAATTCAAAGAGGAGAGTTGAAAAGAGGACATCTCTTAATGTTAGTATGACAACCAATAGAGTTTTAAAGCCTGCAAGTAGGACTATACAAACACTCTCTATGTTATGTTCTAATTCGAAGAGGAGAGTTGAAAAGAGGACATCTCTTGATGTTACTATGACAACCAATAGAGTTTTAAAGCCTGCATGTAGGACTATACAAACACTCCAGTTATCATTCATTACGCTCTTATTATGAAAACTAGGAAAAAATTTTAAAAGTTATTAATATGTCAATAAAAAACTTTCCTCGACGGAAAAAGAGCACCACTCATGGATTGACGACTGCCTAGACTAGTCCAAGACGTTGCCATAGATACATGAGAACTTACCAGAAATAAACCTACACGTTTTACCTTTACTGAAACCCAAAACCGTCCGATGGATGTGTAATAGTGTTTTCATGGCTTTTTTAGGTTGAGCAGCATTCCTTTGAAAATTACTACAAATTTTAATAATTTTTTTATTATAAAATGTCGTATCATTGGTCGGATTTATTCATCGCAGCTGAGATGTCATCATATTCCACGCCTAATGAGCATTGTGGGTATTTGGTCACGTGATGTCATTTTGCAGAAGGATCGAAAAAATATGGCGACTGTAAACATGAAGAATTATGCGCTGAGTTTGCTGCTATTTATCGCTGTTTTATCAAGTATTTCTCTTGGAGAACAACCTAAAAGTATAACACAAGAATGTAAGAAAAGATGTGAAAGGTCTTATCCTCCTCATACTTATCCAAAGGTTGGTATTTCAAGCTTTTTTTTGTAAACAAGCTCGACCACTTTCGATGATGGGTTTGAAGAAGGCGAATTTATTGTATTCTCAAAATGATTAGAAGTCTATTAAATGAGCTCATGTTAACGTTTTTTCATTGTATGAGACTTCAATTGTGTTGTTAAATGTTTATTCTTGTGTGTTTATTTTTGTTTATCAGCCAGAAGCTCATGAAGCCTGTCTAAGAGGTTGTCGTTTGTCAGCCATCGGGCAGCTTTCCTCGCCTCGTCGAAACAAAGAAAATGCTTCGGAAATTTGCATAACAGGTTGGATTATTGTGCTTATTCATGACATTGTACTAAAAGGATAAAAAAGAACTGATTCAAATTATTCATCGTGTTCCTTTATAAAGTTTTCGAGGGAAAATTTCTTGCAAAAACAAAATTCGTGACTCGAAGCACGATATCAAAACAAACACCTTGCTCGAATGGGTAACTAAAAAAGTCAAAAAACATACTCTGAAATATTTTATTAAACATTCCATCCTAAAATAACTATATCTACAGAAAATGCTTCGGGGTAAAAGGATTTTTTGTAATAACTTTACCTTTTATTGTGTTCGCAATTTGATCAAGTATTCACAGATTTGTAAATAAAGTATATAGATTAACCATATTTTGTGGATGTTTTTAGGCTGCAAGGAGAGTTACCCTGATGGAGACAAGTTGTTTGCCTGTAAAATTGGTTGTAATAGCCAAGATATCATTCCAACTCCAGAGGCAATGTATAAGGTATATTATATGGCACACTAGATATGAAGGGGGACTTTGTGTGTTGCGGCTTTAGCCTTTTTTTCGTGTGGTGATGCTGTATTTTCTGATTATTTTTGTGGTATTGCAGTGATCTTAAAACTTTCAATGTACTGTGTTTGCATTATTAAACATGCAGCGTCTGGTGAAATGATCTGATTGATTGCAGTGTTATAGTGTCCTGTTCAAGATAAATGTCAAAGTGTTTGGACTTTTTGAGATTCGAAGGTGTCAGTGTTTTGTTGATTTTTTGTGTGGTGATTTAAATTTTTTTTTGTGGTGTTCAAGATCCCCGCATGTCCCCCGAGCCTTATCTTGAATTGCTTTGTGAGTGATCACTCAACCAGAATATCGAAGGTGGGCTACTAGCTCCTGTTATCTCTGCACATAGGTGTAAAGGATGATGACGATGATCTGCATAGTATAAGCCCTCCTTTCCTGTGTCTTCAACATAAACATAAGAGCTCTGGATATAACAACATTGCTTTATTTTGTAGGAGCACAAAGATGCAGCGGGTATGGCATCATTGCATGGTTACATGAGTCTGAGACCAATAATGGTTGCGCACCAGTACTGCCATGGATTAATTAGAAAAGTAACATATTTTGTTAGTATCTCCTCGACATACTATTCCAGTACTAACAGCGCAGGACAGACTATTGTTGTCAAGATAGATAGCCCTCCACAGTTCTTTGCACATGTATCTCAGCAACAACAAACTAGTGAAGATGATAAGCAAGTCGGTGTGCAGAAGAGAGACAAAGGTATATCAAAAGATTCTTTACAATTTTGTGATGTTTTATAATAATAATCAGTTATGCATTTTATGAGAGAACAAAGTCATACGACTCATTGTTTATATATATTTTTTACATTTCCTGACAATGTGCATTAAATCCTAGATGGCAAAGGGTACTCTTGGACAGTTGTTCACAAGAGTCGGGCATGGCTTCACTGTGTGTCTCGACGTTCTGGTCTCCCATTTTGGCTGTTGTCAACCATTCTTTTCATGGGATTTGCATTCATGCTTTGGGTTTGTTGCTCGTCAATCAGCTTGGATCAGAAACCAGAGAAAGAAAAGGTAACAAACTAAAGGAAAAACCCTAAACTATCAATAATTGATAATTATTGCCGGTAATAAGATTTTTATCTGTGGGACTTTAAAGTCCAAAGGGCTATTGGGCGGTTTACTATATCAAGGGTACGGTAAACCTTTGGGCTGCCTGTGGTCCATTGTTCTTATTCTACTTTGTTTTCTTTCACAGCAACTTCTTCTGGATGATATCTTCTTGCTTGAAGATGACGATGAATTTCTTCTTAAAAAACAACCCCTAACTAAGTCAGAAGAGGCTGGACCACTACCTGTCAAAGTCAATGTCTCTGCGACAATAATTTAAATTTATTCAATGTTTTTTGAGTAGGATAGGGTGGGTACTAAACACTTGTATACATAGAGCCGTTCTCATAAACCTGTGAAATACACTCTTTACACTCTAATAAAAAAACCTCGTAACCTACTTCACTCTGATTATTTTGTTTTCTATTGTGATTTATGACTGTTACACTTTTTAAAATAAGTACACTTTGTTTCACAGGTTAATGAGAACAACTCTATTGATGCTTGACCTTAGCAGTAATTCACTAATCCATTACTAGTGAAAATTGTATCTGGTCTTGTGAAACTTGAGAACCACTAGCCAATGTGCCATCTCTCAGCTAGTAACTTCTAAGCTATACTAGATCAAGGGTTTAGTGATTTTAGAAGTTAGTAGCATCAAACTTCTCATTTTGATATACATTCATTTTCTCAAGTTCCTATTTACAACAATATTATTAATCTTCGGCTTCAAGAAAAAAAAAGCTTTTACAGTACTATGATGAAAATGAATCCAGTTAGTGTAATCCATAATTCTATCAAATGGAGTCCCAGAGTGGTAGATCTGGTGGATGGAGATGGGTAATTTTAGACATGGGCTACAAGGAGGGCAATCGATTGTTATTGTTATAATATTTGAAAAATGATTATGAATATACAGCTACTGTAATTCAAAAAAGGTTAGTGAAGGTTTTGTTGCATGCTTTATCTTTGGATGTGCATACCAAGCTGGAAATGGGGTATGGGTGATGTGAATTCAAGCAGCGAAAGGACAACAATATGGGATTTTACCAAACTTTGTCTGCAGGTTTTATTTATATATAATTATAATACATTTTAAGCTTGGTATGCAACATGCAACAAAACCTTCACCAACTGTTTTTGAAATAGCTGTCATTTGATTACAAGTTTATAGAGTTTATCTAGTTGTTTCATTCTTTCTTGGATAAGTGTTTTCGTTTTGGTTGAATTGGAAACCCTATTGAAATATAATGTGTGCTATGATAAAAATGCATGTATGCAGCTGTTGCCACAAGGGAAAATGTAAAACACGTCAATTCAAAACAATACAATTATAGAATAATAATAATAATTTATTTAAGGCACTAAAACAAATCAAGTACCAGCAGCAATTATAAACATTATTGTACCTAACAAATATTTGAATAATGCTACACAATTTTCAATTTGCGTGAGTAAGATAACACAATTTTTCATACAAAATGATGCAGAATGTTACTGTGCGGACACACTAACTGGGACCACCATAAAAGTGACCAATCAGATTACAGTAAACTAGACAGAGACTGAACTGATAACAGCATTAGCCAATCAGATTATTGTGTTCTCATGCTGATATTATATCGATGTGCTATCTGATTGGCTGGTTAAAAATATTGTACTAAATGTCGCAATATGATTGGTTAATGATACTAGTATTTGGTCCCAGTTGGAGTATCCGCACAGTAACTGTATTTAGTCTGTAAATACCTGGTGTTTGGTGATTTAGAATTAAAATGGTTTCTTCTATCATATTATGTCATTAATTCTTGTTGGATATTTATTGCTGTTAATTGTGTTAAAGAGTGACACTGCTACAAGCCATTCTTTTATCTCTTCAACCATAGCTGTCTCCCTCAGTGTCACCAGGGGAATGAGAATTTGTTAAATCAATGGAAGTGAATCAGATCCGAGTTTGTGGTCTTTTAAGACACTAGGCTTTTTAAAGAGTCAAGCTCACAAAATATTAAAGCAACAACCATCTCTAATTAGAGAAGATATCCGAGGAGAACAAAATAATTGACTGCATAACGCAAAAAACATTTGTATGACGAGACACCATTATAAAAATAGACAACACCTAACAAGACCTTGTAACACAATATTAGAAGAAAATCTTCTGCAAGTAGATGAAATTCTACAGCACGATTATCTTTAGAAGCCTGCAATAATCTAGAAAACTAGAATCGCTTACAGGATAATGATAATAGGCAAAAAGGGATGAAGAAGATACTTTAAAGATTTCTCAGTAAAAACAGTGTAGTTAGAAAACACACGCACTTGAGATGAAAACCCAACAGGGACTGTGGTGCCTTGCCTCAAAGACCTTGCACATTCTACAGTTGACTCAGATTTTGATAGGCTCTTTCCCTGTGGGTGATCCAGTGTTTCCAGACAGTAAAGGGTCTGTAAAGTACCATTCCATACATTCCAGGAAAAGACAAATCCAGTTTGCTGGAGCAGAGGGCTGAAATTTGAAAAAATTGGGAAATGACTTTGAGTGGAACAATAAATATTGCAATGCATTCATTACATTTTTCAAGGGAGTAACTTCTTCAAGCTTACCTGGGACTAACTTGCAGACCATCAGACAGAGAACTTCTGGTTGGTTTAGCAAACATGAGTATCTTAACCATCACTATTACATCACCAGTATCTTCAGAAACACTTAAAAACTGACAGTCATAATCCCGTAATGATTTATACCTGTGATACAAGTCCTCATGGGATGCAATAAGTTCACTGATACATTGTTCCATATCTAGCAAAGCCTGACAGACCAAAATTGAAGGCCCATTAGATGAATTTGGGCCCAAGTGTTCTGGGTATATTATACTTTCCAGTTCTTGAGTGCCATGCATAACTAACGCAGGTACTTCAACAGTTTCATCAGATGAGTCAAGTGGAGTATCCCGTACATGTACATCACATGTGGTAGTAAACTTACGATATGAGTATGTTGTGAGAGACTCACAACTAAGACGAGATCCTGTGGTACTTGCTATAGTTCCAACTGACGACATTGGTGATGTTATTGGTGATGACATTAAAGATGACCAGGAAGAAACACTAGGGATAAGTGGCGTAGAATTCCTATTTTCATCATATTGGTCTATTATCAATCGTGTTGTCAGACTGTCTTCACTGTCCTTTTTGGCTTTACTTGGCTTATCTTTGTCACCATAATCAACGTTTTTGTTTCCTTCTTTCAAAATGCAGCTAGTGTCTTTAACGTCATCTCTCATAGTTTGTTTCTGATTTTGTATGTGGATTTCCTTAATCCCACTAGACCCACATCCAGATAAATCTCCTGGCAGCTGATGTGAATTCTTAAATTCATGAATTGCATTCTCCACTTCAAAATCATTACCACATGGAACACACTTGAAGGCAATCAAAGAATCACCAGAATTGAAGAACACAGTACCAGGAATTTGTAGACAAATAGATGGTAAGAAGACAGGATATGGAGGGAGTGAATCGTACATAATATGAGCAGAATATGAATGTTCATGGCATGGCTTGCTTGGATTTGCTTTGCACTTGTTGCAGGGTTTGTTTGGTGGACCAGCACAAACTGTTACATAACATCTACAAGACTGTTCTTCTTTACTTGTTGGACTAAAAGAATAACAAAAATGGGAATTAAAATTGGATCCCAAAGTGTGGCTTTTCTTCCACTAGATTCCAATTGGAATTTAGAAGTTGATTTTTGGAAAGGAGGGGGGGAGGAACTGGAGGGAGGGGGTACTAGGGGTGGTTTAGAGATAGGGATGATCTGCTGCCCCAGAATCTGAAGTTTATATCTGAAAGTTTATACCATGCTACCCTTGCTTCCCATAAAAAAACACAAAGCATACAAATCCCTTAAAGGTTATGTTTAGAATGTTTAACAATATCAATGAAGACAAAGACAACGTACCCTCTTCCCCATACAATGACTTGTTTTTCATCTGGACTTTGTGATACGATGAGGTGGAGAGCATTGGAAATAGGTTGGTCGTAAAACAAATGAGCACTCTGAACCTAACAAAAAAACAGTCGACTTCTTTAAAAAGTAATGTGAGGCACTAATTCTCAAGCCAGAGTACAAGGGATTCACAGATCAAATACACCAGTTTCACATTTGATGCAAACCATTGTTTTTGAAGACCACAGACTCAGTTGTACAGGCTGAGCCTCATTTATAAGTTTGCTATTTAAAGACACCATTAAAAGTCTGTGAGATTGGTATTATTCATCTTGCACACTCTTTACACTACAGTTGGCTGTTGCAAATCATTAGCCAACAGCCAACTTTATTCAATTATGTTTGATTCCTGTCTATGGAGGGGGTAGGGAGGGGGGGCAGGGAGTGGGTAAATATCCAACTTCCGAGATATGCTTTACTTGTCATGCACAATTTAAAGGCTTCAGTATGAGGCTCCATGCTAAATTACATTCATTATTTTCACTTGTCACGAATCACTAAGAATTTAGCACGGGAGCTCACATTGAAACCTTTGTGTATGATAAGTGGAGCACATCTTGGAAGTGGGCAATAAATTTATTTGTGATGGATAATCAATATTGTTTTTTTCCCTCTTAATAACCTTGACAAGAGGTTTTGAATACTGGAACCTCCACCAGTGTAAGGTATATGTATAGACAGGTTGCGGCAGCTCTAGTCTTGTATCTATCACCAAACTGTAAGATATGAGATGGGTGCCATCCTTCGTAAACCCTAAAATTACATGCCTGAAAAAAAGAGAGAAATGTTCCATTACACTTTTGGATTACTAGAACAATTTAGTTTGAATATCTGTGCATTGGGCATTAATAGAAAATGTGATTCTCTTCAGTATTATTCTTTTCTTTTCTGCTCATGGTTTTAAAGAAAGACGCAGTGATGATGTAAAATGAAGAATTATATTACTGAAATGTTTGGGAATGCTCATAACTGAAATAAAGTTGAACAGGTTAGGCAAACCAAATTTTACCAACACTGCACAAATATCCAAGTGATGGGCTCCCTGTGGTAAAATCTTAAACAAGATCAAATTTCCTAGAAAATCAATTCTTGAATAAAACTTCTTTCACATGCTATAATTCTAAGCTCACCCATCTCTTATTTCTCCTTTTTCGTCCAAAATGTCGCTAAGTTTGAAGCAGCATTTTTGTGAATATTTGGTGAACAAGCGCACAGGATTTGACCGCGGAAAAGGCTGCAAACTCCCACAAACCTGACAAAGCAAACACAAAATGACTAAGACTACATATAATAAAGCTCTCGAAGGTGCAGGAATAGATAAAGGAGAGCAAAATACCTGTCTTAAGGCGAGTTTTTCAACCTGGTTTTTTGCCGCCTTCTTCATTTTTTAAAAACTTGCACCCTACGCCTGCGGTATTTAGTGACCAGCTGTAACACATATACGCATGCGCACTATTCATTAATATCTTCCATCATTTTGTATTTATTTATTTTATTCATTTGAAATCAATAATCTCGCCTTAAGTCCAGAGAAAGGGCTTTTAAACTGGTGAAGCCATAGTAAAGGAGGTGCGAAGATGCCTGATCCGCGTGAAGAAGAACTGCGCGATGAGATCGAGACGTGTATTACTGACTTGAAACAAGGGTTGGTGAAAAAACTTCATTTTTCATTGATATGATATTTTCGTTCGATCTCTTACTATGTTAAGGTATTGATTGGATCTTTTTGTTTAATTTAGAACACTCCATGGTTCTTATGACACAGCTATGCAGACAGCGCAGCTCCTGAGGAAGACTGTGTCTGTTACTCATTGGAAAACAGCTGGGTATGATCCAAGCACCCTACATTGGATGATATGAGCACTGCAATATAATTCTCTGTACAGGGAGGAGGGAGCAATAGATAGGAGAATGTATAGGGATAGACTTGTGAAGGTCTATTATCCTTTTGGTATATGACAATAGTGATAGACGATAGTGGTGGTGATGATGATGTTGATGGTGATGATGATGGTAGTGATGATATGGTTGTTTCATACTCATGCCACATATATTGCTCATATGATACCTTCATTAACTAGTGAACTGATGCAAATTGTCAAAAAAGAAGGCAAAAAGATCACATATGCACAACCAACAGGTAACCATTTTATTTCATTTTTTGTACTTACTTGATATGAAAAACACCAGAACTACTGTAATATTGTATTTCGTTTTCAGAATCAGCAGTAGGAAATATGGTTAGAAGAGGTTAGCTTTTATTTGCATATTTTGTCATGATTCATCATTGTTATGCTATAATCTTGTTAACTTACTTCTGATCACTGTGTTACTGTCATTTTCTATTTATAATTATTAATGATTATTATTTATAAATTTTATTTCTTAACTCATTTTTGCATTTCAGTCTTAAAAATTATAAGAGAAGAGTATTCTGGGTATGTATCCAAAACCATTGGTGATGATAGAATATGGGTAAATTATGCATTATACTGTATAATTCTTTTAAGATTGTTTTTGTTTTATTATTGCTGTAGTTCTATCAAAGGTAAAGCAGATGAAGCTGATACAGAAGAATCACTTCATGTAAGTACAGGATATCACCAATGGTTTTGCTGTAATGTACTCCGTTGGAGTCATAGTGGTATCGCCTCTAGGGCCTCAGGTTTGATTCCTGGACTTGCTATCACATGTGAGAAGAGTTTGTTAGGTCTCTCCCTTGATTCAAGGTTTTTTCCTGGGATCTCCAGTTTTCCCCTCTCCATACAACCCAATATGCTAAATTCAAATTTCATCTCTGAGTTAGCCACCCACTGACTTAGATCAGCCAGGTTGTTGTTTGAGGGTTAAATAAAATATTTGAAGGTACAGAATCTATTCCACATCTCTTGACATGCCTGCCTGTTTGTATGTCCATTTGGTTGTCTGTCTGTCTGTTTTTCTGCCCTTGCTATTCTTTTGTAACTATATTTTTTATTTTTTATTTCAATGTAGAAACTTCTTATGTCAGAAGGCACACCAACAAGTGATTTCAGTAAGCCAAGTCAGGGTCTGAAGGTTTGTTGATTAAAAAAAAACAGCTGTTAGGAAATCCTTACCTTTGAATGTATTGGGTTGCCTGTGTTTGATTGAACCACAGGAAGCCCAATCTTAGTGAAAATCTTACCATGTCCTAATGTTGATATTTTTATATTTGACAAATGTTTACCAGAATAAAATGTGTTTTATTCCCAGACAACTGTGATAGATGCAATCAATGAGCTAATAACTGAGCTAGAATCAAGTGCAGATAACATTGCTATGCAAGCCCTAGAACATATACATTCCAATGAGGTTATCATGACGACAGGGAAATCTAGGACTGTGGAAAAATTCTTAAAGGTACAGTAGTACAAAGAATGAAAATTGGTGGCAGAAGAAACATCTAACCTTTCCTTTCTGAACCCATTTATTCCATTCTCATCCTTTCTCATTCCTTAATTTTCATCCTATTTCATCCTAACTTTATCCCATTCCATTCCTTCACATCCCATTTTAAAATCTATATGTTTTGTTTCATTTCATCCTGTCTTGTTCATCCCAATCACATTCCATTGATTTTCATCCTATTCCAATTCCTTCCTATTTCACTAAATCCCATTCCTTATCGTCCTATTCAATCCATTCCCATTCCTATTCTATTCTCTTCCATCTTACCTCACGCCATCCAAACCCATTTCCATTCTGTGCTGAATGAAATAATCAAACATATTTATCTGATATGTACACATCCCCAGAATGCAGCAAGAAAAAGAAAATTTACTGTAATAGTGGTTGAAGGAGCTCCATTTTACCAGGTATGTATGAACATATATTACACTGTTTATAGCCCTATAGATTTATGAGCAACAATTAATATAAGAGTTCAATGGCAGCCTTGTTCAAAGTCAGGAACAATACAATCTTTTCTTAAATTGAAAAAGAGATTTGATTTCCTGAAGAAGCCTACAACATGACTGACATGAAACTCCTTCAAATTGATTGTTGTATTTAATTTTATGTCATCAGTGCCAGGAGTTGGCAAAGAGTTTAGCTCAAGCAGGTATTGACACTACAGTCATCACAGATTCTGCAGTATTTGCAATTATGTCAAGAGTAAATAAGGTATAATATTAATTGGTTTATTCATTTATGCATTTATTAATTCTATGTTAACCATTGCATGTTGCATGATTTGACATAAGGTTAAAGGAATCATGTTTCGACCCACAGCCAACTTCTACAACTTGCAGAATTTTACAACTTACATAAAGGCTGATTTTCTACATACATCACAGTCTTCATCATACTAACAGTCTGTGATTGTTGTTTTTTACCTTCAGGTTATCATAGGAACACATGCTGTCATGGCAGATGGAGGGTATTTATCTCTTCCTATAAGTTGTCTTGTCATTTATAATAATAATAATAATAATAAACTATTTCTTAGCAAGCGCATTCCAAAAGGCGTCTCAATGCGCTTTACAAAATAGGAACCTTATAACTTAATAGGAACCTTATAACTTTGATTGATGTCTAAAAAACATTATAAATTATACTAGAAAGCAACATCGTTTGAAAATAAAAATGTCTTTAACTGTTTTTTGAAAGAGTTCACAGATGGTGCCAGCTTTATACTCTCAAACTCTTTATACATTTAGATATGAAGTCAGTCACCTTTGTCAAGCATAGAAATGTTTTTTGACAGTTATCAATATGGGTTATAGCAGAGGTGATAGCTATACAAGTTACTGTTTTTGCTTGTCTTGTAGGTTACGAGCTGTGAATGGAACACATGCTTTGGCTCTTGCGGCAAAACATCATTCAGTACCAGTAAGAAATAAATACACTATTTCTTCCATCATTTGTTTCATGTCCCTTCCATCCCTATTTCATTTACATCCTTCTTGATAGAATGGCTATGGTACGCCATTGATTATATCATCTTGTTATTTCCCAGCTTGTAGCGTGCGCAGCTATGTATAAGCTTACTCCACAGTATGTTGTATCATATGACCAGGTTAGTAAAACATGAACAACTCTAACAGCACATTGGATCAACACTAAGGGCTGGTGGAACTGGGAGGGCTGTAAGGGCTTTAGCCCCTCTCCACTTTTACCCTTTAATTTGCATACTAGCCCCCCTCTCCCCCACTTTAAAATGTGCTCTGCCATCCCTGTAGATGCATCACTTGCTACTTATAAGACAGGCAGGCAGGCACCCATGCAGGTAGACAGACAGACAGACAGATAGTGGGATGGACAGACAAACACACAGACAGACAAGCAGAGTGATGGACAGACAGCTGCCAGGCAGGCAAGCAGGCAGACAAACAAACTGATGGACAGACAGATATAAATAAAACAAGTTAGAGGTTCATAAAAAAATATTTTTGTTTCCAGGACAGTTGTAATAAATTTGTAGCACCTCATGATGTATTGCAGTTCTCTGAAGGTACGTTGATGATCAACTGATATTATGTAGATATTGATGATAATATAGCTAACCAGATGATGGTTATTCATTGTTATTTTGTTAGGAAACATATTATCCAAGGTTGACGTCCAGAATCCAGTATTTGATTACATCTCACCAGACTTGGTGAATTTATTTCTCTCTAATATGTAAGTAACACAGATAACATTACATCATTATATCATGTAACATGTCACCACCACCTTACGATCACCACCCCTTTAAGGCATCATAGGAAGAAGAGAGGGTAAAAGAATGTTGTGCATCGAGATGAAATCTTTCCTGACCTAGAAATTCCCAAAGGTTCCTCCAGTATAATGACATTTGCTAGAACTAAGGGGTCATGTTGGTGACAGGTTCTGGGATAGAGATGATGTGGTTTGGTAAAGGAGAGGGGGAAGCCTGTTATGTTTCCATCCTCTTTTCATCCTTTTCTATTCATACCTTTCTGCCGAGCTCAGATCAATACATATCTTCTACTTTGCGCACATTCATTTGTGTAATTGCACCATTAACTAAACAAGCGTTACAAAAACTTGTCCAATTCCTGTATGACTCTTGCTGCCAGCATCACTTCACTGCTGCACAAACTGCACCCTGTTTCCATTCTACTCACAGCTAACGGCTCACTGTTTGATTTTCAGAGGAGGAAATTCCCCATCTTACGTGTACCGGTTATTGAGTGAATTATACCACCCTAATGACTATGATCTATGATACACAGTAAGTATCAGTACCGTTACCGTGCCATCACAGGTACCTTCTCGTTACGCGCGCGCCGGGTTATTTCCCGCCAGAGAGTTTGAGCATCGGGTATTTTCTTCCAATAAACGGCAGACATAACCACGTTTTCATCGTTTCTTAATATTTCACTTTACCTTTTGCAAACCATATCACCAAAGTTAAGTAATCTTTTATTTGTCTACCACTTGGAGAGTACGGTATATTCTTTTTCGCTAATCCTGAAGAATGTTTTGCTTGTCGACTGACGTCAGTTTTGCTTTTCCCATAAACGAGATGCTCAAACTCTCTATTACTTCAAGCTTTTCTCACCTGAGAAATACTCCAACAAATAAGGAAAAAGTATAAATTATTGAGTAAGATGTTCCAGTACAGCTTCTTGTAAACACTTTAAGTGAAGACACACGGTACAACATTGCGCGCAATATTGCAGGCAACGTTGCTGAAGTAGGATCGTTTTCTGCCTCAGCAACATTGCTTGCAACAAATTGTATCATGTGACATGGCTCGCAACATCGATTGCCTGAAATATTTACTCGCAATGTTGCACCATGTGTTCGTTGCTTTAGTTCCACATTTATCTTTATGTTCAATAACGTCGCATTTTAACTTTTTTTTTCATTTCTAGGAATAAATACTAAACAAGTCCAACAAACTAGTCTCTTGTCTCACAAGGCACGAAACTACAAATATTTCTGTCCAAGATCTTAATTAAGTTAAATATTAAAGAAATTAAAGCCACGGCTTGTGAAGTATTTTATTTTAGCGACAACCATTATTGAAAAACCAAAAATATTAAAAATTAAAAAATCACAATCTTAATGTAATGGTTGGGCCTCCGATATTCATGTCATGTTTAAGTATGCATAGGTCCATTAGAGATCGAAAAGACTTGTTCTTGCTGTTGAAATTCTCTCAGAGTTTATGAACGTTTTCCAAGTAGCCTCTACTGGATCAGAAATATGATTCACGATAGACTCGTAGTCCAGTCCCGAATTCTGTCCGCTCCGACGGCTGAGGTCGCGGAGAAAGGGAGTCCGGGACCGGACTAGATAGACTCCATGATCAACAATACATGCTGCACGACACTTGAAGGGCTTTCTTATAGTTCTTTAAGCCCGGTCCAAACGTCGAACTTTTCATGAGACGAACCCAGTTTAAGGCGCAGACACACGATGCCATTTTCCAACCGATGTTGCATGCGACGCCGCAAAAAAAAAGTAGTCGAATAATTCAGCTGCTACCTTCAATAGTGTACAGCATTAAAAGTGTTGGTCACTTCACTAGAAGACGAAGTGTTTGACTTTGTACATCTGGTCTTGCTTGTTCTTTGACGGCGTGATCTTACGGCTTTCCCGATGTCATCCAGCTTGAGCCCGCAACATAAAAGTTGTGCATTGATAAGCACGATTCCAACCAGAGTAAAACAGGAGATTAGCAGCTCAGCTAAAGCCATCTTGTCTTTGATAAACAGGTGGGGTTTTTTTTTCTATCGCTTCTCTTGGATTTCTTCCGCTATCTCAACTAGGTAAGATTGCGCTTGAACGACTTTATAGTTTTCCAAAAACAAATCATAACATCTAAAAAGGTTTCACAGTTTAGACACAAAAATTAATCAATATTTTATGAAACTAAGAGTACTTAAAGTATTTCGAAAAGCTGACGATTACTATACTACTCTCTATTCTATTCCATTCCATTCCATTCTATTCCATTCCATTCTATTCCATTCCATTCCATTCTATTCCATTCCATTCCATTCCATTCCATTCTATTCCATTCCATTCTATTCCGTTCCATTCCATTCTATTCCATTCTATTCTATTCTATTCTACTCCCATTATCATTTTTCTTGATGGCGGTCAGACGTGGCTCCTGGTCCCCCTACACCTAGACCCAGACTCTGCCCTAAAAAAACTTCCCTAAATCACGAAACCTAGTTCGTGCTTGTAAGGTGTTGTTGTTAAATACTTCGTAACCCTTATAAGCATTCAATAAGTTAGGCGAAGCACAAAGTGCCCGAATATCAATCATATCCAAGTCAGAGAAAGACTATGAACGGGCTTCCTGTGGTTTTAGTGCACTAGAAACAACAATATTAATTTGTACTTACATAATAACCTTGAGAACTGATAAATAGGAATCCTCTTAATTTCCTGATAGAGAAAACATATATTTTGCAAGAGGAAATAACAAATAAGTTAATTTAAAGTCAATAGTTTCAGCTGTTTTAGCGAATAGTTTCTCATCTATATTTACAACAATAACCTTGAGTATTGAATTATAGAAAATATTTTAGGTTTTGAAGGAAAAAGCATCGCGTTTTGTCAGCTATTGTACATACAGCAAACTTGATTTGGTGGAATCAGGATAGATGGTCTATTTTCGTGAAATATCTCCTCAATTCTCTCGATATTCCTTGGCAGTGGTTCATTGACGTTCAATGTACACCAGTTCCACGTCTTTAGCTTGTTTGTAGAGCCTTCGCCTCTGTGATTCGTACCGTAGCTGGAGTATTTTTTCTTCAGGTATTTTGATTGCTTCAAGTCTTGTTCTGATGCAGTACTTAAAAAACTTGTAGTAAAGTATAGAAAATATCACGACTATGATTAACGTCGCAATTACTACTAATAACCCGACCATTTTGACTTTGTCCAAGTCACGTTGAATAATATTTTGCCATATGAAGCAGGGCTACGCTTTGAAGAACATGAAACGACACGACACAAACAGGAACTCTAGTTAAATCTTCACTCATTCTTGGTAATAAAGTTTTGGAAGCCTTTTTTTGAACTCCTCAAAGAAGCATCTTTGCAAAGCAGTAGTCAACACAAGATGATTTGAAGTCAAAAATATTGAATGTGTAGAGGAATCTGTTATGAAATCATTAATATTCCAACATGGTCTGGTGAGCTTGTTGTTAATAAGATCCATTCAGCTTTTGTTTCGTTGCGTAGAACGAAGGTTTTAAAGATTCATAGGACGCGGCTGACTGCAGATACATAACACTGTTCCTTCATATCACAAATCAGTAACGTTTTTAAACTTTATGCCCTTGGAATATCCTTGAAAAGTACTAATAAAAGTGGAAAATATTTTCTAAGAATTTTTATTGCAAAAAAGTACTTTAAAATTAACTTGAAGATGTCATGGAATGTTGCAAAAAAAAAAAAAAAAAAAGGATTTTGTCTTCTGGAGAAGAAAAAAATCTTACAGCAATAAATTTTTGTATCGCTGGATTATCTGCGCCAGCCTTAGTAGTTTTTAAATCAGTTTCTTTTCCAGTTATATTTCGTCTTATTATTACAATATCAGTTATAAAACCCATAAGACAATATACCAATGTTACAGTCAGTCCAAGTCTGTGATTGGTTAATGTAGTACATGATTGAATTAAGGTTCTAATTAAAAGATCTTAGAAAAATAGAAGCTACTGACAGATAGAGGGAATTTTGAATGGAATAGGAATGTTGCACTGAAATGGCTTCCATGAACAGAGATATGGTAATATTGGCATGACATATGAATGGCTTCCGATAGTGACTACAAGAAACAGTTAATACCATATAACAAGCACTAATTTGAAGTCACCGCTATCATTTGCAAATGGAAGAGCAATTGGATGCTTTTTAATTGCGTCCAGTATAGCATTAGCATAGCTTCCAATAATATAGATATAAGTATAGGCACATGAATGGCTTCCAGGTCGCAAATAACAGCACAGGAATGGCTTCCCAAAGCCCATGACATAAAATGTGTTTCTGTCATAGAAGTCCAAGATACTCTCCCCACTCTAGCAACTGTTGTTTAGATATACTGTAGTGGTCCAGTATTTCTACACTTTTCTTCAGTTAAAGTTGTTGCTAGATAATACAATGTCGAGTTTCTTCATTGAGAAACAACAACACATGAAAACTCGCCTGTCGTCCCTCAATGACTAAGAGAGTTGACTTCAGAGCATTCGCTTCAGACGAGACTGGAGGGCCTTGAACTTTGCCAGGGTGGTTTGAACAGTACGGTCACGTGAACAAATCGACTCCAGTTCCACCAAGTAGGTTGCGCATGCGTCGTGTAAAGCTGTTGTAAATGCCGGTCTAAAAAAAAAGAAAACCACGAATAATTGTAGACTACTACTTAACATCTTGAAGGAGGGAGGAAAAAGTAGGACAGTCGGGACGTGGAGTAAGGGAAGGCAAGGGACAGAGGATGCATCCTTCATCTCATTTCCGGTTTCCCTTGAGTATTTGACACCTCTAGCCTGTATAGACCTTTTCTGGGATAGCGAACATGGTGCATTGTGGTTTAGCTTGGGTCCAAACATCTTTTGTTCATCATGCCTTGTATGGTGTTGTTTGCACCGAAGATAAACCACAATTCATCTTGTTTATCGAACTCAGAAAAGGTCTTTGGTTCAGATATCAGTGTTTACCTGTCGTACGGTGCTATTAGTGATGGTAACTCAACGAATCTTGATAACAAATGATACAACACATCTAAAATATGCAAAGGCTTGTCTATGGCTTGCCAGCAAGGATCCTAGAAAATCAAACACGAAAGTATAGTTGGGTGTGGCCAGGGTACAGTGGATGCGCAGAACATGAACGAGGTATTGCACGCACCTTTGCCTTGAAGAGCCTGTCATAAACACCGTGAAGGACTGGGAACGGTATTCCAATCTCAAGCATCGACATGAACACCCAGGTTGGGTCCCAGTCCAGCTCGGCACTTTTCCTTTCCAGGATAAGAATTATTGCACCTGTAGAACATGACATATGAATGATTATCTTAAGTGAGACCCTATTCGGTGTTATGGGGATGACCTGGGGGGGGGGGGGGGGGGGGGGGAATATAAGGATATTTGAACCAATCATTAGAGGGATACAGAGATACCAAAAGAGTCATAGTTATATCGAAAGAAATTATGGGAAATACTGGGATAATTCTGTAAAATCGTGATAAGGAATGCGGTATATCTGAGAGAAAAATTAACGTAATACAGGATACTGGATGGTATACGTGATGAAAGGAGACGGTCCAATGATGGGGATACCAAGATTTAGCACCACCTTAATGGTGTCTTTGAGTGGCACAGTGTCGTGCACGTTCATTATACTTACCAAGAGGGAAGTATCTTTCAGAATGCACATAGGTTTTTCCTAACGTTACTATTTTCTTGCTTATGATGGTAATGCGATTACTGGGCGAACAATGGGCCGAGTCACGCAACTCTAGAAAACGTAGAAATAAGATCAGATGTGAAGAAAGAGAGGTTCTGTAAGACTGTCATAACACAAGACACGGTCACGTCACGTCACGCTTGCGCTGTCACAATGACAGGAAATCAAATAACACAATTCAAATAACAAAAGGCATCGTCGAGGATCAGAAATAGTGACGTATGGTATCCTTTAATCACGTGTGACACGGCATGGTCACGGTCACGTCACGCTCTACTCAATTTTAGTCACGCAAGAGTTTCTTACCCTTGTCGATGATTTCCCGCCATAACGTCTCGATAAGCGTCGGGTCGTAATGTCCAGCACAATGAACTATTGCAAGTTTACACTCTGCCAACATGAAAATATCGGCGAAATCTCCGTACAACTAAATAGAAAAACAAATATAAAAGAATTTGAATTTAAATATAATAACATCTTTCTTGAATAACAATCAGAATGGCTTTACAAACACTAGTACCCACGGTCGCTTTTGGTCGGGATAGTTCATGTATATTTTAGGTTTGGGTAGGAGATATGCATAAAGCTTGGCTGTGATTGGAGGATTCAACATACCGTGGTTACATCCATGAGTCGTCCATTCAGTTCAGCCAATGCTTCCTGGATGTTTCTTGACTGACGGGATTCATTCATGCGAGACAGGGTGTGGTATACTTGAAGCTGGATACGCGCAACCTGAAATACAAAACACGGTACAACACGGTTACAAGAGTCAAAAGAGTGATGAAAGGAAAGAAGGGAGGGAGGTGGGAAAAGAGAAAGGAGAGGTGAAGGAGTGAACAAGGATAGACAGGATGAAAGAAGATAGAAAGAATGGAAAAGAGTGAGAGAGATAGGAAGAATGAAGTGAAGAGGAGAGGTCCCTATCCATGGTTTTCACGGAGAACAAATTTCGTATGACAGGGGGAAGCGTAGCATACCATGATTGTCAGTTGGCTTCCACAGTGAACCAGTCAGAAAGTGGAACCCAGCACACCGTCCAATAACGAAGTGGAAGCCAGTTGTAAGTCACAGTACGAGATATCACTGCTCTAAATCACGCACGCTGTCACTCACCTCTAGTTTCTCCTCCAGTTCATGAAGGAACTCTCCCTCTGAGCTCGTGCTTGTTCTCAGGTTACTACTCTTGGCACTCATGATGGCACGTGACAGATACTCTAGACGTTGTTCAAGGCTTATTCCTGGTCTGTTGGGAGAAGAATGCAAAACAAACGTTACATTACTTAATACACAGTACCTTAAAAAAGCCTTCCAGCCTTGTTATATTACGTGTTATAGTGAACAGGTCTAGTGAGCTCGAGAAACTTAATGTTTGGACGGCAGTGGAAAAACATCATTACGGACACAGCGTACCGTAACCGTGACGGTGCTGTGCCTGAGGTCATTGCATGTTGTCAGTATCATTCACCTTTAACATTTCCTTAATATTTCTAAGTTCTTTTTAATGTAGAGTAAATAAAGTGTTAGGATGAACACTTATCTCATGTGCTATGGTTCATCGGATGTTGTTATTGTAGTACCGTGGATGTGCCCGCGCTAAGAGGTTTAAGTTATACGCGATCCTGGTTCGAAGCAGAAAAAAATTATTCCACGAAGTGAAAGTGCAGTACTAACCCTTCTTTCTCGGCCAGTTTAGACAACACCCTGGCAGCAGCCGAGTAGTTCTTGGTTTTCTCGTAGTACCTCCACAAGAGATCAAGGATCTTCTGCTCGTTTGGATGCTGTGGAGTTGACAACACAACCGTTACAACTCCATACTTATCAAGTGAATAGCAATAGGATGTAAACAAACTCGTACCTGATTCACTGCAGACTGTTTCAGATATGTCTCTAAATACGAGGACTTGATCTGAAATAAAATATTGAATAAGTCATCCAGTAGGTCAGTGGTAGATCATCAGATTAATGTCTGGAAGGTCTTGGTTCAACTCTCCTACCAAGGACTTATCCCCCCCCCCCCCGAGTTAGTGTACTAGGAATGTGACAGCAGGCACCCCCCCTTCTTCCACAACCACCCCTCCCCCTCCACACCCATCAGTGCATTGTGATTTGTGAGGAGAAAGACAATGTGAATAGAATTCCAGACCTCATGTTAGTATGAAGCACAGGCACTGACCACTGCTATTAGCCAAAGATTTCCATACAATACGACTAAAACAAGTAATATATTCGTACCTCAAGGAGCCTCTCAGTGAGAGCATTGTCAATCAGCCATTGATACAGGCACAGATGCCACAACTCATCTGCTGATGATAGGGATAAAGAAAGAGTATGCTCCATCTGAAGAAAAGAAAACAACAAAATATCAATAACCGAAATAACAGGTAAAGATCAGTATAACTGACGCTGTTCATCCAGGGACCCACGCCTGCATCTTGCTTGACTTTGACTCTGGTGTTTTCTGGTGTCATATTTTACATAGCAGCCAAAAAGAGCCTATCGTTTAATCATGCAAAAACATTGGGGTCCAGATCAAGTAATCTTGTGCTGACTTGCAGACTGTCTTAACTAGAGTTAAGGTTGGGCTGCACGGTGGCTAAGGATCCTAAGCAACATACCAGGCAACCACAGTACAAGTATAGTTTTTCTGTTGTACTTACATATTTATTAGCATCTTCTGGTGTGAGTTCATTGGGGTCTGGTGCTGGTGGTGGACCTGGCCGTGAAGGTAGACTAGGGGACTGGTGCGGGGATTGACGCACAGCTAACAGACGCTGTAAACAATCTGTCAGACACTTGTAGCAGTATTTTCTAAACAAATACAGATAAATATGAATACATAATAACAGACAACCATACAAGTTTATGGGATAGGGAACACAGTGCATTGTGGTCTAGCTTGGGTACAAACATCTTTTGTTCAATATACCTTATATGGTGTTGTTTGTACCCAAGCTAGACCACAATACAACATGTTTAGTGAAGGCATATGTTATGGATGTTTAGGTGCACTGTACCTTGCTATCATGGCTTCTTGTCCTTGCACATCTCCTGGTGCTTCACCGTTCCTGTAGAAGTGCAGTGCTAATCCTTGTGGGTCTTTCTTCAGAGCAGCGTAAAGACATAATTCTATTACACCCTCAAAGAAATGTACTAGAATAAAAAATAACATGATTATAATTACCATTAATATATGATAATATTGATGATGATGATGATGATGAAGATGGTGATGATGATTATGAAGGTGATAATAAGGGTGATGATTTTGATAGTGATTATGATGGTGGTGGTGGTGGTGATAATGATGATGATGACACTGATCTTAATCTTAAGCAACAATCATTTCAATACCAGTTTCTTTACCTGATTCAAATATAGAGCAGATAAGTTCCAAATTGACTTGGTGAGTGACTTGTCGATAACACTGCAACAAAAACAACCATCAGAAAACATTCAAAACCAAGTAGACAGGTAACATAACATGTTCATCTGTTTCTTAACAGTGGTGGAAGATACATATGGTAAATACACACCTGTAATGCATCCTTCAGGAGTCTGGATTGCTCTGATTTGTTTGTCGTTTTCTTTGCTAAAGTTAAAAGTTCACCTGCCTGAAAGAACAGTTTCTTCATCAGTAACAGCAAAAACAATAGCCATCGAAAACACAAGCAGCAATAACCAGACATCAACATTAGTTACAGTAGCTACACCATGCGACAACAGCAGCATGAACAACATCATCAACAACATCATCTGCCTAGGCTAGCTACTGTATCTGTTTACCTTGGTACATATAGCATCAGAATCACTGTACAGGCTAGGACTGATATCTCGAAGTCGCTCACTGATGGCATCTGTTGAACTACTATCATCTAGGAAACAGTTCATGAGTGATGATATAAGACCACTGCAAACCTGTAAATGATAATAGAATGATAATCATCTTTACCATCATCTTCTTCTTCATCATCATCATCAATCATCATCATCATCATCATCTCCAAGCTACATCTAGAAATCCTGCTTACCTCTTGTCCAACAGTGATCAGATCTCTAAACCTCAAGTGTCTTAATCTATCTCTTGGTGCCTGAAAAACAAAACAATGACAAGAAAACATCAGTATAAACAGACCAGTATCGTATCAATGATATGCAATACTCACAGGGTCCATGCGAGACGTAATGACAGTGATATCATGTTCACATAACAGCTGCCATAGCCCAACTGCTTCACAGCTTCTATCAACCAGGTTCTTCAGGTTAGTCAGTGCTTTCCTCTCAGCAATGAAGGCTTCTGTTGAAATCAAAGACAAGCAAATGATAAATTAATGACATCCATTGAACTAACATACAGGTGATGAACGTTACTAATTATCAGATCAGAATTCTTGAACCTGACACCTTCTCAGGCATCGTCCTTCTGTATTCAATCTTTTTACTCACAATTATACAAAATAGAAAAATACTTATTAAAGAATTTTTGTAGTTGTTGTACCTTGGTTAGATTGCTGGAGGATTGATTGATCTCCCATCATGGACATGTGTGGAAAACTGTGAAGAAAATAAATCTCATCAGTGATAAGTGAAGAGCAAGAACAACCAATAAATAATAAATAATAAATAATAAATAACAGATAATAGATAATAAATAGATAATAGATAATAGATAATTAACAATTAGAAGACGAACTCGAGATTTTTATCGGCTGATAGTTGACGAGGGGCTCCGGCCCCGAGTCAACTATCAAAGCCGATAGAAATCGAGAGTGAGTCTTCTAATTGTTTTAGTAAAATTCTCAACGAATTTCTTCGTAGGAAACTTCACAAAATCGCGAAGGGAAAGCCGCCATTTTTTTCAAAACAAAGCCGGCTTTCTCTACCCACTATCTATCGGCTGATAGATAGTGAGTACGTTAGCCAATCAGAATGCAGGATTTGCAATAGTATAGTAGTAGAATTTTACTAATTAACAATTAGAAGACGAACTCGAGATTTCTATCGGCTGATAGTTGACGAGGGGCTCCGGCCCCGAGTCAACTATCAAAGTCGATAGAAATCGAGAGTGAGTCTTCTAATTGTTTTAGTAAAATTCTCAACGATACTATTTCTATTTCTTCGTAGGAAACTTCACAAAATCGCGAAGGGAAAGCCGCCATTTTTTTCAAAACAAAGCCGGCTTTCTCTACCCACTATCTATCGGCTGATAGATAGTGAGTACGTTAGCCAATCAGAATGCAGGATTTGCAATAGTATAGTAGTAGAATTTTACTAATAGATAATAGATAATAGATAATAAATAATAGATAATAGATAATAGATAATAGATAATAGATAATAGATAATAGATAATAGATAATAGATAATAGATAATAGATAATAGATAATAGATAATAGATAATAGATAATAGATAATAGATAATAGATAATAGATAATAGATAATAGATAATAGATAATAGATAATAGATAATAGATAATAGATAATAGATAATAGATAATAGATAATAGATAATAGATAATAGATAATAGATAATAGATAATAGATAATAGATAATAGATAATAGATAATAGATAATAGATAATAGATAATAAATAATGAATAATAGATAATGAATAGTAATAAACAGCCTGATTACTGACCTACTGTCCACATATGGTGCAACAAACTGAAGGTTGTTTTCCATCCACTGTTGTAGTTCCCTCATTTTCTCTAAAAACCAAGCAAGCTGCTCACAAGTGAAACGGCTCCTGAAGATAACTGGAGGCTGAGAGATAAAGATACCGCAAACCATTAGCATCAGAGGTGGCGCAGCGTTAATGCACTCACTTTTCACCTCAGGGGTCTCACATACCTTGGTATTCCCAGGTGTAGGCTGGGTGGCAAATTCTTCATAGACGAGTTTGCCATCCCACAGTGTTCTGGAAGTCAAAATATATGAGTCAATACACATTGGAAGGTAAAACAGAAAAAGGTCCCATCACTTTATAATGCAACCTTAGATTATTGGATTACTACTTGACCTCATGAACGTACCCAAGTATCCTAGCAATGTAAAGGCATATCCCATCATGCTTAGCAGACTTGTTGAAATCAGGTTGAAAGACGGCACCTCCCGTCATACCAGGATGAGGAGTTGATGTTGAATAACTCTGTCCAAATGGCTGGCTTTGTGAACTACAACATAAAATATTATATATTTGGAAGTCTGCAATGAAGCAGGGAATCAAGAGTGGTGTAGAGACTCAGGTACAATTCCTGGACTGTGCATCACATGTAAGTAGAGTATAACAGGTCTCAGACTCTCCAGTTTTTCTCCCTCCACAAAAAGGGCTTGTTTCAGAGTTTGATTTGTGAGTTAGTCGCCCTTGACTTAGATCAGCCCAGAGGTTGTTTCAGGATATCAATAAAATATAAAAAATGAAATTAACTACATCACTGCATGCTTACCTGCTCTGTCCTTGTCTAGTCGCTGGTGTTGCCAGGTAACTACCAGCATGTACTCCCCCTGCCAAGGGACTCCCCATATTGAAGCTGGGCTCTATTCCATGGGGGTGCTGACCTATACCACTATCAGTTGTCATGGCACCTGTTGTTGAGTGTTCACCACCATACTTAAAGAATGCCCTTGTAGCCCAGTCTGACACCTGAAGGAATTCAAAGACAAACATTTAACAGTTGGCTGATACAATCATGTGACTGATACAATCATGTGACTGATACAATCATGTGACTGATACAATCATGTGACTGATACAAACATGTGACTGATACAATCATGTGACTGATACAAACATGTGACTGATACAATCATGTGACTGATACAATCATGTGACTGATACAATCATGTGACTGATACAATCATGTGACTGATACAAACATGTGACTGATACAATCATGTGACTGTATATGAATGGCACAAGACATAAGATTTCACTTATTTAAAAGAAGTTTTCTTATATTACTGATAGCATGACCATTGAAACGTTTTTCATTATGCCAATGACTTCCCCCCTAATTTTGATATACTTCTTGATTTCAAGATAAGCATTTTGAAGTTTGTTTGCTAGCCAGCAGAGCCTTCCCTCAGGGACACTGGGCTGAATTCAATCATTTCTGAGGCAATATGTCTACATGTGACTGTTTGATGCAAAGGGCCTACTGTATTCAATAGCTAGATAGCTTCCACAAACATGTCTACTCTGAGTAATTTGTTGTTTACTGTTTTATTGTACTTACCTGTTGGTTAGTTGACTGGGTTGAACAAGCAAGTACGAGACAAATGGCACATGCTTGATTTTCCTAAAAAAAAACATGACAAAAACATCATTAGTTCCCTGTAGAAAGGAAAAATTTCACCTTCTCAGTAAGATTATTTACCTTGTGAAGCTTGAAAAATGCTTGAACTGCTTCAGAATCGAATCCTTGAGAAACAATGAGAAGTTGTTGGAGCTGCTCTACAGGACGATAACTGGACATCAGATAACTACCCTAGAAGAAGAAGAATAACCAATATCAATCAATCTCTTCCTAAATCCACAAACATTGAACCTCAGTAAAATGAAAACACCAGGGGCAGATCCAGGAGAGGGGTGTAGGGGAGGGGTGCAGGTGCCCCTCACCGAACAATATCCTAGATCTACCCCTGAATACTGAATAATTTTATTCTCACCTTTGCACTGAGAAGTACAAATGACCTCTGAGGCAACGCATGCTGCTTCACCACGACTGGTGGTTCTGGCCACTTCTCAAAGAGTACAGGACAAGGACTGATTAAACTAGCAGCAAAATCAGGCACCTCACTTACTGCCCAGGTACGACCATCAAGTGGAAGAGTAACCTGAACAAATAATAATATTTATCATTATTAACAAGCTATATTGACATCAAAGTATTGTGAAGCCTGAGTTATTTGGTCCAGACTATACCTGCATTTCTTTAAGAGGAGTTTGGAAAGGAAATGGGTCAGCACTTGTTACCCATAATACATCAGTGTCTTCTGTCTGTGATGACGCTAGTAAGCTGATACCTTCAATTATGAAAAGAATAATGGATTAGAGATGTGGTGTGTTCCATTGTTTTAAGTATATATCCTACCCACCTTGTCTGTAGAATGAAGCATGAACATTCGTAGGACGGACAGAAGCAGCAGATGGTGCAAAACCTGGCGGCATTCTGACATGAACAAGTCTCAGGTTGTTGGGTCTGTCTAATGGGTTCCTGAACGGCATGGTACTAAAGTACAATCTGACACCTGGATGTGCAAAGCAGGTAGAATAGTTTGAAATGCACTTAGTTTTATTATCATTAATAAATTATTTCTATAATTCCTTTGTTCAACACCATCACCATCACCTGTACCCACCAACAATTCTATCATCAATGACATCATCACCACATCATCAATGACATCATCAACACATCATCAACGACATCATCAATGACATCATCAATGACATCATCAACACATCATCAACACATCATCATCATCATAAGCATCAACATCATCTTTACCATCATCAGCAACATCAGCAAGAGCATCACCATCAGTATCAGTATCAGTATCATCAGCATCAACATCATGAACATTATCACCATCATCATCATCATCATCATGAGCATCATCATCACCATCATCATTATAACATCATTCACCATCAGCATCATCATCACCATCCTCATCATCATCATCACCATCATCATCCTCATCATCATTACCATCCTCATCATCATCACCATCATCATCACTATCATCATCACCATCATTACCACCATCATCATCACCATCATCCACATCATTATCATTGATAATCATTATGGCAATGTTTAATAAAGAGGAATCTTACCAGCATGGGTGACTGCCACAAGATGAAGATAATCTGACTCACTTCTGGACACAGGTGCAATATGTACAATGGGTTTGAAGTTACTATAGTCTGACGTCCTGCAAGATTAACCATTACCTTGTAAATCAAAGAGTCTTCATGAGTCTCTACCGACCAACCTACCACATACCTTGTGGCAACAGCAGCCTTGTGTGCGATGGTTTCTTGATTCATGCTTGCTACATATCTTGTTTCTTTACCGTTTGATCCAAGATCATAAACCTGAATGGATCCCTTCTCAGATCTTGTGTATAGAATATTTCTTGTATTATCAACAGCCAACTGGCACAAGGAATCTGAAAGACAGAAAATAATTATTGATGGTGCAAATCCTGTAATTCCTCTCAAGCATGAATACAGAATATAAGTGTACAATGAGCATTAAATGGGCAAGATAAAACTGAGTACCTTCACCAGAGACATTCAGGAATGAAGGAACCAAAAATGACAAAGTACTCGAAGAGTGATTGATTTTTCGGCACTTTCGTTGAAACCAGCTGTCTTCAGCCTATCAAAACACATAGTAGGAGACATTAAGGGAACCAATAAGAATTGAAGTTTGATGGTTGCTACGGCATGTTTTTTTAATGACTCTTACCTGGTATGCTATTTCATAGAGACAACCATCTTTACCACCAGTAAATATCCTGCCATAAAATGTCCCAGTGACGCAAGTCATATACACATTATCAGAGGGAATTGAAAACAAAGGATCTGGTTGAAGGTGCATTTCAGCAAAACCATCATCTGGTAAACCACCTGATTACAGATAAAAACAAAATGTTATAATGACAACTGGCCAGAAGTGTGCTCTTCATGGAGGGTTCAAAATATTGGCCAGTCAACTGAAAATCCCTGGCCCAAATTGGCACTTGTCCAGCCAAACACCACTTAGGCCAGTCCGCTTGACCATTCACAATGATTGGTCACATGTTGATCAGTCTGATGTCACTGGTCATCATGTCTGACCACTAAGCAGCTGTTATTGTCGGCCCTTTCATTCATTTTCCAACACTAAACTCTAACAAGAACCTTGAAGAAATCCCAAGTTGGCAATTCTATTAATTCCCATTTCAAGTCCTGGTGATTCAATTCCCATTTTCCCCTTTTTTAGCAGTTAGCTTGCTTACCTCTGGATTTTGGTGTGAATGTTACAGCAAGAAGAACAATGTCCACTGGTGTCGTCAAACACAAGATGTACTTTACTGAATCTGCTAGTATCTCTGCAGAGAAAAGTATCATTATAGAAAACATGATTTATAACAAGAAATCTTTTCAGAAATTAAAATATAGGATAACAATACCTGGTTTGGGTTTAGCGAGTCCTGCACACAGAATAGTTTCACTAAGACCATCAAAATATGCTAAATCACTCCTGAAATTAAAGTTATAAGTTAAAATTTCATGTTTGTTTTCAAGAGTCATGCATAACAATATGCATAATATCCACTGGTGAAAGAAACATATGGTTTTCTATATTACATGATGTGTTAATTAATTAAGTACTTTTACAAGTATTGTCCAAATGTCTTAAATAAATATATAGCAACCAGCAAACCTAACCAACCAATCATTTACTCATTGTATGCAACTGATATGAAAATACAAATAAGATAAAGCATTATATATGAATATTTACCCATCTTCGTAGTTCCATACAAATATATCACTATCTATAGTCAACCATGCTCGGCGTATCTCAGGAAACAATCCCATCATGCAGTTACACTGCATGTCTGATAAAGTATTAAGGATCACTGCACTAATAAATGTGTTATAGTCCCCTTACAAAGGTGAGAGGGGGTCCAAGGCCTGGAAAGTATATATAGAGAAGGGTATATTGATAGCTCCAGAAAATATCAACAGCGATACTTCATGTTTACTAATAATAAAATTGTGATATGCCACCCATTTTTACAAAAGTTCTTCACAAGTTGTCTTGTTTTACCAGCCATCCATCTCTGGTTGGCACATGAATGACTAAGAATTTTGTCACACAAGGTATCACTATAAAACAGTATAGCCAAAAACATGTCATTAAGACACCAGAGTTGAAATAAATTAAGGATACGGTCAAACTGCTCCACCAGCTCAGCAGGAAGTGGAATTCTTTTGATGGTACTAATGAGTTCCATGCCAGCCAGACCAACCGATGGTGACGACAAAGAAGGATAGTCATAATCATTGACTCCACTGAAGGACACACCACCTATAAGTAACACAATACAACACAATCTTACAACATATAGATTCATCAATAACTCATACTGTACAGAATTCCATGGCTATCTTCTGTTAATGGACCAGAGAAACTTGAAAAAATACACTAGTTTGCTCATGCAAGCTTTCTCTCGTTCCAGTTTACTCAGGGGCAAAATGGTGCTGACGGCCACATTTTGTCTCATCATTTCAACAATTTTGTGATATTTGCCCCCTGAATAAACTGGAATGAGAGGAAATTTACATGAGCAAACTAGTGTATATGAACAAACTTAGTTACAAAGTACAAGCTTCACGCAGCGCAGCACTAAACAAATATATGGGCTGCTCGACGTTTTTATGCCCTCGTGGAAATAAATGATTGTTTATCAAGGATGCGATATATCCTAGTATGTTCAAAATATCAGGTATTTTTGAAAGATAATCCAATAAAAACTTCCTACCACCAGAAGATATCCTCAGTTGTTCTGCCAGATCAGGATACTGACGATCAGCTTGTAGTTGACGATCAACCTCTTTTGCGGCATTCTCAAGCGATTCTACTGCTATAGTGGGACTAATAGAGCTACTCCCTAACACAGCTGGCATCTTTGGGATATTTATCTTACAAATTCGTAATAAAAAAGCCCAAACTTAAGACATCTTTTTCTTGACTTTTCCTTTGCACATGGACACCATGTCTGATATTCGAATGAAGCGCGATCAATACTGCGCAGACTCGGGGGGAAACCACAGGGAGCCCATTTAGGTTTATTTGTTACGGAACGAAAAACGGTGAAAAATTAATTTATTAAAAAAAAACGGGAAGTCGAAACCGATATATGATGTGTTTATCTCTAACAAGACAAAATACTACCGCCTCGGAGAACAACACGTTTTCTTTAATGATGTCATTTTGTAAGCAACACGTACATAAATCATAGAAAAAACGGAGGCAAATTGAATTTCGTTGACTAATCTTAACGAAAGGCATCAACAAAATGATACGTAATTTTCCCCCTGAAAAACCGGTATTAGTTTAGTTAAATAAAGATTGATTTACCTAATGATAAAAACCCATTAAAACACATTAGGAAAAGAGATTTTTCTTTTACGACTTTTGGATAGGAAGTGATGGTGTGAAAGATAAAAAATCTGACTGTTTTTAAAATTGACTGCTGAGCGTGGTATATCACTTAATTTACACTAACTATCGTCCTAAATACCCCTAATCTGTGAACGTAAGCCCGAACATAATTACATCGAAGTGCTGGCTTCCGAAAACGTGACGACGTTTGCCGAAGGCGATCGGAAAACATCACGAACATCCAAACATGGTTCCCAAACATGACGTCATTGATAATGGAGAAGGCTTTTGACATTTGTTTTGGTGCGAATAATTTTTCTATTCTTCAGACTTTCTAGGAAAATAAACGACCTATCAAGCCGCTCTCTAGGTCTTTTAGGTTTTTTTCTGCTTTCCCGACATGGGAAACTGTTTAAAGAGATCAGAACAGGACGATATTTCGCTGTTACATGAGGATGAAAGCGCAGATTCCCCAACAACTGGAGAACCTCCGCCGCCATATCAAGTACGACTAGTGATCACTCAACAAACAACTGGTTTCTTTTGTCTAAATTTAACAGATTTTTTCACCTTTCTTTCGCTAGGAAGAGTCTCCGATTTATATACAAAGTCAGCATGCTCCTCACCTATTATCAGAAGAACAGCAAATCCGTCTAGCACAACGTTTAGGACTCATTCAACATTTACCAGTTGGGGAATATGATGGATCGAAAGGAAAGAAAAGAGAGTAAGTTAGAGATAATAAAACTATTAATCACTCTCTTTCTTTAGTCTTTAAGTCTTAGAGATCGGAAGTGCCCAGCAACACGAGATAGATCTATAAAAACCGATGGATTTTCCTGCCTTTAGACAATGAATTTCAGGAAATGTGTGTTGCTGAAATATTTCATTAAAGTCGTTCAAAATTTATGATCGACTAAAAAATATGCGAAAAAATAATCCTATAAAGACTTTTGCTTCATTTTTAACATTTCTAGACATTGTTTTACCAAGATTCAAGTTGAATATTATCGAATTTTTATTTATGTTTACCAACAAAAGAATTTTAATTGTGTAGAGATCCGTGATGATCCGTGATACCGATCTGTACTGATTTTGTTACTGAAATATAATCTTGTTATTTGTATCATCTTCATTTATTATAACGACAATTTTTTAACTCGCTCAATGCTAAGATGAATATTTTGAGCACATCTCTTTCGTTTTAAACATTTAATTGCCTGATGATGAGCACATGGCTCTAAATTTCCATAATATTATTGGAATCATTAAAAATTATTAAGCAGTAAAATTTTTTCCTGTTGCTGTTGTTATGTATTCAAATTTTTTTTTTTTCATTTCACAATAAAGTGACAGTTTCGAGTTTTTTTCTTGTATCCTAGCACACTATCTTGCTAGTAATCAAATACAGATACAGTATTTAAATAATTTGAATTCATATGAATTTGAATTCATTCCAAAACTGGTGAAAATGTTATAACATATTGTCATATATATTTGATGATTAATGATTTATGTTGGGAATTTTGAGGATATGATAATTACACTAGAAAAAAATCTAGCAAATGTGGAACTTTCCATGGGGTATTTTATTTAATAGAACATCTTTCTTACTGAGCCACAGGCTGTGAACATCCGAGACATTTATGTAAATTTTACTAAGCTGTTCTAAAATTTGATTCTTTAATATTGACATATGTAAAATTAGTATAAATATAAAGGTGATTATACAAAATCGCGCGCTCTGATTGGTTTTCTATCTCGGATTATCAGCCGATAATCACCTTTTCGGACAAAATGGCTGTCACGCTTTTAAAAAATAAAATATTTTCACTTTCAATGTTGTTTCCTTCTTTCTTTTTTGAAATAATCACCTTTTTATTTATACTAAAACAATTATTCACCTCAGATGATGAAGACTCGCCGCTCGGTAAATATTCATCAATAATAACTTCGCCTTTGGCGAATAATTGCTAAATATCAAAACTATTTAGTAAATAAACCCCTCCTGGTGGCTGGGACATCAGCTGATAATGTCCGAGGATGAGAAATGGTCCAAAAAAAGAACATTTGGCCGAGAAGCGAAGCTTCAAGGGCAAATGTGATATTTTGAGGGCCATTTCTCATCCAAGGACATCAGCCGATATTCCAGTGAGCCAGAAGAGGTTTATTTATTTTATAACCCAATGACTTCACTGGAATGGATTCAGCAAACTGCATCGACTCGTCATCTCTAGAGTTTTCAAAACAATTATTCCCTCTCATCTCTAAGCTGGATATAAAAACACGTCTTATTTTGGTAAATGAAAGCTGTTTGACATTGAATATTCTATTGTTTGACAATAGTTGTCGAATTGTTTATTGGTTTTTAATAGCTTATAAAAAGAATTTCGAAAACAAACCAAAAACTTCATTCACGGAACAACATAAGACATTTACAACATATTTTGTTGATTTTTTCGTGTTTGCTGGTGTAGTTTTCTCAACAAGTCTTTGTATTTTACTCTCACTTGTTTGTAAAAACCGAGTTTCATTGTTTTCTGTGGTTTTTTCTTAACGTTTTTCCCTTCTACTGGACGAATATCACTTCGGACGGGGGATATCGCCTGATACCCATCCTGCATGTGACCCATTTGAACCAATGATAGCGTGCAAAAATTCATCGTTGGGTTATAATTGACAATACAACAGACTGTTGGTGGAATATCCCACTAGCTATTGCTCCTTGTAACTTAGAACCATAATCTTTTTATGGAAAATACTATGGAAACTGAGGATCCAAAGATTGTAGTCTTATTTTGTAAATGAATTCAGTCACAAGTTCATTGTAGGACTTCACACTTGTATACTAGAAAATTTGACCTCATAACTTATATTTATGTGACTAATTATACCATTTGATCATTTCAGGTGTGTTATATGTATGACAGACTTCATGGTTGGCGATCGAATCAGATTTCTTCCCTGTATGCATATATATCATAAAGAATGTATTGACGACTGGCTGGTCAGATCATTTACTTGTCCTTCTTGTATGGAACCTGTAGAAGCTGCACTTTTATCAACCTATGAAACGCCTGATTCATTTTGAATTATGAGTAAATATTGAAGAATATTATGCATGTTTTAGACACCATCTTTTATAATCACAATTCTGCATGTATCTTATGCTAAAATCTCACCATGATTCAAATCAGGTGCAAGAATTCCAATCATGTTTTATCAAATGCAGTCTTTTCTAAGATCCATAAAGAAGGGTGACCTATTCAACTTGGTTGGCAGGTGGTGACCATTCACCAGGCCCAGAGACCCAGCCAAAGATAGGTACACATACTGATAGAACATAGCTTCCTACTCCACTATAATAATATTATTCTACTTCAACCAAATTACAAAGGGTTCAAAAAACAAATTGATTAAAAGAATACGAATGATTC
This sequence comes from Anthopleura sola, assembly GCA_023349425.1. NCBI lineage: Eukaryota > Metazoa > Cnidaria > Anthozoa > Actiniaria > Actiniidae > Anthopleura > Anthopleura sola. Next base: position 11,176,878 of record JALHLI010000007.1, on the reverse strand, counting down.
TTTTAATGAAACTTCGCACCATCAGTAATAATGGGATAATATCAACAGTCTTTACCCATATTGTTACTTATTTAAAATACTAGTTATATTAATATGTGAAATGTTAAAAAATTGACAGTTGGAAGGTCATTTCAACATGGCCTAAGCAGTTGGTTATTTCTTACCTGGGAGAAAGGGACGCTGGCAGTTTTCCAAATAAAACCAAAAATGTAAAATATAATATTAACGTCCCTCACTACAAGCAATAGTTGGTAATGACCCTCTACCAATATTGATGAAAAAAATTTTTTTTTGAGGAATTACCCCCTAAAAAATTTCTGCTACCCCCCCCCCCCCCCCCCAGGTAAAAAATGACCAGGCACTAAACAGCAATCTTATAGTTCATGGGCCAGTGCTATGAAGCCTGGATAAAGTTATCCACCAGATAAGAGTTATCCAGTGTATAGAATTTGTTTAGGTTTTATCAAGTCAATAAGGAATTATCCAGTGGATAGCGCTATTCAGCCTTCGTACAACCAGCTCCAGGTCTTTGGTACAATTAATAATATAAATGTATTTTGTGGTAATTGGTATTCTAAATGTGAAATGGAAATAATGAGAAATTTGGAAAGTGAAAATGAATGGAAGTTACACAAATATATTATTAGCCATGCCAAAGATGAGAGACAAGAATATTCAACCATCATTATTTGACTTATAGTTACAACTTTGTTACTATGGTAACTGTTACCTTGTGTCTAGTAAAACGTTTTTGTTTCATAATATTTAAACATGGTTTCGGCACAACCTATACCCAGTATTTTCTACATGCCATATATTGGCCACATAGTAGTAGTAGTAATTATTATGCAGTAATATTTAATTCATGCCCTGCTATTCAGTGCCGAGAGGTTACAGCTGCATGCATTACAGTTACAGCACAGTGTTTGGAAAGATATGAAGCTACGCAAGCAATTTTCTGAAGAATCAGAACTAGCTGTTGTTCTGCTCACAACAGCAAAGTGAGAAAGGAGAGTAAATGGCGAAAGAATCGAAAGAAAAAAATCTTGATTTTCATTTTATATGTCAAATGGTTTTAATAAGGTAATGATTCTGAAGATATGAGAAGAATCTTTGTTGTTAAGATAAATCTAAATTTGTTGTGTTTTTTTTTTGGAAACCTTAAGAGATTTAGTGTAGTATTAAAGACTAAATAGATGAGTTAATAATACTTAAAGTTAACAGGAAAGTAGATATGAAAATAATTGATTCAGCGCTTTACCGAAACTAATTGTTTAACCACTAACAATATTTTATTGAAGGAGAAAATGTACATACCAGTTTGTTTTTAGTTATTTCATTTGTAAATATAATAAAATGATGAACACTCAGAAAATTTGTGTGATTACTTGATTAAATATGAATGAAAGAGTTCAGAATGATTGATAATGACAAGAAATAAATATATGTTTAATGAAATGGGATGAAGAAAATGACTGAGGGAAAAGTGGCAGAGGGATTTTTTTGGGTGAAACTAAAAGCTTTTGGAAAAAAAAAAAGGTCGAAAGTGGCATCTGGATCCAGGAGAGAAGGGAAATTGGAAAAGAAATGGATGAAAGTGAAAAAGAGATTTGTAATCAATAGGAAGAAGTAAAACATGACCGGTTGAAAGAGGAAGGAAGGAAAAAAGGAATGGAAGTAAAAAAGGAAGATCAATAGTTGGAGACTAAGCCAACATGATCCCACTTAATGGTCATCAAAAGACTTGTCGTTCAGCGGTTTTAAAGGATATCAAAGGTTTGCATCCATAGCGTCTAGGTACTTGTGATGTATCAGCTTTGGAACAAGCCCGTGCCTACGTAAAACAACAAATGTTTTAATAACATCAATCACATTATGGCTTGCATTGGATTAACGTCAGCTTTGTGTTATTTTAACAAAATACGTGGTTTTGATGGAATCCTTTTCCTGTTACTTAAAGTTGATTTACCGGTACGTTTTGAGTCACTTCACGTTAAAACCATCGATCATGTCCGAGATAAAGTGCGATATGATATCATGAATCAATTCAAACTGTATTATTGAAATGAGAGTGTATTCTGGAAAGATCTGTTTAGAATGCCTTGCGGTGCGCGCTGTTGCTCTCATGAGATGAGGACGTGAAAGCCATGAATAACACCTGCTTCTTCAAAGACAGCGGATGTGTTCGCAGTGAAAACTACGTGCTACGATTGTATGCCGAAAATCTCATCAAAAGAATGAACGTGCGGGCACTGCAATCTTCCTGGTGACTCATATTACCATAGCACTGATTCCAAGTAACACGCACTTTTATTATGATTGCATAGAAAGAACTTTGTATTCTTATGCCTTGAGCGCAATTCATTCATTTCATTCCGAATCTCTAGCAAAGCAGTAATTCTCAAGGAAATGCCACGATCTGAAATGCGAAAATACCTATTAACCAAGTGCGAGGTCTGTACCGTAAGTAACGCGTGAAATTATTACTTTACCATGTAATATTCAAGAATAACTGTTATATGTCTCGCTTTCTGTTTGGTTGAATGCGTGTGCATTACGAGTGCACAGCACGCGTGCGCATTTTGTTTTTATAACAGAAATAAAAAAATTGCTTGTCGTGCTCCGCTACGCGCCATGCTTCTCCTAACACTTCTCTCTTCCTGACCTAGTACTAGTATCAAAGAGGAGAATGACAAACCTGATAGGTAAAAGCAGAATAAGAAGTACAGGAAAAACCATCTTGATGTAAGATAAAGAACCAATGAAACCAAAGGCGCAGAGTACAAACAGCTGTAGGAATTGTATAATAGTATAGAAGTGGATCTTACGCTGGGGTACGCGACGGATGTAGTGATTGGGTGGGTAGGCACACTATGAGGAAGAAACAAAATTCAATCATCAAAAATGATTATATTAAAGAAAGCAACGAAGACTAACCAGCAACATCTACCGAGAAGTTGGAGCTCGTTGTATGGCAGAATTGAGTAGATAAGAGCGCGCGGTTTCCCGATGAAAAATACTTAACATTTGGCCAATTAAGACAGCTGAGAACGAAGACCCCATTCTCCCTCAGGCACCCGTGGGCGTTGTCCCCTCACCCAAGTTAACCAAGACACCATTCTTCCTAAGGCACCTGGGCGTGACTCACCCACCCCCTTCTTGAGTAATATACATACCTGTTCAGTTACAAGTAGTAAGAATCTCTCGAACATCTGGCTGTTAAACAATGGTGTGATGGCAACAAACAGGAACAGACCGTCCAGAACAGATGATGGGATGTAGTTAAGAGGTGTGGGTAACATGAATAGAGACAAACCAACCATGATGTGAGATATCAGTAGAGATAGACGGTTCTCTCGTACCTTGACGATCCTATGTACGACAATAAAGGGATGGTGAATGGATGACTGAACGAATGAGAGCATTGATTGATAAATGGATGAATGAATGGAGGGATGAATAGATGGATGGAGGGAGGGAGGGAAATAGATGGATGGATATGGGTGAAGGGATTGATGTATGAAAATGAATGAAATATTGAATAGAGGGATGAAAACAACAATTTCACTTCAATATTCAACTGACTGATCAACGCAACTGAAAGAAAGCAATCCACAGTTTCATTATCATCAAAAAGAACTCACAGTTCATGAACGTGGCCTTGATCAACCCTCTCCTCAACATCAGCCAACGCCCTGACGTGTAGGGGTGAGTGAGGTAATGCAGCGTGTACCCATGGTAACCCAAACAAGGACAGTACACCATTGAGGATGCCAATAACGAGCAGGTCTAGGTGATATGCTGTACCTTTCTTTAACCTGGTAAACAGAAATACTTTTAAACAAGCTACCGTAAAATACGTAAGGGGTGAACAAAATGGTATCATACGCTAGCACTTGTCGTTTAAGAGCCCCCGCCCCTCCTCCCCAAGTGCTATAGGCTGTCTCGCTCCAGTTCTTATCGGTATAGGCTGGCAGTGTAGCACTAGATCTAACTCATGTAAGCCTTACCGGTTACTTGGATTATTAACAATAGCACTGACAATATTCTGTGCCATAAAGAAAAGGAATGACAGGCAGAATCCCAGGCCACACGAACCAAGCACGGCTCCAATAGACAGAGAAGAGAATGGGGAGACTTTGATTTTAATGGTACTCTTGTAATCCAACTTGTGCGCTACAAAATGAACAAAATACTGAATGACGAGATTACAGTGTGATTGTTAGAGGAGATCTCTTGGCACGGTCACACGGCACGGACACGGTACAGATTGACAACATCAAATGAACCAATAACATCGCACGCGATCTCTGATCATTGAAGCACGGCACGGTGCGGTACAAGGCAACATTTGTACATAGTTTTTAAGAATATAGTATATTTACTCACTGTGAATGTCTTTAAAGACAAAAGATCCAATGAAGGAGAAGAGTACAACAGATACTGGCAGTGCGTAGTCAGCAAGTGCTTCTCTCTTGCTAGCATCCAGAAAAGGGCTGAGGGGATGGAAGAAAATGTTGGAAGAGATGGAGTGACCCTTAAAAAACTACCGAGAAATAACTGAATCAACGATCTTAGTCGCCTTTCATTTGTTCGTTCGTTGGTTCGTTCTTTCGTTCGTTCGTTCGTTAGGTCATTCATACCATCTCACGACTCATTAAAAACGATCAATTCGCAATGAGCAATGCTAGCAACCATTCTCAGCTAAGAAATCTAGAAGTGTAGAATATATCAGGCAAAGTGTCTAACCTCTTTCTGCAGTTATAAAGAGTGACACCCAACAACACTGTGCCAAAGCTAAGAAGAAGGTACAGGACACCACCTTCACGGGAACAGAAGCACTGCTCCGTGTTAAACGAGGTACACGTGGAAGGGTTGACTGTTGCGGATATGTTTGACTGCTGGCACAGGCTACAAGTACTGTAAGGCACACCAACACAGTTGGGTTTCTTGTATTCTATCATTCAAAGATAGGGATCAGTATTAAGATATCCGAACTGGAATGAATGAGGGGAGCCCTGCTGCTAAGGAAAAGTGCAACAACCGGTAGCCTGCGAGGAGGGAAAGGGAGGGGGCAGAGGGAGCGCCTTGCAGCCACCCATAGAACCCACCAACACCCATCAACCCTAAAGAGAGTGTGTTTATATTTTATTTGATATGCCACTTACCTTTGTGAATACTACTCAGCGCAGCTACTGTGAAGGCCACAGAGATGAACAAAGCAAATATCTCATTGGTCGACCTACAAATGGACAAAACGTCAATCAGGGGTCAGCAGAATCAGCCAATGTAGTATACAAAATGAAGATATTTGATCTAAAGGTTTCGTGTCGGTTGTCGAAATAACAACCCTCATTCCCCCCCCCCCCCCCCCCCCGTATTCTCCTCAGACGATAGGGTAGGGCTGATGGTACCTTGTTGACCACCTCATTAGGTTTGATAAACCAAACAAGGAATAGATGATGAGAAAGAAAGCATTCCATAGACCAGTCATGGCGTACATCGCGAAGAAATCCAAGTTGAAGTCATCACAGATGCTGTGAATAACTGAAAATGAGATATAAAAGTAATATAGTAAATACTCTTAGGCTATGGTATGAAATACGATAGGAAGGTGGGCAGGTAGGCAGTTGGGCAGACCGGGATGACTGGACGGACAGAAGAACAGACCACATATAAAGACCTACGGACGGACAGGTTGCCAAGCAAGTTGATGGCAGGCAAAGAATGCAATATCAAGGCGCAGACACACGGTGCAACATGGCGCATAATATTACAGGCAATGATGCTGAAGTAAGATTGTTTTCTACTTCACTAACATTGCGTGCAACAAATTAAATTGCGTCGTGTGACATGGCTCGCAACATCGATTGCCTGCAAGATTGTGCGCAATGTTGCACCGTGTGTTGTAGCTTTATTTTACAAACCTTTGACGTACAAAGCAAGTGGAGCAGTAGTGAGCAGTACGATCATTGGCTGACCTGCAAACAGAGAGAAGACGATCCCTCCACATGACTGGGATATGATAACCTTCTCTATACCTGACGGCAAAACAAGCGTGACAAACATCAACATCATTCCTGATACATCATACTGATGCCCTAACCCTACACTATACCCCTCCACAACCATGACAAACATCAACATCATTCCTGATACATCATACTGATGCCCTAACCCTACACTATACCCCTCCACAACCATGACATACATCAACATCATTCCTGATACATCATACTGATGCCCTAACTCTACACTATACCCCTCCACAACCATGACAAACATCAACATCATTCCTGATACATCATAATTTTATCAATCCAGGAAACAGCATTGTTTTACCTAATTTTCCCTTAGTGTTCTTGCTGTTCAAAACCCCGAAGGCAATAGATGGCAGAAGACAAGCAAAGTATAGGAACACCACCGTAGCTGCTAGTTTCTGTATTGTACGATGTCCTAGCACACCTGCAATGGAAAACAAGGTGGTAGATCATCAAGCTCGATCCTTCTTGGTTCAAATAATGTACATAAAGATACAAAAATAACAAAGTAAAATTTACGTTATGGCTGACTAAATCCCACATAACATAACCGTCTTTACGATACATTAAAAACACATTATAGGTCTTTAACTGTAATTATAAAACCATTACCGATGCCAGTGACAGGTTCATATTTCATTTCTATATTTAGAAGTCGGTGACCCGCAAAGCCTGATGGGTACTGGTCCTAACCACCACCTCACATGTTGGAGGAGTTTTATCCCCTTGAATCACATACATTCAAAGTTTTATTACTTTGAGGCGTAGTGTTTCTCTATTTCTGACGAGTCATTCTCTTGAGCTTAATTTCTCTTGAGTATAATTTCTATATTTATGGTATCGCTTGCGAAAGTACGTGTTCCGATATCAAAGGTATTAAAATGCTTTATTCTCATGAGGCCTGGCTTGAAATGGGAAAAGATTATGCCCAGAGGAAAATACCTCACCATCAACAAAGTCTGAAGTATAGTGAGGCCATCTTCTTTTGAAATCTTCTTTAATTCCTCGTCCAAATGCTATCAGATTGTATTTCTGTGCACCTTTGGTCAGGTCTCCTTGCTGGTCAAAGGATGATGATACTTTGAGTAAAGATCCTGAACGAGTTCGTTCTTTATCTTTCTTGAGTTGTTCTGCTTCCATGGATTCTTTGTAATGACAAATAACTTTCTAGAGTAACAAGAAAACAACCAAAGTCAATGTAAAGAGTAGTGATAACCAGGGATGGAGACTTGAGCTCATTGATACTTTAAACAAGGGGAGTGGGGTGGGGATGCATAGATGGGTAACCTGTTCCCATTTTTCTAAGAGATACGATATTCTACACTTCAAAGGAATACTCAGTCAAAGATCACTTTTTAATACCAGGAAATCCTCCTCGTTGTCTGCCTCCAAGAGCTGCTGTCTGAATTCTATATCTGACAGAAGAGTCGCAAAGGTCCGTCCGGTCTCGAGGGAGCTCTTGGTCATTTTCTAGACAATACAAATGGGAAAAAATATATATTATAAATTCATTACTCGCCATTTTAATACATATCAGATATTATTAACGTATTAGTAATGGTTTGAAGAAGCCTTACTGTTTTTCTAGGTGATAATACGAGTACCACCAAGTGAGTGCCCTGGAGTGTCCTTCCAAGATTCGTAGCATGTCGTAATCTAGCGATTGCCACGTGACTGTGATGAACCGAAGAATGCTCAGCCCTGTGAAAAAAATCAAGAAGCCATTTCTATAGAGAGTAGTTGTTATCCGTGGACACCGTGTCGTGATTCGCAAATGGTTTCCGATGTGAACCAATCAAAATGTACTATCTTGGCATCCAATCAGAATGCAGAACCCATTCAAACGTCATGGCATTGCATATATCCGATCCCTTATCCCAAATGACAGAGAAATGCTTACATAGCTACAAGCCATCCTTGTGTTTCTTCCCAGCCACTTCCTTCAGACTTCTCAGTCCCCTGGATGACATGTGAGAGTCGATGTACTGACAAGACACGAACATTTCACAGTTAAGACTCAGGGGTTGATCCAGGGGAGTCCAGGGGTGCGCAACCCCCCTCTCCCCCTCGGAGCAACTTTGCCTCCCTATTTTAAAGATACCCATAACGAAATGATGTTTTCTGACGCTAGGGTTGCACCCCCTGGGCTGACTTTGTGTCCTGCATGCACTCCTCCCGTAAACAAGATCCTGGATCCACCCCTGAGACTGGAATCTCAAACCAGGGTGTTTCCCTTATTAGTAAAAAGTTCTCAGTGAATTGAAAAGCCCGAATTTACCAGTCCTGGTACGAAAATAACTGATTTGGCGTTCAGTGGCCATTTGAGAGAAAAGTGAACTACTACTTTCGAGCAGAAAAACGAGGAGAAGTTTAAGAGCAAGAAAGAAACGCAAAAACTAGTATTGAAATACGTACTCGTGTCCTTCGTCAAAAAGGCCTTTTTAGCTTTTCTTAAACTAATTCTGCATCCATGAAGCTTTGATATCAACTTCTCTAGTATAATATCCATGATTTCTTCTAGTGCTGTCACGCATACATTTAGCAGAATGGTCGGGTTTGCAAGGAATCTTTCTAGATCTCGAAGAGCTCTGACCTCAGTACAGAAATCTTTCATTTCGATTCTCTAAAAATGAAAACAAAAAGTGAAAAGTTACTTTTGTTAGCTTGAATATCATTAATAAATAAAGTACATGCATGTCTAACAAACCGTGTGCTTGGTGTAAACCAGAGAAGATTTTGTGTCTTCTTCTTCATCGACATCTGTAAAAAAAAAGCAAGTTTAACACAAGCATGCCTTTAAATACTTACAGTTCATCAAGAGACGCTTTTCTTAATAATAACGATACCATCATCTTTATAACTATATTTTCTCTATCTATCAAGCTCAAAGAAGATTATGAAATGATAAAAAACTTCAGATTCGTCTTTACAATAAAACATTCAAGAAGTTCAATGATCTTCTTTCAGTGTATTTTACCTTGGTCCTCTGTCACTATATCCTCCACGTCTAAAACATCGGCTGAAGAACTTCGATCTACCGATAATTCCATGATTATCAGGCAACAAAAAATACGAAGATCTAAAATAAGCTGAAAAGAAGTCTATTTTTCACAGAAAGTTTAACAAAGCACAACCTGGAAAACATCACCAAGAAAATACCTTAGGTACTAGTCTTTCTCCGATGTACTACCACAGGGTACCCAACATCTATACATTGTCCCCAAATCTTAGAGGCATTATTTAGCAATACACCAAGACTTTGCCTGCTAAACTCCGGTTTCGTGAAATAATTTGACCAGGTATTAACGAATTTGTGAGACGCCTCCCACGTTTAAGGTACTTCATCCACCTAGCAGCTTGTCTTTCAAGAAACCAACCCCTCTTCTCCATCAGTGTGCAATTTTACAACGCACAAGAGAATGACCATATTTAATGTATTCCCATAATTCTATCCACATGCTTTTGTACATTTAACTGACAAAGCCTGTCTATAGAAGTATGCAACTACATTAAATTAATGTGTTCATACTTTTGCAAATAATTAATTGCACCACAAGGCAATATAAAACTAAAACTACATGGGTGTTAACAAGAACACTGGGCTCAATAAGTACAGAACTCTTGTGTGTTGACAGAACAATAACCAACACAGTAGCATCATTATGAAACTCCAAGGAATTTGATGATCGCACAAACTACTGAGGAAAAAATATATAAAGAACTAGACAACATGTATCCAGTGTAAACCTTTTAATTATATTTTTGGTGTTCATTTCAGCATGTTTTATTCCTCGACTAAAATTAAACAGTCTGATAAATAATGCATCCAGTCTAATTTATCATACAATCTCTAAACAACTTCACAAAAAGGAATCCAAAGAAACATTTTTGTTGCCGATTGCCTTTTTTCATTTCGCATGTAAGACGAATTAACAATTATTAGACCTGAAGCCCAAATGGTCTACGAGTTATACAAGCCCATAAGGCCAGTGGCTGAAATAACAGACTAGCATACAGTACTCATAAACACATTTCCATTTCATACCACAAATTTCATAATTTGACCATTGTAACTGGAAAGAATGGTTGTTGAAATGACCAAAAACTGTAGGACAGTATATTCAACACTGTCTTACAAATGTCCAATTAATTCCAACATTTTATAAATTGATCGAGTAAGCATAATTTGAATTAGGAATACAGAACCAAGCTACCAGACAATGGTTATCATTTTCTATTGCCAGGCATTCCTGTAGAATGCGACAACAAATGCATTATAAAAGGGAATCGAAAGGCAGGCATTTAATTTACATCTTGGAATTATCCATGCCTTACCACATATGCTTTATATGGGATGTTTTGAAATATCTCTAATGCAATGGAGGTAAAATGTTCTGCATACACCAGGTAAGATGTTTTTCTCCTTTTTTACGGATGCACCACAAACTATATAGTCTTTTAGAAAAACACCAAGGTTTCTTTCTATCACAGTGTAGGGAACTCTTCCTGATTTATTTCAAATTCAGTACTTCCTCCTTCACGGTTGCCACCAAATCCTCCACCTCGGCCTCTTCCACGGCCACTGCCTCTTCCGCCTCCACGGCCTCTACCTCCACGACCACCGCGGCCACCTCTCCTGGGTTCTTGGTTCTTTGACTCAGAACTAGTGAAATCAAAGTGAATTCCTGTGACTTTCTGCTTGACTCTTCCAGAGGTTTTAAGTTTTTCTTCATAAGTCATCTGAAATTAAGAAAAGAATAATTTGGCTTTTAATAAAGCAGAACTAAAGGATCTAACGTTTCCATTAAATTTTCCTACCTGAGGATGTTCGCCTCCCTCTGTTTTTTGCAAGACACGAGTATTCTTCCACTGTCCTTTCTTTTCACCTTCACCAGGTTTACGAACTTGGAAGTTTATCTTAGCACGGATCTTTTCTTGGATCTCTTTCCATTCCTCAAGGGTCATTTCCTTGGGTTCATTCTTTTCACCTTCTGCCTCGCCTTCTACTTCTTCATCCTGGCCTCTGTTGAATCAAAACACAATCAAACACTCTATTATTAATGTTCTTGTCTACTAAGGTCCTAAAATTCATTCAATAACTCTATTTTGCATTAGTACAAGGTTGCAAAGAAGTGCCATCCATTGGACAAATGTCCAGTAAAAATATCCACTTGACTGGTAAATTCTCTGGACATTTGTCCAGCAATACTTAGGTTTGATAGGTCAAATATTCCTCTGGCCTGACAAATGTCAAATACATTATCTGCAGCCTTGTCAGTATGGAATGGGCCTAATGTTTTCCCTATTTCAGACCATCTGTCATTACCTAGATTGTCATTTCTTTAATGGTTACCCATGAGAAGACACACAAATATGGATACAACTTAAACAAAGAATCTTATTATCAAGAGAATGACACATGGTCTGAAATGGGCCACTAATGGATGCTAATGAGAAATCTTTTTTAAAATGGTACCAACGCTCCCCCGAGAGAGGCCGTGATGATGTAACGTGCAATCAAAGAATACCAGTAATAGCTCATATAATCACTATGCTTCTTTTTTAAATTAACTAAATTTCCCTTTGATCATTACTTACTCTTTCTCTCTGTTGTCATCAGCTTCTGGACTAGATTCTGCCCAGTCAGTTGGTCTTTTCTCTTGATCCAAGGCCTCTTCCTCACTAAAAACAAAACTCATCATCAATACATATTATCAATCCCATCAATCATCACCATGCCCAAGCTTTGAATTCTCTGTTGCTCAGAGTTAGCCTTGATTTCATAAGGAATTATTTTAAAATATTTATGCATTCCAGTGAAAGTGTGTGAAATTTCAAAGTGTTTGTATTGTTGAAGTTGTACATTCTTTACTTAACCATGATATTTGCGAACATTTAGGCACTGAAATGTGGCTAGCCCTGAGCAAATGAATCTGTAATCAATGAACACAGTGGTCATTGACTAATTCAAAACACTCCAAAGCATACATTAGTATACTTACTGGGTATCAGTTGCACTACCCCAGTTGTAAGATCCACCACCTTCTCTCTTTTCCTGGGCTTTGACAGACCTTAAAACATTTAACATATTCCATATAAATATAAAGATTTCATAAGAGGGAATGGTTAAAATATGATGATAGAAATAATGAAACATACCCGATAGAATACACAATTGTCATGGGATAAATAAAAGTGAGCTCAATTGGTTCAATAACTATAACCAGTTTATCAATCACTGTTATCAAGAAAATTAACTGTGTGGCTTTTTAATGGTTAGGTATTTTATCATAAAAGAAAGGTTTTAGGTTGCGCTTTTAATTCAACATTATTACTCAAAGGAAGTTGGGTGTTTACAGTTATAAAAAATGATTGTGAATTAGGTAATGGAACAACAGAATGGCAATTTTTAATTTAAAGATTTTGGAATTATTGGGTTATGATTGAAATGATGAAGATAAATTAACCATTGACTTGCACATATGTATCCAAGATGAATTATAATCAAGGGTAAAGGAACAGTTGTACTTACAAATATGTTACATTATAAGGCCAACAAATAGAGTTTAAATATTCAAAATTATCTTCTGTTAAAATAAATGTTTAAATTTAGAATTTACTACTAATTATGATCTGAGAATTAGACTGACAACCAAAGAGAATGATTTTGATGAATTTAAGAGTTTATATGAGTGATATTATGAGTGACATTATGTCACAGATAAGATGAAAGGTAAATACGATGCTAAAACAAGTAGTATCACACCTTCTGGATGTTACTCTTGAACCCTCATCTGGGCCTCTAAACCACAAGAAAAGCATAACTTTCATCATTACCAACATTTTCTAGTCAATATTTATATTAGTACAGCACTAATTTAATCATTTACCAGTGAAAGTTAATGTCTCTTTTAGGTTAATAATTTCAACAGGATTGTTAGTTAAGTGAAGAGGTTAGAGAAATATTTTTATGGATTTAAGTTTATAGGTTTCAGGTTTATTTCTTTATATTTACATATTTCATTCTTTAAAAACAGTTGGTGAAGAGTGTTGTTAAGAGTCATGCTTATAATGTGCATTCATTAATATAATTTATGTATGCATTAATAGCAGAGCTCAGTGAAGTAAACACGGTTCTACAACGTGTTTTCGATTACTTACGATCTATCACTACCACTTCTTCTTTCAAACTCTCGTTTTCTTCCTCGTCCTCTGTCAAATCCTCCTCTTCCTCTTCCGCCGCCACTTCCCCCTCTTCCAGCTCTCCCTCGACCTCCAAATCCCATGCCTCCTGTACGTTCCTTATCATCCTTAGCAGGCGAATCAGCTTCAGTATGTCCCTCATTCTCTTTTCTACGATTAAATCCACCTTTACCAGCTCTTGATGGAGGGATATTTTCTCTATTTTCACGGCTTGGACCGTTAGTGAGCTTGGTGTTTTTCTCGTTTTCACGTTTCACGCCATCTTTGGCTGGCCGTCCGCCCTTCTTGTTGTCACGAGCTGCAAATAAACACAAGATCGTTCAAACTCTGCCTCGTGAACACTGATATGTACGCTATTTACTAGCGAAATCTAATGAGAAAAATTATCAACTACCTTGGGAATAAATAAAAGAATGAAAAACTCTTACTCGTACTTTTTGAACACATTTTTACTCATTGGTAGTGAGGATGACATAATCCAAACATGGACGCCAGTTTATTGCTCGCATCAACTTTTCTTTGCGCAAACACCGTACAAAAAGGACTAATAAGGTAATATTTAGTGGCAAAACAAAGAAAACAGCCCAGATTGTTCCAGAGACATGTAGTTGTGTGTGTTTTATTCGAAGTGTTTTCAAGTTGGTAAGAAATTTCGCAACCTCCGCAACCGCGTGGTCTTGTCTCACTACCGAGTCCTATCACTGAAATACTAATCACTCTAAACAGTTATTACCCCTAAAATACCATTAATACAAGAAAAACCCAAAGAAAACCGACTGACCTAGACAGGAGATGCTTGCTCACAGTGCTAAACATTTCGTGTAAAGGTATTTCTAGCACATCTGAGCGAGTGAAGTCAACCATGTCTTCTTGTACAACCTCACATTACATCGGTCATAATTTTGAACTGTACAAATGTGCACACAGATAAAATATGAATTTAACAACAACGGTCTACGACTTACCATCCTTCCTCGTTTCTTCATTCACAGCCTCTTTCTCTTTCTTACTCTGCTGAGCTTTGCCTTCCTTGACAGAGCGTACATCTTTCTTCTGCTTCTCCTTATCTTTCGCAGACTTCCCTTGGTCTACTACGGAATCCGACGGTTCTTCATCTTCAGCTAAAAGCCCAAATCGATTATTGACGCCTATACTATACGCTACTGCCGCCATTTTGGATGGATGGCTTAAAAATGGAGGTGATATAGATAGATTTTACTCTACCGTTCAGCTCAGGCGATGATTGTGCACTAGAGTACCTGTAGCGCGCGAAGCATCAACCTATGGGCACGTTCACATACAGAATACCGCTCCTCCCTCATCAGGGGCTCATAGGTATGAATAAATTAATACTTAATTAACCTGCCCAAAAATACTCTTGTTGCTATACTTTCTTGCAAGCTTTTCTCTCTATAACCTTTTAATTTAGCCAGAATTTACTTCAATTCGCCTTTTCAATGTTTTGGAAACGAACTAGAATATGTTTTTGAAATGAAGGTGTTTTTGCATAGGGAGGGGAGGGTGGGGAAATCATTACAATCCAATGTAAGAAAAGGCTATAATATTTTTTAACAACATCTAATGGAAGTAAAAGAAAAATAGTTCAAATCCACCACAAATTGCACTGTAATTTTTTGTAAAGAATTGCTAATTATTTCGTAAGAAACGTTTATGTGGTGATGCCAGTCTTTGATGACAGGTGGCAGACTTAGAGCATTGCAGTTAATAACCTGAACAGCTGGTGAGAATAAAAAAATGTCTCTAAATTAAGTTTGCCTTATCAATTACCTTCCCAACTTAATACTCTTAAACGAAAAAAAAAAAACCATTATAAAAGAATTGTTTAAGCTTTATTTTAATAAAATCTGTCAGCATTTTACCAAAATACTATGAGTAGAGTGAGGTGTCTATTGAATGAAAATGTGAAGTACAAACTGTCAGGACCAGCCTACCTTAATCTTAACAATTGGAAATTTTACACGAAATTTTAAAAATTATTTTTTATAAAAAATCTGTATAAAAGGCTAAGAAATTTATCTCATGCTTTTCTAGCTAATGCTGATTTTTTTCTTATCTAAAATATTTGTACAATGCCAATTTTATTGAACCCAAACATAGTGTAGGGTGTGGTCCAAAATATCTCAATTCTCACAGTCCCTAGCTTGGGCTCTCGGCCAGATGCCTGATATTGTTGCCTAGAAACTAATATTTTGACGAAATGTTTTGGGAATCTCACAAGCGATTATTTGCGATCTTTTTCTTTAATACAAAGTTTCATATTTATAAGTATCTCCTATTTAGTTCTTTAGTTCTTACTGAATCATAATTTTAAGATTGAGAAATTATTTTCAAATCATTCATATACATTATAAGATTATTTTCTAAACGAATTGGGGTTCTCGGTCTTCTTCCGTTGAATCGTCGGGAAATTGTCGTCGAGGAGAACGTCGGGATTCTTTCGGAGATGATCGTAAAGGGAACGAGTTTGTCGATGTTAGGAGCACTTTCTTTCGGTCCTGTTCTTGTTTTTTCTCGGTCTGTGAGTCTGTATTTTCAAATGGAATATCAACTTTACGAGACTTGAAGGCCGTTGGCTCCTTTGTTTTGTGAGTTTCAGCTTTTTCAAAAGCAAGAGTCTCGAGAGAAGAAACCTTCTGTTCCCAAGGCCTTCTAGATGTTTCTTTCTCAACGTTTTCAAAGACTTGTTTTCGAGAGGAAATCTTAATACTAGTGACGGGAGGTGACGGGGTTTTCCGAGCTCCGTCGGATTTCTCCGAAAATTCGTATTGCTTGAGCCGATCTTTTACCGACACACGTTTAGGCTGATTCCGTGGCTTTTCCACAGCTTTCCCATCAGCATCAATGATTTTATATGTTCGTTTTTCTGCCACAGGTGGTGGACTCTTCGGCGCAGCGTCGACCTCATCTTCTTTATATTCAACGCTTTTTTCAGGAACATCTGTTTCTTGCTCGTGTGGTGCCGAGGCCGAGGAATCTAGATTTGGTTCTGACTCTTGACTCACATCATCTTGCACCTCACTAGGAGGTGGTTGATACTCCACCATATTGCTGTCAACATCTGCTTCAATTATCTCTTCCTGTTCTGTCATATACCATTCCTTCTCTTCATTTGTTTCTTTCTCATTTTCTTGAAGCTCCTTATCTTCTAGGGGGCCGTCAGTAATGGGTGTATCCTTGGCAACAGGTGACGAGGGCTCCTCTTCCTTAATGGAGACCGGGCTACCTGGCTTTATCCTATCAGCATTAGCAATCAAAGGATCGTAAATCACGTGCATGTCACGCAGAGCATCTGAGATTCCCGGATGTTTCTTGGATCCTGATGTCAAGGTTGGGTCGGATGACTGTTTGGTTGATTCTTTTGGTTCAGATGTTTTTGGGCCAATGGGTAAGAAATTAAGCCGTGACATCATTCCAGGAAGATCTGAGTTTCTTTTCAGTAACCCAAGGTTGCCTGGTCGAGGACGAGTAGGGCTTGGTACAGATAAATCATCAACAGACTTGGTAGGCACAGTGTGACTTTGAGAACTCATGAAGTTTTCCAGCTTTTCCCGTTTGCTTGGTTCTGCCTCAGACAAATCTGGAAGCATCTTTTCATCTTGAATATCGGATCCAAAACTGGCAGACATCGAGTAGGCTGAGGATCCTATTGATATCAATGACATCTCCGAAGTGGACTTTGGAATCAAGTCACGTGATTCGTCTTGATTGACAGGAGACTCCTCTATTTGGCTGTCAGCGTTCGGTGGGAAACCATCTCGTCCCATGCTTCCTCTTGAACTGTTTAGCTCGTCATCCGGTGTACGAGAGCCACTGGTACCTAATCAATAAAAACACCAATTAATCACGTGATCAAATTTTCGCCATGTTGGATGACAAATACGCGCCAGTTACAGCTTGTCCTCCAGATAAGGCAGGATTTAACATACAAATGGAATGTCTGGAAGAGTATCGAGTATCCAAGATGGCGTCAAAGGGTCACGTGATCCTACCTTGAGTACTATCATCATAACTGTCATCAACATCTTTATCATCCTCCTCGTCTTCGTTTTGTTGTTCTCCAGTGGAACCCGGAAGTAAGAAATCAGGCAGGGCATACTGTTCAGCTCTTTCCTTCTGTGAAAGAAAAAAACGACTTTTCAATCACGCCTTCCTCTCAGTTCTCAAGTGAGAGATCTGAAGTAGAGTGGGGACTATTCGCAAAGTATTTGAAAGAGGCTTTTGTACCGCATCGGGAAACCGTTAACGTGAAATCGCTTACTTTTTAATTTGACTCACCTCAGCTTTTTCATTTGACCTTGAAAGTAAATCAAAATATTCATTTCTCCTGTGAAGAAGAAACAAATCAACTGATTAGCAAGATTAGAACCAGAAAAATCAGAAACGCTGCAGTTCGCCCAGTTTTGCGTAATGTGTGACAGCTCATTCTCGACCCCAGAGCCCTCTCATTCTTACTGCGCATGCTCGACGATAATGGTGTTTTGTCAAGCATGCGCAGTGTAAATGACCACAGGTCTCTAGGATCGAGAGTTTTGACAGCTCGTCTATCAAATGGCTTCCGTATTCCATGCAGCAAAGCTATTGGTTGCTGGGTGTCCTTACTCGCTATTTGATTGGTTCAAAGAGGAAGGCCTTTGAGTTTTGCGCATGCACAGAAGTACGCATATCTTTTACTCGATAACACAGGGATACCGCAGGCATAAAATACACATTCATATGTGATATACTTTACTTACGGGGACGATGCCGGAGGAGAGGTAATGTAAGCAGACCGTGGAACTGGAGTGATCTGAGAACCAAGTTTGCTGTGGCACAAGACAGAGTACAATACAAAATGAAAAAGGTTCATAACAAAAAAAGACAGAAAATTGCTGATTAGATGCCACCATCCCATTTCTTCTTTAGTTACCATAGGAACTAAGAAGCATAGTAAATCATTACCATAGCAACCATTTCGTTATTCTGTTAGCGTCCTAATAGCCTGGTTTAGTTTATGTCAGTTTAGAGTAAGTTGGGTTAGAATGTTTAGTGTGGGTCAGTAATCAATAACATCAAGTTATTTTTTACTTTATTATACATTAGCGGTTACTTACTTTCTACTGGCCCTCACTATGGGATCAACAGGTTTGACTGGTTCAACCGGTAGAACCAGATTGTCATGGTCATGTCGAGGGGTAACAAAGCTAAACACGATACAACAGTACTATCAACAAACGCACGCTAAACATGAGCTTAACTTAAAATCAATGCTGCATGCAGTTAGTAATGGCTTGGTAAGAACGTACAACTGATCTAGCTTTCTGGACAGCAACTCGATATTTTAGAATTCTAACTTTCACTCGAAGTTGGTGAATTTGGACACCTGTAAAAACATTGTCAATACTTCTCTATAATATTATTATAGAATATTATTGATATTCCAGCCTTGCAGTTAGAATTCTTATATATCGGGGTGGAAGGGTCCCTCATGAAATGTAGGTCAGCGGTCAGTGAATACTTACGCAGGCGAACTAGATTTACGCAAGCGTTTAGAAGAAACAGGAATGTTGAGTAGTGAGCTGTTTAAATGAAAAATGACCAGTGTATCATGAACGATTGTGATCAGGGATGGTTGATTATTATTATTTATTATTTTGATCATTGAGAATGGATTATCGTGTGTCATATTTAGTATTACAAGTAGGTCTGTGTACAAATGTCATTCGCTCAACTGCTGACCAGAAGTAACGCTGTTTCAAAGACGGGAAAAAACCTTATGGCGCTATGGATTATGGGAATAAACTACTATGACCTCGCTCTGAAATCAACGCCCATAATCCTATGCACCACGAAATATTTGGACTGCGGCAAAACAATTCGAATGATGTTATGTGTCTGTGTTGTAGCTAGACCAACAGTGAAGATTCGTATAATAGCCGCCGTGGTGAATATCAAGGCGCATCAAGGCGCATTATATGAATGGATTTAATAAATGGAAATGGCGTATAATAACAAGCGCATGCGCAACTGCGTTTTGCTTCTAAACAAGACCAGTTTGTTAATATCAGTATGCATATGATTCAGTCATGCCTTCATTACCTTCTATCGTCTGAGGTCACGAGTTTTCCATCTGTAACAGACAGCAGATATATCATCAGTATCAGTAGAAATAGAGTAGAGTCCGTATGACTGTGAAAACTAACGGCACACGGCACGGTACGGAATTTACAACAATCTTTGAACCAATTACAGCGCGCGAGACTACTTGCTCAGCCAATGAAAACGCTCAGATACGATGCCGTCACGGTCACGGTCACGGCAGTTTTTCACAGCAACACGACAAATCTTCAATATCCGCATGATTATTGATGGACTGTAATGAGTCTAACATACCTTTACTTCTTGTACTGGTGACATCGTTTCCATTCTTGTCTCGATCGACTGATGAAAACTCCTGAAGGAAATGGACAGTATTTTACTAAAGAATATTTCCTGTATCGTAACCCTTTGGTTTTCAACAGTCAGCTGTCATTAAAGGGGATGTGGCTTTTGTTAATTACCGGTTGTGTGGCGAAACTGAGCGATCGTGTATCATACTGTAATATTACAACCCTCAACCCTCAACCCTCACCCCTCACCCCTCACCCCTCTATACCTGATTGTTTATTATCTGGTCTACTCACCTCTACTGGTGTTTCCTGTGACGCTGGATCATCTTCTCCAGGCTCATCAAATACCTTAACAAACACAAATTATATTGTGATTCAGTGGACTCACACTTAGACAAGGTTCAACCTTTTTACCCCGGCCTACACCGAATTAAATAATAAAGTCAAAGACGAAAACGATTTTACTTTTGAATCCGACCTTATAAGCGGACAAAATTACCCGATCTCCCTCCCCAACCTTCCCTACACAGTAAAAAAAATAGCACAAACCTGTGGGTTGTTAATGAGAAGCTCCACTGCTTTCGTTTGATGCGGCATATCGACTAACGTTGTCATACTAACAGAATCCGAGTTGGCTGACTCCCTAAAACAACAACAGATTTAACCATAGATGTTTTTGCGTACGAGGAGTTTCTTGAGTATAGTTCCGGCAAAATTCGTTGTTTGAACAGGAACCGGAAAGGGGGGGGGGGGGGACTTTAGTCCTTCCCTCACGCACACTTTTAGTCCTGTCTAGTATATTTTAAAATCTAGACCCCACCCTCAGTTCCTTGATGGCTACTGTCAAGTCATCATACCATTGAGTGGATCTCGTGTGCCTTAGTTCTTACCAGGGTCGTAGTAGCGTCGGGCCAAACACAATTCCAAGGTTACCAGCTGACATCTGGTTGTCTTCCTCGTTGTCCGCCACAAGCTTCAAATGACTAATAATCTTGGCTGCTGTTCTGAAGTTCGCTTTTGGAAGGTTGACAACGACTTCACGGAGTTTGCGCAAGATGTCGTCACTTCCGCTTTCATCTTGTGTAGCATTCTGGTACATTAAAGTAGATTCTAGTCATTTATTGGCTCCTGAATGAACGCGCGCCCGCGATACTCCCTGCTGACTCATGAGCCTGCGATACTTCCTACTGACATTTGAGCCCGCGATAAGGCCAGCGTATAAAATTGCCAAATATAAAGTGCTGACATATAAAGAGTTTGAACTCCCTGTACTACTTGTAAAAAAGGTTTTCGACTTACCTTGGCGATTTTGATAAATTCTGGGTAAAGTTTGAAGGTCAGTAAAGGTTCCGGTAACTAGGAGAAAAAATAAGACAAACAGATCATCAGTTATCAATTTTGACTTTTTTTGCTCGTGGGTTCCCTGTGTTTCATACCTGTCTCAGGTATAACTTGAGTACTGCGGCGATTACATGGGGCTGAAAATCTTCCAAGTCTACCTTGTCATTGCTGTTTTCAAAAATCTGAAACAAATTAAAGTCTGATTAGCATTTCTTAGCTTGAAGGTCTGGGTCTGAGATTTGGCGTTTGTATCGAGGCCCAGGACCTAGTCTTGCGAATTTTTAGTAACCTGCTTTAACAAGGCCTTGGGCCTAGGAATGAGCAAGTATAAAGGGAAGTTTTGCTGCTTTTTTTACCTGACAAACTTTTTCGACTTTTGATTTCACCCCACACAATCTGTAGATTCCCTTGTACTGCAACCCTGAAGATGAAAGCATATCTCATAAGTTTTAGATAATATTTTGAGGTCTTCTTTGTACGACAAAATATTGCGTGACAACGATTGTGTGACGTACCTCTATTGTTGATCTCGTCTACACAATGAGACACGATGTAAGGTACATACTCGCCATGTTTTTGGGTGGCGCGTAAATGAGAGTTGAAATCAACACCGAAGGTTGTCATGCGTCGACCAACATTCTGTAATCAAAAGTATGGAACGATTATTTACTAAAAAGAAACAAGACATCTGAGAAATATTAAAATAACAAATAACTTACATAGTTAGAGCCACGATTCCCTGTACCGTTGAACTGAAATACAATACAAAATATACTCTGTTAGGATTTACTATCACGCATGTTGGGTTGAGAAAAAATGACAAATTTGACCCCTAGGAGAGAGGGGAATAAATGGAAAAATGATTGACATGAGTGGGGGAGGTCATGTAATTTATTGTCCTCAGTGCACCTTTTTATCACAACGATTCTTCAGTCTTGCTAAACATTTTCGATGACACGTGAGCCCGCAATCAGAGCACTCAGCGCCGTTAAAGTACACGTAGTTGTCGCAGTCACGACACCTGGAAGGTGCTCGAAGCTTCTTCAACTTGTGGGTCTGCGCTGCTGATGACATGCGGCAATTCTGGAACGGACCCGTTCCGCTACGACTTGTAGGTTTAGGTTTCCGAGGAACACGGGATTCTTTGAGTAAAAATACATTATATTAGAAAAAGTTTACGAACCCCAAGTGTAGTGGATAGATTTCTCGACTCAAGGCCAGGACCCTTTTCAAAATGGCGGCTATCATTTTAGAATAACTTTTGACAAATTCAAAGTAAAAATACGAGTTACATTTTGCTGTGATCCGGCTTTGATATTACTTGATGGATAGAAAGGTAATCGAAAAAAGAGGTTACCTCTTTCACTGAATGAATCGTCTGATGAATCTTCATCCAAAGTTCGATGAGGACGGTTGCTACGTCTTGGAGCTACGGGGCTCCCATCTGGTGTAACAGGGGCAGATTTACTTCCAGTACTCTCAGCATCACTCATGTGTTCACGCAAGTTATTGCCCAAGATTCTCGAAGGCGGATGTGAGTTATTGAGATCTCGGCCACTTAGATTTTTACGAGTTGAGAATGGCGAGGATCTCCCGCCACTGTCGTGGGTTGGCGAGTGAAGACTGCGATTTTCTAAGCTGGTTCGAGTGTGGAGTTTGTCCGAACTTTGGAGGAAAAAAAACATCATAGTTCAAATATCAGCAAGGTGGAAAGATTGTGAAGGTAAATGCAAACGAAAAGCGATAAAACGTTTAATGCATGCTCAGAAAAATGGGGGGAAAATTGTGAAAAATTAAAATGCTGCTGAGCATGCGCACATAGTAATTAAGCGTACTCATTTTTACCCGAAGAAAACAAAATGTCTGTCAATAGTTTGTTTACTGACCTTCCACTGGCGCTTGACTGATAAGTTTCAAAGGCAAACACTCTGTCGACTGTGGGCTGGGAACTAGTTAACTGATCATAAACAAAATCTGAGAACTGACTGCCAGGTTCGTACGCGCGACTGCTTTCTTCTAGACACTGGAAACGAATGGGCCAAGGAGTGGATTGAAGGTTCATCATGTGGAAGAAGTTACACGTTACCTGAAGATGAAATAATGATCCATAATCAGAGACATAATACAGGATGATGTAATTAGCATCACTTACAAATATAACTTCTTGAATCTCTAATTATAGGACATTGATGACGTCATCATATAAATTACATCATCAAATCCAACCAGAATGTTACCTCAAACAAAGACAGGTAACGACAGGCCCACAAGTATTCCTATTGCATTAAGTCTGTCTATTAGGTATTCGTGATTGAAAAACTCGTGATTCGGGTGTGGCGTGACCGTCACGGTTCGTCCAAGCATTCTGCTATTGAATAAGGATGGACCTCACGTAATGCGTGCACTGATTACTTCAACGGACGTCATGACATCTCGTTGTTTCCGTACTATGACTATGAATGTGGCGTGATTTTTACGGCAATATTACTCACCGCTTTCATGGTCTGGTCACATTGGTAAATCAGCTGACGCAGTTCCACCAACACGTATTTTTTAGTCTTGACCAGTTCCAGTTGTCTAACGTTCGCTTCACTAACACATTGTTTATACCATTCTTCTGCCTCGTCAGCTTTACGCAAATCCTCTTGTTTTTTCTTTTGTATGCGCGAGAATGACGCAGATGGTTCTTGTCCTTCTTTGGAGTCTGACGGTGACTTGAACTACAGAAGAAAAACGCGTAATATTAGTACAAATCTTTCCACACGGTGTTTAAGTTTCCTTTTTATTCACTTATGATAAGGCCCGCTTGTGCTTGTATCTATAGACTAAGATCTTATTAGTGCTAGATATAACTGAAGAGATTTTAAAACTAATTCAACGAACTAAATGTTTGGAAAGGGGACGGGAACTTTGTTACCTTTTCGATTTCTTGCTTTTTGAGGAAATAAGATTGCTTTGCCTTCTCAAGTTTGCCAATGGCCTCGTTCTGAAAAAATATTATACACAATTCAAGATTAAGTTTTACGAAAAAAAAAAACAAGAAAAAAAATCAGGTATGAATGCTCCTCCCCTTTCTTAGCGCTGTTCGAGGAGAGAAAGATAACGAGTATGTTGCGCATGAACGTAGATGACAGAAAACTTATAGTTCATATAATCAGTCCAAAGTTTCTTGCGGTCTTCGCTTTAATAGCGACCTTAAGATTTGCAAAATCTGCGACGGCGAAATAATTTCTCTTCGGGGTTCTGTTCCTTGGGGATTTCATTCAAAACATTGTAAGTAAAGTCAACTTATCCACAGGGAAGACAGACTTTGAAGGCGCGAAACCCAAAGGTGAAGTTATTACCACTTCCAGTTGACGTTGCCGTCGTAGATTTTGCAAATCTTAAGTTCGCTAATATTGTAACTGAAGACTAAGAACGTTTCTCACCAGCTTCTTGTAAGCCTTTGTCCAAGTTTCTTTTAGTTCTTTTCTTCGTCTTTCATGCAATGTTCTTCTTTGCTGTAAAGGCTGCAAGAATTAAGGTAATCAAATGATATAATAATAATAATAATAATAATAATAATAATAATAATAATAATAATAATAATAATAATAATAATAATAATGATGATTTCTTCCTTAACGTGTTTTTGTTTTCCAATATTCAACTTACCTCGAGAAATTTAGAGGTTAAAAGAGCGTTGTAAGTCTTGGTGCAGTTTTCCGCGTACTCAATGTCTTGATCCAGTGACGTCACGTAGATGGACTGGAATGGTAGATACCGCTGTACGAATAAAACAATCGGAACATGAGCCGTCGTGCGCTCTTCAAATTCCAATCAAAATCGACGATGCTTGATAAAATATATTCTCGTTCAAAAACTACGCTCCTGGCTTGACTTGAATATCGGGCAATAAATCACGGAAGAGAATGAATGGGAAATACTTAAAGCACATTTCCGCATGTTTGTACCGTGGGGTACCAAGTCTGTATAGTTGGCGCTCCGCATATAACCAATCCTTTACTGAATCTTCAGAAACTGCGCACACTATAACGCTGGAACGCATGTCGTCAATTAATTCTGTGCCACGACTGGTCGTATCTGATTTTTTTATTCTAAAACCTAATTTTACAGTCAGGCACATCTTCAAAACTTTATTGTGCTCTAGACTTTAATGATGGTTCCCGCGCAACTTAGATACGATTATACTTACTTCTTCTATGACGGCTGACCTCGTTGATTGGGCCAACTTTGAAAGTTTGTTCGTAAACTCTTGCTCTGGGGGAAAAAATTATAGTTTAAATGTACTACTGTTAGTTTGCCATACAAAAACCTTGTTTTTAATAAGACAAAATTCACAGATAGAGCAAGCATGCGGGTTGAGTCCCCAGTGTCAATCTTACCGAGGTGAGCCCTTCTTTCCAGGTACGTAGAGATATCTTTAGCATATTTAGACCAAATTTTGGTTCTTTGCAACGCCAGGTCTACGCCGTGCTCAAGTCCAATCAACCTCTTGTCCAACTCATCGGCCTTTTGGGCTGATTTATCAACAGCTGCAAATACGAGTAAGATATGATTAATATGTATTCGCATCAAGACATTATGAGCACACGGTAAATATGTATATAATATCTTACAGGGTTCTTTCTTGTCAGATCCTCGTCTGTCTTCTTTGTAATCTTCATCATCCTCGTCTTCAAGATCTTCTTCTTCTTCTTGATCCATATCATCGTCTTCATCATCATCAGCAAAGTCTTCCAGAGACTGGAAAGGAAGAAGAGTTGGTCAAATTATCATTACGGGATCCCTGTGGTATATAATTTCACGTGATTGTTTTCCGCCATATTGGATGTCCATGACGTCGTGTCTGGTAAGGCGTAATTATCACGTGACCTAGTAGTGTATGTCACGTGACTGCAATCAATACGAAACTATTAAAGTAACTGACAGAACAGCTTTAGTGCTGCTAAAGCACGTAGACGCTGTGGTGGTAGCCTGATACGTCCTGCGGATTGGTCGAAATAAAAATGGGAAGCCATTAAAATGTCACAGCACATGAATTCTGCACTTTTAAAAGATTTCGAAAGAGAAGACATGATGTCATAGATAAACCACCCAAATATATAATATATATAAACGAATTAATATAAAAATATAATAAAATTACTAATAGAAAATAGAAAAAAGCAGCTACAACTTATTGTCTCACATAACCAAATATGTCAGAACAGGAAAGCTAAACAAGCTAATAAGTCCCTGTGTTTCCAAGAATCCATCCCAACAAAATGACGTCATACAGTGACGTCAGTTTGAAAGAAAAACCGAAACTGTTGTGTTAGATGACAGCTAAAGCAGCATGACCGAAAAGCCCGCTAAACCAGCAGAAAACTGAGCAATGTAAACATACCAGGTCAGGGTGGGATTAATATATCTCAATGAATTCTAAAGGCAACGCTTTTAGTAGAGTTATGCGGTAACGAGGACCTGTAGAATCAGTATAACATCTTATTGTACTATTCGAGTTTACTCGAGTCAAGAATGTAAAAATATACAAGAAAAATAGGATTTGAAAAGAATAAATAACGTGGTAAAAATAACAGAGAATTCAATAGTTATCAAAACAATACTAAACAACCTTCAACAGTGATGATTCAGTTATAATCCCTAACGCTTATCTCGTAGTTTTTATCGCCGTAAAGAGATTTGAAGAGCTATTTTTGGCGAAGGTCAGCACTAGAATAATTTTAATAACGATATTATTTGAATACCAAACTAGAAAAAGATCTTTTTTGATCTGCTTTTCCTCAGCATAAAAAAACCTATTTCTTTAGATTAATCTCCTTTTCTACTTAACCATGTATACTAACTTGAAAAGTTAAGAAAGACAATACCACCACAGGCGGTTTACGAAAAATGATATTTCTCCATTCGAAAGAGAAAGAAAAAATCCTAAAGAGTGGTTTGAATTTCATTTCAGATAAGCCTACTATTGTTTTCATTTCTCTACAGGAAATAAACCACTTCTTTGATTATAAATATATATGAAATAACATAAACTACTTAGAAAAGAAACTACTTAAACAGTTGTAAAGTTTGACTTACATCGAGAGATAGTTGTCTTCTTGTCATTGGTATGCAAGCGTACTGCAAGAAACAAGTCATCGGTTCTGGCTTTTTACGCGTAATTTCCTCCAACAACAGAAACATTTGGCCTTATTTTCTTGAAAAACTATAATAAAATTACTACAAAATATCTCGCTTGAATCGCTACAGCCAACTAGTACATCTATTGTACAGTGAAAGACGCCGTAAAGTGGTCGTAACAAAGTTCAAAATGCATGCGGTTTTCAAAGTGAAACTCTAGACGTGATTCTGGACAAAAGACAGTGAAGATTTGATACACAATCTGATTTACCGATGCTGACAGCTCTAAGAATAGAATAGGTAAGTTATCACGGATGGTTTTCCGGTGCTCTGCTCAATCCAACCACGAAACAAATGCAAGTATTCAGAAAGTAACGCAAGCCAAAATATAACTTCACGTCCGACTACATAAGAATCAAAATTAATAAATGCGATAAAAGCATACGGGGTTTTATATTTTCAAGAGGGCCAGTAAAAAAATTCAAGAATATATCACAAGGGTTTCACCAGGCTTAGGATTTCACAGCTTGTAACAGCAGTACACTTTACAATTTGACACGGCTCAAAATAGTTTTATCAAATATTATTAGGAATTATTTTCATATAAAAAAACATTTTAAAAAATTAAGCAAGATAGAAAACAGATTTCAAAAGTTCAAGTTTTCGAAATCCCAAAACTCCTAAATACGTAAATTTTCGGAAAAGTTTTGTCAGGAGATGAGATCTGAGGAGTGGTTAGTTACCGGAAATGAGTTAGTGAAGCATGAATCATCATCAGTAGTATGTCACACGACTGTAAACCAACCCATTTTTACTCGTCGTGTTTTCGTTCAAAATCCAGGGCAAAACATCCATGAATAGTAACTAAAACTAAAATGTCAGCTGCTTTGAAAGTTGATGTTCTTTGATTCCATCACAAGATGGAAGTAGATCGGATATGTTGTCTCGTTCGAGGGATAAATGTAGAGATGACTTCATGTTGTACCGTACACCGACAAACTATGTACCGGAGTTCCCGTGCAAGTCCTGGTTTCCTTTCATACTTGGCTCTTAAATCACCACGTCAAATCTATAAGTAGATCTCTAAGTGGGACCATGAACGTTCCCGGAAAGTCACCATCGAGTTGAAAACCATCCCAAAATGGTCACGCTTTGAAAATATACACTCATACGCCTTCAATGGTTTTCACTAGCGACGCAAGGACAGTCGCAAGCACAAAACACAAGCAGGAATACCGTTTTCACTACGACACAAGCACAAGCGCAACGACAAACGCAAGCACAAGTATCAAACTTTTTTGATCCTTGCGCTTGTGCTTGTGCTTGCGTCGTAGTGAAAACCAGGCTTTACTGGGCGCACAGAAGGGATAAAATGTGCAATAAAAAACAACAACATCGAAACAAACAAATAGAGGAAAACAAAACATAATACAGATAGTAAGTTTGAATAATCCCCCCCCCCCTGATGTTGGGTGATATTTCTACCCCATCTCGCTTGCAGATCTCATGTACACCCCGCGTCTCCACTCATCACAGTACCGAGCATGACGCATTAGTCACAGAATTCTCCACGCGCGATTATACTCTTCTTTACATACCACTTGCCGTCATTTTGTCTCCTAATTAGAAGCTTAGGGTTAATAAGTATTCAGGTTAGTATTCTCAAGGGTGGATTGCCGGAAAACACGACCATATAATCCTGGGAGCGAGGGCTCCAACTAAGGCTCTAAAATTATCAAGAATCTATTCTGTGGCGCCAAAACCGCAGTGTTGGCAAGCGAGTTAGAAATACACTACTAGTAATGTATACTACAAGTGCACATCCCTTAAGGGGTAAGGTAGTAGGGTGTGGGAAAAAATAGTTGGTTTGCTGGGGTTTGAGTTTGGGCCAAATACCACGAGAAGGTAGAGACAACAAGACGGCTAACCAAATGTTCTACATCGTTTGAGGGTGTGGTGCGCAAGATGGAAAATATGTACCTAGCGGTTGAACAATGATTCCTAACTTTAAAACTATGGTAAAAAGAAAATAAAGATAAGAACGAAAGGAAACCTTAAAATCGAATGATATTCTTTGAATTACTGTTTTTGATGAAAAAGACGGATTTTTATTTTTTTCAAAACATTTTTGATTTTGTTGCTATTGTTGTTGCTGTTGTTGTGGTTGTTGTTGCTGTTGTTGTTGATGCTGTTGTTGTTGCTGCTGCTGTTCGGAAATCTCAACATTTTCTATCCAAAAATTGTCTTAGAGCTCACAAGAATGACCGATAAACCTTTCTGTCCAAGTGACCAAAGTAGATAAGAGATACGTTACTTACCAAAGTGAAATATCATGACAAACGGCATCTCAAGAACGCTATTTATGGTCAAATAGTTTAACTGATAATATACGTTGTGTTACAAGCATTTTAGCATACTTTATGCATTAGATGATTGCGTTACAACATTTCCCTCAAATTCTAGCTATTTGTAACAAACTTTTATAAATTCAACGTCATAAAAATACTCGATGTACACGGTGTACTTAAAAATTAAGTTAATGTAAAAATACAGCTTTTGTTTAGATGTACTTGATGTGAAGTACCGTTCAACAATGCTAAGAAACTATGTGAAAAATTCATTGAATTCATCGATCAACACTAAAGGGCGAAAACAAACTTGCTGTTCAAATATTCAAACGCTTCTCTCTCGTATTGCTGTGGAGCAAATGCCGAGGCTCTTCACAAAAATACTCTTTTGCTCCATGGAATAAATTTGCATTAAAATCGAGATTAAATTGTAATCACATTTTCGAAAGTCAAAATCAAATCAAGAGGGAATACAGGATAAAATGTAAACAATAATAACGATTGGCATACAAGCAAATAAACAAATATATATATTTTCTAGCATTGTACTGGCATGAATACATGATGTGTTTGTAGTTGTTTATGAGATGTAGATTAACTTACCCTAGAATGCCCTCCTGATGCTGACATAGGCATGTCTTGATCTCCCATCAAAAAGTCAGACACACTAGAAACACAAATTATCAATATGAAGTCCAGATATCAAAGCCAGATATTAAGGGCAGATATCCAGGCAGACAGACTTACTGAGCAGTATATGAATCATTAGAAGGATGAGTCTTCAAGCCTTAACATTCTTTAGGTAATTGTGCATGGTTTGAATCACGTTACTTGACAGTTTTATTAGGATATTGTGAGTTGTTTTGCTTTCAATTACATCATGAGGTGAGAACAGGAAGTGATTGAGAATGACACAGGAATCCCATCAAAGATATTTTACCATCTAATTTTCATTTCTTTCTTTCTTCCATTTTTTCGTTTTTTCTATTGTTTGTTTCTTTTTTGTATACTGTAAGATTTTCTACTATTTTCACTCTTTCCACCTTTCCCTTGCAGTTAGGAGATATGGCAGACATTTCACTGTAAATCCCCTACCCTCCCCTCCCCAAAAAAAGAAAAATGTCAACATAATTCTCTCCAAGATGGGGTAAGTTTAGTAAACAAATAATACAGCTTTTTCCATGCTCCGTTCAGTGATAAGCACTCAGGCAGTGATGTAAGCAAGAAAGAAGTGTGAACAGAGGAAAGAAGAAATATTTAATAATCTAAATTAACACAAACCTAAGAATTGACGGCTCAGGAATCAGTGCTCAGCAGATAATTCCAATATTTATCAATATTCAATTAATCAAAGAAATAAATGTTATTAATTAACCTACCTACTACTGAAAGCCAATGCCAGTTGATCAATAGATTCACAGAATTCCTCTGGTGCTTTATCAGACTCCTCATAGTTGTGACTTTTGACTTTACT
The DNA here is from genome assembly GCA_023349425.1 of Anthopleura sola. Classification (NCBI taxonomy): domain Eukaryota; kingdom Metazoa; phylum Cnidaria; class Anthozoa; order Actiniaria; family Actiniidae; genus Anthopleura; species Anthopleura sola. The sequence continues at coordinate 11,145,959 of JALHLI010000007.1, read as the reverse complement.
TATTAGTGTCCCAGCTGCTGCCAATATGTCTGTAGAATGAAGGGGCTGGTACTGATTAAGGACCCCTTTTAGAATAGACAGGACCTCACCTAACCGTTCATGTGCCTTTACCTCTGGTGAGTCGTCATCTGGATTTTCTATTAGATAAATATATATTAGTTATGAAATGTTACAATAAATAAAGCATTTATTTTTAGAAGGGGGTCCAGAGGATCATAGAAAAATCAGCAACCCTCCCTCTCTTCAAAGGAGTAAATATTGTGACCATACCAATTGTTTGTCAGTCTTCTTTGATGACAGAACTTTTGATTGAAATATGTAAATACTGATGACCCTCTTTTTGGGTGCAAGAAAACTTCACATCCCTCTCCTTAATTTTTGTAAGTGTTCCCTAAGAACATTTTTCTCATGCCATTCATTCATGAGCACAAGGAACTAGTTAATACTTGAATGGTCAGTTACAGCTCAGTGCATGGTGGATCCAGAATGATTTCAAGGGGGTGACTGGTACCTAGCAAGGCATTACATTGTGTCTTTTTTAGTCTTATCTTATCCTTTATTCTTATTATATTCAATTCCAGGGGGAGACTAGCCACCCAATGCACCCACTGGATCCACCCTTGTAGCTATAGGCTATATGACTCTGCCAGCTAATAACTGCAAGTGCAATGTGGTGTGGTAAAACCATTAATGCAATAACATGTTTAAGATCAATCAACCTACATAATATCATTAAGTTGTATTGAAAACAAAACAAACTTCTTAAATGACTCACATATTATTACCAAAAAAAGGTTAACCACTGATAAACATGTTTATGTCTGGATTTGCAGCTGTTAATAGGATTAAGAATCAGATATACCTAAACCTATGACCTTAAATAAGAATACAAATGAAGGGAAAAAATACTAAATTAACAACAGGTCTGGAATTCAAAAAAAGACAACATATTAAAGTCCATTGATAAGTTTACTTTAGACTTTATCACACTGATAAAAAAGTGTATTGCTTAAGGGGTGCTTGATGATCGATGGGCATGCAGGTCTGGTAGTTATTATTTTAAAACATGTAGGAAGGAAATTATTTTGCAGGGATAGATTTAGAAATTAAATGGTGTTCACTTGGTCTTCGGCTTTTTAAGAAGAAAAAACAACCAACCTCCCCAACATGTAAAGAAAATATAAAATGATTTATAAAATAACTCCCACTCCTCCCCCAGGTTTTTCTAAATCCACAAATATATTTTTGCTATAATGTAATAAAATCATAACCTATAATTCGTATCAATGATTCATGATTTCTAATAATTATTAGAATTATTAGAATTTCTAATAATGTATTATTCAAGTTATAGAATCTCCAAATTTAACAAATTATAATGATCATTGACAAAATTGCTTCAAAATTATGCCTACTTTCATGCTTTTCTATGGTATATCAACATATTGTTATGTCAGAAAACAAATATAGTTAAAATTTAATAAAACAGTTATGAAATGCTATGTGCAATAGGCATTTAAGACATTTAAGTCAGTCAATAACTAATTGGTAATGAAAATATGTTTACTAATATTGATAAATCAAATATCATTAAATCATTATTTTCACTGATTTGCCACATATACATTTATACATTTATAATAAAATAAAAGTTTGTACCAAATTGCAAGGACTCCAGTTATAAATTACATAATCAAAATGTTTATATATGAGCATATAGTTGTTTAAGAAAAGCATATTTGGTGTTTTTTTAAGGCTTTTGTCCTATGACAACCAATTTGTTCATGATTGAGTTTTTCATGAAAAAAAATGCCATAATATATTCTTTTGATTCACTAGCTCGTAAACTGATTTATAGAAGTCACGAATCATGTTGAAGTCACGTTAAAGGAAGAAATAAAAATTAAATTATAAAAATCTCAAACATTAGAAAGTCTAACACTGAAGTCCAATCAACGAGATAATTAATTGGTATACCAAATTATAGTTTTAACACTAAAATCTTAGGAGACATTTGTAAATTAATAGTAAACGATTTTCAGTTATCGCTTAGTTATATAAATGCAATACATGTTTGGTCGAAATCTTAGCAAGTAGGAGGCCATCCCGTCATTCCTGACATATTTGAGCACTTTCAATGATCTTGGATATTTATTTTTCATCTTCAAGAAGTTATTCTTTGTAAAAGTCAAAACGCTTGTTGTGTTTGTACAATGATCACTCCTCACATTCCACAGATTGCCAGCTGAATTTTAATCATTTGAGATACAAAATCGTACTTATTGTAAGTTGAGAATAGGTTCTTTGAAGATAATCAACTTTCCTGGTGTTTTAGGATTAGCATTTCAAAGAATATCCTGGAGACATTTTTGTAAACATACACTGTCTAAACAAGTAAGAAGTTTTATCAATAAGACGAGGAAATATGTGCTGTGTACGATACCTGTCAGCTCGAAGAAAGTATTCCTTAGAGCACTGAGAGCTTCTGAAAAAGCTCGTACATGATGTGTTAAAGCTATGATATCTTCTTGATCGACCATTGGGGCTTCGATTAATTCACCGTACAAACTTGTTTCGCTGTTGACCGAACCACTTCTATCATGGAATGAATTCACAGATTCGCGGTGGATCAGACCAGGTCGGCTTTGAGGTCTCGGGCTTTTTGATGCCTTTGATTCAGATCCTGGTAAATTCTTTGAACTGAACGTATCTAGAATGCTTGTATCGGCTTCATTTTCCTTTAGATTGGCAGAGGAAGTTGCGAGAGGTTGATCGCTATTCGAAGTCTTTTGCGTTTCGATAATCTTATCTGTGCTTATCACTCTACGTGTAGCTTCCTTTGAATTGAGAAACAAATTGAACAAATTATAACTCTTTCCAAACAACAAATGCAAACTAAAAACACCGATTAACACTACAAATGATTCTTGTACAACTGATTAGACTACAAACCGGGGTTAGAGGTCGAAATATTTGGCTTGGAGACTGAGATGAACCAGTTTGGTTGAGAGGTCCGGTGATGGAAGAAGACCCCTTCGGCTTCCTCTTGATCGATATGGATGGAAAAATCGACGACATTATTTGGCCTTTTTTCCAGTCCCACTCGTCGACAAGTCACATAGCTGGAGGCATTACTTGATATTCTTGAATCTAATTCAATGGTAGAGTTGTCAGAGAGGTCAAAAACAGGCCCAATATCGAACTACACTTTCAAAGTCAGCCATGTTGTAGTGGTGGGAAACCAATACACTGCCACATCTATGTATTTGATTGACAGTTCTTGACGTCTGTAAAATACCATCATCTGATTGGTTGATTTCCAATGTTTATAAACGAATACAATGATCCTTGACTTTGTAAAACATGAGTTTGATTTTACGAAAAAATTTACTAGAAACATATCTAAATACCAATTTTTTGAAATATTTTTGCTCATTTCTCGACGAATCAAATGATTTAGTGTTAATCGTCGAACATCACTGGTGACACTTCGAAAAAACACACATCGTAATCTTGGTATTTCCTGAATAATTTTAATCACAATTAAAATTAAAATCCTAATTGTTCAATAACAATTAAGATTGTTTTAATATTTATCTTATAACAAAATGTTCAAGTATTTTCATAGTCGTGTAGCTTAAGCTAATATTATGCTGATATTATTGTCTTATTTGTGTTTCTATATTTTTATAATATTTATTTCCTCTTATACTCTTCCACTCGAAGCCAGTACAGTTTCAACCATGTTACATGGTGTTTGACTCATACACTTATTATTTGTTAAGTTTCATCTTCAACAATGGCAGTTAAATTGTAGGATTTCGCTAGTTCAACTATAGACCTTCAAAGCAGTTGCAGATTTTCATAGATTTGACTCTAACTTCAATTGTCAAGATTTCGCTAGTTTGATAGACTTGTAATTATCTGTTCAATACTCACCAGGGGTAGTGTCTAGTTCTTCTGTACAACAGTAAGGATTGTTTTGAGGTAATTCATCTATTAATTTCAAAATGAAAAATTAGCAATACTTTTAAATTCCAATTCATGGAACGAGGGCTACAGGTTTGTTAGCCACTGGCTATTTAGTGCTACCCTCGTAAAAACCAAGGAGTAGCGACTCAGCCACTACCCCGCCCCCATACACACAGGATGTGGCTTTGGTTCAACGTTCCTAATCAATTCGAATGAGAAGATCTGATAATCATCATCAGTTGATGCGTGCTATGTCACACGACGCAAATCGTTGCACTCAATGTTGCTGAAGTAGACATTGACCGCGCAAGCCTGGAAGGGCTGATAGTGCTATAGCCCTACCACTTTTTACCTTTTCCCATACTAATCCCTTATTTTTCCAATCTTAGCCCCACCACCTTTTCCCATACTAATCCCTTATATTTCCCAATCTTAGCCCCACCACTTTTTAGGGTGCGTCGCGGTCCCTTGTAGAAAACGATCTTATACTTCAGCAAGACTGCCTGCAATATTGCGCTCAACGTTGCACCGTGTATCGCGCCGTGTTTTTGGCACATGAAAAGTTAACCAAGTTTAAACTATGTTTTATTGCATGTCGTTGCGTGGTATGATGCCGCACGTTGATTTGTGTCGCACCTCAATTACAATATTTACATTTGGAGGCAGAGAAAAGGACAAATACTTTACCTTCGTCACTCTTGATGTCACTTCCATTCAGTTTCAGTTCCGGTGACTCAAGAACCCGGTGAACACGGATGCTGTTTGCACCTAAAGAAAGGGGGAAATATCATGAACGTGAAAAAAAGACCACAACACACCTCTCCTCTCCCCTCTCCCCTCTCCCCTCTCCCCTCAGTACCCTACAGTAGATAAGGACGTGCGGTCCCAAAAAGACCAGGAGAGGGAAGTGGAGTAAAGTATCGGATATCAAAAGATCAACTGTTATAAAGTCTGAATTTTTGTACCTCTTTTTCTTATTTCTTTGAGTTTAAATGTTGGTGACCATAAAGGTTTGTTGTCACTTGTTACGAGACTGTGTGACCGCTTGGCTGAAGAAAGAAAAAAAAAAGAAAGAAAGAGTAATGAAAGGAAGCATGCTTACTATAGGAATTAAAGAAACTGCATGGATGTGATGTATTATGACTACAGAATTATGATAATCGATGACTGTTACAATTGTGATGATGATGATGATGGTTGTCAGATGATGATGATGACGATGATGAACTATGATGGTGATGGATGAGGATGTTGATGATGGTGGTTGTCAGATGATGATGACGATGATGAACTATGATGGTGATGGATGAGGGTGTTGATGATGATGGTTGTCAGATGATGATGATGATGATGAACTATGATGGTGATGGATGAGGATGTTGATGATGATGGTTGTCAGATGATGATGATGATGATGATGAACGATGATGGTGATGGATGAGGATGTTGATGATGATGGTTGTCAGATGATGATGATGAACTATGATGGTGATGGATGAGGATGTTGATGATGATGGTTGTCAGATGATGATGATGATGATGAACTATGATGGTGATGGATGAGGGTGTTGATGATGGTGGTTGTCAGATGATGATGATGATGATGAACTATGATGGTGATGGATGAGGATGTTGATGATGATGGTTGTCAGATGATGATGATGATGATGAACGATGATGGTGATGGATGAGGATGTTGATGATGATGGTTGTCAGATGATGATGATGATGATGATGAACGATGATGGTGATGGATGAGGATGTTGATGATGATGGTTGTCAGATGATGATGATGATGATGAACGATGATGGTGATGGATGAGGATGTTGATGATGATGGTTGTCAGATGATGATGATGATGATGAACTATGATGGTGATGGATGAGGATGTTGATGATGATGGTTGTCAGATGATGATGATGATGATGATGAACTATGATGGTGATGGATGAGGATGTTGATGATGATGGTTGTCAGATGATGATGATGATGATGATGAACTATGATGGTGATGGATGAGGATGTTGATGATGATGGTTGTCAGATGATGATGATGATGATGATAACTGATGGTGTCGATAATATTGATGATGATGACTGATGATGGTGATTGTCAGGTAATGATGATGCTCATGATGATGATCGTGATGATGATCATGATGATGATCATGATGACCATGATGATGATCATGATGATCATGATGACTGATGGTGTTGATGATGATAACTGATTTTGATTGTAATATGATGACTGATGATGATGATTGTCAGATAATGATGATTGGGATATTGGTGCTGATGCTGATAGTAATGAGGAACAACAGACGAATTTGTTTTAACGCCTTAACAACCGTGATGATGGTGAATCATGAGAACAATACTTGAATTGAATGATGAAGAGATGATATCATGCAGCAGTCTTTCTTACCCCTGGCCTCCAGATCTTTTAGCTTTAACGTTGGCGGGGACGTTCCCAAGACAAGGCTACTGGAACGCTTATAAGAAACTGCAGTAGGAAAAGAAATTAGATTTTAAATTTAAATATTGATCAGTAAGCCGCCCAGTCTCTTTTTTATATTTTTTCGTTAATTGCATAATGCGAGTGACAACGTATTATTTTGTTGATTATCAACATTATGTTAAATACCTTTTTTGTCAGTTTTGGATTTTCTTCTTGGTAATGGAGAGAAGTACCATTTTCTTCCATCAGACGAAGCAGCACTGTCGGGACTATCCGTTTCTTTTAGAAGAAGAAAAAAAATGAAATAAATCAGTTATAGAAACATCGTCGCGCGAACCCGTCCACCTATAGCTATTCCATAAAGGTTGATAATGCAACAATGAATTCAGAATTTGAAAGCAAAATTCTTTCAATCAAATTAGGTTGCTCCGAGAGAATAAGATGTTTTTAGTAATAAGGAGAATATATAATGCACATGTTTGCATGATCTGTGGAAATGGGAGATGATATAGTAACTCAGGTAGTTTTGTAGTTTGTAAACTGCAATCGCTTAAATTTCATTTCGAAATTGTCCTACGTACATTCCCAAAAAATATCGATAACTGGTTTGTATTTAAATAACAACGTATCATTGAATATCATTGAATTAATTGAATAAAATGTCTTTTTGCTTTAATTATTTCTGAATTTGATAATTAAAAATTAATAATCAAAAAATTGAAAAACATATTTGGCAGAAACAGGAAAAATATATATCAATGGTTTGATATCCTAGAACTGATCAGATTATCAGTGTTTCTAATAGAATGATATATGCTAAACAAGTGTTAATAATATAATAATAAGAACGTGTTTTGATCTCGTAAACGGGATATTTTCTTACCAGTGTTTGCTGTTTGTTTTGTTAATGGTTAAACAAATAAACGAGTTAAGATTAAGTAGTTCTACACAGCTACATTTCTCGATTACATGACAGAACTATCACATTATTCTACAAACTGAAATTGGAGTTTTGTTTAAAAATTCGATGGTTGATCAATATAAATAAGAATATAAAAGTGATAGCCCCCGGGAAAACACAATATTGGCTGCTCCTCGTATTGCGGCACGAATAACCAAAAATCACTTATCCAATTTTAAATAATTTTACGATCTCTTGGTTCCTAAATGGCTTGATTAAGATACGCTTGTTTTGGTTTTCTTAGGTGGTTTGATATCTAGTCAAAACATGAAAGAACATTTTTTGAAGGTCATGGCGAGAAATGTTCCTTTGAGCCTTTGGCTAAACATGAAGTTTCGATAGCAATTTGAAAACTCTTAAAGCTGATGAAATCAACGTAAAGCCTATGAACAGTTATCAAATTAATGCTATATTATCGCTATTGTTATCAACTTGTTTTACCTTCTAATTCAGATACGTTTTTCTCTGGTATATCGAGGTTAGTAGGAAACGTCTTTCGTCGCAGTAACGGGCTTAAAGTTGTAGAAGCCCAGCTTTTACTCCTCGTTGTCCATCGCGAAGATTTCGGGCTGTCCATGGGCTTGATATTCAAATGATTGAGCAAGTGTTCTTACACAAGCCACATCGCGTATATTGAAGCTAGTCCTTGTGCCTTGAGGTCCATGTCTCGAAGTTTTTGGTTTTTTTTTATGGCGGGAAAGCCGTCGCATGTTCTATATTCATGACTCATGCTAGACTATTGATGTCATATTGACATACTTTCAAAATACTCTGGCAATCAAACTATAAACAAGTCTTGTTGTTCAGTTTTCATCGACGAGTAGAGATCAATCGTCTTCTGTGTTGTTGGAGCTTGCGCAGTATTTAACGACTCTCCAGGGACTTTTACCTTTGTTTATATTCGAGTTCAGACATGATTATATTTAAGTGATTAATACTATCCGTGAAAAATTAAACTAATGAAGGACAATGAATTTACATCGAACTTAAGAACACTGACGTATTTGACAACAACAAAAATATACTAGTTTTGGTCATATTATTTTTTTCTTTTCTTTTTCCCGGGCTTTGAAGGCCTTCTCAAAGGTTAATACGTCTTTTTATTGTATTGTATTGTATTGTATTTCTATTGTATGGTAGCACTTTGTTCATCGTGTATTCATTTGTGATGATAATATTACGCAATTATATTCAGCTTGGTAAAAAATACCATTGTACGCCAGCTTATATCTGCGAAACATCTTGGTATAACATTGGAATTGTACAATATGGCAACGTTAGTTAGTACTGGGGACGTTGGCCATGTGCTGTCTGTAAGTACACTCAAAACAGCAGGTACTGAAAATGCGCAAATGAGAGGTGACAAAATGTTTTGCGTTCTAACAGGATTAAGGATGGTTATTTTCTACCAGACACTTTTTCAATGAGACAAACGCGTTCCTATACCGCGCACGCGTAAAGCAGCCTTGTACTAGCATGAAGTGTTTCGTTTAACAATCGATACAAGTACTGTTAATGGCACCTTGGGTTACCCAGAACACACTGATAAAACGGCCCCTCGCAAGTGCCTGTGATTATACATGCGCGTACAATCAACCACACGACTCGCGCCTGCATTCCAAGGGATGAGAGCACAGCAAAATTTAATTGTTCACGAGAGCATTGCGCGACTGACATTTTTGTATAAAACGTTTGCTAGAACAGATTCGATGCACGAATTCTGTCTGTGAGAAGTAAGCTTACAGAAGGCGCAGGCTGTTTATATATCAAGACCGTTTTAGAAGATTAGGTAACGTTTCTGGCAACTCGCAGCGCAATTATCACAACGAAAGCAGGCTGCTGCAGAACCGGCAGGCGCGCGCGCATTTTTTTTTTTTTTTTGGACCACACAGCGTTGAAACATATTGTAGACACAATGATTTTGCGCTGTGACATGTCTTTCAAAGGCATGCGGCTATGGTGAAAGATTCAAGAGGTTTGTTACTGTGAGCACAGCTTTTAGACATAACTTGATACGATATAAACAGTTGAGTATTTTAATATTTCCTTTGGTGAAGAAACAATGTAATAGAAACATTCCATGATTCACATACATTAATACATTAATGATATCAGATTCATATTCACCATTCATCTTATAATACTCCATATATTACTTCACTCTAATAGATATTCATAGATTATTTATCTTCAATATTATTTTACGAATCTCACGTCTTTTGTCTGCACACTTGTCAAATGGTAAACTTTTTCTTTTACTGTCTACTTCATGATTTACACGCGCTTAATAAAAACGATTTTTAAAAGTTTATAATTCTCTTGATCTTTAAAATCATCCAGATATATGTACACAATATATATATATATATATACAAATATGAAGTCACTCTTATCAGGCTAAGTTACTTAGCGTATGTAATGCTACTAGTACCACAGGAGGCCCAGAGCAACTTCATTGACATAAAATACAAATATGTTATGAATCTATTCAAAAATTATCTCTGTTTGAATTAGTATAATACACCCCTTGTTGCTATGGTAATGAGAATCCATGGATATTGCTTACTATCAATCACGTGACTTTTCTGGATTTGACTGGGGGGCAACCAATGATTGACTGGGGGGCAACTAGTGATTCTTAAGTCAAATCATGTCAAAATAACTCCTCAAAGTATTCTATTTGACTATTTGTACAACATGAAACCAGAATACAAGATACACAGACAACCTTCAACATTCTCCAAGCCGGTTAAAATGTAGATATTACCGGAAGTGACTTCTATTGATAGTAAACAATTGACCCTGTGAATATCTTCTAAAGCACTTCACATCCATCTTTTCTTGTAACTGCACTGATAATGACATATTTAGATGCATCTTGTCATTGGTTCAATAGATAGTCCACACTAGCTATCCTACACTATAAGTTCTGCCTTCTCTAGGGGGTAGGGTGAGCAGATGGTCCACACTAACCATCCCATCCTTCTGGGCCTAACCAGCCTTAGGGGGGATAGGGTGAGTCCATGTATGTTTATATGTATCTTTTTAGTTCATCCAGTAGATGGTCCACACTAACCATCCCATCAGGTGTACTGCACATACTTATAGCATCTTCTATGATATCTGAGGTAAATTCAAGGTGGTATACCAAGTTGTAGTTCTTGATCAGTCGTCTGGTGCTTTCGCTGTCTAGGAAACCTGAAAATATACAATCAATTGTTGTGATTGGTTGAGCTGATGCAAAATAACTACTATATCAGGGGATAACCATGTTTGGAATTTATTTTTCAGCAGTGGTGCAAAATCCACCAATCATAGTGCAGCATTCTCATAATCATTGAGGTTACCATGGAAACATAGGGACAAGATGTTAATACTTGAAGACAAAACTTTTAACAGCAAAATGAACTGAGAATTATAGTATTAAGTTTATCATAACTATTATCTTTACCTGAGTTATTGTCGTCACTTAGAAACAAGGCATTTGCAAGACGTAGAAATCTTTGTATAGGGCTCTCAGCATCATCATAAGCAGCCTTATGCTCATCATCATGCCTCAAAACCTTATCCAACTCTTCTTGTTCCTTTTGAATCTTTCTTTTCTGTTCAATCAGGTGAACTTGTTGCCTTACTAGGTTCCTGTGTTGTTCCTCCAAATCTTGTTGATTCAGAGGTACTTTTCGGTTAATCATGTTTTGTACAGACCCCTCATCTAAATCTCTCCCAAGATGTTCATACTCTGAGATGTGATCTGTATGAAGGGATTTCTGTCTTCTGTCAAGATCTCGCTGCTGTTTGTTGAGTATCTCTGCAAGTTCTTGACTCTGTTCCTTCAACTGTAAATCTAGAAATAGCAAACAAGTGTAAAATATACAACACTTTTGTCGCAAAGTTTAACACAGGTAATGTGAAAAAAATCAAAGGGAATGCCAGTTAGCAGCAGTTAGCCTGATTGCATCCACACAAATACCCCGGTAAAGTCCTGGACTTTGCACACAGGCTAATATCAGCATGCTTGAGAATAGGTAGAGGAGCTGGCAACAAGAATGGAAGGGAAAGAGTGGGGGAAGAAGAGGTGTGGAAAAGGAAGAAAGGGAAAGTGGGAAAGAAAAAATGGAAAAATGAAAATATGGGAAGTTAGAATGATGGGATTATTGGTAAAGAGGAAGAATCGGAAAACTAAGGAAGAGTAGAGGAATGTACTGTAGCAAACTGATGGAGTAGCTCAAACAGTGTTTATATATAACTGACTGTTTGCTTGATTCTCACCTAGGTTCTTTTGTTGTTCATCATACATCTCTTCTTGCTCCATTACGGCAGTCTCAGTAATAACTCTACTTCTTTCTGGTACAGCGCGCAGAGGTTTCCTTGTTTCCCATGTCGGCTGCAGTGGTGGTGTCTCCACTGTACTTCCCCTTGATCCTGTCGCACTTGATTCTTGGCTGGTTATAGCATTTATAGGTAATGCTCTCTCTACAAATTCCATGAATTCTTTCCAGTTCACCCTCCCTGTTCCTCTGGGGTCTAGTCTATCCAGGATCTTATCCAGCAGCGAGCCATTGAATGGTAAATGATGTCTTAGACAAAAGGTTTTTAACTACAAAAATTACAAGTACATGTATTAGCGGTCATTAATTATTAATTAATAGATAAATGGATCTGGTCATGTGACTCTTCTTTGGATGCCTAGGTCTTAAGGGACTGGGTATCATTTGTCAGTGGGGGAGGGGTAGATGAAATATTTTTCTATTCACTAGGGGCTGGGTGGGTAGGGTGGGTAGGGTGGGTAGGTTAATGAATCACAAGGGATGTTGATATTAGGCAGAAGGTTGCAAATTTTATATTGAGTTTTTTTCCCAATTGAGAAAAAAGTTAAAATTATTAGCTTAGTGAATTGAGTGACTTGAACAAATTATTTCAAATGTTCTATGCTACTTTGAGGAAAGAGATTGCTGAATGAGACTCTAATAATTTCTAGTTGTCTTGCCACCCACCTTTTGTGAACTTATGATATTATTTTGAGGATAATTTTGCTCCAGTGTATCTTGTAGTTTCCAAATAAGATCCCTTGCTCTTGGCACTTGTTTCAACATTTTTTCCATTTCCACCAGCAAATGCGTATCCTGTCTATCTTGAAATGCACGCTTGACAACAATCACACTCTGACGTCCTGTTAAACTACCATCATTAACACTACGAGGTGATATTTCATTTGGCTTTAGAGGAATGTCCCTGTCATAAGAAGAGTTTTGAGGTAAATGACTCCTAGCAAGATCCCCAGGATTTGAGGACAGATCAAGTCTAGGTACAGAAACGTCCCTTTTCTTTTCTCCTTTCACTATATTATTGACATACTTCAATAGTTGTTCATAATTAACCCAGTTAGGTCGTCTCGCAGACATAAACCTTGAGTTCAGTGTTTGTAAAAGTCTTCCATTTATGGGAATCCTGCACCGTGCAAATGCTTGTTCAACCTGTTCAGCATCTACAAACCCTGTAAATGTTGAATCCAAACCACAGAATTCCATGTATGCATCTTTTAAAATGCTTGTATCCATCCCTTGTACCTGTGCTCTGATTATTTCAGATAAAGAATCTCTTTCATCATGAGTAACTTCAGTTTTTGAAGCATCATAATCAAGCTGTTTCCTGGTAATTGGTGGTAATATTGTAGGAGAGCCAGGAAGAGAGCTTGACCTGGAACTTTGTCTGGTACTAGAAGGACTTTCAAGCGACCTAAGAACTTTTTTCGGAGGGGTTTCACCTCTAACCCAAGGAGGTACAGCTGTACTTCGAGGAGAATGAGCGTTAACACTATGTCCTTCAGATAAAGAGCTTGAAAATCTTGCCTGACTTTCTTGTCCTCTAGCTTTGTTGTCGTTGTTTAATGGCCTCCCATAATGATCAACTGCTATTTCTACACGTTTTCCTCCAATTATACGAACATCAAGAAGAGGTTGGTCGTCTCTACCAAACGGAGCAAACCCTGCCATGGTTATCTACTAAAACCAGGTCTTTAGTTGCTGCAATATTGTATCTAAAAAGCAATGTTTTCTCATCGAGATTGTCGTACAATGTGTATTTATGCTCCAACATGACACACGATATGCATATCAGGGAAATAAATGCCTCCTGTGTTTTGAATTACATACTAGCTGTAGACCAAAAACGTCTTGACACTTTTTGAACTAGAAAAGGGTGATTTCTTCAACTGTAGAGACTGTAGATAGATAATTTACTTGTTTTTAAACCAAAGATTTCAACTGAACCACAAACTATTCAAATAAGGTAGCTGCTGACCTCGTTGCCATAGTGACGGTTGGTGTATACAATATAATGAGATTTTTTTTTTTGAATCTTGATTTTTCGGGATTTTCTTAAGAGTACAGTCACAATATTCAGAGAAAAAGGGCCCTTTTTTCTTTTTAAAATGCTTTTTATCTTGATTATAGAAAGTTTATCAAAACATATCCCACATGTAAAGGACAAAGAGTGGTAGGGCATCAGTGGCACATGCACAGGCGGTACACCGGGTCTGCTGGTTATAGCAAGGGGTTTTAAAATTACCTAGTTTTTGATGGCGTGGACGTGTGCGCGGCGCTCAAAAACAACAGGATTAGCTATGTTCTGTTCTCTGATAGAACACGACTGAGGCTGTTGAACACTCAAAAAAAACGCGAAATGTATGTTTTCCCAAAAAAATCTTTAAATGTTTTCGCTACTTCCAGGTTTGGAGGAAGCACACAATTTTTGACGCACAGGAGTAGGGTATGCCGAAAATTGTTTGTACGCGGATGCTAAAAATAGCCCAACCGCGAATTCACATGGCGCGCGCGGTAATTTATGCTCTCTGGAAAACATCCAAAAACCTGCTCTCTAGCAGATGAATTTTTGGAAGGATCAAGTTATCCTCAATGGATGAATAAATGCTTTCGCTTAAATTATCCCACTGGGAAAAGAAAAGAAAGGGAAAAATGGAATAATATTGACGGGCAGTTGACAGACTGGATGACAGTTGTTTATATTATCGCTATAAGGACGTGACAGGCTACTGTCAGTACTGATTCCACTTGATCTGCATATAGCACATGATCATGCTTTCGTCACAGCTTGATACTGCAAAGCTCGCCAAGAGAAACAGCTTCAAGATCTTGTTTTTCTTTCAGGATCGCAGAAATGGAAGATGTTCTGTAAGGAAATTGGCTTATTGTTGTACGTTAGCTTGTACATTGGCATCACAAGGGCTTCTTCGTCAGGTATCTGCTTTAGTATAGTATATTCATCCCTTGAATATGACATCGATTCTATAAATAATATGTCTGTGTGTATGATTTTCACATGATTCCATATCGTGTTTCTTCGACATAATTCTAGAGTTTAAGCAGCCATTAAGAAACTGGTTGGTTTATAATAAGGAAGTTTGAACGATAAGGGGACGATAAGCTAGAATACTACCAAAGAAATCAGTCTGAGCTAGTCTTAACACAGCGCCATGTAACGGTATATATCCAAGTAATTAGTCGCCTGAATTCTGTTAGAGTACAAACAGTATATCCGTGAAATACAAATTACTAAATAGCACAAAATACGATTTAGTATAACTAATGTTTCACGGATATAATCGGTTTGCACTCTATTCATGGATGACTGTAATTAGTCGCCTAAATTCTGTTATGTGTATTTTTATTATATATATATATGAATATATACAGAAGCAATTAATTGCATAAAATAAAATGTTTTGTTATATACCATTCTATTTGCATGATATACTAATAATATATATATTCCCGACGTTAAACCTTTCCTTTCACTTGAGTGACCACGAAACAATGTCAAGGTTATTCTTGTTGTTTTCGTACATTGACTGTATTTATCCAGTCCAACATCGACTTCCTCTACGGAGCGAATTCGAGAAAGATCTAGATTTACTTCCGCCAAGTTCCGCCATAAAACTCAGTCGCACCACAGGTAGCCCAAGCTGACCTCGGCTCAATAGTTCAAATCACGATGTCCAGCGTGACACAAACAGTGGAGTTTAATCCTATTGCTTCTTTTTATACTATTTCCAGGAAGTGACTGGCCCAGTGGATGGTATGGGTTACCTCAGCCTAAAGCTGGCTGTCCTTCTAGATCTGAGTGGTGGGGTAGTGGCTGGTGGTATGAGTACAGAAGACTAAACAACCAATCAACAGCAAGGGTGCCCCAGTACTCTCATCTCAAAGGAACCTTCACCCAGGCGATCACAAAGAGATATTTCTGTATGAAGAAGAAGGACAATGGATCGGACAATACTTGGCCAAACGGTACGATATAATATATTATGATTTTTATGAAGTAAATTATGGTTGTCTTTTATATCCTAGATTTCTTGTTTCACAGGCCAATATTGTATCTATCAAAGGCTGTTGAAGCCTTGTCCACCAGGCTTTGTTCAGGGTTCAATAGGATGGAAGAACAAAGATGCACCCAATAAGAACAAACAATCTGGTATGGTACCATCAGGAGTGTTCGCTAGCAGCACTAGAATTAACTACTGCTGTAAAGTAGACGGGTCAAAAGAGAACAGCATTTCTTTACCAATAAACATACCGTTTTTTCTTCTGGCTTACAATTCAAGTGAATGTCAGTCTGTCAAGTGGGCAACAACAACACAAGAATATCTACGATTTTCTGTTCAGGAGAAAATAACATTCCGAGGGTTTCATCCTTTCGTAGATGACAACTACGCTCTAAGATACTGCTACTATCAACGTGAGTGGAATATGATGTTTCAGGTTGGGTGAGAATTGGTTTGGTGTAGTATAAGATGTGCTGGAACAGGGGCAGATCCAGGATTTTGTTCAGGGAGGGGTGCAGCTTTGTAGGGGCACCTGCCAACGAA
This sequence comes from Anthopleura sola, assembly GCA_023349425.1. Classification (NCBI taxonomy): domain Eukaryota; kingdom Metazoa; phylum Cnidaria; class Anthozoa; order Actiniaria; family Actiniidae; genus Anthopleura; species Anthopleura sola. Next base: position 11,129,680 of record JALHLI010000007.1, on the reverse strand, counting down.
AAACACCGGACCAAAAAAAGGATGGAACCTCATCTTGCCAGTTGCAAAGTAGGGGTCGACTCAGGGAGGGGTGCAACCCTCAGTATCAAAGAAAGAAAACATTTGGTATTGGTTATCTTCAAAATAAGGGGACATTGTTGATCCAGAGGGTGCATACCCCTACACCCCTCCCCTGGATCGATCTGCTCCTGTGGATGTAGCATTAGTTTAGTGTACTGATCGTTATATTTTAGTGTATTGTAGTGTAGTGTGGTGAGGTGAGAAGTGAAGTGAGGTGTGTTGAGGTGATGACGTAAAGGTTATATATAGTAACTGGAAGATACAATGTTCTCATTGTTTCAGGTAGTAACAAGACTCTGACCACACCCCAAGGAACAATCTCACGATATCTGAACCAAACATCCGTCCATCAAGAACGATACACCGCATGGCACATTAACCCTGTTGCCTTTCAATTCTTGGTTCTACGTTTTACTCGATTCACCTTCCATGCCAGTAACATCAGCAGCTACCTGGAGGTGTTGGATGGACGTAGCGAGTCTGCTCCCTCACTGGGGAGATTCTCTAGTACCCAGTCCCCTCTCGGTCAGAAAATTACGTCATCAACCAATCAGCTCTTTGTTATTTTACATTTTGGTGACAGAAGTGGGACGTATGATTTTGAGTTCAACTATCACATCTACTCGCCTACAGGTACTGGATTACCTTCAGTATGTTTATCAAATATTTTAGGTGTGTTTATTCAGTTCCCCATATTTCATTCATTCATTGTTATTTTCGTGTACGGTTTTCAGTGTCTACTACTGCAGAAATAAAAACGCCTCAAAATCCACCAACATCCTCGTCAACCAAAACTACGTCATCTTCACCGTACACGTCATCATCCAAAGTGACGTCATCAACATTACCTTACATATCATATTCACATACAACAACGCATCCACCAATTTCCTCGTCAACCAAAATTACGTCAACTTCACCGTACACGTCACCGTACACGTCATCATCCAAAGTGACGTCATTTCCGTCGACAACTCTTAGCTCAACCCACTACAGCAACGTTACACTTCCCACCAACAGTACAGGTGAACAACTTTATTCCCATGGCAACGACATCAAAACGAGACTACTACTCTACACTCTGCTGCCGACTGGCGGGCTTGTTATAGTTATAGCCATTGGAGTTATTATCGTTAGACGCCGAAGGAAAAGGTACGTCAAGATAGTTACCATAGAAACCTTTTATCTTTCTGAATTGAATTGACGCTAAAGCTTTTACATCCCATTATATCGAGCAGAGTGCAAATCCTCTTTGACTTTCACCCTTGAAAACAAAACAACAACAGAACAACAACAGAACAACAACAGAACAACAACAGAACAACAACAGAACAACAACAGAACAACAACAGAACAACAACAGAACAACAACAGAACAACAACAGAACAACAACAACACAACAACAACACAACAACAACAGAACAACAACAGTTGATAAGTAATGGGAGGAAGACAAAGTATTGAAATTAGTTTGCGTAGTTCAACTTCTGTTTGTCTTTCTTCTTGTTCTTCTTCAACAACAGAATTGCATACTCAAGACTCACTTCGTTGTCCATCGATGAAATTGTTTCTGAATTGAACGAGTAAGTATTTTCAGGCCGTTTTTGATAGCGAACGTGGTGCATTGTGGTCTAGCGTGAGTACAAACATCTTTTATTCATCATGTCTTATATCGTTGATACCCATGCTAGACCACAATGCATCCTGATTATCGAAGTTAGAAAAGGCCTGTGTAAACATCAATTTTGCCTGGAGATTTCTGGATTCTGGTTATCTTCATATCCTTGTATGCATCTAGTCCCATCAGGTCCGTAGCAAAGGGAAATTCTGGTGCAACATGGGGCTCCGATTTTTTATGTAATAAACACAAGCATAAAAGTCCGACGCTATCGAAAGATGACCTTATGCGGCATTTGCCCTCACCCCCTCCCGGTCCCCAGATATCAAATCCTTGGTACCGGCCTGCTTAGTCCCACATGATCTAATAAATGATGAAACTTCTACCACGATACAGGAATATGGATGGGTGTTTCGACGGAATGGAGCCAAGTACTTCGTGTGCCGTACTCCAGATAACCAGTGATGAGCATCAGGCTGATACTGGCATGACAACAAGGACGCGTTTGAAGCTAATGGACACGACAGAACATACATCTGATTTAGACGATGAAATGATAAACCTTGATAGGTGAGCAGTCTACCATCAGTCTAACGTCAATGCCATACTCTTGAGATTAAGTTGTATCCATATTATTAGATTGTCTTCTCATGCACAAATTTTAAACAAATTATCTTATTCTCAAGGGAATGGGACGTGGTCTGAAATGAAATACATTACTCCCACGCTAGATGGGTGTATACGGGCTCGTAAGAGCGTATTGCACTGGATGGCGCGCTACATGTCAAAATAGAGTAGTTTTCGTTTGACTATGAACAAGTTACGGCACGGACCGCGCCTTGCCGTGACCGTGTCAATGCCGTGCCGTGTATGACATTCGACATTCCGTGCCGTGTCCGCGCCGTGACCGTACCGCATAACCAAGAGACTTTGATGTCTAATCTTTTTATCCAGAAATCCACCTGGTTTCCCCAGTACAGAACTCCAAGATGTAAACCCTAGCCCTAGGACCTCTCTACCATGCCGGTATGAATCTGACCCAGTCCCCGATCATTCTTGTGACGTGTCCAATGAAGAATTACGTCAGCTACATGGAAAGAATGAGGAAGAGATGAGTGAAGCTGAGAGGATTGAATTGATCAGGCTGCTAGGAGAAAATCACCAGGATCAGTAAGTAGACAAATCCAAACCAAACTAAATCCGTTCTGGACCTGTTCCCGATCCTTTTCAGAAAGAAGGGGGAAATAGCAACGTTTGTCATTAAAGAATATATCTATATTTAAATTATAATTACAGATATCATCTGCCAAAACCAAAACAAAACGATACAAAGGATCAAGCCAGCGATTGTTAAGGAAATGTTCCGGTCAAACCGGCTGTCTCTGCTGTCTCTACACCAAGTGGTCATGTTGGTTGTCAGTAAAACCCACACTCCATCAACACGTACATTCACACGTACATTCACACGTACATTTACCCGTACATTCACACGTACCTACATTCACAGTATGGTAGTTTATTATTCTCTAATTTTAGTAGCCTTCGCTGTTCTGCCAAGAGAGTAAGGACTCGACAATTCCTCCTTTCCCCTCCCCTCCCCGTTCACTCCAGTTTAAAGGATTTTTCATGAAATATTTTTTTGATAATGTAAATAGGTGAAAATTAATATATTTGTTATTCAAATAAAAGCCTTGAAAAACAACGAATTTCTGTCTCTACATTCTGGTTTGAATTTGAATTTGAAATGACTGTCTCAAAGCAGCTTCATACTTCCTGCAGTAATTAGTATGAAGAGATTTCGTTACATCTCCACAGGGTTCCCATGCAAGTCAGGTCATTCGGCAACGTGTCTAGTCATAGATATCAGGTTTGCTTTCGTTTCCGCTCCGTAAGTGTTGACGAAGAATCGAGTTCGAATAGACTATGAGAGTGATGAGTTTAGTCGCATGGTTTAGTCGCATGGTTTAGTCGCATGGAAGAAAGCATTCTACTCCATGTCGTTGTATCAGCCATCTTGTTCACCACAACTGTGTGTTCAGGTATCGAAATGTCGTTATTCATTGTTCTTTCCTTGCTTGCACTCTCTTCAAATTATCTCAAAATCACTAACTTCATTCGAACAGATTTTATTTCCAAGTCTAGAAGGTAAAGAAGAAACCTATCTCTTATGTTTTCAAAGGACAAAAAGCGATAGTTGAAATCATTTCCCACCGAAAAGAAAAGAAAAGGAGACTCTGCCAGCAGGGAACGAGTACAAAATCGTGCTACAAAACTATTGACATTATACTCCATGGTCGCCAGTCATGATTATTCAACTGTCTTTGTTTACATTAATATGGAATAATTTTCAGCACAATTTATGAGAGATTTCATGGAATCTTTTTTGACGTGGCAACCTCGCTCAGCTCAAGCGGTTCGCTGGCCGTCAAATTGTATTTGACAGCTATGCCAATTTAGTCTTTGATTGAAAAACAAAAAATATCAAAGCTACAAATATCGCTTTTCTCTTGCTAGTAATGAAGACAAAGTATATCAAAGTGTAAAATGTAGTAAAAACAACAAACCACAACCATAGTTCAAGTATTTCTTTCAAAATATCTCAATATCTGAAAATGGCGACTCTCTTGTGTTACCGTACCGAGAGTTTTACGCATTTTTTTCGTCAATTTTTTTAAATGGAATTTTAGTTAACATTAATGAATATTCCTCCTATGAAGTGTTTTCTACAGAACCGAAGGAATATTTTTGTAGTGCAATCAAAGTTTTCTGGTCTTTAGACCACTTCTCCTTTCGTAATTCTTGTTTCGTTGCAGACGAAAGATGGTTTCGGTCCGTCACTTTAAGACAGACATGAGTTCTGTGCTTTCCATGATTAGATACATTAAACGTGCTTTTCGCTTTTCAAAAATAAGAAAATCAAAACCACAAAAGAATTACAAATACTTTAGAGCATAAATTTGCCGTCTTTTGCGAACAGCACTGATCAAGTTAGACGGCCACACAAGGGGCAGAAGAGGACTATTTAAACGTCTTGTTGCTACGCCATCTTGGTTTATATTATTTACCGCTGTACGTTATATGAGTGAGCTTGAGCCAGTCAGATTGCACGCGCTGTACCCATATTGGCTGTACCAGGAGATTACCCAGGGGCTCTCTCGCCCCAGTGTTTCTCGGTCGTAAGTTTCGTTATCGAGAGAGAACACCTGAACCCAGTGAAGATGGTTTTGGGACCCCATTAGTTCATTTCCTGACAAACCACTCTGTATTTATTCATATGTTTCCAGGAAGCGACTGGCCCAGTGGATGGTATGGGTTACCTCAGCCTAAGGCTCGCTGTCCGTCTAGTTCTGAGTGGGGTAGTGGTTGGTGGTACGAGGACAGAAGACTAAACAACCAATCAACAGCAAGGGAGCCCAAGTACTCTCAGCTCAAAGGAACCTTCACCCAGGCGATCACAAAGAGATATTTCTGTATCAAGAAGAGGGACAATAGACTGAACATACCCTGGCCAAACGGTACAATATGATATATTATGATTTATATGAAGTAAATTGTGGTCGTGTTTTATATCATAGATTTCTTATTTCACAGGCCAATATTGTATCTATCAAAGGCCGTTGCAGCCTTGTCCACCAAGGTTTGTTCGGGGTTCAATAGGATGGAAGAACAACAAAGATATACCCAATAACAACCACCATTCTGATAACTTGAATATTCCTTCGGGTGTGTTCGCTAGCAGCACTAGAATTAACTACTGCTGTAAAGTAGATGGGTCAAAACAGAACAGCATTTCTTTACCAATATACAGACCGTTTTTTCTCCTGGCTTACGGTTCAAGTGAATGTCAGTCTGTCAAGTGGGCAACAACAACACAAGAATATCTACGATTTTCTGTCCAGGAGCAAATGACATACCGAGGGTTTCATCCTTTCGTAGATGACAACAACGCTCTAAGATACTGCTACTATCAAGGTGAGTGGAATATGATGTTTTAGGTTGGGTGAGAATTGGTTTGGTGTAGTGTAAGATGTGCTGGAACAAGGGCAGGGCAGGGCAGGGCAGGGGTGGGGTTAGGTGTGGTGTGGTGTGGTGTGGTGTGGTGTGGTGTGGTGTGGTGTGGTGTGGTGTGGTGTGGTGTGGTGTGGTGTGGTGTGGTGTGGTGTGGTGTGGTGTGGTGTGGTGTGGTGTGGTGTGGTGTGGTGTGGTGTGGTGTGGTGTGGTGTGGTGTGGTGTACAGTAACTTGAAGATACAAAGATATCACTGTTGTTCTGTTCTCGTTGTTTCAGGTAGTAACAAGACTCTGACCACACCCCAAGGAACAATCTCACGATATCTGAACCAAACATCCGTCCATCAAGAACGATACACCGCATGGCACATTAACCCTGTTGCCTTTCAATTCTTGGTTCTACGTTTTACTCGATTCACCTTCCATGCCAGTAACATCAACAGCTACCTGGAGGTGTTAGATGGACGTAGCGAGTCTGCTCCCTCACTGGGGAGATTCTCTAGTACCCAGTCCCCTCTCGGGCAGAGTATTACGTCATCAACCAATCAGCTCTTTGTTGTTTTACATTTTGGTGACAGAAGTGGGACGTATGATTTTGAGTTCAACTATCACATCTACTCGCCTAAAGGTACTGGGTTACTTTCAATATTAAAAATGTAAATATTTGTTTGTCACTAGCTAATTTTTTCTGGAAAAGATTCTGAGCTCTTGGTGGGATTTGAACCCAGGTTAATAGCGGACGTTATAGTAAAAATAACTTGTGACAAACAAATATTTACATATTTAATTAATTAATTCCAAGCACAAAAAAATATATATAAAACTTACTTTCAATATGTTTATCAAATAAAATATTTTAGTCGTGTTTATTAGATCGTAATTTTATCATGGTTTAGAGAATGAGAATGAAACACATGTCCTCCCTCCTCCCCCTGTTCAGTTCAACTTTTCCAGATTCAACGGATTATCAACATGACCTGCTGTATTTACCCATTTATTTCAGGAAGTGTCTGGCCCAGTGGATGGTATGGGTTACCTCAGCCTAAGGCTGGCTGTCCCTCTAGTTCTGATTGGTGGGATAATGGTTGGTGGTACGAGGACAGAAGACTAAACGACCAATCAACAGCAAGGGTGTCCCAGTACTCTCACCTCAAAGGAAACTTTACTCAGGCGATCACAAAAAGATTTTTCTGTATCAAGAAGAGGGACAATGGACTGAACATACCCTGGCCAAACGGTACAATAAAAATGCTAGTGTTGTTGAATATGTCACGTTATCAATTATGAATTTTATGAAGTAAATTGTTGCTGATTTATATATTGCTTGTTTCATAGGTCAATATTGTATCTATCAAAGGCTGTTGAAGCCTTGTCCATCAGGCTTTGTTAAGGGTTCAATAGGATGGAAGAACAAAGATGCACCAAATAACAACCACCATTCTATTAACATGAATATTCCTTCGGGTGTGTTCGCTAGCAGCACTAGAATTAACTACTGCTGTAAAGTAGACGGGTTAAAAGAGAACAGCATTTCTTTACCAATAAACAGACCGTTTTTTCTCCTGGCTTACGGTTCAAGTGAATGTCAGTCTGTCAAGTGGGCAACAACAACACAAGAATATCTACGATTTTCTGTCCAGGAGAAAATGAGATTCCGAGGGTTTCATCCTTTCGTAGATGACAACTACGCTCTAAGATACTGCTACTATCAACGTGAGTGGAATATGATGTTTCAGGTTGGGTGAGAATTGGTTTGGTGTAGTGTAAGATGTGTTGGATGTAGTATTAGTGTAGTTTATAATAGTGTGGGGTAGTGTAAGCTGGTGTGAAAAGTGGTGTGATGTGATGTGATGCAATGTAGTGTAGTGTAGTCTGGTGAGGTGTGATGAGGTGATGACGTAAAGGTTATATTAGTAACTGGAAGATACAATGTTCTCATTGTTTCAGGTAGTAACAAGACTCTGACCACACCCCAAGGAACAATCTCAGGATATCTGAACCAAACATCCGTCCACCAAGAACGATACACCGCATGGCACATTAACCCTGTTGCCTTTCAATTCTTGGTTCTACGTTTTACTCGATTCACCTTCCATGCCAGTAACATCAGCAGCTACCTGGAGGTGTTGGATGGACGTAACGAGTCTGCTCCCTCACTGGGGAGATTCTCTAGCACCCAGTCCCCTCTCGGTCAGAGTATTACGTCAACCAATCAGCTCTTTGTTATTTTACATTTTGGTGACAGAAGTGGGACGTATGATTTTGAGTTCAACTATCACATCTACTCGCCTACAGGTACTGGATTACCCATCAGTATGTTTATCAAAGATTCTAGTTGTCTTCATAATAGCAGACCTTAGTTATAAGAATGAAACACATGCCCTTCCTCCCCCCTCCCCCTCGGGTTGTTGAGCTTGAGTTCTTCCGTACTTTTCAACAGTGTGAACTGTTTTCAAACCTTTCCAATTTTCGATATTTCATTTTATCTATTGTTGTTGTCAGTGTCTACTACTGCAGAAATAAAGACGCCTACGTCAACCAAAAATACGTCATCTTTACCCTACACGTCATCATCCAAAGTGACGTCATTGCCCTCGACAACTCACGTCACTGGTACCCATCTTCATTCCCATGGTAACGGCATGCTACTTCTCTACACTCTACTGCCGACTGGTGGGCTTGTTGTAATTATAGTTATAATCATTGGAGTGATGATTGTGAGACGAAAAAGGAAAAGGTACGATAGTTGACGTGGAAACCTTTATATCTTTCTGAAGTTCACTGGGGAGACTGATATCGAACCCGTTTTGCATGAGCTCGAAAGCTTTGCCATCTATGTATTACATCCTAGTATATCGAGCCGAATGCAAATCCCCTACAGATCAACAACACTTTATTAGGGACGAGAGCTAGGAAGCCATACTCATATTGAAATCGCTGTGTATAGTTCAACTGTAACATTACTTGAAAGACTGTTTCAGGGTCGCCATCTTCGATTGGAGTGTCGCACATGATCATACCTCCATCCATTCCCTTCATTCATTTTAATTTTTGTCCTCCTAAACTGACGATTCTTCTTGTTCTTCTTCAACAACAGAATTGCATACTCAAGACTCACTTCGTTGTCCATCGATGAAATTGTTTCTGAATTGAACGAGTAAGTATTTCAGGCCGTTTCTGATAGCGAACGTGGTGCATTGTGGTCTAGCTTGGGTACAAACATATTTTATTCATCGTGTTGTTTGTACCATCCTGATTATTAAACCTAGAACAGGCCTGCGTAAACATTAATTATTCCTGGAGATTATCATATTATTATCATTAATAATAATATTATTATTATCATTATCATCATTATTGCAAGTACTTCGTGTGCAGTAACCAGTGATAAACATCGGGCTGAAACTGGCATGACAGCAAGGACGCGTTTGAAGCTAATGGATACGACCTCTGATTCAGACGATGAAATGATAAACCTTGATAGGTGAGCAGGACGCTAATGATAATGATTATCACAGGCATTATACCTCTTAACCTTGGACGTAATGTTTCCTCATTTCAGACCACCCAAGTCATTCTCTTGAGAATAAGATTCTTTGTAGGAGTTGTATCAATATTCATGTGTCTTCTCATGTGCAACAGTTAAACAAAGAAATGATACTCTAGGGAATAACCCGTGGTCTGAAACATTACGGCTATAACTGAGTCTATACGGGCTTTTTGAAGTATGATATACATGGAGTGTATTACATGGTATGCCGGATCATCGGATGGCGCGCTACAAGTCAAAGTGTAGCAGAAGCAGCAGCAGGGGCTTGTGAATATTTATCCTTGTTCCAAAATGTGTAAATAACCTCTTATGATTTTTCTCTCTTTATCTAGAAATCCACCAGATTTCCCAAGTACAGTACTCCAAAGCCTTTGACAACATACTAATCATAAAAGTGAAATAAAATCAAGAAAAGATAAATAATTTTTTTAGAATTATTTTTTTTTAAATGTAGATAGTTGGAAACGAATATTTGTTGTTATCCAAATAAAAACATTTCGAATGAAATTATGAATCTATTTTCTGTCTTCATCTTCTGGTTTTTGTTTAAAGGCCCCTCCCCTCTCCCCTCTCCCCTCTTCTTCGCCGGAAAAATACTGCAATCCACCTTCTTGTATGGTTCTAGCAAACTGTCGAACTTTCTTCCAGGGTTTTTAGTTGGAAAAATCTTAGGAAATGACCTTCGGTAACTAGAACCATTGAACATTATTACAAAGCAGGAAGTAAACTTCGTCGAGATTTCGTTACTTATCCACAGGGTTCCCAAGTCAGGATTCTTGTCCTGAACATACCAGAAAGGTCAGTCACGGGGTTCCGTTTGAGCTAAGTTGTTGTTGAAGGAATATATAGAGGTCGTCGAGTAGACTTAACCGTTTTCCCACTCTGATGAGAATGCTTGAATAAGTTTAATCGCATGGTATTCCGAGCTGAAGAAACCTTTCTACTCTTTCTACTCCATGTTGTTGTATCAGCCATCTTGTTCACCACAACTGTGTATTCAGGTATGTTGTTATTCATGGTTCTTTCTTTGCTTCTGGTCAAATTATTCATCGAATAATTATCTAATAATCACTAGCTTCATTCGAACATGTTCAAAGAGATTTGAGTTGCATGTTTTGAAGGTACAGTGAAAGAGAAACCTAACTTTAACGTCTTCAAAGGACAAAACGCGATGGATGAAATCACTTGCCATCGTCATTAACGAGTGCAAAACCGTGCTACAAAACTATCGACGTTATACCTCATGGTCGGTGGTTAGGATTTCTTTTCTTTGTTTAGAGCGCGAACACTAAATCCATGAATTAAAATCAAATTGTTAGAGCGTAATTGATTTTATTTAGTGGATATCATTAGTCGCTATTTAATAGGAACTGAGAAGACATCACGTTATATCATTTTACTTGCCTGTTTCTTATGTTTGATGTCTTCTGTGTAAAGACATTACTGTACTGGTTGAGTAACATTGAATTAAAGCTTCTAAATATTAACTATTACTCAGTCAATCATTTTTGATTTTATTTCATGGATTTAGAATCATTTTCAGCACATTTTGTTGGTAATGGTAGCGAGCAAGATTACTTGCGTGACCAGTGACAATGTTGACTTTATTCCCCGTGAAACAGAAACTATTAATAAGTAATTGCGTTTTGATCTTTGATAAAGAAAGATAATACTGAAGAATTCAATGTCCCGCTGATTGTTTGGGTTAGGATTTGTAGGAAGCATTTCTAAGGAATGGAATAGACGTTTCCCGAATTCGCTTGATCACGAAACAATGGTTCTAAGTCACTGGGAATGGAAAATAGGATTTCTTCAAATTTAATCCCTGATGGTGATATTCATGAATTTAATGTGAATAGTCCGCTACACAGTTCCCTGCATCATATTGAAAGGTAGCTGTGCCTTTGCATCAAAGCGAGACGAAAGCTTGCAATGAAAGAGACCTTTTTTAACACTTTGGACAAATTATTCACATGTCTATTATTACAAACTCACTGTTCTTCTCGCTTCGATGCAAAGGCACGGCTACCTTTCAAGATGGCGCTGGGAACTGTGTAGGGGACTATTTTGCCTGAATTAAGGATGTTCGGTTTTGGGATCTCATGCATTTCAGGACTCTATTCTTTCAGTTTCTAAACGATAGGCTTTCGGGTGAAGATCGCTGACAAATGCGAATGACCGGTTGTAATCATCCATTTGTTTCCAGGAAGTGTCTGGCCCAGTGGATGGTATGGGTTACCTCAGCCTAAGGCTCGCTGCCCGTCTAGTTCTGAGTGGGGTAGTGGTTGGTGGTATGAGGACAGAAGACTAAACAACCAATCAACAGCAAGGGTGCCCCAGTACTCTCATCTCAAAGGAACCTTCACCCAGGCGATCACAAAGAGATATTTCTGTATCAAGAAGGACAATGGATCGGACAATACTTGGCCAAACGGTGAATACTTGCCTGGGAGGGGAGGGGAGGGGGAAGGGGGAAGGGGGAAGGGGGAAGGGGTAGGGAAAGGGGAGGCAAATCAAGGGTGTTGTCTCTCAGGTTGGAGTGATTCCAAGACAGTTAGCATAACATGTGAATAGAGTCAATCTCTTCCCCAGAGCCCACGTTCCTCTTGGTCAGCACGTAGACTCTGGGGACGAGATTTGATTAGAGTTTGTCAGGTCTCTCCTTGATTCGAGGGTTTTTCGAGCTTTTCGGTCCGCACAAAATCTAACACGCTAAATTCCAAATGTCATCTGTGAGTTAGCCTTGTATTGCCCCCAGAGGCTGTTTCAGGGTACATATCGATAAAATTTGAAGGTTTTCCCAATGGAAGGGGGAAGGATATTTTTGTTTTAGCGAAATTAAGAGCAAGAATTTTGGGCTCTGACGCTTTAGCCATGAGACCTGGCGGGACTAAAGACTGCAGACGGTGATCACACCCTGCGTGATTGACAACACATTACCTTAAAATCTTTCGTAACAAAACTTAGATGTCATCGGAGTTCAGAAACCATGGTCATTCATGTCCAAGTCCTGTCGTTTTCATAGACTCGTCATTTTCTTACTTCACAGGTCAATATTGTATCTATCAAAGGCTGTTGAGGCCTTGTCCATCAGGCTTCGTTAAGGGTTCAATAGGATGGAAGAACAACAAAGATACTACACCCAATCATAACCACCATTCTGATAACTTGAATATACCTTCAGGTGTGTTCGCTAGCAGCACTAGACTTAACTACTGCTGTAAAGTAGACGGGTCAAAAGAGAACAGCATTTCTTTACCAATAAACAGACCGTTTTTTCTCCTGGCTTACGGTTCAAGTGAATGTCAGTCTGTCAAGTGGGCAACAACAACACAAGAATATCTACGATTTTCTGTCCAGGAGCAAATGACATACCGAGGGTTTCATCCTTTCATAGATGACAACTACGCTCTAAGATACTGCTACTATCAAGGTGAGTGGAATATGATGTTGTGTTGGATGTAGCATTAGTGTAGTGCAGTGTAGTGCAGTGCAGTGCAGTGTGGTGTGGTGTGGCGTGGTGTGGTGTGCTGTGGTGTAGTGTAGTGCAGTGTAGTGCAGTGTAGTGTAGTATAGTGTAGTGTAGTGCAGTGTAGTGTAGTGCAGTGTAGTGCAGTGTAGTGCAGTGTAGTGTAGTGCAGTGTAGTGCAGTGTAGTGTAGTGTAGTGTAGTGTAGTGTAGTGTAGTGTAGTGTAGTGTAGTGTAGTGTAGTGTAGTGTAGTGTAGTGTAGTGTGTACAATAGTGTGGTGTAGTGTAGTGTAGTGTAGTGTAGTGTAGTGTAGTGTAGTGTAGTGTGTACAATAGTGTGGTGTGGTGTGGTGTGGTGTGCTGTGGTGTAGTGTAGTGTAGTGCAGTGCAGTGCAGTGCAGTGCAGTGCAGTGCAGTGCAGTGCAGTGCAGTGCAGTGCAGTGCAGTGCAGTGCAGTGCAGTGCAGTGCAGTGCAGTGCAGTGCAGTGCAGTGCAGTGTGGTGTGGTGTGGTGTGGTGTGGTGTAGTGCAGTGTAGTGTAGTGTAGTGTAGTGCAGTGCAGTGTGGTGTAGTGTAGTGTAGTGCAGTGCAGTGCGGTGTGGTGTGGTGTGGTGTGGTGTAGTGCAGTGCAGTGCAGTGCAGTGTGGTGTGGTGTAGTGTAGTGCAGTGCAGTGCAGTGCGGTGTGGTGTAGTGCAGTGCAGTGCAGTGCAGTGCAGTGCAGTGCAGTGCAGTGTGGTGTGGTGTAGTGCAGTGCAGTGCAGTGCAGTGCAGTGCAGTGCAGTGCAGTGCAGTGCAGTGCAGTGTGGTGTAGTGTAGTGTAGTGTAGTGCAGTGCAGTGCAGTGTGGTGTGGTGCAGTGCAGTGCGATGTGGTGTAGTGTGGTGTGGTGTGGTGTGGTGTGGTGTGGTGTGGTGTGGTGTGGTGTGGTGTGGTGTAGTGTAGTGTAGTGTAGTGTAGTGTGCTATTGATGTTAAGGATCTTTATAGTAACTGGAAGATACAATGTTCTTATTGTTTCAGGCAGTACCCCGGAGACTCTGACCACATCCCAAGGAACAATTGCAATCTCAGGATATCTGAACCAAACATCCGTCCATCAAGAACGATACACCGCATGGTATATTAAGCCTCATTCATCCCTTCCTTTTCAATTCTTGGTTCTACGTTTTACTCGATTCACCTTCCATGCCAGTAACATGAGCAGCTACCTTGAGGTGTTGGATGGACATAACGAGTCTGCTCCCTCACTGGGGAGATTCTCTAGTACCAAGTCCCCTCTCGGTCGGAATATTACGTCATCAACCAATCAGCTCTTTGTGGCCTTAACTTTTGGTGACAGAAATGGGACGTACGATTTTGAGCTCAACTATCACACCCTACCCAAGAGTATGTAAAGTAATTATTTATAAATTAGTTTAGAGCCCAATTATTTTCATCCCTCGTATAACCCGATATCGATCAAGTATGTTTCTGAAATAGGCTTCTGCTTTTATTCCAGTGACAACCACTGTCATGCCAACAACACCTGCGCCATCCAGTGTGACATCACAACCATATACGTCATCTGATAGTGTGACGTCATCATCATATACTTTGTCATCTAGTATGACATCACAGCCATATACGTTATCTGATAGTGTGACGTCATCTTCATTACCTTATACTTTGCTATCTAGAATTACATCACAACCATATACGTCATCTGCTCCCTCACTGGGTGTGACGTCATCACCAACTACTACTCCGGGATATTTACGTTACCATGACAATAAGGGGAAAAGAAAGTTACTGTTGTCCATCATGCTGCCGATTGGAGGACTTGTTATTGTGTTGTTGGCATTGTCGGTGGTGTTGATAAGACGACGTCAAAGAAGGTACGTTAAGACATGATGAGGCTTTTCTTTTGTTATGGTTTGATAATAATAACCCAGCTAATAGTGAACTCTTGTTCAGGAGGAGATACTCAAGAATGGATGTCAGTGTTTATGACAGTGATCACGAGTTAGAAGAGTAAGTTCTTACATCAGTATATCATATCCTTATCATATGATACCTGAATATCTGACCTCCAATAACTGACCAACCGACCAACTTAATAACCGACCAATGGACTGAGCAACCGACCGACCATCTTACTAAGATGATCGGTCGGACAAACCTACCGATCGGCTGCCCAACCGATTGATCGACTTAATAAGCGCCCGATCGACCGTTTGACTGAGCAACCGACCATTTGACTGAGCAACCGACCGACTGTCAGCCTATCTGTATTTATTCCAATATCGACAAACAGAGAAGACTAATATAGTGATTTCATACCTATTCTTTATATAGTGATATGGACGGGTACTTTGAGGAGATTCAGTTATCTCCAGCATGTAGACTGCTACAACTAACCAGTCAACCAATAGAAGAACCAAGTATCATATCAAATCAAGCAAGTAACGACAGTTTGACCTCGGAACATGAGCTGTTCATCAGGTTAGAAAGCAGAGTTATATATGTATCTTCCCACAGGCATGACCTGATTTTAGAGCGGAAGTCATTGGGTAGATAGAGCACGCATTATGATTGGATGGCGCGAGGTTTCTGTTGATGTTTGATTGGTTTAGAGCAGAATCGCGCGTGCGACTGCCTCTTTTTCCTTTTAACCTTTGGTCACGTTCTTACACTGGAGGGACACTGACAATACAAGCACTGAATAATATACTGATAAATGTGGTAATCCTATTCTAGACACCAACACGAGGCTTTGGAAACAGAATCTCATAATATGGAACCTAGTGCCAGTACTTCTGAGACGAATCAATACGAGTCAGATCCAGACCCCTATCTTTCTTATTACGTCCTGGATAACGACTTACGAGCAAATGATAGCGAAGAAACAGAGTTGAAGGAAGCTGAAAGTATAGAATTGACGAGACTATCAAAAGAAAATCAGGATGAGTAAGTAATATCAATATTAACTGGCCAGCGGTTGAATCAATATTAAACATGCGTATGTATAACCCAATCTCGGACCCAGAGCCTGCTCTTCTTGGAACAACGAAACTAAGGAGCTCTCACGATCAATATGCTTGCGCGCAATATTGCACATGATTGCAGGCAATGTTGCTGATTTAGGATCGTTTTCTACTTCTGCAACATTGTGTGCAACAAATTGCGTCGTGTGACAGGGCTCGCAACATCGATTGCCTGCAACATTGCGCGCAATGTTACACCATGTGTCAGTAGATTAATCAAGTCTTTCAAGTTCGCACCTGGTTGGATAGATTTTAGTTTTAGCCTTTTTTGCTTTTAAAATATCGATTTTGTTTCCTGTTTTCCCCAGGTTTGTTCTACAGAAATCACCTCAAAAAGATAAAAATATCGAAGTTACCTGGTGCTGAAAATAAGCAATTATTATTAATTTAGAAATTATATTTATTGTGGATGGTAATTATTTGATTGAGCTTGGGTAAATTATTAGTTCATTATATTTAATATTATAATAATTGTAAGCTTTTCTGCGTCGAAATATGTAAATAATTGATAAGGAATGGTAAGATAGATGAAACTATTTGTTATATAGACAGGTTTAGAGGGAAAACAGCAATTCAAATTACATGAACACTTTATTTTATCAAATATTCTTATTTATTCTCTTTCTAACTAATTTTGTAATTATAGTCCTGGTTTTCCCCGATAAATAAAGTTTTTCAACATATCAATACTACAACTTTACTAGATTCTTCCAAGTATTATCACCACAGATCAATATCAGCGAATATTCTGACCCTACTACTAGAGTTAACACTTTTGTTTCTGGTGTTCTTCTTTAGAAACAAAACACCAGACCTGTCCTAGTCTGTGTGCTAGGGGTCTTTATATTTATCCCAAGCAGCAGGGAATAACGTACCAACCTTGATGTAAGGCTCGACAAACCTAATCCTCATCATGCTGTACTACAAATATATCACCTGTTTTAAGTGACACACCCTTTGTAAGACTTATCCCTAGCAACAGGGAATAACGTACCCAACCTTGATGTAAGGCTTGACATACCCAATCCTCATCATGCTGTACTACAAATATATCACCTGTTTTAAGTGACACACCCTTTGTAAGACTTATCCCTAGCAACAGGGAATAACGTACCCAACCTTGATGTAAGGCTCAACAAACCCAATCCTCATCATGCTGTACTACAAATATATCACCTGTTTTAAGTGACACACCCTTTGTAAGACTTATCCCTAGCAACAGGGAATAACGTACCCAACCTTGATGTAAGGCTTGACAAACCCAATCCTCATCATGCTGTACTACAAATATATCACCTGTTTATGTGACACACCCTTTGTAAGACGTATCCCTAGCACCAGGGAATAACGTACCCAACCTTGATGTAAGGCTTGATAAACCCAATCCTCATCATGCTGTACTACAAATATATCACCTGTTTTAAGTGACACACCCTTTGTAAGACGTATCCCTAGCAACAGGGAATAACGTACCCAACCTTGATGTAAGGCTTGATAAACCCAATCCTCATCATGCTGTACTACAAATATATCACCTGTTTTAAGTGACACACCCTTTGTAAGACGTATCCCTAGCAACAGGGAATAACGTACCCAACCTTGATGTAAGGCTTGATAAACCCAATCCTCATCATGCTGTACTACAAATATATCACCTGTTTTAAGTGACACACCCTTTGTAAGACTTATCCCTAGCAACAGGGAATAACGTACCCAACCTTGATGTAAGGCTCAACAAACCCAATCCTCATCATGCTGTACTACAAATATATCACCTGTTTTAAGTGACACACCCTTTGTAAGACTTATCCCTAGCAACAGGGAATAACGTACCCAGCCTTGATGTAAGGCTCAATAAACCCAATCCTCATCATGCTGTACTACAAATATATCACCTGTTTTAAGTGACACACCCTTTGTAAGACTTATCCCTAGCAACAGGGAATAACGTACCCAACCTTGATGTAAGGCTTGACAAACCCAATCCTCATCATGCTGTACTACAAATATATCACCTGTTTTAAGTGACACACCCTTTGTAAGACGTATCCCTAGCAACAGGGAATAACGTACCCAACCTTGATGTAAGGCTTGACATACCCAATCCTCATCATGCTGTACTACAAATATATCACCTGGTTAAGTGACACACCCTTTGTAAGACTTATCCCTAGCAACAGGGAATAACGTACCCAGCCTAGATGTAAGGCTCGACAAACCCAATCCTCATCATGCTGTACTACAAATATATCACCTGTTTAAGTGACACACCCTTTGTAAGAACTCTTCTTTAACGACTTAAAAACGTCAGTACTACGACTGATTAACGGCCTCTGAAGTGATTGGTTCACAGTCGAGACTACTTGAAATAAGTCCACGTTCGAAAAACGGAGCGCGCAAAGGATTGTTGCCCAAAACTGTGCTTTCCTTGAAGGTCTCTGGCTGGTTTGCTTGAGTCATAAAAAATGAAAGACTGAAGTAGTAGTCTGTGATACATACAACCGTTCGTCTGATCAACCTCACTACAACAACTAGTAACAACTTGGTGTTTTGTACAATAGATGTTTCGTTAATACTGGCTAAATTTCTTCCATAGAGAATGGAGCCACAGGGAGCCCACAGTCACTGGTAGAATCAGTGATTAGATTCCCTTGAAGGTCTCTGGCTGCTACAACAACTAGTAACAACTGGGTGTTTTGTACAATAGAGATGTTTCGTTAATACTGGCTAAATTTCTTCCGTAGTAAGCTTTCCTTTTCTTCCATTAAATGAGGTTACTTCACGTATTCTTTCTTTTTTTCAAAGAAGGAACTAAGATCTTTATCTTGACGTCATTTGTGAAATAATGACGTCATTTGTGAAATAATGACGTCATTTGTGAAATAATGACGTCATACTATAAACATCTAGGGACTACAATCCCATTAGTTCAGATCTTGGTATTCTTCGTCTTTGATCACTATATCATCTAAAGTAATCAAACTGCCATAAAATATCGGATTTTTCTCAAGATTTTCCTGTCTAAGCAGCTTCGTAAATCATCATCATATTATTGCACTTATTATAGGGCAATATCACTGTTACTTTGTTTTTTTTGTGGGTGGTTGCCATGGTTTCGTGGTAACCATGGTTACGGCCTGCACATTTGACCATGTATGGCCAACCGCTGCTGAGTGAAGTGAGAATCAATCAGCAAAGAAACTCAAGCAGGTTCACTCTGAAACAACAAGAGGTATAGTTGTAAGAGAAGAGATTACGTACTTCATCGTATCAAAGACTTCCTTGAAGTGTAGATTGGGCGCAATGTTTTCCCATTATAGACCATGTGTCATTCTCTTGAGAATAAGATTCCTTGTTTGAGTTGTATCCATATTGATGTGTCTTCTCGTGTGCAGCCATTAGACAAAGAAATGATACTCTAGGGAATGAAACGTGGTCTGAAATGGAGAAACATTACCCCAAGGTAAAGAGGTCTAATAGCGAATACTGATATCAACTGACCTGACTTTGGCTTTTGCTCTGGCTCAGCCCCTGCACTCCACTCCTTTTCTGAGGAACTCCCAGGTGACATAAGAACACCACCGTCCTCCTTTGTGAGGGACCTTGAAAGACCGGTAAGGTTCCCCAGTCTGTGTGTGAGGGAACCTGACTCTATACCTTTATTATTTAAAGAAATCAAACAATTACTTAGAATCAATATCTAAGGACTGAGGAAATATTGAAAGAATATTACTGATCATCCCATGGGAACACTAACAACCCCCATAACTACTAAATACCTTACAGCCATGCTAAACCAACACATTCACACACAACGACTCTATAAACCATCTCACCAGGTCACATGCACCAGCTACAAATCAAATATTTTACGAACACTGGTGCAAACCATACAGCTCCCTCCTTCCTACTCCCATCTCATCCAGCACCATGTCTGAATACACCCTCCCCCACCCTCCCTCCTTCCCCACCCCCCCCCCCCACAAAAACCCAAGAATAACCCAGAAATACACTAAGAAACACATTGTCAAGTACTACATCCAGCACACCACCACCAACCCTTTGTACATAACAAACAATAAGAATTGATTCAGAAATAAGTACTCACTCGTAGCTTCATTCGCAGCTGACTGGGACCTTAACGTCTTTGCATGGTTACTACACGGTAGGTTTGTTTCACTGTCAAAGTCTTCATTTTCAACTGTGTTACTTTGTGTAACAGTTTCACTATGATCAGATGTTTTGACTATATGTATTGACGTATTACTTTGTGACGCATCACTGTCTTTGGCATTATTTTGTAACGCACTCTTTGGTAATGCATTATTTTGAAAAGAATCGTTTGGTAACGCATTATTTTCTGATGGAATGTTGTGTAACGCATTATTCTGTGACGAACTGTCACGTAACGAATTATGCTGTAAAGGATGCTCAGGT
Organism: Anthopleura sola; assembly: GCA_023349425.1. Lineage (NCBI taxonomy): Eukaryota > Metazoa > Cnidaria > Anthozoa > Actiniaria > Actiniidae > Anthopleura > Anthopleura sola. The sequence continues at coordinate 11,109,514 of JALHLI010000007.1, read as the reverse complement.
AACGCATTATTTTGTAGCGAATTCTCGGGTAACTCATTGTTCTGTGGCGGATTCTCAAGTAACGCATTATTCTGTTGCGGATTGTTGGGTAACGCATTATTCTGTTGCGGATTGTTGGGTAACGCATTATTCTGTTGTTCACCAGGTGGAATAGGAATCTGTGCCTCATCCGTAAGGAAGTGTATCGGATCAGCCAGAAGATCATCCTCAGGGTTCAATTGTTGAGCCTGGCTTACGATCGCAGGGAGTTCGTAGTGATGGAAGAAAAACAACATTGAATGCTGGAAAAAAGGTGATAATCTTTATAGACTCAACTCAAACACATTTCTTACTGGTGTCCAGTTGAGTTGACCTTCACAATGAACTCAAGGTCAACCAATCAGAATGAGGATTCGACATTGTATCTTGGCATTTCCCCTGACCCTGCTTGGAAAATACTAACCGAAAGTAGTTGACCTATAATTCCTTTTAGAGAATGTGATCAACTAAGTTGGGTGTTGTAAGACTAACAGTATCATTGATAACTATTGGTAGTGGTTGTAGTAGAACAGCTGAGTGACAAACACAACTCACCTGGATAAACAACCATGATGTCACTAGTGCCAGTCCACTGTATTGACCATTGAAGCGATAGTGATAGGCATAGAAGGCAAAGTGATACAAGTAGAAAAACCTGAAGGAACATATAACCATAATAATCGTACATAAATCAGTGGTATATGTGAGTAGGTATCTCAAAACATTCATTCTTTCATAAATCAGTGTTAGTATCCCAACTACTACAAAGTGAGCTTTTTTCCAAGTGACAACAACAGCCAACATGGCTAACACATAAAAAGGGAGTATAGTTTGGCTCAAGATACAATTCATTCTCTATTCCAGAGTACTAACCTGAGCCAGAATTTCTTGCTTTGTTGTGTGTGGCAGCAGATAGCATCATACTGATCAGCTGTCCATACAATCAGTATGATATAAAAACTGGTAGTAGTGTCATTAAAGAACTCTGACATTATTGCCTCCATACCTACAAAAACACAATTCATTATCATTGTTATTGAACCCTGAGTCAGGGCAAAGTTATATCACAAATCTAACCCTGAAACAACCTCTGGTGTGATCAAGATCAGGACTAACTCACAGATCGCATTGGAATCTAAAAATTAGATCAGCTATTTAAGCTATTGATACTAACACCAGCCTTGGATGGATAAAATATTGTTTTATTTTTGGTTACTTACCAACAAGAGAGAGTATGACTGTAAACAAAGGTGCCGCTGGAAAAGCAATGGTTACATTCAGATCCAGCATCTGCAGCAGATTCACTGAATAAAAAAAGAAAAAATAATTTGAATATTATTTACTACTACTACAACACACTCTCTATAAACTGGTAGTGAAAGTATGGTCAAGGGAAAGGAAGGAAAGAAAGGAAGGCTGTAAGGGAAGAAAGACAGAGGGAAGGAGAAAGGAAGGAGGAAGGGAGGAATAACAAACTATATAAAAATACACACAGTTTTCTCACCGATGAAGATAAAGATCTGATGGTGGCAATATCTCAGCAACATTGAGATAGAAATAGTCTGGAAAGCAAAACAAAATATTTAATTGACATTAGAATAAATACAATTTCAAGATTCCAAGGAAACAATCTGGTATAGCTAAATTAATTCATGGTAAATTCTATAAGATTATAAGAAATTACTTACAAATATAAACATGAGAATCAAAGCCACAAGGTATGAGCTTCTTGCCATCCACATGCTGATGAACCTGAAGTGATCGCCTGTCACAACATTCCTGAGGTATCCTAATAGCATGATATACAAGTCAATGAGTATACTACAGCAATTAGGATTAAATGCATGCACATCAGCAAAACGTAAGCATTGTCACTTGAATCCAGATATTAATTTCTAATTTAATTTTTTTTTCAAAACCAAAAATTCTAAACACTTTTTGTCCAAGATTATTGCCTAGTAAAAAAGAAATAATAATAATAAAGAGAATAACACATGGTTTCAATAGGCCGTTTTAGCTTGAGTGCAATGTTTTCCCATTTCACATTATTTGTCATTCCCTAGAGCATTGTTTAATGGTTGCACATGAGAGAACTTCATTCTCAAGAGAATGACATGTGGTCTGAAATGGAATAAACCATTATTTCAAAGCTAAGAGGTATGTTGGAAAGCATTCTTCCCAATTAAGTAGATCGTGCATTAATTGGTATGAATTTTGTTCTAACCTTTATTGTCTTCATTCTCTGCTAGTTTCTTTATACTCGACATCAAAACATCATCATAACCAAGAAACTCATCCAGTAGGAACCTGCTTAATGCATCACCAAAACACTTCTCTTCCTCAGGATCTGGATAATGTAAAGAAATATTTATATCTAAAAAATTTCCATTGTAACTTCCTCAGATATAATAGAATCAAGAATGTTTTTTCTTCTAGACAAATGTCTTCTCTGCTGCCTAGAAATGTCTGGCATTCTGCATAACAATGTGCTAATTTAACTGTACCGACAATTAAAATAAACATCGCTGTCAAACGCTTAACCTGAATCTGCTGTAAGAGTACATGAACACGTACAACAGGCTACATACTTAGTTCAACAACCATAACAGTGATATTCAGCATATGTCTGGCTTCTGGTGATAATCTGAGGAAACCATATTCAAGGGAATACTCCATAGAATATTCATCTTTCTTCTCATCTAAAAAACAATAACAAGAAGACTAAATTAATTTGTATTTTAAAAAAGGTACTTCAACCCTAGACCTTAACAATAAAACTAAATTGGATTTCTTTTCCTTGATTTGAAGGGTTTTCTCTGTGTTCTCTGGTTTTCCTCCCTCTGCCAAACTCAACACACTAAACTCTTATTTAATCTTTGGGTTAACTAGCCATGCATCAGCTGATAAGTTTTGTAAGTTCATTATCTGGTCCAAATGGCAGTCAAACACTGTCAACAAGAAAGAATTCTAGTGAAAACTTGTAAATCAGCTAATAAACATTCTGCATGAGACAGGAAATTACTCTTAGTGAAATCAAGCAATTTTTTATGCCTCCCTCCTGTATGTTACCGTACTTTAGTGAATGCTATATTTATGAGCATGATATTAAGGTTATAAGAATAGTGTACAGACCTTCCTTATTATGACCAAGAAAGTCAAACGCTGAAGGAACCAGAGTATCTCTGACAGGAACTTGATTCTTCTCTGGTCTTCCATCTGGTATTACACCGTACATTTCTACCGTCGAGTTGCTATCCCCTTCTTTTCTGATAGTAGGTTCATAGTCGGTAATATTCCCAATCACTGAGTGATTGCTTAAACTTGTATTAGCCAAAGTAATGTTTATATTTGATATATTATGTTTGAGTTCATTTTCTGATAATTTCCTTACTGCTTGTCCCCTTGTTATTGTTACTCTCAAAACTCCTTCTCTAGGCCATGTATTTTTAACATGATCCAGGCAATTAATGGGAGTTCTGGAGAATGCATTGTGAATATATGCCAAGATAATGAAGCATATTATTGCCTGAAAATATAAAAAACGATTTCACACATATAAGCTTATATATCACCATCAAAAATATTAAATAACTGTTTAAATAATATCTTAAAAAACTATAAATAAATATATAAAGCTAAGTCATCATTTTGATCTTATATATTAACCAAGTAATATGATATTAATAAGTCATTTCTGAGAAGAAAAAACAATTAAAAACCTTCACGTCATTTTTTATTTTTTGAATATTTTCAGCAGAATATTTTCAGCATTTTAAATTGTTTGGAAATCTAATTCAAAATGCTTTTTAAATTCTATAGGAAATAACAAGTATATTTCGATGAATAAAGATTAGAAGGGGATAAAATATCACGGTATAAAGAGATTACGAAATAATATCCAGACTATTCTGAATCCTCCACGTATCTGTAAAGTCTACGTGCTCATCACAAGCGAAAACCTTGAACTTTGTGACAGAGAACACAAGACAACAATGCAATATTCTTCAATGAAAACCTATAAAATGAAATGTTTGGCAAGAACTTTGACGAGTAAGAGTTCTTTTTTCAATAATGAAGAGGTAGAATAGTATGTTTTACCTTTAGAAGGACGCCCATCTCAAGTAATAGTCGAACCATAGGGGGAAAAGATCTCGCGTACATGAGAGCCATTTTGAAAAACAGAGCCCGGAATAATCGGTCTCTAGCGTGAATTAACGGGTTTCTCACTTCCCCAGGCATCGTTAAATAGTAATTTGTCCCTCTTAGATGCTTGTTATGTGGTTTATATCCGACCAAAGAAGTTTTAAGTGTGTTTTTACGGCATTTTTCGGCGACCTTTTCTTCATATTTATCTGCTCTGAAAACACACGAATACTAGACCCAACTCACCTCCGACACAGCTTCTTATACCGGAAGTGACGTAACATTCAGTGTAAGTTTATTTATTAAAAACATAAAAATTAAATATTCATAGAGCACTCTAGAATTGATAATATCCTCAAAACTAAATTATTTAAGGCCAGATGTTGAAGTCTGTGACAAAGAACATGAATAAAACTTTACCGCAGTTCAGCTTTACTGATACGCAAACGGACCCAGAATGCAAAGCGCGCCGTGCGCTGACATGCAAAAACAAAAGGACATCAAAAATAAGGGATTTTTTTCATATTCATCTCTGAAAAAAGATTTCATAAAGTAAGTCATTAAAACTAGACGTGTTTCGAGAGTACCTCATTTACCTTTCTTTCATTTATTTTCTTGTTCTTTTTTCTTTTCTTTTTTCTTTTCTTTTTTTTTTTTTGGGGGGGGGGGGGGGGAGGGAGCTTTATTCTTAAAAAAAAATTGTACGAGAAGATCCGATGACACACTGCAGGGATAAAGTATTGGTCAATATCAATTTCTAATTCTCATCATAGCTTGGTACGTTTTAGCAGCATAGCGCACTGGCATCGTAATAGTGCTTGGACAAGAGCCGTTTTGCAAACCAATCGTGCTCCGGTTTTCATCAACTGGGTTACTACAAACTAACTACCCCTCTACACGGTACAGCTGCAGTTTGGACGACTCAGTTATAAACTGACCACTTCGTGATATAAGCGTTAAAATGCTCTGTTGCTCAACATCCGGTTTGCCCGACGGCAGCCAATCAAAATAAAGGAAGAGTTGAATACATATCAACAATAATAAAGACACGGCTCCAGCGTTACACAGAACACATCAATGTGAAAATGCTGCCTCGTCAACAACATCTTTTATTTTTCATCCTTTTATTTGTTTTGGTGCATGCAGAAGTAGAGGTGCATTATGATACTGATGTTTTGATTCTAGGCGCTGGTATATCTGGGATAGCAGCAGCACAGACATTGCACAAGGCAGGCATTGATGATTTCATTATTCTAGAGGGTTCTGATCGAATAGGGGGTAGAATTAAGGAGGTAAAATTCCACGGAACTACGATTGAACTTGGTGCTAACTGGATACAAGGAATAAAGCACAATCCTCTGGCTACTCTTGCTAAAAAGTATGGACTGCAAGGAAAAATAGAAGCGGGATCGTACATTGTTCGAAATGGAACTGGAGTAAACACCACAGCCAAAGGAAACTTGGATAAGTTCAACCAAGCTCGCGCTACCATGGAAAAGATGAGAGACGAAAGAAGAAAGAAAAAAGAAGAAGATATTTCATGGAGAGTTGGTTTGAGGTTAGCTGGATGGAATCCTTTGAGCGCCGAAGAAGTAGTTACTGAATATGGCCAGGCTGACTTCGAATACGGTGTTCCACCTAAATATATCTCATGCAGAACACACATGAAAACGCACTGCTCGATTCACTCGCCTTTAGGGGAACAAATGTTCGTAACAGATCAAAGAGGATTTATAATTTTAATTGAGAAAATAGCCGAAGACTTCTTAAAGAAAAATGATTCTCGCTTAAAATTAAACAGCAAAGTAAAGTCCATTATCTATAATGATAAGAAGGTAACGGTGTTGACGGATAATGGACACAACATCACGGCAAAACGAGTGTTGATAACTTTTAGTATCGGAGTGCTAAAGAGTGGACGAGTCAAGTTTATCCCGGACCTTCCTCCCTGGAAAATACAAGTGATTTTTCAGCTTAATATGATACTTTATACCAAGATTTTTCTCAAATTTCCTTATACATTTTGGGATGATGAAGAATACATTTATTTAGCATTCAAACATCGTGGATATTACCCAGCATGGCAGAATCTTCAGGCAGATTCCCGACTCCCTAAAGGAACAAATATTCTTCTACTAACGGTGACTGAAGAAGAGGCCGTAAGACTGGAATATCAAAGTTTGAACAGAACTAAACGAGAAATCATGTCTGTACTCAGAAAAATATATGGTAATGATATTCCTGATGTGATGGGTATATACGCTTCGCAGTGGGGGAAAGATGATTTGTTTGGTGGGTGCTGGGCTAATGTTCCTATTGGGATGTCTAGTCAAGATTACAAGATGCTGCAAAAGAATGTTCAAACGCTTTATTTCTCTGGAGAGGCGACGCACGAGTTGTATAATGGCTATCTTCAAGGTGGCTACTTAACTGGCATCGATAGAGCTAATGATATTCTTCACTCACTAAAACGAACGCGAGCATAACCAAATTTGAATATTCAAGTGCTGTTTTCTGAACTTTTCATAAGATGCTTTAAAAGAAAAAAGATTCAAATCCAAGAAAAAATAATTTCAATGAAATCTCTTTAACGCCAATGAACCTGCTGGTCAAATTAATTCTTGTCCAAAACAAGCTGGTGCTATATTCATCTTATAGGCTGGCTTGGTAACGCCAAGCGTATCAATGGTAATTAGTTAGCTAAATCAACGCTTATTAGAGACAAGATCTAAACAAATCGGCAACTGATAGAACCAGATTTAATTCTGAATTTTGTACTTGAATATCTCCGATACTAGTGGTATTGTTGTTATTATTGTATTGTATGACATAATTTTGTATGAAGATAGTCACTACAGACACCCAGTATGAATCAGAGCATTTCTAGTAGCCCTGATGAACTAAGCGAAAGTGGAGATTACAGAGAAAAGAGAGAATGAGAGAAAGAGAAAATAAGGAAGAAAGAAAAGGAAAGGAAAAAAGGAAGGATTGAAGAAAGTGAGAAAAAAATGGAAGATGCATGATGGATGGCAGGACTGAATAAAGGCCGCTCATAAATTATGCTCTCTTTGGCCGGGTCGAATGGTGCTAGGATAAAAAGGATAAAAAGGATAAGAAGGATAAAAGAAAGATAAAAAGTATTAACATAAAACAGGCAAGTTCAAATCTTTTATATATAATACACTGATAAAATATCTATTTGTAACGATAATTTTTTACTACTAGATAATATTATTCAATTGTTTGTAAGATTAAATCGTTGGAAGTAAAGGGAGATTCATCACACGAATATACGAAAACAGAAGCGATGTTGTCGAACTCGTACGTTCGTCCTGACAGATTATCCAGTACCCTGACACCACTTACGCTCTGAAATAAAGAAATAAAAGAAATATTTCTAATGAGACAAGCCTTGTTTTGATTAAAATCAGTCAGTAAGACTTAAGCCAGCTATAGGAGAATCCTGTTTGGAAAGAGATGTTTGCAGAGTCCAATGACCATGTGACTCCTTTCCTATTTTCTGCGGTCTCGGAAGAAAACAGAGTAGTTTTCGTATGACTATGAAAAACATACGGCACGGACCGCGTCTTGCCATGAACGTGCCAGTGCCGTGCCGTGCCGTGTATGACATTCGACATTCCGTGCCGTGTCCGCGCCGTGCCGTAACCGTGCCGTGACTTCTCACACTGAGTCATTATTCATCTCGTGGTTCCTCATCGTCGTTTAGTTTTTCGGTGCAACGGACAGCACATGTTCGTATTTGCTGTAAAAGATTTGACTAAACTTTGAATATTCATCTTGATTTAAGATACGTACCTGTAAACCAGCTGACAATGGAAGAAGGTTTAGTTTGAGATCCAAGTGAGAACCAGGGACGAGAAAACCAAGATTCTGTCACCATAGCAACAAAATGTTAATTGATAATAGTCCTTCACAGTTCCCTGAGCCATCTTGAAAGGTAGACGGGTCTTTGCATTGAAGCGAGACGAACGGTGAGCTTGCAATGATAGAGACGTGAATATTCTCCAAGGTGTTAAAGAAGGTCTCTATCATTGCAAGGTGCGGTTCATCTCGCTTCGATGCAAAGGCACAGCTACCTTTCAAGATGGTGCAGGGAACTGTGAAGGGACTACTGACAACATAGTTAAATAGTTATTACGAATACTATAGCACTGTCCCATTCTGCACCCTCCCCCTGCTAGTGATTGATATACAGTATTTACCCTTCCAGATGTGCCACACCACATCATAGCACCATCCTTACTCTTTGTCATCAGTAGTCGAAGTTCCATTTTTCGCTCACTGTAACAGAATAACATCAATATTAAAAAGACAAACTCCCCAACAACCAGAGAAGGGCAGATCTAGGATACTAACATTCCTCAAATTTCAAGATTTTCCTGGAGAGATGAAGTCATGGCGGCACATAGTCACCTGGTGAAACAGATTACCACTCATGGCTTTGAGGTAGGTAAGAGGCCATGCCATAAATGATATGACTTACCAAGTATTTTTTAGTTTAAACTCGACAGGGAATCTAGTTTCTACAGGAACTGTATCAGGTATTCTGGACACAGTTAGTTTGATATCAGTAGGGATTTGTGTCTGAAAACAAGAAAATACATATGAATATTGGTGCATTTGTAATGTGAGCAGATAACAAAAGATAAATGTAAGCTACAAATGGCTAGGGATTCAAGGGAGAAGACAAGTAGAAAAGAGTATTGTTGTAATGTTTTCCTGTAACAGACCACGTGTCATTCCCTAGAGTATTATTTCTTTGTTTAATGGTTGCACATGAGTAGAAACATGAATATGGATACAACTCAAACAAGGAACCATTTTCTCAAGACCATATGTCATTCCCTAGAGTATCATTTCTTTGTTTAACGGTTGTGCATGAGAAGACACATGAATATAGATACAACTCAAACAAAGAATCTTATTCTCAACAAAATGACACATGGTCTGAATTGGGAAAACATTACGGCCAAGGCAAAGAAGTCATCTTGTTTTATGTGAGATGTTAGTTCTCACCACTCTTGACAGCTGACTTGTCTGTAGTCTTCCTCGCTCACCAAATCCTGTTCTCCAGACAATATCTAGTTTCCCAGCCACTGTAGCAGACTTTTAAAATTTACAAAAAGTGAAATATAAGCAAAGGAATCATCATTTGCTATTACTTTAGTCTTGGTTTTCAATATGTCAAATGCCATATACCTACAGAATAGCCTGTAAATCATATGCACATATCAATAACTATGATTTCTATTGTTGTATGCCTTGTTCTTCAAAGACTTCCAACTAATGAATATGATTGGCAGGGTATTCTGTAGTTGCTCCTCAAATACATATGCTGCCCTGCAGTTCACACAGCAGACTATGCACCATATTATGCTAACAAGGTATGCCTTTCCAAGCCTTTGATGCTGAGTGTGCTTTGCAATTTAGCTTTAGTGCTGCAATACTTATAACTTATTGCAATACAGGTTGATATTGGTGGCTTGTTGGGAGAAAATATATTCTGTATTCCAATACCAAATATATTTTCTTCCAACACCATCAATATAATGGGTATTGGTGGCTCAAAATCGCAATAAGTTTTGTATCGTGATTCTTTTATCACCTGGCAATTCTGAGCCGACAATACAGGTTTATATCAGTGGCTCTCTCCCAATCAAACTTATAGGAAAATTGTGATACATTTATCTATTTACATTTATCCCTTCCATCCACTTCTTCCTTTCATTCCATCCACATATTTCTTTTTTTCTTCTTTTATTCACTTTGAAAGGATGTGGAAAGAGTATGGTTGTGCACAATACTGCACCAGTCCCATGCTCCAGTGCTCTGATTGGACAAGCAGTAACATTGCATTCTGATTGGTTCAGTACTGTTGAATAAGGTGTAATTTAGTCTAACCTACCTTATGGTTCCTCTCATAGGGTGGTTTGGTTTTCAACATGTATAAATATTGTCTTGTATCGTTAGGATGTAAGAATGATCCACGACCAAACACATTCTCTGTTGGTGCTTCCTCACTGCGAAGAAAACCAACTAACATCAGATCATCTCTTTCATTACAATTTGACTTTTATTCTTTCTATATCTACTCTGATCTACAGAATTGACTCTTTGGGATTCCTGTGTTTCTTCTCTGGATGATGAATGGGGAGGGGGGAATTTGTGGTACCTGGAAAGCCAATAAACTGGTAAAGCTTTCTCCATAGATTTTACTGTACTCTTTATTCTTATTCTTAAAACACCAAAGTGTAGGGGGTAGGTTAGCCAACTTATAATTCAATCTTTTTCCCAACAACACAATTTTTTACTTTTGCTGTGGATGAGCTGTGCAGGAACTGAGCTCATTTGTAAGTCTGTCAATCATGCTGAGAAGATTAAACAGATAGCACAATGCTTTAAAATCCTGGTTTAAAGTAAAGAATTACTGTACCTGTTTGATTTATTAGTGTCATCACTGACAAAATTAAGGTCTTTTACGGCATATATCTGTGAGGGTTCTAGTCTTACAGACTCCATGACCATTGGACTGGATGTGATGTTTTGTACTTGTGCTTCTAGGAACACAGTATCATCCTACAAAACAACAACAACAACAACACAATGTCATTTCCACTTCAAACCTCCCCACTGGGCAACCCTTGGAAATTCCATTCTATCCTTCTCCATGGATGAAGTACCAGTACCAGTATGGATATTTTCTGTTACTACACCATATATCCTCTTCAAACCCTTCTTACCTCTCCATTATAAAATTTTGTCTTGACATCAAGTGGTTTCAAAACCTATTAAATAGAAAAAAAGATGACCAAATTAAAGCTGAGTTATCACTGCCACCACCTATTGTAAAACCAAACCACATGACTTTCTTGTAGGTACCTGAAACTTGAAGAATTTTCTGAAGTACATTTTCTCACCAGCGTTTGTGGAATAGCTTACAGCACAAACCAGTCTACATGAAGATTTAAAAATATATGTCAGGAAGGTTCACAATGCAAGTATTTTTTTACTTGGTTTGAATAAATTATTATTTATTTATTTATTTATTTATTTATCACTCAAAACAAAACACTTTTGAAAGATGCTTACTTTAGCACTGGCTATTTTTATAATTAGAAGGCTCATGGTTGTTGTTTACAGGGGTTAGGTTCACTTAGATGAACCAAGCTACACCTGGTAAGTGTTAAATGCCAGCAAGTTGTTGCAGGGACATCAATCAAGCTTGTTGACTCACTGACAACTGACAAGACTTTTACTCACATATGAGTTCCTAATTCTTTGACTTCATGGTGAATCACTTGATCATAGCTCTGCTGGGGATCTAGTTTGGCGACGGGCATGTTTGCGGCACCTGACAGTGTCAGTCGCTGGGAAGATGTCTGAAGATCAGTCTAAACAAGAGAAATGAATTCACTTCAATGCATTCCATTAAATATGCCACTTCTTTGCAATGACATTGAAATGGCTTCCCAATGTTTCATTTGCATTGAAATGGCTTCCCAGTAAACCCAATGACACCATGCATTTTTGTTCAACTACAATACTTCATACCTTGATGACAATGTCTTTGACTGTCTGATTGCTATCATTATGAACACTGACGTAACTGGAAAATGTCTCACCCAAAAATATATTCCTGTTGAAAAATATAAAAAAATCTAAGATATGGATACATGGATACAACTAGAATAAAGAATCTTATTCTTTCTAAGAGAATGACACATAGTCTGAAATGGGAAAACATTGAACCCATATAGTATACCATTGAAATATTAAGATATATTAATGAAACTTTCATATGTATTGTATATGTACTGTACTGTACTTACCCAAATGTTTGTGGTAATACTAACAGATCCCCAAGTCCAAAGTTATAAACACCCTTAATAGCTGCGATGTCAGCATCATGTGACTCTTTGAATATTGTCCCTGGAAGGTCCTGAGCCTCACAATGAACAGGTACATTGGTGTACATAGAGGGCTTGGTTAGCCTCATCACTACAAATCACAACCAAATACATTATTGGATACATGTATTACAAATATGAAGGAAATTCAATTATCACAGGCATATTGAGTTTGATAAGCAGGATGCATTATGGTCTAGCTTGGGTACAAACAACTTCATGTAAGGCATGGTGAAAAAATGTTTTTACACACTAGCTAGACCACAATGCATGATGTTTGCTACTGCAAGTACAATGCTATTCATTAAGAATTTGGATCCCCCTTTTCGTTTGCAGTATGTACAGTAGATGTCATGACACCGACCAAGAAGTCAAAATAAAATAGTATTATGAAACTAGAAACAATTAATCTACGCCTACCAAATTATTACTAAATTTATTATATTTCAATACAAATCAATTATTTTTATTTTTATTTCATATTTTTTTCTTTTGATTTGCAGGTTTCCTTCAACTAGAACAAGTCTATTGCAATGATTTCAACATCAGGACTCGTTTTTATAAAACTGTCATTAACCCCTAAGTCCCAAATAGAGGATTCCGTGCAATAATGATAGATTAGACGGATATATCTTACCCTTTAAGGCCAACAAATGTTCCCTCTCTCTCAACCCTGCGTCCATCTTGTTTGGATGACCAAGAAATGAGCCTGTTATCCTTGAATACAGCTGTTCTTACCACAAACATATGCGTACAAACAGTCTGAGCATCTATTCATACGTAAATCAGCTGTGCACACTTGTTTACATCGTGGGCACAGAGCTGAGTTTCAAGCAAAAAAATTGAACAAAAACAATAATTTGAAATGATTTTTTCACTTAATTAGAATTTCTAGATTTATCTAATTTATGGGATTTTATAATGATCTATATGTAGTTGGTAATTAAGGAATGAGTGAAGGAATGGCATCGAAAATGGAAGATTCTGCAGCTGCCTCTAAATCTCGCCCATCAAATGTGAGTACAATTTACTCCAAAATATTGACATTTCATTGGATTTTATTTATTTTTAAGTACATTTAGATCAGTATTTCGTTACCTTATCTGTTAATTGTCTTATTAAATTGTAGTCTAAGTGATGTTTTACTTGATTTCTACATATTTTAGTTGTATTCTACTGAAAATTTATTCGATTGTTGAACAACAACAACCTCTATAAGTGGTAAATGATACAATATTAGATTGAACGAGATACTAAGTTCCTTGTGATGAAGATGAATTTTTTTAACGACGTAAAATACTCATGACAAGCGATGGACGATGTTTTATCGTAAGATTTTGTAGTTCTTGAGCTATCAGATGTACAAAATACAGTAATGTAAAGACAAAGCTTTGTGTTCTGTAAACATTTAAATTAAATATGAAGTAAACATCGTCTGTGGTTGAATTGATATAATTTGCAAACATTTTCGGTGATTAAGCTTCATATACTCGAGAGAGACAGCTTTGATTACTCTCTATCTTTCTTATTTTTAACATATCTTGAATGAAAAAGAATAAGTTTTGATATTATTGCATTCATTCCTCAGGTTTTGGAATGCCGGGTTTGTGAAGACATTTTCCAACTCCAAGGAGATAAAGTTCCAAGGCTTCTTCTCTGCGGCCACACAGTTTGTCATGACTGTCTCACACGTCTGCCTGTCCATGGACGGACATTACAATGTCCATTTGACAGACAGGCTACTGAACTTAGCGACTCTGGTGTGTGGGGGCTTAAGAAAAACTTTGCTTTAATTGAGCTGTTGGAAAAGTTACAAATATCGACTGGGCCATCAAAGATGTCTGAGGAGGAACTAAAAGATGGGTGTGTCAGGTGTGATGAGAACGAGGATCACAGAGCAAGTGTTTATTGTACAGTGTGTTGTACAGATCTATGTTTGTTGTGTTCAGAGAGTATCCATTCTACCAAGACACTGGCAAGGCATAAAAGAATCCCATTATCAGACAAACCCAAGGAGAAGCCCAAATGTCCTCTTCATTCTACTCATGTTATTGAGTTCACATGTCTGGAAGAGGATTGCCGAGAGAACTCACTGATGTGTTTTGTTTGCAAAGATTATGGAAGGTAAAATATCACAGTTCATTGAGCAAGCACTAATGATTATTTATCTTTTATGTGGAATGGAAGTAAAAGTTTCAAATTAAGTATACCAGAGGGAGGTCATTTTAGATAATTGGGCTCCCTGTGGAAATCACCAACCATCCACTGGTAATCACAGTTCTTGGATGTGTTATGTGATTATTGTGTAACATTGTTGTAACAGGCACCAGAATCACAAGCATGCTTTACTAGAGACAGAAGCCGAGAACATGAGGTCATCAGTCACTAATGCTATTCAGCATGTCAGGACATTCACAACTGAAGTCACTGAAGCATCCAAGAAGCTTGCATCAGTAATAGAATTCATTGAAGGTATGAGTAATGTGAATGATCTTTCAGGTTATCTTGATATATGATGATGATGATGATGATGATGATGATGATGCAGCTAATGATGAAGGGTGATGATGATGATGATTATGATGAATGATCATCATGATGGTGATGATGACACAGCTGATGATGATAATGGATAATGGTGATTATGACCATGATTGTGGTGATGTTGGTGATGATGATGGTGGTGATGATGATGATGATGATGATGGTTTTGTTCATGATCATGATGATGGTAGTGACTGATAATGATATGGCTGATGATGATAGTGATAGTGATGATGATGATGATGATGGTGTGATGTTGATGATCATTATGATAAATGATAGTGATAGTGATGATAATGATGTATGATAACGATCATAGCAATATTGGTTGTGATTACTATGATGAATATTATGTGCCATACCCTTTCACATCATTAGGAGGTGCTGTTATCCAAGAAAACGACCAAGGAACTCTCATCCAACAGCACAATGAAGGCACAGCAGAAGAAGCACGAGCCAGGGTGCGGTCGTTCTTTGATGATCTGCGTGAAACAGTCAACCGCCAAGAAGAAGCAGGACTGGCTGTTGTAGATAATTACGTGAGAGAGAAGCTCTTCTCGTTACGTCAGCAGCAGGAAGATATGGCTGTGTTGATAGCTCAAGTCAACTCAGTTTGTCTCGAGTGTGAAAAATCTCTACAGAGAACCGACGCAGAGGTCAGTGGAATACTCACTTTGTCTTGAGTTCTTTTCCATTTTTTTGAAATATTTGTTCTTGTGTTTTTCCTAGGTCATCCAAGCTCGAAATAACGTCCATAATCTACTAGAAACTGTCCAAGAACAACAACAACAGTTCATCGACATCGCACAGCTATGTAACGCAGATTCTGGGATACCTGTGGCTTTCACCAAGGATAACAGGGTTCATATCGGACCAAAGATGGAAATGCGAGCTGTGGCTCTTGGACTGGATGGAGCTGGAAAAACATCGATATTATTTAAACTAAAACAAGATGAATTTGTGTCACCCATAACAACTATTGGTAAGAATTACTTGGCGTGACATTGACTTACGTGACTTGACATTTGATTGATTAGACTGACTTTAGACCGGGTGACTTGCATGACTTCAGTTTTGACTTATTTGACGAAACATTTGGCTTGACAAACGTGACTTGAATGAGCGACGTGACAATAGCTTACGTGACTTGATATTTAACTCACGTGACGTAACATTTGGCTCATGTGACAAACGTGATGTGACTCGAGTGAGTGATGTGACATTGGCCTTACGTGTCGTGATTTGATTGGTGATTTAGATTTCAAATAGTCTGACATGGTTTTTCTTACCCTGATTCGTTTAGGATTCAATGTGGAAACTGTGGAACACAAAAGTCTAAAATTCACAATTTGGGATGTCGGAGGTTTACAGAAACTACGTCCATTGTGGAGGCATTATTACCTGAATACACAAGGTATATACCCATACGAAGCACACCTGCGCTTCTCATGAATGTGAACAATACGCGCAGTTGCCGCCTCAAACCATTCTGAATGGTAAGCCATTGAATGGTCTCGCGCGCTGTCATTGGTTCAAAGGATGTTGTCAATTCCGAACCGTGACCGTACCGTGCGGTCTGTGCTCCACCTGGAAGCTGTGGGTGATGATGATGGTTATTAGTGAATAATGATGATGATGACGGTGACGGTGATGATAAATGATTAATAATGATGTTGACGGTGATGATGATGATGATGATGATATCATGAATAGTGATCATGATAGTTCACTATCGTTACCACCAGGTTTAGGGTTTTACTCAATTATTTCTACTCATTTTCAGCGGTCATCTTCGTGATTGACAGCAGTAACGTGGAGCGGTTATCAGAATCTCAAGATGAACTCTCTAAATTAATGGCAGAAAAACGTCTACGCGATGCGCTATTACTCATTCTGGCTAACAAACAGGTAAAGTAGTCCATCATTACATTACATAAACCATTACATGAACCTGAAGGCATCGCAAAATAAGTTTGTTCGTACGTTGTCTGCTATCCACGTGAATTTAGAATATTGTTCAGATTTCTCTCTGATCCGTGTAGCTTTAGCTTTGAATACCCTTAAAGCGGAGCACTAAAGGGGAAAAGTGTGCAGTGTCTCCTTCCTTGGATACAAGCTACCGACTCTTTCTTTACCTATTGTATTTTTCTTCGAGTCCGTATACTTAGGCATTTTTCATGTGTTTCAGGACCTGCCTACTGCCCTGAGCGTGGATGTTCTCACAGAACGACTCTCTTTACATAAAATATGCTGCGGTCGAAGCTGGACCATCATGCCTTGCAGCGCGCATTCGTTAAGTGGTTTACACGAAGGATTAGATTGGTTGGCAAGACAGATGATGGCTGAGTTTGCGCAGTAGGCTCATTTGGTTAACATGGGAACTGATGGATGAGTTTGCGCAGTAGGCTCATTTGGTTAACATGGTAACTGATGGATGAGTTTGCGCAGTAGACTTATTTGGTTAACATGGTAACTGATGGATGAGTTTGCGCAGTAGGCTCATTTGGTTAACATGGTAACTGATGGATGAGTTTGCGCAGTAGGCTTATTTGGTTAACATGGTAACTGATGGATGAGTTTGTGCAGTAGGCTCATTTGGTTAACATGGTAACTGATGGATAAGTTTGCACAGTAGGCTCATTTGGTTAACATGGTAACTGATGGATGAGTTTGCGCAGTAGGCTCATTTGGTTAACGTGGTAACTGATGGATGAGTTTGCGCAATAGATTCATTTGGTTAACATTGGAACTGATGGATGAGTTTGTGCAATAGACTCATTTGGTTAACATGGGAACTGATGGCAGAGTTTGCGCAGTAGGCTCATTTGGTTAACATGGTAACTGATGGATGAGTTTGCACAGTAGGTCGACATGGCTGAGTTTGTTTAATAGGAAGAATAGATGTTATTTTAAATCAATAACTTAGCTTCAGCATGCCCCAGACTAGACTGCAGTAACTAGCATGTACATACAAACGATGTTTCTTGGACAGCTTGTTAGTAATGCGGGGTTTTTTTTGTAGTTTAATAGGTTGTAATTTATTCAAATAATCAAATAAAGTATGTTTGTGCCATGTCAGTTTTGACAGGCATGATTATCTCGGGATATATAATTAGACAACATGGTTTTATATTATTTTTAGACAACCCTTGACTAAAACCCGCCCTGCACTGAAATCAACCTGTGCGAAGTTTTGTCTTAGTAGTAATATTTTATTGCTATTCAATCAATATATCTATTATCCTATAAATTCACATGTCTTTCATTCATTTCCCTAAGTCATACTTAATATACATATATTAAAAAAAAAAACGATTCGCCATGATCTATTAACCACACAGCCACAATCTACGTGAAACATACCAGTGTGCGCTTTTCTCCCTAAAATCCCCTAAAATAGTCGTTCAAAGAGATGTTGTGGTCTCTTGATCGTTTCTAAGCGCTACACAATAATTCTAGTAAATGACAAGGTGCTGGTAGCTAGATTTCTATGAGTATTGTAGTCGACATCTTAGTTGGATATTACCATCTCTTTTGTAACATCAACCACCACGGCTGCTGTGTTTTGTTTTCGAGACATCTTATGGAGTAACTCTAAATTGATGGATACAATGTAGCGTTCAACACACGTACCTATGTTCATGGACGACATCTATGTGACCTCCGTCTATACTTCAATACTAGTAACAATACACTCTAACCGTTACATCATTTATCTGTGTTTTCCGAGTTGACTGTTTCGGTAAAAGATAAAAAAGGAAATAAACAGTTAAATGAATAATGAAAAAATGGAAGAAAGAAATGCAATTAAGAAGAAAGGGAAGGGAAGGAGAGGTGAAAAGGGAGACAGGAATACTAAAATATATCTAGTCCAATAGTCCCCTTCACAGTTCCTGCGCCATCTTGAAAGGTAGCCGTGCCGTGCCTTTTTTAACACTATGATCAATTATTTATCAAGCTCGGTTAATAAGATTAATGTAAGGCTGATGAAACGATGCAGCTTTGATGCAAAGGCACGACTATCTTTCAAGATGGCGCAGGAACTGTGAAGGGGACTATTTGTGGAGCCCATGCAGCGGATTCATACCCTTTCCAGCAGCAAGTTAAGAAGTGCCGATGTCAATTACGAAAGCCAAACAGCAAACAAAGGCTAACACGATGATGAAAATGTACACCAAGTTACGAATATTATCTCCGCTCTAAGAAAAGAGCAACAAAAGGTCAAATATACAAGTTAAATTCATGGAATTCATGGAATACCATGCAAAGTTACAGTATGGATAAAAAGTTAAATTTTACACCGTAAAAAATAAGAGAGATCACTTACTTAAGTAAGTTACAGTAAGTGATCTCTCTTATTTTTTACGGTGTAAAATTTAACTTTTTATCCATACTGTTTCATTAGAAACACCGACGCAGCTCACACTAGCTTACCGCTAGTTATCATCCCGAATACCAAAGTTAATCCAGTCATAAAGTAACAAAATTACAGTTATATCTATAGGTTAGAGTTGACAAGAAATTAAAACAACCTGTAACTAACAGTTGCAGAGCTATAATGTTCTCACAAACCTCGGTTTTAGTGGCGTCAGTAGTAGCAGGTGTTGGGTTGTTGTCACCACTGCCTTCCTAATAAGGACAAGCTCGAGTTGTTATTATGATATCTGTTATTGGGATTAGTTTCTACACCTCTCTCTCTCCTTATCACAAAATTATGTTATGCAATATTCCTATATTTAATATTTCAATATTAAAATACATTAGTATTAGGTTTATATTGGTACTATATTATCACGATTAGGTTTCTATTAATATTGGTATATTTGGAGTAATAGTATATTTTTAACATTAGTATTAATTGCCATGGTAACCTGTCTATACGTCATTGTCATGGTAACCTTGTCAACAAACCTTGTTTTCTGCCGTGTCATTTGTGGTCGGGGTGGGTATTTCCATGTCTATGTTATCCTGAGGGTCAACATTCACTGTGAATGGGGCGAGTAAAGGTTTCTTGTTTAGAAACAAGAAGACTTCGTACACGATGACGGCGAGGACAATGAGGACCAAGAAGACTGACAGGATGGCGAAGCCTTGTGACTTCAGTTCGTCCAGCATGCTCACTCCCAAGAAACAGTTGAGAACTAGTGATGTAAGGTTGTGTTAGTTTGGAAAAGAAACGAAAGGAGAGGAAATGAAATAAAGATGAAAGAAAATGAAAGAAAATGAAACAACAGGAGAGAAAAGGAAGAAAACAAGAAAAATGGAAAGAAATGAAAAAGAGGGAGATAAAGAGAAAATAATGGTGAGAAATGGAAAATTAAGACTACAATGACTTTAGATACGTACTTGCCAGACCAAGCCCACACAATCCAACGAATCGATGTGCCCAGGTGAACATAAAGCGCCTATCAATATAAGATATATGAAGCAACATTCAACAGATGAAAGACACAATAAAACAAGATGGTTATCACGTGGAACAGAGATATACTTACGAGGTGGCCTGAGGATCAGGACGAAAAAATGCAAGGCAAGGCTGAACAACAGATATAACGATGATAAAAATTCCAATGACAGCATGCCAACCTGCACTCTAGATCAGAGAAGATGAAAAAATAAGCACACAGTAGCAACTACAAGTACCAGGTTAGATGCCACATACCTCTGACCAGCCTCCCGCATGGACAAATATGATGATCGCACTGATGAATGTCAATAGGACAACCATTAACATACATGCACGATGAATCTAAGACAGTCAACAAACGGATGATAAGAATAGTGCACTACCTACTACACTACCTGGACATTGGCTAGTACTGACATTGACTAAGATTGGAAAATATAAGAGATTAGTATGCAAAAGGGCTATGGCCCTCCCATCTCAGAAGTCCCTGGAGGGTCGTTTGAAGAGATTTACCCTGAAAAAAATGAAAAGTTTCCTAGAAGAGGGATGTTCGGAAAAAAATTTCAAGCCAAAAACTTTTGGAGAAAAGTTTGCCAGTTTGCTAGAACAATACAAGAGGGTCATTTGCAATAATCTTTGCATAAAACAAGAAATAGAAGAAAAGAAGTTACCTGGAACCACAAACTGTCATTCCAGACTCTCTTTTCTCCCCAGGATGGCCGCATGTAACGAGCAGTAAACATGCCAACGACACCAAAACCAATCCAAGCAAGGAACATAAAACAGGCTGAAAATGTACGTACAGAGACAAGTGTTAGTGAGATAAATAATCCTGAATCCCTTACCTCAACTGATGAATATCTACATTATATTCCTTACCATGGGTTATCAACAGTACATATTCCCTGCCCTCCACTTCTCGTGTCAACGACACGTTTACTTTCCGATAAGATCTGTCTTTCCAGTCATGTTCTGAAATTCCATTATCTATTGATGATAATAAATATAATTAATATCCAAATTGATTGAGCTGGTAAAAACTTTAACTGGTAGACATGGAGAACATGTGCTACCTTCATGAAAACAAGTAGGTTTCTTATGGTCGGGGGGGGGGGGGAGCAGGGGGTACTTTGGGGTACAGGGATGTTCCACCCAGACTCTAGACCTCTTACCCTTTTATATACCAAATTTCAGCATATACCTTTTTGCCTGAAAAGGTACCCCTTTTATATACCTTTGAAAACTCACAAATTCCCACCCTTTTTGTATACCCGAGGCCTGAAAAAGGCACTCCTTCAGGTGGAGCATCCCCTTATAGTCCAACATAGGGAGTACCCCCCCTCCCCCTGGTCTTATGGGCAGTGCAAAGGAAGAAAAACTGGTGCACAACCCTCAAACCACAGGAGAAAACCAATAAGCAACTCTACTGATATAATTATGTTGACAGGTCTGAGGATGAAACACACAGTGATGAGAGGCACCACATTACCAGTACACTCTCTTGCTTCCCAGAAAATAAATGGTGAATAAAATACAAGCACACTGACCTTTCATTTTGCCGTTTGCAAAGATCAAATACAGCTTGTCATGCAGGTTATATTTCATGTATTCTGTAGGAGCTTTAAGCCTTCTAAATCTAATGAAATAAAACATTGACAAGTTGAGTTATGCAGGAGTCTCTGATCATTGGGGCATCTGCTACGACTAGTATCACTATTAGAGAAGAAATAATACTCAAGGAATGATGTGGACTCAGGGCTGTAGTAAGGGGAGGGGCTTGACCCCCCCCCCCCCCCCAGTTTTTTGCAGAAAAGTAAAGCAAGAGTGGATTTAAATTTGCATTTGTTGTGTTCACATGTTCCTTTGTGCCCCCCCCCCCCTCCCCCCAGTTTTTCAAGGCTTGCTACGGCTCTGGGATTGCAAACCAGTGTTCTCACCAGGATATTTAAAATTGGGGTCCACAGGGCCCATAGAAAATCCAAAAGAAGGTCATTTTGGAGAGGAGGGGGTCCACACTTATGATGAGGTTAGAAATTGAAAAGTAATGCTTTATTTCAATGTAACTTGATGCTGCGTGGAATTTGTTATCTTTTATTGGAAAGGTGAATGATAATTAACACAAGAAGAATGTATTTGCATATGAAAAAGTCTTTGCACCCTCTGGACCCCCAAGTTATTAATTTTCTTCTGTGTCATTCTTTCAAAAAGCATGGCAGTGCCACAATGCCGTGCAATGCCGCGGCCTGGTAAGAACACTGAGCAAACTGCATCTGTCATACCTGCATTTTATAATCCCATCTGAATAAATAACTGCAAGAGGCTGAACACCTCCAGGAGTCTTAAAAATAGAACAAACATGGAAATAAATGAAATGAGGAAAAAAGAAATTTTGTATTTATGTAAACAATATGGTATTTTATGAATTTGTCATAATCAAGAATTGTGACTAAAAAATATATTAAATGGACAACTTGTGGAAGGATTTTTGATTGGTTAGTAGAAACCATCTGAGTGCAGTAATGAATGGGAAACCATCTGAGCGTCAAACAGGGAAGCCATTTAGGTGCTGGGAGGAAGCCATTAAAGTAAAGCAAGGAAGACAAAGACATCAGAAGAGGAAGTGGTGGAATAGGAAGCCACTCAAGTGTCAGGAGGAAAGCCACTCAAGTGTCAGGAGGAAAGCCACTAAAGTGTCAGGAGCAAAGCCAATCAAGTGCCAGGAGCTAAAATTCAAGTGTCAGGAGGAAAGTCATACAAGCAACAGAAAATGATTGGAAGCCATTTAAGCATCAAAATAATACTTACTGGTCTAGTTTCAATTGGTTTGTCGTGGCCATATACTGAATAGTGACCTATTAAACCCTTGGAGCATATCACACTATCAGTGCCACTCTGAAATCAGATAAAACATATATTACACGATACCACTCAATATTTTTGTTCCATTTTGTTCCATTTCCTTGTACTTTCTTTTTTACAATATGCATTTATGAATATTGGTGATTTTCTGGAAGTACACAATATACCCTCCTCAGACCCCCACCCCTTGGGAATTCCAATCCCTCTCCATGAGGGAGATATGAATATTTTCTGGAATTACACAATACCCTCCACAGACCCTCCCCAACCCTTGGCAATTCTAATAATGGAACTACACAATGAATAATATACTATCCAAGATACTTTACCATAGCAGGATCGCGATTGAATCCTATAGCAACATATTCACTCTTCGCACTCATCTTA
This sequence comes from Anthopleura sola, assembly GCA_023349425.1. Classification (NCBI taxonomy): domain Eukaryota; kingdom Metazoa; phylum Cnidaria; class Anthozoa; order Actiniaria; family Actiniidae; genus Anthopleura; species Anthopleura sola. Next base: position 11,086,228 of record JALHLI010000007.1, on the reverse strand, counting down.
AAGGTCACACCAAGTGCATCTGGTTTATAGGTGACAAGATAGTCACAATCTCTTGAGGATTTGCAGCCCTCAGGAAATGCAGCACAACCCTTTCTTTTTGGGCAATCAGTCTTATCAACCTTGAAATGAAAATATTATTCATATATGTTATAATTATATTTATGTTCAATTAAAAGAAATATTTAAAAAAATAAAAATAATAATTAATGTATAAGAATAAACCTCATAGTTCAGGCAAACAGGAGAGGCATAGCACTTACAGCTAATTTATGTCACATGTGACCAGTAAATTTGAGAACTGAATGTAGTTTTCAAGTCTTCATATTAACATTTCAAATCTCTGATCAATGGCTCCGATATTCAAATTAAATTTCAGTTAAAAATCAGGTTTTGGTCACCCGCTTTTATTTTGAGTTGCCAGAGTTTTGATCATGGATGATGTGGAATTTCAAGCGAAGCTGCCAAAACTCCAATCAAAACATTTGAGTTACTGGTCATGCTTGATGTAAATTAGCTGTAATACACTTGCCTTTCACCTCAATCTGTGGTCTGAGGATCAATTCCTGGAAACAAATATGCATGAGGTCTCTTAAGGTTTTTCCTCCAGTTTCTCTGGTTTACCTTTTATCCACAATTCCTAATGGGCAAAATTCAAATTTGATTGTGCCCTAAATTTGATCAGCTTAGAGGTTGTTTCAGGGTTTGATCTGTAAGTTAGCCATACCCTGACTTAGATCAGCCCAGAGGTTGTTTCAGGGTTTGATCTGTAAGTTAGCCATACCCTGACTTAGATCAGCCCAGAGGTTGTTTTAGGGTTCTATCTGTGAGTTAGCCATGCCCTGACTTAGATCAGCCCAGAGGTTGTTTCAGGGTTTGATCTACAAGTTAGCCATATCCTGACTTAGATCAGCCCAGAGGTTGTTTCAGGGTTTGATCTACAACTTAGCTGTTCCCTGACTTAGATCAGCCTTAAGGTTATTTCTGGCTTCAACAAAATTTGAAATTGAATTTGAAAATTTAGTACCAGAAATAGTGTAGGAATTGCATAATATGTACCGTTACTGTTCCCTCTAAAGTTTTTTTGTCCTTGTCCTCAATTTTTAAGAAAGTAGATACATTGAACTTGCGATAAGATCTGTCACTCCAGTGATGTTTGGTAATATCTCCATCTAGAATTAACATAATTGAATAAAATCTGAAGACCTTTTTATATCATTAAAAATGATTTAATTAAAAAAAAATCAATCAATCAAGCAATGCCCAAAATAGAGGTGTATCTTAGCAATTAAGGCCAGCATTAATCTGCAAGTTACCAGTATTTTTTATGTTCACTCAAATGCAAGTGAGTTTTAGAAAGGTCCATGACATCATAATGAAATAGGGTAATTCAAAAGTATTCAAATGTTTATTATGATTGGTACCTTGATCTTTGCCTTCTGCAAATAGCAAGTAGAGTTTGTCGTTCAGGTTGTACTTCATAGATGATGAAGGCACTTTTAGTCTCTTAAAGCTTAAAAACAAACAATCAGTTTTATTTGAATGTTTCTGTTTCATTGAGTTATTCCTACAGGTCTGCATGTGTGTTTATTATCAGATTAGTGTCATAGTATCATAGTTCTATGTATGTTTCTAGTACACCATTTTCTTTCCCTGCCGTCAATAGTATATCTTAGTTGTGGGCCAAATTATTATTATTATTATTATTATTTATTTATTAAAGTATCTATCTAGCTGTAAATATCTAACATGAAGCCTTTTATTCAATTTAAATCATATCTATATGACTATGTACAAAGACATTTTGAAGGGTTTTAAAGGGTTTTTGTTTATGAACTACTAGCAATTACACCCTCCTCAAGAAATCCCCACTCTGGTCCTTCATTTATGGATTAATAATATTAAAGAATGATTAATATATACCTGCATTTTATTGTTCCATCTTCAATTACACTTGCAATTAGCTTGACACCCGCTGGATCCTAGAAAAGTATATGCAAATCAATATCAATAAAAATAATATTACTAAATGTCACAGTGATATTATGACTTTTTGGTATTTCAAAATTCTAAATTACTTACAGGGATTGTCCTATTTGGTTTATGATGACCCACTAATGAGTAATGGCCCATTGATATACCGCTACTTGTTTTGAAGCATACCACACTATCACCTCCACTCTGAAATAAAGCACACTTGGAAATTGAACCTTACCACTGTTGTTATTGCTATACACTCGTCAAAACAACAGTTGCAACAGGGAAATCAGGTAATTACACTGCCGTCAATCAAATAAATTGTTCAGCAGCACAATATTGCCCAATTTCCATAACAGCAGTTATAATAAAGTTAAAATTTCAATAATAGAATAATAATATTAAATTGGCCCTTAACTTGTTACACTGTGTCTACTGCAATTTAAGACAAACGCCACAGCAGAGAAGCATGTAACCAATGAGCTCAACTTAATCTATAAATGACACTTAGTTTGTGATATGCCGAACTTACCATCCCAGGGTCTTTATTGAAGCCAAGTGCAACATAACCAAACTTTGCGCTCAAATTAAATGTGACACCATCTTTGTCAGGTACATAGGTGACAAGGTAGTTGCAGTCTCTAGAAGATGTACAGCTCTCAGGGAATGAAAAACAGCCTTTTGATTTTGGACAACCTTCTTTGCTCACCTACAAATATCAAAGTGTCTTTAATAATTAAATTATTGAAATTACTAATGATGAATACTTAATTAGTTTAACAGAAAAACAAGCACATTTACATAATCAAGGACTGCTGCGACCTTGATGCAAGACGTAAACATGACAAATGACATTCTAATAGCCATACCTCCAATGGTGTAGCCATTTCAAGCAAACCAATGGCTGTTATAAGAAAATGCAATTAAAAAAAGTTATAAAAAATATTGAATAAATATTTCCTACATGCTTACTATTCAGCCTGGTTGTCACTAGAGACACAAGCAGATGTAACTCCAAGCTAGTTTATGTTCTCATTATGAAAAGAAGCAACGCAAATGCGAATGCAAGAGCAAGAGAACGGAAGATTTTGTTTTTCTTGCGTTGGTTTGAGCTTGTGCTTATGCTTGCGTCGCTAGAATAATTAATTAATAATTTATTGACACCCTTGAAATGTGTGGAGATAGTTGTTTATCTTGTTTATGACCTCATCCACGAGTATAAAACTACAAATACTGATATCTTGTCATTTTCCAAGGGTAAAGGGAAGAAAATATCGTTTGTAAACCATAGATAAACAAATCAACAAATAGGAAGACTTCGAGCTTTGAATATTTCTTACGGAAGGAAGTTCTGGTCTAACAGAGAAGAAGCTCTCCCCGCCCCCAAAACCCTTACAAAAACATCTTAGTATTATACGCACATGCCTTATGCATTTAAACATCACTTACCAAGCAGGAAAGCAACATAAAACTGCATATTGAAGAAGGAATTAAAGATATTCAACTAAAATTGCGAGAACTTAGTACTTCCTGCACACCTAAGCGTCGTCCTTTGCAACTCCTTCGTGGAATTATTCCGAAGGAGAGACGATAGAACTTCGGGGATTCTTCGGAAGAACGACTCCACATATCAAAATTCTTGAAAATAATTATTATTTGATAGCAAGAATCTAATAACTATAAGTGGGATTTTCTAATTTATTCTTAGTTTATTTAAATTATTTTTCATATCATTGCAGTTTGAATTATTTAAAGCGAAAGAAAAAAGAAAATTGGTTCACGTTCGGTCCTCGAGACGCTTGTCCGAAGAGGTTCCGAACTGATTAGTTGTCTGGAACCGCACACCCCCTTTACCACTCCCTTTACCCATTGTTGCATAACCAAACCAAGCCCGCGGGGATGCATTACTTCACCAAATCAGCTATCTTTGTGTAAAAAAGCCAGTTTTCAAAACAGAAGGAATCCCTTGGTGTGAGATGGGGCCGGGGAAAAGGAGGGGAGGGGAGGTGGGGGATCAGGGTTACAGCCATGCTACATCCCCATGCCAAAGTGCACAATATTCACTTGCACACTTCCAGTTGTATACCAGAAGGTACCAGGAGATACCCGTACCGAGGGATCCCACAACCTCGAAATATAACGCTGTCGATCGACGGCATGATCTTGAAACGTATTTTTTCTTGCGTAGCGTTTGTAGATATCAAACAACACATCGACAGAAGTAGTCAGTCAGTGTTTTTATTTATTTGGTCAACAACCCAGCAATTTTTTTTATACTTTGTGAAACTTCCTCTGGTAAAAGCAGGTGGGGCAGTGGTAAATATTTAGTAAATAATCAATCGGTTGATAATTTCAAGGATGAGAAATGGTCCGAAAAAAGAACAGCTGGCCGAAAAGCGAAGCTTCGAGAGTAAAAGTGATATTTCTCTTTTTCGTCCATTCATCGCGGTATCCATAGTGATAACCCACCGAACAGAGCGTGGGGGAAAATATCTGGTTACCTAATCACAGCGTGTGAAATGACTGCTTATCCAATCAGAATTCGCCTTTCCGAAGTTGAAAGTGGGAGGACTGGTAACGTCCCACCTGTTAGCGCACCCGCAATGTGGGGTTCAGTCAGTCCCATAATGCACCACGAGGTAGTTAGCAGTATACCTATATATTCTTGATCCTCTTGATCCGTCTGTAATTGTCTATTGTTTTTGATCTTGTTATCTATAATTTATAATTTGTAAATATTACTTCTTATTATGATTTTTTCCTTTCTCTTTTGGTCCTATTATCTCGACCATTCATAGTCAATATTATATATAGATAATTACCTTATTATCTTATTATGATTGCTTATATTTTTCCTTTCTCTTTTGGTCCTATTTATCTCGACCATTCATAGTCAATATTATATATAGATAATTACCTTATTATCTTATTATGATTGCTTATATTTTTCCTTTCTCTTTTGGTCCTATTTATCTCGACCATTCATAGTCAATATTGTATATAGATAATTACCTTATTATCTTATTATGATTGCTTATATTTTTCCTTTCTCTTTTGGTCCTATTTATCTCGACCATTCATAGTCAATATTATATATAGATAATTACCTTATTATCTTATTATGATTGCTTATATTTTTCCTTTCTCTTTTGGTCCTATTTATCCCGACCATTCATAGTCAATATTGTATATAGCCAATTACCTAGATTAGCTCCAAGGTTATCGTAATTAGCTTGCAACCAATTTCTAAGTGTTAATTATTGTTTTCTTGAAGATATTGCAATAATCAAGGTTGCAAATAAAATTTTGTTGTTGTTGTTGCCTTTCGCGACTTCGGGATTTGGGTCTATGCTAGCATCCATCCACAATCATAATTCACAAACTACTCGTTCAGTTCTATTAACAAAAACATCTATAACTCAATGAAGTAGTACTTTCAATCTTGATTTATGCATGTGGATCAACTTCGTTCCCATTTCATGACGGAGAGAACAAGGATGGTGATAAACGCTGCACACAGACCCACAGCAAGAAGAACGACGACTAAGTAGGCCATTACTAGTACACTGTCCTTTCCCTAGAAACAAATTAACAGTTAGAAACACTTAGGTGATCGTGGTCCACCATCATGGACAATAATTCAAAATGCGACACACATGAATAATGTCGCTAAGACTTTGTCGACATTTTATCTTAAAAACTGTTTCATATAAATCGCAGTTGGAGAGATAGACAGTTTATTACGTGAGCTGTTGCTAAGAGACAGTCCTCCCATCAACAAACCTGGGTATGTTTTTCAGCGCTGTTTTCAGTGATGCTGTTCACCTCGGCTGAAAGAAGGCTTGTATCTTTTTCCTTGGTGTTTACACACATGGAATATATCTCACACAGTAACAGGACTGTTATGTAAGAAGGTACGAAACCAAGAAGAATATAGAACCCTTGGTGGGTGGTCATTGGCAGGTCGATAAGCCGTAAACCAAGGAAACAGTTGGTCACTAGTGTCAAAATACACAAAAACACTGTACGTCAGTGATTCAGAAAGCACGAGACACAGTGGCAGATTTAGTGGGTGGTCACAGGGTTCTCGTGAATCCCCTTTTAGCTTGGGATTAGTTGGTCAGTATAGCAAAAAGTGCATCATTTTGATTTTGTGACCTCCCCTACTCAAAATCCTAGATTCGCCCCAAAGACATGGACTAGTGTCAGAACTTTTTGCTTTTTTGCTTTTATGATGGCTATGAAGTGCGACGTCAATCGTATAAAAACAGTTCTAATTGTTTTAGGAGGTTAAATCACTGAGAACATTCTGTACTCTGATTTAGCGGTTTTTGTGAGCATTGAATTAAAAATATCTTTCACTTACTTGCCAGGATAAAAACTACAATCGCAATACATCGATGTAACCACGTGAAAATATACCGCCTAGAAAAATCATTCAAGAAGGCATTAGATAAGGTTACTATATTTGCGCACTGCTAGATTGTTTGTATACCAACTAGAGTGGTAAATTCATAAAACGATTTCGCACGCGCAAGAAAAATACAAAGCGTACCACTACTTTCAGGTACAAGTTTTTATGATGTTACCTTTTGCTTTCTTTACTGGGCCTGAAAAATGCTATGATTGGTTGTAGGGTTACCAAGGAAACGACAATAATCCCGATGATACCATGGCAGCCTGCGGTCTAAAACATATAAAGAATAATAAGGGAATGAGAATGCAAAAGAAAGAGAAAGAAGCTAGCGAGAAGAGATTAAGAGAAATATAGACAGGACAGGACAGGACAGGACAGGACAGGACAGGACAGGAGGGGAAAAGACAAAAGCTACAATGAAAGGTTTTACCTTGATGGAAAAGCCTCCCTTATAAACCAAGATTACCACAAAACCAGAGATGGCAATAAGAGTAGCAAGCATCATTAAAGCACGATGAACCTACAAATAACAAGACCACGAGACGTTACCATGGTTACTTAGTTACCACGAATACTTGGTTACCAGGGATACTTAGATACCGTGATACTTGGTTACCATGGATACTTAGTTACAATGGATACTTGGTTTGAACACTTGTTCTGTAGGTTATACTACAAGCATACTCAAGGTGTTGTCATTGTGAGTACCTGGAACCAGTCTTTCAATCCACACCACAACTCGCCTCGGAAAACACTCCTCATGTTTCGAGCTGTAAACATCCCGATAGAAGCGAATCCTACCCAGGCTAAGAACATCAGACCAGCTACAACGATATATAGAACCAAAGGTTAAAAACAACTGGACAAAAAGCTACCAAATATAATGTGCGCATGCTCGATGTCATTGGGTAATCAGGGTACGATATTCAGGATATTAAACCTGTAGCCTGTTTGAGTATGAAAAACAGACCATTCAGAATGCGTTGTACATTACCATGTAGAGGGACCAGTAGTAACGATGCTTCTGCCACAGGACCTTTAGAGGTCAGTTTTTGTCGCTTAGTAGAAAAACTCCTCCATTTATGATACGTTAGGTCTCCAGTATCCGCTGAAATGAAATGACGCCAAGTGAAAATTATATTTCTGTTGCCTTCTAAAATGTACAATAGCACTGAGCAAGTGCGACACTGACTTGTCTATCGCAAGGGGACTGGACAAGTTTCTGCCTTAAAGAAACAAGCTCTGCCTCAGGTCATCCATTTTCTTTCTAAAATTAATCAACGTGCGCGACATATAATCAGGGATTTGCTTTTGGTATGGTATGTTGCCAGGTATATAATCTCTCCGGTAAAAGAACAACACTATTTATCTGAAGCATGCTTTGTTACCTTTTGTTGGTCCTCTAGCGTAGATTAAGAAATACGTGACATTGAGGTCATACTTTAAGGGTGGAGACGCTACGATAGAGCGGTGGAACCTGAGAATGGGAATGAATATCTCGTAACTGACGAGGCCGAGGCAACTGCCGAAATATACCGTGTATGAAGTTGAAAAATTGATTTTCATAAAACAATTGAAAAGAATGAAAACAGATAGTATGATTTCCTGCTCCCTCCATCGCTCACAATTGGCCAGCTTCATTGCAGACTGATTCAATTTTTCTCCCTCATCTAACGCAAAGGAGATACTATCCCGATAGAATATCATGGTAAAAATGGAGCGCAGAAATGGGACGCAGAAATGGGACACAGAAATGGGACGCAGAAATGGGGTGCAAAAATGGGGTGCAAAAATGGGGTGCAGAAATGGGACGCAGAAATGGGACGCAGAAATGGGACGCAGAAATGGGGCGCAGAAATGGGGTGCAGAAATGGGACGCAGAAATGGGGTGCAGAAATGGGACACAGAAATGGGACGCAGAAATGGGACGCAGAAATGGGACGCAGAAATGGGGTGCAGAAATGGGACGCAGAAATGGGGTGCAGAAATGGGGTGCAGAAATGGGGCGCAGAAATGGGGTGCAGAAATGGGGTGCAAAAATGGGGCGCAGAAATGGGACGCAGAAATGGAGTGCAAAAATGGGGTGCAGAAATGGGACGCAGAAATGGGGTGCAGAAATGGGGCGCAGAAATGGGGTGCAAAAATGGGGTGCAGAAATGGGGCGCAGAAATGGGGTGCAAAAATGGGGTGCAGAAATGGGGCGCAGAAATGGGGCGCAGAAATGGGGTGCAAAAATGGGGTGCAGAAATGGGGCGCAGAAATGGGGTGCAAAAATGGGGTGCAGAAATGGGACGCAGAAATGGAGTGCAAAAATGAGCAAAAGCTGCAAATACATTCAGTGCTCTTTCGACATACCTACACTTGATGATTCCATTTTCGTAGACACCACTCATGTTTGTCAAGCCAGATGGGGTCTAGAGAAAAGAAAACTGGTATTTGGAGATGAACTAAAACAGGAGAGACCATTACACACCGGTTTTGAGATCGGTGAGGGGAGGTGATAAAGACTGAAGGATGAAAGGGACAAAGACTGGATAGAGCAGATTTCGTATGACCTTGAAACGTTCAGTGCCGTGGCGTGCCTTGCCGCGATCGTACGCGCATGATGTTTTCTGGATTTTTGATTGGCTGACTTTTTGTTGCGACCGTGTTCGTGCCGTTTTCTTTTAACAGTCATACGAAATCTACTCTAAACCAGTACGTAGCAGCTTTGAGATGAATGAGGGGAGGTGCTAAAGACTGAAGGAGAAAAGTTCATAAACAGGCTAAACCAGAACATACCGGTTTGGAGATAGTTGGAGGGCTCTCATTCGGCAAAATGTAATGGCCTACTAATGTACCATTGCCTGAAGCGGTCTTTGAACACACAATTGCATCCGTGCCAAACTAAGAAAGTAAAACAATGAACTGTAAATAAAGAAATAATACTCAAGCGAATGATACGTGGTCTGAAATCGGGAAACCTACTTCTTCCAAAACGAAAACAAAAAAATTTAAACTCTATTCTTCTTGAAATTTCCTCTTTTACTTCGACCAAGCAATAACGTCCAAGACGTCACCGAGTACAGTTAAAACTAAGTTTACACAGTGTTTAATTAAGTTTCTATCAAGGTAAAGGTTCTATGCTAACCATAGCTTGTTTTTTGTTGAGTCCAAACCCAATATATTCATTCCTTGCGCTCATCTCGAAAGCTACCACTGCTTTACCCGGTACAAAAGTGACGAGATAATTACAATCCTCTGATGAATGACATGATGGGGGAAATGATATACATCCTTTGGTCTTGTCACATCCTGACTTGCTGATCTGAGGTAAGTAAGGAAAGAGGACTGGTTTGTTCATGGTGTATTCTGTAGCCTGGGTAGCGGCGCGAGGGGTCCCCGGGGGGGGGGGGGGGGGGCTCTTGAATAGGGTCATCATTCTTGGATATGTTAGAGGTACTAGTGTTTTCATGTCTTAGATAGGGCATTCAATTTTAACTTTTTTTCGAAACTAGTTATTTTCGCCGCCAAAAAGCTTTTGGCATGTAACTTTCAGCTGTGCCGGCGTATTCAGGTTATAGAATTTCTCTTGAGTCTTAGACAGGGTTATAAGTAGCCTGCATTGCAGGCGTTCTTCGTTGGTTCTTTCCGGGACGGGGAGGATTGGGGAGAGGAAGGGAGAGAGGAGAAGGGAACGCCTGCCCGCAGCCATTGTCTTTTTCAAATTCCCCGTTCGTACACGAACGGGTGCTCTGATTGGCTCGGCTTCGTCAATTATGATTGACATCTGACAATCAATGTAAAGATAGTAAAAAAGTGACGTCTGCAAAGGAGGAGACTAGTGAAGAAGCCGAAGTTGCGATCGAAAAAATACAACAGAATATGACTTTAAGAAAGAGCAGAAATAAAACAGCTTGTGAACGGTGGAGATCTCCTAGCATTACTTCTACTGGTTTTGGAAAAAGCCGCATGATTTTCCAATGTCGCCCTATAGCTAAATTATGCTCGATGTTGAAGAACACGGCTTTTAATACGAGTGATCGTAGTCTGTCCTTTGAAGAGCATCGTAAAGGATCAGCTTTTAGAAGGAGCTCTAATGGGAATATATAACTGCAGGAACACAGGTCAGCCCAAGCTCTGTTTCTGTATTGAGCGAGTTTCAGCCATTTCAAAATTAACCCTTCGTTGGCCCTTCGTTGGAACCGCTGTCTTCGGCGACTCAAATTTCCAAGTCGGCTCACTTCAGATGCAAATAAATCCCTCCATTTTCAATCTATGAAAATTCCGACGCCAGAACTTAATTCTACGATAATTTATCTTTCTGTATGTCTATTAATCTTACGGCTCCTAATAGCCCCTAATGCGGTATTCATCTCTAAATTACGGCGCCAGTCAAGAAACTCACACAGATCAGCTTTCAACGCATTTCTATCAATTTCAAACATTCCAACGTTGTTGTAGTGTAAGGTAAATATCCTTTCCTTCCTGAAATATTGCGGATTTGCACTTTAAAATTACATTTGCAGAGCCTACAATATTCTCCGTGATTGCTAACACCAGCAGACATAATCGCAACAATTTTATTTGACAGCTGCACACATGACATTAGTGTACATGTTTTTATCGGAAGTAAAATTTCACTTCCTTTTTACCGTGAATTGATTGGATCAGTTTTGACAGTTCTATGATGGATTTTTGACAGTTCTCTTAAGAATCGTGCATAGTTATTTAGGGGCGTATTTGAAAAAGACAATGGCTGCGGGCAGGCGTTCCCTTCTCCTCTCTCCCTTCCTCTCCCCAATCCTCCCCGTCCCGGAAAGAACCAACGAAGAACGCCTGCAATGCAGGCTAGGTTATAAGTTACATTGTTGTGTCTTGAACAGGATATGTTTTTTCAAGATATTCTCGTCTTAGATAGGGTCAGGGTCTTCGGATCCAAGCGGATCATCCCTATCACCGATCATCCTCCGGGACGAATAGCTACTCTGTAGAGATGTGACTCTTATTGATTTTATATTTACTTACTAATGATTATTATATCTATTACATATTATTTTTGTCACTCCACCCCTACAGCTACAAAAGGGACTGCAAGATGTTCAGATCCTCCTGGAAAGGTAGTACTACACTGTACACCAGACGTGCTGGTCAGTATGTCTTTTGGTTTATTCCAGTTTGTGGCTTACCTTAAAAGACCTTGAACCAGCACAAAGAATAGCTACCGAGAAAAAATAAATAAATAATTGCTTATTATTTGATCACAGGCTTAAGAAACAGAGAAGAGAAAATGTGCAATACAGGCCAACACAGGAATGGATCTGACAAGATATTGCGTGACCAAAGATGTTTGTCAAAACAAACCAACAAGCCGCTTGATGACTAATAAACCATTACTTATGCATTATTTCCAATGGCCGATCGAGCCAAGGAACAAATGAAGAGCTACTTACCAAACACAGCAACATAATACATCCTTTGAATGTCCATGGCTGTTGTTAACGAGCGAAAGATGTGTCTGAATCTGTAGTCTGGCCAGAAAGGGCGAGCAGTATGTGGAACGGTGCTTATGTAACCTTGATGCCAATCAGTCAGGATGGATTGAATATCACTAAGGGACGGCAATTTCATATTTGATGGGGGGGGGGGGGGGGGGGGGTTAAATCCTCAAAAGTGCGAAACATACGGTACTGAATTACAGTACATACACGGTACAACATGCCGTAACATTGAAATGGCTTCCCATTGTTTTCCAGTAGTTCATCCAATCACAATGCGTAGTTACGGTTACGGTTACGGTAAGGTACGGTACGGTACGGTACGGCTGCAGTACGGCTACGAGTCTACCGCATCGTTTCCCACTCATACGAAAACCACTCTATTGACAATAGAGACAAAACAAAGGAAATACATGACGTATTACACTTAGAGGTGTCACAACATCCTGTCACCTGATACTCATATCTATCACGTGGACAGATCGTGACAATCATGTGACTGTTCACAGGTCCAGAGGTTATTTATCTTATTATAGAAAATCATGAGTTTCTAGCTATTTGAACCTACAGGTATTCAGTTTAGTTTTTCCTAATCAGACTATCGTGAGTCTATCCTGTACTAACTATGTTATTAGATAATTAGCTGTTTTGTTTTTGTCGTCTGTGCCCTGAGGACAAGTCTTCCACGTCCACAACCAGCTATGATTAGGTTCATATTGAACGATTGTTAATAAGGACATCATTTGAACATGATTGTTCTGTAGATGACTGAGGGATAACTAGATGAGAATAGAAAGTATGAAGGTGGAAGAAGTTCAACATTAATAATTAAGGACGTTTGAGTTGCAAATGCGTTTTCCATGTTTTTCTCCAAACTTCGCTTGGTGAAATAAGACGGGCCATCATAGAAGTTCCATGAGCAAATAAAAATAGGGGTCACCGTACTCGTTTAGGAGTGAAATGATATCAAAGTGCAGCCTTTTTCTTGTTGAAAATTGCTTGCGCGCAATACATACAAGTCGAGTATTTTTAAAAGTCATTTGGTTTGCCAAACGTCTTTTTTTTAAACAACCGTCTAATAACCTGAAGATTTCCCCCCCCCCCCCCTCAAATTTGGAACTTTGACATCTTATGAAATTCTTTATAAAATACTGAAATAAAATATGGGGTCACCGTTGTTGTTTTTGATATATCGTAGTGAAACATAAATTGTTTTCGCAAAGCCCCGTTACGGAATTTGATCTTGAAAAACAGGTGACAGAACAGATGCGCACAAACAATGTCCGCGAGCGTCCTTAAGCCTTATTGAAAACTATAATCGAGGTAATCAAACCCTAGCGCCGTGTAGCTTTTGACATTAAGTGTTTAATTAATCTATTTTTTTGGGATAGAAACACCTGCAGTGAAAAGAGAATAAATTCATTGTAACTAACGACTCGTTTAGCACTAGGAAACAAGCTATACTGGAGAACTTTCACGAGCTGTGGAAACACAACGTTGCTTTTAACTATTAATTTTCAGGTAAGTCGTATATTTTTTTCATTTGATAGAGTGGTTTCAGAGGTTCTGTCCAAGTATGAATGATAAAGTGCTAATGTGTCGTCTTTCACCACTGTGGTTCTTAAGGTGTGGGTCACTGGTTCAAGCCCTTCTGACACCACATGTGAATTGAGTTTGTTTGATGTGTCGTCTTTCACCACTGTGGTTCTTAAGGTGTGGGTCACTGGTTCAAGCCCTTCTGACACCACATGTGAATTGAGTTTGTTTGATGTGTTGTTCTTTCCTATGCTACGAGGGTTTTCTCCACGTTCTGCAGTTTCCTCCCTTCGTAAAAACCAACATGTGAGTGAGTGCTGAGTGCATAGAATACTGAATGTAGTGGTAGTGTTGCGAGTGAGAAGTGTCCCAAATTTGTGCGGAAGCACTAGAACGACTAGACACACAAATAAAGAGATTCTTTCCATACTTCTTACACTTCTTTCACTTCTTACACTTCTTACACACCCTCCCTCTATGATCGCTCCTTTTAGAGATTATTTGAAGGTAATAAAGCTATTCATATACATGGATAAGACAGTCCTGAACACCTTCGCCCATGCACTTGGTTATAATTAAGTTGGTCAGTTGAGGGGGTTATGAATGTAGATAACATGCCGGGTGACATGGATGAAGAAAATACCAGTTTACCAGTGCTTAATTGCGAATGTCGTGTGATGTCATCAGACTCCTAGCTAGGAAAGCCATCATTTACACTGAAAGTGCGTTAGTTTAATGGATCTAGGGTTCCCAATCATAAATAATCTGCTTCATATCTTTGTATTCAGGATCCAAACCATGAAGCCTTCCTTTGTGGGCCTGCTAATATTCTTGCTCACACAACTGCCGTGTGTTCAAGCCAAGTGCAGTGATAACGTCATCTTCTCACGACATCATAACGAGGCTCTCTTAGGTCACGTGATCGAAACTGTTGAAACAAATTACATGACGTGCGTCGAGAAGTGTGCAGAAACAAATGGCTGTCGTTCTGTTAACTTCTGCCGAAACAACAACGGAAAAGAAACGTGCGATTTGAAAAGTTCATCCAAAACCCTTCATCCTGACTCCATTGTCTCCAATTCCAGCTGCGAGTATGACGAGATAACGGTAATCATGATATTCATTTATTCTATGGGCGTACATAAATAAGCATGGACATACACAGTAGATTGAAAGATAGTAAGTTCCCGGGGACCCCGGAGTTATGTATAAATGCATGGAACATAGATACAGAGTAGAATAGACTATGAATCCCGGCCATGTATGTATGGAAACTAAGGCAGTAGGAAAGTAGGAAAGTTATTCGTACAAGAAAAATATATAATTTGTTGAATATTTCAGAGGAGAGACGACTGCACGTCACAAGTCTGCCTGGACAAACACTTTGACAAGCACAGGTTTAATTCATCTTTGTTCTACTTGGTCAAAGACCGAATGACATGGAACGAGGCACGGATATTCTGTCAATCACTCCAAGCAGACTTGACGTCCATTGCGAGCCAGCAAGAAAAACATTTCATAGATTCGACACTTTTGCCTGCTGCACCGCAAGGTGATTTAACTAGTGCGGTGTGGTGGATGGTAGTGTGGTGGATGGTAGTGTGGTTGGTGGTAGTGTAGTGCGGTGTGGTGGCTGGTAGTGTGGTGCAGTGTGGTGGGTGGTAGTGTGGTGCGGTGTGGTGGGTGGTAGTTTAGTGCGGTGGGTGATAGTGTAGTGTGGTGTGGTGGGTGGTAGTGCGGTGCGGTGTGGTGGATGGTAGTGTGGTGGGTGGTAGTGTGGTGCGGTGGGTGGTACTGTGGTGCGGTGGGTGGTAGTATGGTGTGGTGGGTGGTAGTGTGACGCGGTGTGGTGGGTGGTAGTGTGGTGCGGTGTGTTGGGTGGTAGTGTGGTGGGTGGTAGTGTGGTGCGGTGTGGTGGGTGGTACTGTGGGTGGTAGTGTGGTGTGGTGGGTGGTAGTGTGACGCGGTGTGGTGGGTGGTAGTGTGGTGCGGTGTGGTGGGTGGTAGTGTGGTGCGGTGTGGTGGGTGGTAGTGTGGTGCGGTTTGGTAGGTGGTAGTGTAGTGGGTGGTAGTGTGGTGTAGTTGGTGGTAGTGTGGTGTGGTGGGTGGTAGTGTGGTGTAGTGGGTGGTAGTGTGGTGTGGTGGGTGGTAGTGTGGTGTGGTGGGTGGTAGTGTGGTGGGCGGCAGTGTAGTGTGGTGTAGTGGATGGCGATGTCGTGGGTGCTGGTGTGGTGGTAGATGAGACGAAAAAATAAGTTCGTACTTAACTGATGTATATACCGTTTAAGGTAATGATACACATCTTCGACTGATTGCATTGTGGAAGCTTGATGGTACGGACGCCGATCGCGAACTAACGTAAGATCATACATACATATAACCATTGTCAGTCTTAACTTATAATACCTTGTGTATCATGCACCAACATCATTATACTCACCACAAAAAATATGACTTTTAGATTCCACGGCGAAGCTCAAATCAAAACTGTTGATGTTTACAAAGCTCTGTATCTTGATGGAAAGAACACAAGCTTTGCCACCACGCCTTACATTAGCTTGTTAAGAAGTGGCTTCAGTGTTGGGGCCTGGGTCAAACTTCTAAAACCAGCCTCATCTGGTCTTATCTTGTCTTCTCCTGATCAGTTTTCTGTACTGGTCAATAAGAATGGCACCGTTTCTGGAATCCTTCATTTTAAGTTCGGCGAGGTCGCTCAAGTTAGTTACAGGTAAGATCGATCGATCAATCAATCAATCAATCAATCAATCAATCAATCAATCAATCAATCAATCAATCAATCTCTCTCTCTCTCTCTCTCTATTTCAATGAATATTTCTCGTTTTGAAGGAAAATCAGCTTTTCTTGTCATTTAAATAAAGCATTTAAGGATAAAGTAATACTATTTTCTTTCTGTCGTTCGTTAAATCAGTTAGTTCTCGTTTGAACTTTTCCTGTATCATTTCAACAGCTCGATTCCTTTCAACTTGTGGGTCCACGTGATGTTTTCGTGGAGTAGAAGTAGATCTATGCTCATCATAATAAACGGTGAACAGAAAGCTCAATACATAGTTCCAAGCCATGTTAGCAGCGTCGACCTTTACAACACTGGATTGCGCAATGAATACGACATTGGACTTGATAGAACTCAAAGTAGCGTCTTCTATGGATACATAAGAGAGCTGGCGATTCATAAATGGGGTGCTGTTAATAATGGCTACACTGCTGACCAACAAATTGGTATGTACAATAGTTAAAGAGTGGTGTTATCATCTCGGTTCCTGTGACACAGGTAGCCCACAAACTAGAAATATAGAACACCCCTGCGCATGTGGCTATTTATCTGGTGGTTGTGGCCTTAATTTGTTATTTTCCCTGTTTCTCATGGATATATGGAAGATTTTGTTGGGCTGAAAAATTCAGTTTGCATAGATCCTAAAATTAATCTTTTTAAAACAATTTATTTTGTACAGTTATGTTCTCTTAGTTTGAGCCGCAATTTGCTTCTGCAATAGCATTCTTCGAGTGTATTGAGGATTGCAACTGAGCAAAATGGCAAAGCTTTTTACGTTTTTCTTTAAAGGTCGGAAAGCTTCATGATTAATGATATTTTTGATATATCCACACAGGGAGATGGGACAAATTCAAGGGTGTGTGGATTGGTCTAAACGACTTGAGCAATAATGGAGTTTTTGTAAACAGTGATGGGTCAGCAGTGACCTACGAGAACTGGGATGATATAGAACCAAATAACGCAGGCCAATTTGAAAATTGTGTGGCGATTTTGCTTTCAAGCGAGAAGTATTCTAGCTGGTCCGACCTAACTTGCGGCTATGAACTGCCCTTCATTTGCCGTAAAAAAGAATAGTTGTGCAGATAAACTGATCTAAGGAACAATCATTTCATTGATCAGCGGCAAGACGTTAAGAGCATGCTCCTGAAGTAGGAAAAAAAAAATAAAGCCAACTTGTATCACGTCGTTAACCTTGGTTGAGATAATTAAAAGTGTAATAAAAATAGATAGAGGCAGTTAGAAAAGGCAGTAAGAAACATCCAAAGGAATATCTTGTAGCCGGCTCTCTTTACGACTGACATCTTGGTCTTGCATGTGGTAAACTCGGTGGTAAACAGGTTGGCTTAAAACTACTGAATAGTGTATCAGTTACTAAGTTTATCAAGTATAGCACGGTTTTAAGGTAAAGAGCATACTTTAAAAGAGCTCTTGATGCAGTTTGTTGTATCTAATTTATTTTAGAAAAAACCTACTAATGGTCTATCACCAATCGAGCCCTGTGATTGGCTGAGCTACTAGGGGTCTATTAGTGATAGACCTCTAGTAGCGAAAAGCGCCGGTTTTGAAAACCAAAAAATATATATTTAAAGCAAAATCCAAAACATTTTGCATCCTTTTATTGGACCGATTAGTAGGTTTTTACTAAAACAATTAGACCTCTCGCCCTCATGGCCTACGAGTCAATAGCCCATTCGGCCTTTGGCCTCATGGGCTATTGACTCGTAGACCATTCGGACTCGAGGTCTAATTGTTAAATAGCGTAATACGTTAACACAAAATAACCAGTTAGTCTTTCACTTATTGTAGTCGACGGTTTCTAAGAACTATAGCATGAAAGTGGTAGCAATACGTCATAATTAGATATAAATATTCGTCTTTGTCTGCTGATATACCACACGGTCAGGTATACGATGGCATGCAGACAGTAGAAGCAAGACACGGCGAAAATAAATTTTAAAAAAATTAAAGCTTAACTTTAAACTTTTGTAGTTTGCTTGTAAAAAGAGCTGAGTTCCAACATTTTCCCGATGGTTTTTCTCTAGCCTTCCCTCCCAGAAAAACCAGTGAATTTGAGCTATTTTGAGGACCAAAACTTCTAGCGCACAAGTCCAGAAAAGTGAGTTTCATAACGTCAAGTTTTTGAAATCAAATCAAACTCAAGACAACTAAATAACATCAGTTTTAACCTCAATCTACAACCTGCAGATCATACTCACCAACCTGGATTATATTCTTGGTCGTTCTTATGGTTGTCTGACGAGGCGCTTTTGCTTTTGTGCCTTTGAACAGGTCTTCCAGGTGGGCGTTTGTTGCAGGCGATTTTTTAACTTGATCTTTTCTCTGTTTAACCCTCCTCTTTGAGCAATCAAAATACACATGTCGCACTTTCTTTGAAAAAGGCTTTTTGGTTGGAAAAATCTTTCTAGCCTTCCGCTCTATGATGGTTTAACGAACTAGAAGGGTAGAAAGGGTTTCTGTTAGGATTCTTGATAGAAAAACCTTTTCTTTCATATGTTTTTCTGCCCTGTTGAGCTTCTTTGAGGCTTTCACTGAAATAGTCGGTGCTGACCAGAAGAAACGCAGGCTCTGGGAACGAGATTGCTGAGCAGCCAAGCTTTATGCTTGCGCATGCTCAAGCACCACCAACTGCCAAGGCCATCAGAGCAAATTAGCCATGATTAATATTAGCTTCATATAGAACAACAACAACTACTTATAACTGACAAGGCCATCAGAGCAAATTAGCCATGATTAGCTTCATATAGAACAACAACGACTCTTAACTGCCAAGGCCATCAGAGCAAATTAGCTATGATTAGCTTCATATAGAACAACAACGACTCTTAACTGCCAAGGCCATCAGAGCAAATTAGCCATGATTAGCTTCATATAGAACAACAACGACTCTTAACTGCCAAGGCCATCAGAGCAAATTAGCCATGATTAGCTTCATATAGAACAACAACGACTCTTAACTGCCAAGGCCATCAGAGCAAATTAGCCATGATTAGCTTCATATAGAACAACAACGACTCTTAACTGCCAAGGCCATCAGAGCAAATTAGCTATGATTAGCTTGTATAGAACAACATCCTGACTCCATTGTCTTCAATTCCAGCTGCGAGTATGACGAGATAACGGTAAATAAGAATATTAGACCATTTTCGAGATGCGCGAGCGCTTTCAAAAATATCTTAGGCGCAGACATGAAAGAGAGGCATTTTCGGTCAAGATCGCGCAGGCTATAGTTGACGCTGCCCGTAAATGCCTCGAGATCATGTCTGCACCAGCGATATTTTTGAAAGCGCTCGCGCATCTCGAAACTGAATGCGGTTTAATAGATTGTGATAAGTGTAAGTGAGTAGGCATGGGCGTACACGAACTGAAAGATAGAAGGCAAGAGACTAAATTTGAATGTATTACTTTTTACTTTTGACAAATATACGATTTGTTGAATGTTTCAGAGGAGAGACGGCTGCACGTTACAAGTCTGCCTGGACAAACACTTTGACTGGCACATGTTTAATTCATCCTTGTTCTACTTGGTCAAAGACCGAATGACATGGAACGAGGCACGGATATTCTGTCAATCACTCCAAGCAGACTTGACGTCCATTGCGAGCCAGCAAGAAAAACATTTCATAAATTCGACACTTTTGCCTGCTGCTCCTCAAGGTGATAAGTCAGTGGTTTAGTTAGTGTGGAGTGTAGTGTGGTGCGAAGGGTGGTAGTGTGGAGTGGTGGGTGGTGATGTGGTGGGTAGTAGTGTGGTGCGAAGGGTGGTAGTGTGGAGTGGTGGGTGGTGATGTGGTGGGTAGTAGTTTTGGGTGCGATTTAAAAAAAGGAAGTTCGTGATGCTTGACTGATCGGTGTTTCGTGTTTTTGTATAACGTTTAAGGTAATGTAACACATACTCGACTTGTTGGATTATGGAAGCTTGACGGTACAGACGCCGATCGCGAAATAACGTAAGATCATACATACATATTACCTGTGTGAGGGAGGGGGACGGGTGAGAAAATGGGGGACCTTGATCATGAAATCTTAGCGAATTTTAAAGGGAGTTCTTGTTATAATAATGCATGGCTCCGATTCAGGCAAAATTGAACCAATAACGGCTGTTGCAGCAGTTTCCCAGAGAGTACAGTACTACAAGAATTACGATATAATTTTATTTTCAGTTTCCTAGGATAGCAAATAATGAAAAAAAATAATCAATTTTTTTTGCTAAATTGTTGAGTTTGTGGGATATAGAAACGGTAACTAAGGGTGGTCTAGTCCACAGGAAGCCCAAATAACAAAGTGGAGCGGAAAGGAATGTATTGTTTCTAATCGATGTCTTGCTGTGCAGGGTATATTTTTCAAGATGTCGGTATCATATCTCCGTTCATGTTTTCGCCTGCAAAACCACCTTTTCAGACCAAATACACTTCGATCTTTAACAACTGCCACATCAGATAATCACAAGCACCTCAAAAGTGTAGATGATATACCTGGACCAACAAGTATTCCTGTGTTTGGAGGAGGATGGCGTCTGATTGTTGATGCGTTGTTGTCGAAGAAGCCACTTGGCAAGCTATTCCTCGCTATACAGGCCGAGGACGTCAAGAAGTATGGACCAATATCTAAATTCGATATTCCAGGTATAAGAATCATACAGATATCTGATCCCGATGAAGTTGCTAAAGTACTAAGAAATGAGCCGAAGTATCCCAAGCGTTTTGATTTTCCAGTTTTGAATTATTATCGTGAAATAAGAGATACGGTTCCTGGTGTTTTCTTTGCTAATGGATCAGACTGGCACAAGCTACGAAGTGCCGTTGGTAAACGTATCTTGAAACCTCGAGATGTTGCTGAATATGCACCAGTGTTCAATGAAATCATCACTGACTTTATTGAACGATTAGATAAGCTACAAATAACACCTGGAGACGAAATGGAATACGAGGTTAGAGATATTGATAACGAGCTGTTTAAATGGTCGTTCGAGTCAGTTGCCCATGTCTTATTTGACCGAAGGTTTGGCTGCCAAGGAGACGACGTTAATCCAGATGCACAGGCCTTTATCACTTCTGTTGGTGGTTTTTTAGCCACTGCTCTTCAAGTTGGTTTCCTTCCAGTTTGGTTTTACAAGATTTATGAAACTAAAACCTTCAAGGACTTTGTTTATCACTTTGATACAATGAACAAGTATGCTGAACTTTTCATCAGCAAGAAAGTACAACAGCTGGAGAGAGAAGGAAACTTGCAGAGTTCTTCTGCAGACAAAGAAAGCCAAGAGGTGGAAAGAGTAGGATTTGTGGAATATATTCTGTCTAATGATAATATGACAAAAGATGATGTGCTGGCAAGTATAATTGATTTGCTGTTTGCTGGTGTAGACACAACTTCTAACACAATGCAGTGGATACTCTACATGTTGGCCAAAAATCCAGACAAGCAAAGCAAACTTTACCAGGAAATAGTTTCAGTGTTGAAGCAAAATGAGCTACCAACGTCAAGTACCCTTGGCAACATGCCATACCTAAAAGCTTGTGTAAAAGAAACATTGAGATTGTATCCAGTACTTTCAAACCAGAACCGTCAAATACCAAGTGATATGGAAATCCTGGGATATCACCTACCAAAGGGTTCACAGGTTTCTTTCTTGAGCTTTTACATAAGTCGAGATGAAAAGAATTTCAAGCAAGCCAACCAGTTCATTCCAGAAAGATGGTTACGTGATGAGAATAACCAGGTATCAGAATCACTTCATGCATTCTCGTCCATTCCATTTGGTTTTGGGACAAGAATGTGTGCTGGGAGACGTATTGCTGAGCTGGAATTGTACCTGCTTACAATAAGATTGTTGCAGAAGTATAAAATAACATACCCTGATGGTGAAGAGGTTGAGCCATTTATGCGTGGGGTCACTATCCCAGACAGACCTCTTCGAGTCAAGTTTATCGAAAGATCAGTCACATCTTAAAAAAACATTTGCTTGTAGTGACGTGCCCAGTAACTGGGACTGTAACTCTTACATTTGAAGTAGTGGTTTCCAGACACGACCACCTTTTTACACATGTATATGTATATATTTCATAATGGATACTTTGATATATATTTATGAAGGTTTTAAATGATTGATTTGTATCTTCACATGCACAAATTATATAAACAGACTCCTCTCAAACACCAAATTAAACACCAAAATCATAAAAACTTCTTGGGACATTTCTCTCCTCATTTTGTATGCAAACAGGTTAGAAATATCAAATAGCACAGTTTTTAGAAATATTTCTGTGGCTGCCATTCGGCCACTTGGCCAGTGGAGTTTCAAATTCTGCACTCTTGTCCTTAATTCCAACTTTATTAGCCTTAAAACTCAACTAAATCTACTTAAATTATAGTTATAGTTGTAGATAACAAGACAGTGCAGGCTGCAGGCCTCGTGCTACGATGAGAAGGCCCTCCTCTCACGCGCACGCCCGCTGACCTGACACAACATGGCACATCCCTTGACACAGGGATCCCGCCTGTGGCAACAATTTCCTTGATTACATGTAATTCAATAAATTTAATTTAGTGTTGGTATTCATTTCATCCATGTGATAAGATAGTCTTAATTTATACCATAATGTTACTTTTACTCTAATAGTCAATTCAGTGACATTGTCTCCTTGTATTAATCAGCCAATATCTTATATCCAACTCTACCGTCTTATAATAAAACTGTCATTTTTTGCATTAAAATATTTTAAAAACTAAACTTATATTGGTGTAGTGATGTAATACGATCAGATGGCTGGGATGAAGTGAGTTTGTCCTCTTTGGACACCACAAGGGGAAATGAAGCACTGATAATATCTAATTTATAATATTTTAAAATTGTATCTAGTACCATATTCCTATGAATTATTTGATTATTAGAAGCAATACTATGTCAATCCCTAATGGTAGATATACCACATACATTCTGTATCACCAACATCATTATACTCACCACAAAAATATGACTTTTAGATTCCACGGCGAAGCTAAAATCAAAACTGTTGATGGTTACAAAGCTTTGTATCTGAATGGAAAGAACACAAGCTTTGCCACCACTCCTGTCTTCAACCTTGCCAAACTTACCTTCAGTGTTGGGGCCTGGGTCAAACTCCTAAAACCAGCCTCGCCTGGTCTTATCTTTGGTGACTGGTCTTCTCATCAGTTTTCTGTACTGGTGAATAAGAATGGTACTGTTTCTGCAAGCCTTCATTTTGAATCTGGCGTGTTTGCTCAACTGAATTACAGGTAATCCATCCATCCATCTATCCATCCATCCTTTCTTTCTTTCTTCCTTTCATTTATTCATCCATCTATTCATCCATCCATCCTACTATTCATCAATCCATCCATCCATCCATCCATCCATCCATCCATCCATCCATCCATCCATCCATCCATCCATCCATCCATCCATCCATCCATCCATCCATCCATCCATCCATCCATCCATCCATCCATCCATCCATCCATCCATCCATCCATCCATCCATCCATCCATCCATCCATCCATCCATCCATCCATCCATCCATCCATCCATCCATCCATCCATCCATCCATCCATCCATCCATCCATCCATCCATCCATCCATCCATCCATCCATCCATCCATCCATCCATCCATCCATCCATCCATCCATCCATCCATCCATCCATCCATCCATCCATCCATCCATCCATCCATCCATCCATCCATCCATCCATCCATCCATCCATCCATCCATCCATCCATCCATCCATCCATCCATCCATCCATCCATCCATCCATCCATCCATCCATCCATCCATCCATCCATCCATCCATCCATCCATCCATCCATCCATCCATCCATCCATCCATCCATCCATCCATCCATCCATCCATCCATCCATCCATCCATCCATCCATCCATCCATCCATCCATCCATCCATCCATCCATCCATCCATCCATCCATCCATCCATCCATCCATCCATCCATCCATCCATCCATCCATCCATCCATCCATCCATTTATCCATCCATCCTTTCTTTCTTTCTTCCTTTCATTTATTCATCCATCTATTCATCCATCCATCCTACTATTCATCAATCCATCCATCCATCCATCCATCCATTTATCCATCCATCCTTTCTTTCTTTCTTCCTTTCATTTATTCATCCAACTATTCATCCATCCATCCTACTATTCATCAATCCATCCATCCATCCATCCATCCATCCATCCATCCATCCATCCATCCATCCATCCATCCATCCATCCATCCATCCATCCATCCATCCATCCATCCATCCATCCATCCATCCATCCATCCATCCATCCATCCATCCATCCATCCATCCATCCATCCATCCATCCATCCATCCATCCATCCATCCATCCATCCATCCATCCATCCATCCATCCATCCATCCATCCATCCATCCATCCATCCATCCATCCATCCATCCATCCATCCATCCATCCATCCATCCATCCATCCATCCATCCATCCATCCATCCATCCATCCATCCATCCATCCATCCATCCATCCATCCATCCATCCATCCATCCATCCATCCATCCATCCATCCATCCATCCATCCATCCATCCATCCATCCATCCATCCATCCATCCATCCATCCATCCATCCATCCATCCATCCATCCATCCATCCATCCATCCATCCATCCATCCATCCATCCATCCATCCATCCATCCATCCATCCATCCATCCATCCATCCATCCATCCATCCATCCATCCATCCATCCATCCATCCATCCATCCATCCATCCATCCATCCATCCATCCATCCATCCATCCATCCATCCATCCATCCATCCATCCATCCATCCATCCATCCATCCATCCATCCATCCATCCATCCATCCATCCATCCATCCATCCATTTATCCATCCATCCTTTCTTTCTTTCTTCCTTTCATTTATTCATCCATCTATTCATCCATCCATCCTACTATTCATCAATCCATCCATCCATCCATCCATCCATTTATCCATCCAACTATTCATCCATCCATCCTACTATTCATCAATCCATCCATCCATCCATCCATCCATCCATCCATCCATCCATCCATCCATCCATCCATCCATCCATCCATCCATCCATCCATCCATCCATCCATCCATCCATCCATCCATCCATCCATCCATCCATCCATCCATCCATCCATCCATCCATCCATCCATCCATCCATCCATCCATCCATCCATCCATCCATCCATCCATCCATCCATCCATCCATCCATCCATCCATCCATCCATCCATCCATCCATCCATCCATCCATCCATCCATCCATCCATCCATCCATCCAT
This sequence comes from Anthopleura sola, assembly GCA_023349425.1. Taxonomy (NCBI): domain Eukaryota; kingdom Metazoa; phylum Cnidaria; class Anthozoa; order Actiniaria; family Actiniidae; genus Anthopleura; species Anthopleura sola. Next base: position 11,060,701 of record JALHLI010000007.1, on the reverse strand, counting down.
CCATCCATCCATCCATCCATCCATCCATCCATCCATCCATCCATCCATCCATCCATCCATCCATCCATCCATCCATCCATCCATCCATCCATCCATCCATCCATCCATCCATCCATCCATTTAAAAAATTTAAACTGAAAATATAGATATATAATACTCAGACTAGCTGAGCTAATCTATTTGAGTAATATTTGAACAGTAAATTTACGTATAATAATAATTAGGTAACAAAAATAATGATAATAACAAAAGCAAATAGAGGTACTACTTTTAACTTACATAATTTGAACGCACCAAGAAACAATTGCTTAACAACATGAAATTTGTCATGATTATTTCAACAGCTCGATTCCTTTCAACGTTTGGGTCCACGTAATGGTGTCCTGGAATAGATACAGAGAGTTGCTCATCCGAATCAATGGTACCTCAAAAGTTCGTTACAGAGTTCCAGGCAATGCTAGCGTCAGCAGACTTGTTAAACCTACTGGACACAGATACGATATTGGACTTGATAGAAATCAAAGTAGCGTCTTCCATGGATACTTAAGAGAGCTAGCGGTTTATTACCGCAGTGCTGAATCCAAACATATCGCCGCTAGTCGAATTGGTACGTACAATAGTTGATCATGAAAAACAGTATTACCATCATTGTCTATATCTTTTTGGTTGAGTTTTTGTGGATTCCAGTCACAAAAAAAAATGAGTATTAAAGGCGCGGTTACACGGAGCAATTTTCTCTGCAGCTTGTCTTGCAAAAAGAACGGGGGGGGGGGGGGGGGGGTTACAAGGTGCAACGGAGATGCAATCGTTGCCAAAAGTACAAACAAATGCTACTTTTCCAAACGATGCAACTGCAACTTGTCTCGCAACATTTTTCAAATTGCACTGTATGTTACACGCCACAATGCTCCACGCAACTTCGCAATGCCCTTGTGAGACAAGTTGCAGAGAAAATTGCTCAGTGTAATCGCGCCTTTAAGTTAAAATGGTCCTTAGACAAATTTTTGAATGTGATGATATTTCTTTATACATACACACTGACACAGGGAGATGGGACAAGTTCAAGGGTGTGTGGATTGGTCTGAACGACTTGGACGATGAAGATAACTTTGTATACAGTGATGGATCAGCAGTGACCTACGATAACTGGAAGGGAAGAGACCCGGATGACAATCTCTTTTTTGAAGATTGTGCAGCTATTTTGCTTTCAAGCGAGAAGTATTCTAGCTGGTCCGATCTAACTTGCGGCCAGGAACTGCCTTTCATTTGCCGTAAAAAAGAATAGTTGTGCGGTTAAACTGATCTAAGAAGACAATATTCTTTGCATGGAACTATCACTTAACATTATGATAAAAATTGTACAAGAATTTATCCTGTAATCATACTGATCAGCGCCAAGACGTGGAGAGCATGCTCTTAAAGTAGGAAAGAAAAGTAAAGTCAACTTGTATCAATCTGGAATTAGGAAATATAGAGTAAAGGCCCGGCCAAGCTTTCGCCGGTCTCCAGCATCATCAGTGACTGAGAAAATGTCCCAAACGTACAAGCCATAATCTAGGAATGGGTGAGGGAGTGTGACGTGAACAATACGCGATGTGTTAAGGGGTGTGAGACAAAATAGAAATAGTAGGTTGTCTTTCAAGGTTTGTTAAATTGGTTTTGAACTTACTCGACAAGGTGAAGGTATTAGACTTTAGTACGGGACATTGTATTTTTATTTCTATTAACGGTTTATAATCTTTAACATTTTTGATTTATTAGAGGCATGCAAACACATAATCAAAAGGCTTGGTCAAAAAGTGACTAATAAAATGCCTGAGTTAGCGAACGACTTCATTACAGAAACATAGAGTTACGATGAATGTATCATACCATGTAACGCAGAGTGAATGGAAAGACATGCAGTACCAGTGAGAAGGACTTATTGGTTTGTACTCGTGCTGGGCATCACCTGACCTGTGTAGTAGGCCTAATTATTAAGTAATAATGATAAATGATTAATAAATAATATTGATAATAACTGTATTTATGCAATACTATAATTTACTATATGATGGTGATGATGTATGATGATGATGATGACTAATGATGATGATGGTGTTGATGGTGATGATGATGATGATGATGTCAATATTATCAATGATAAAGACATTGATAATTTGTTTTGTGCGCCAATAATAACGAGGATAATATATGATGGTGATGATGATGATTATGATTATGATCAGTGATAACAAGAGAATATAACAAACGTGTTCTCTTGGTGATAATATCGTTGATGATAGAGATGAAGATGATAATAATAATAATATTGATGACTAATCTATGATGATAATGATGATAATGATGATGGTGATGATGGTGATGATGATGGTGATGATGATAATGATGATGGTGATGATGATGGTGATGATGATGGTGATAATGATGATGATGATGATGATGGTGATGATGATGGTGATGATGATAATGATGATGGTGATGATGATGGTGATGATGGTGATGATGATGGTGATGATGATGGTGATGATGATGATGGTGATGATGATGGTGATGATGATGATAATGGTGATGATGATGGTGATGGTGATGATGATAATGATGATGGTGATGATGATGGTGATGATGGTGATGATGATGGTGATGATGATAATGATGATGGTGATGATGATGGTGATAATAATGATGAAGATAATGATAACAAATCAGTCTATATGATATAAAAATCCACAAGTCATTACCGTAGACAGAGTAGATGACACTGGAGACATTTGTTGCTGTGGCATCAAACCACCGCTTGGAGAAACACGTTGGCGTGACAGAGTCTGAAATCTGCCATCTGTTGCGTTACCATTTCCTGGCCTTATTTGGCCAAAGTTGAAGCGGTCACACAACAATGGTGAAACTTGTAATTCTTGCAGTTTTCCAGACTCAAATTCCCGATCGTAAGCCACGGGCTTCGGAGAATGAGGTGGTGTTTGTGTTCCTTCGTAAAAAGGGTAAGGAAAACTTCTGAAGGTCGTCGACCAATAACCCTGATCATCATGTAGAGTGTCGAGGATTGGCCTTCCTGGACGAATGACATTACCAGGAGAATCCTCATAAAATATGAATTGTTGAGCTGGGTTGGCTTCTTGGTAAAGTGATGGGTGTTGTAAGAAGGGGTTTCGGGAAGTTGCTACATTCAGCGTAGAGTTGATTGATTGTTGGTAGGAGAAGGGAGCCTTGTTAGGTGGTGGTAGTTGTGGAGGAGGTATGTTACAGCCATATCTAGGTTCGTACGTTGGGGTTAATTTTTTAGGCTTGCTTTTTCTTTTGTTCTTCGTTTTGTACCCGACGTTTTCTGATGAAAAATGACAACAACTTTCAAATTTAATTTAACATCAAATTTTAACTTTTGCACCAGTTTTCAGTGTTTGCAAAATCGTTAAATCTATGCCGTAGTGAGAGTTGTTCATTTTTCTTTACAACAGCCATAAATATGGACATATATATCTTCAAACTGGTTTTCTAACTTCTCTTTAGTTAAAAAAACAACACGACAGTACTATTTGGGCTACTTTGAGAACCAAAAGTACTGGCCGATCCTCGTTACAGCTGGTTAAGTGAAACTAACTTTCATAACCTCAAGTTTTTGAAATCAAATCAAATTGAAGACAACTAATTTCCATTAGTTTTAACCTCAGTCTACAGATCTACAACCTGCAGATCATACTCACCAACCTGGATTATATTCTTGGTCGTTCTTATGGTTGTCTGACGAGGCGCTTTTGCTTTTGTGCCTTTGAACAGGTCTTCCAGGTGGGCGTTTGTTGCAGGCGATTTTTTCTTCCATTAACTTGGCCTTTTCTCTGTTTAACCCTCCTCTTTGAGCAATCAAAATGCACATGTCGCACTCACAGTTTTTCCACTGACAGATTTTTCTGTGACCTTTCAAGGGAACGAATGGTACTCCATGGTTTCGACATCTTGTGCACATTGGACCTGCAGTTTGCTGATTCTTCTTAAGCATATTGACTGCAAACCTTTCAAATCGACTCTTAATGCAAGCCAAAAAGATTTTCGGATGAACTCAACACAAGAAAGGCGGTTTTTTGAACGTACATAAAGAGAAAAAATATTTTTCATTCAAGAAGTGTTACGTTGATCAAAGCTACGGCAACAGCAAAACCACGTGCTTACAAGCCCTCTAAGTGCATGACTTTGATTGGTACTTGTCAATCAATGCCATCAAGAGAAAGTCTTCAAGATTAAAATCCAAAAAGCTCATACCCCGCAGATAAAATGTATCAACAAAAGTAGTGCTGATTTACGGCATAAAAATATGTGTTTAATATTCGTTCAATTCTGGAGACCAAGATTCTTTTTAAAAAATGTTGAGCTCCACTTCCGGTTGTCAACGAAACTACACAGGGAGCCCAAAATAAGTCTGAAATTCAAAATGGCGGACGCAGTAGGAGAAAATCAAGGACCACAAACTCGTCAGGTTTGTGCAAATTGATACCATTTATTTGAATATAACTGTGTGGCTCATGTCTTCTAATAGCATATGTTGTGTTTTTAGCTTGCTGTAACAATCGATGGTACTCATACTGATATATTATGCACATGGTTCTCTGATCGCATCATGGTTGTTGTGACACAGTACAGGAAATTTGGGACCTTGGTAAGACTCCTATTGTACAGGGTGGAAAAGTATGGAGCTTAGATATTTCTTCAACCTTTAAAAGGATGATTTACAGAGGAGATGAGGCAGAGGAGTAAACTTGATAAATGTCATTGTTATTTGAGAAATCTTAATCTTTTTTTATAGGAACCCAAATATCTTTCTTTATCACATTACTCTAATTAAATTTATGCCTACTAGAGCTTTTCCCAATCAGCTTCTTACCCCCTAACCCTTCCTCCCTTAGAACACTCTCGACCCCAAAGCCATGTCATTCTTACTGCACATTCTTGACAAAATGCCAGAGATCCTGGAAACCCTGCGGTTTAAACTGTTGATTTATGGGGCCTGTGCTCTAGCTATGAATCAAATTTGAGCAGGTGCGCATTACATAACTGGTAGCCAGATTTCTCACTATTGCATGCTAGGGTTTTCCAGTCTCTGGCAGTTCATCCTGCATGCGCAGGAAGAATGCAGGGCTCTGTGGTCAAGAGTGCTCTTAAAGCTAATCTTCAGCGCTTTCACCTTCACATGCAGGTTAGTGTGAAGAAGGAAAATACAATATCAAGAGATTTAACGTCAAATCAACCACTCAACAATGAACCAGTTTTTAACACTAAAGTCTTAATGGGAAAAGATGAGGTATGTGGTATGTTTGTGGGATTAAGAAGAATAGCCCCAGTATCAGGCCTTCAAAGGACCTTGGGAGAAAGTATGATACTTGGGTTAGATTAACTAGGGAATACATTGTATGCCTAAAGCCCTAGGCTTTCCAAGTTGCCAGAGACTGATATCAGAGCAATTTATGCAGCTCTGAAACACAGAGTATGTATGGGAATGTAGGAGGGGACATTTGAGACTTACCTTACTTGGTGGTCTCTCTCTTGCAGTCTTCTTTCTATGAGGATTCTGCTCTTGTAGTCCTTGCAAAATAAAGATAGGGGGTAGGATTGAAGAACTTCTTTCAATTCAGTCTCCTCTCCCCCAGTTGGCTCAAACAATGCCACAGGTGGTCTGCCAAACCATATTAAAACTCCTGTAATGGAGACCATTTGTTGTTCTTGGCTCTGAAGTAGCATGGGATACCTGTGGGTACAGGTATACCATACCACTAAAATAAAATAATCAAAAAGTATCGTTGTGTAGCACATATTTTGTCTTCATTTTTTGATATTTTTGTGTTCCAGCCTGTTTGGCATGTCTACGGTCGACAAATTGCAAGTGTCATTGGTGAAAAGGATGAATCAAATCGTCAAGTTCTGCTTGCAATAGCTTTAAAAAAACACTCTCCAGAAATCCTTCATTGTATTATGGAGCAAATACAAGAACTAAAGACAAGACCAGTAGCCAAGTAAGGCAGTAAGCTTAAGGAAGGCAAATATTTCAGGTAGTCTAGAGTAGTTTATAGGTTGTTTATTTGCAATTGTTGTGCCCTCATTCTGCCCCATACTCTCGCGTAGCTATAGAGAGCAGTTTTCATATGCCTACGAAAAACTTAAGGCACAGACTGTGCCTTGCCGTGACTGTGTCAGTGCCGTGCTGTGTATGAAAACACTTGACGTTCAGTACTGTGTCCATGCTGCACTGTATCCATACTCATACCATGTGCAATGACTTTTCAAAATCATACAAAATCTGCTCTAATGCTATGACTAGCTAGTGTACAGAGCAGTTTCTATCTTTTATCAGTGCTGTTATCTTCAAATTTATAAATATGTTAATTAAGTAATTTATGATATAGTGCAACTGTTTAAATATACCAAAGCATTATGTTATGATTCTAAAAGGTACCAAAGTTTGTCACTCAAAACAGAAATATATAAAGGTTACTTACTGGTCAGGAGGTCCACATAGGGAAAAACTGTGCCCTCTGCCTTAAAAACGGACCTCAGTCTAACAGCCTTGGTCCATTTTCAAGGCAGAGAGCACAGTTTTTTCCTATCTGGGACTGACTTTAGGATAGCAAATAATGTATTTTTTTTTCCTCATTTACTTTTAAGATTGTTTTGCAATTATGTTTTTTGTTGTTTAGTGTTAGCAATGCGGATACTGGATACTGAACCACGGGCAAAGATAGAAAATACTGGCCCAGAATACCAGTCCCAAACAAATTAATATAGATTATCTTAATGAGAAATATAAATAAGCACCAGGTATATAACATAAACATCATCATACCTGGACACTAGAATGTTTACATGCCATGTTACAATAAGCTAATATACCAAAAAAAGCTCAGAAAAAAGTGAATAAGCTAGAACTTAACTGGAAGATGTAAATTTTTAAAATAAAAACCTCAGGGTCTGACCAAGATTTTTCTAAGACTTAATGTTTTCTTGCTGGCCTGATATAAGCTACATGTGAATACAGTTTGTTAGGGGTTTCCCTTGATTCTAGGAGTTTTCTACAGGTACTCCAATTTTTTATCCCTCTGCAAACCTAGCATACTAAATTCCAATCTAATGGGCAAGTTAACAGTCTGTGCCCTGACTTAGAACAACTAAGAGGTTGTTTCAAGGTTCAATCTTTGAATTAGCCATGCCCTGACTTAGACCAGCCCCAAGGTTGTTTCAGGGTTCAATCTGTGAGTTAGCTGTGCCCTGCCTTTGAATTGGTCAGCCCAGAGGTTGTTTCAGGGTTTTGGTCTGTGAGTTAGCTTTGCCCTGACTTTTATAAGCCTAGAAGTTTTTTCATTTTTTTTTTTTTTTTTGTGTGTAAGCTTATGCAATGCTTGGTTTGATAATATTTGCATGTGTTTAAGTGCACAGTGATGTGTTAATTAAGTGCAAAGTGTCCAGTCAGAGTTATGACACATAAATGGTCAAGTTACTTCATTGCAATAACAATTACGAGAGCAAGACTTGTTACTACTGCCACCAGCACCACCAAAACAAACAAGCCTAAACGAAGACATCTGCCCTAAAGAATGCAGAAATAAAATGACATTAAATTTAGGGAGGTATGAAATTTCTTGTCAGTGAATAGGATCAATAATCAATAGAGGGTGGCGTACGTGGTAGAATCAAGGTATATTCGAAGTTGCAGTAGTGCCCTCGCTTCTCGCCTCTGGGGCCTAAGGTTTAGTTTCTGGACTTGGCATCACATGTGAGCAGAGTTTGCTGGTTGATGGGGTTGTGCGGCTAAATGTTAATTGTAAAACGTCCTTGTTTTTACGACAGTAGCACTTAATAGACAGTGGCTCACAAACCTGTGGCCCTCGCTCCATAATGGAATTGGAAGTTGGAAATTGATTTTTGTGGAGGAAGGAAAACCAGAGAGAGAGAGAGAGAGAGAGAACCCACAAAAAAAAACAAAAAAACTGAAGAATCCAGAGAAAAACTCTTATCACACAGGAGATAATCAACTAGAAACTCTACTTCACATACAACACCAAGCCTGGAGGGAATTGACCCAGGATACATTGACCCAGGATACATTGATGTCACTGTCAATCATGAGTATTACTTACTGGGGATGACAAAGAAGGTGTTGTTTGTAATTCCTCCATCTGCTCAACTATAGAAAAAAGAGCAGATAATTGTCAAAAAAAGAAGAAATTTAGAAAAACAAAAAGCTAAAGCTTATTTTTAAAGCATATTCTTAAAGCATATTTTAATCCATTATGCATCCTACCAGCATCATAACCCTTACTCTTTCCACTTGTGTCATTTGGCGAGAAACTTTGGCTTTTTGAAGATTGTTGAATCCAGAAAAAGATCTCAAATACGAGTACAATAGCAACACCAACACAGAAGACAGTCAGAATTGGAAGGCCTATTGTTTTCAGATCCAAGAACTTAATGTAAACAGCCAAGAACAGGGTAACAACTGATGGAATAAAAAGAATGGGATTAGAAAACAATTATAAAATTTTCGTATTTTTAAAAAAAAAAATTGTTAAGATTTGTGATTTTTGAAATGACAGTCTGCCTCTATATCTACAGAGGGGATTCAGGGATGGGAATTGATCATGAAGTTTGGGCAAGAAAAAAAGAAAACCCTTAAATTTAGTGTACAGTAAGGGAAAAAATGTTAATAAATCAAACTGACCTGCAAGAATAAGAGCAGAAAGACCAACAGTACGGTGAGCCCAATTGAATATGATGCGTCTAGAGAACAGTAAATTACAAAGATTGGTATCAACATCTGTTTTTTCCATGAATGTCTTGAGTTTAAGTTCATTATTAATTATAGTTTCTCAAGTTTGTGTATTGTTTGGTACGGATAGGATGTGAGAGTAGCAGTAAATAACAACTCTTACTAGTCTTATATAATTGATATAAGCCAGTTGTTCATGAGCTCCAAAATTATGAAAAGAAGTCATAAAACAAAAAAGTCTTACTTGTATTCACCAGGATGTGGGCGGAAGAATGCCATGATTGGCTGAATTAGAGCCAATACAAAAGTTATTATACCAGTGTAAGGGTGTGCGCCAATACCCTGTAATAAACATATATATACATGTATTATTAGTACTAGTAGTCAAAGACAGTGATAGTTATTATGACGGAAAAAGTCATAATTTTTCGTTTTTTCCCCAAGCTTCTTACCTCTGACCAGCCCTTACGATGAACAAAAACCAGAATGAAACCAATGGTGCTAAAGATGATTACAAAGATCATCAAACCACGATGAACCTGTGACACAAAGCATAGTAATATACATGAAATGATACATACTTCTCAGGGACCATTGAGGGGGAGGGGCTGGTAGGGCTATGACCCTACAACCTTTTTCTCTTTTCCCATACTAGTCTCTTATATTTTCAAATCTAAGCCCCACCACTTTTTCCCATGTTAGTCTCTTATATAGCCCCACCACTTTTTCCCATACTAGTCTCTTATATAGCCCCACCACTTTTTCCCATACTAGTCTCTTATATAGCCCCACCACTTTTTCCCATACTAGTCTCTTATATAGCCCCACCACTTTTTCCCATACTAGTCTCTTATATAGCCCCACCACTTTTTAGGGTGCTCCACAGTTCCTGCTTCTTATATAGTGGTTATAAATGGCATATATCACTAAATAACAAGCTAGCCTTCAAACAAGTGGCAAGTTGGATATTCCATAGTGTCTCAAGAAAAAAAAATCAACGCTTACTTAAAAATAAATGAGAGTACACAAACCAAGGTGTGACTTACTGTGAACCAAACTTTCTCCCCAAGGAGTTTTTCATCCTCCCAGACCAGTCTCATATACCGAGCCATATAGATAGAAATTGCAGCAAAACACATCCAAGCGAAGATCATCAAACAACCTGCAAGCCAAGGGATATTTTGGAATTCACACACACACTGTATATATATATTTTACAAGCATAATGTTCCCCATAAGGGTTTTTTCTGTGAGGTTCGCTCCACAAGCACTACTGCTACATGCACTGTTTACGACACTCAACTCACATGTTGATTTTTATAGAGGGAGGAAAACCGTTGAACCCAGAGAAAACTCTCATGGCATGGCAGAGAACACACCAAACAAACTCATCTCACATATGTGGAATTCAAGAATCAAACCCACAATCCCAGGCATGAACTATACAGCGGTGAGAGACAGCAATGTAGCAGGACATGCTACCAATCAGGATTTCATGTACAGATCTTGAATCATTCTCATTCTATAATATCTAAGTAAATGTGGTATAGAACCCTTGCCTGCAGCACTTCAGAATGCAGCTCAATTTGAGGGAAAAAACAATAGGTTCAAATTCGTAGATGATTGTGTGGTATGGGAGGGGTCTATTGGGGTGTACGTGTGGTATGGGAGGGGTCTATTGGGGTGTATGTGTGGTATGGGAGGTGGAGAGAGGCTATGCATGCACACAAGCAAGGTATTCACTACACCCTTGCTGACTGGCAACTATTTTATAGTTTGTTTATATAATTCAAACATTATTAATCATTTCATATTTTTTGTACCATGTGCCTTGATCAAGGCAGAAATAGAGGATCCACCAATAATACTTGCTGCAACCTGTACGTCAACCACTTTGTCTGTTGTGATTTTCCATTGATGATATTTTGGATCAATACCGACTGATGAAAATAAAGTAGAAAAAGTTAGAAAAGTTAATAGGCCATTTGCATGAATTGATCACCTGACTCCACTCCCCCCCCTCCCCCATAGAAACACAATGCTGGATTGCAAGCTAATCCAGACATAATTCCTTGAAAACACAAATTATTGTGACAAACTCAAGATACAGGGTTAAAACATCATCATCGTGAACATCATCTAATAATTAGAGTTATTCCCCACAAGAACGTTAGAGATGTACTGTCACTTTCAGACCTTAGGTATGCAAATGAGCAAAATCCTCATGCACTGTATTTGTATATATTTGAGCAGCAAATCATTATTCTCATGATGTCGCAAGAGTTCTATAAGGGAGCATTCATTTTTTAGGAGGGGGGGGGGGGCCGGAGGAATTAGAGGGGGGGTCATTAAAAAAATACTAGGTAAAAGGGGGGGTCGCATTTTTTTAAACGTTGAACCAAGGGGGGGGTCATTATAAAAATACATTTTTTTTTGTTTTTTTTTAGTCGATTTCTGGGGGGGGGTTCTAGTTTTATATTTGGAAGTGGGGGGGTTATCGAAATATTCAATTCCTTACCATGGGGGCTAGCATTTTTTTTCTATTTTATTCCTCTAATTCCTCCGCCCCCCCCCCCCCCACCTCCTAAAAAATGAATGGTCCCTAAGTGTTCTGCATCAGAAAACAAGAGTTCTATATGCATTCAACTTCAGTGGATTCAGGGGTCCAGCTTAGATGGTATGGAATACCAAACCTTTTAGTAGCATGGACCCCCACATGTACACACTGACAAAATTTAGCAAACGATTGCGATGGTATTAAGTAAATGTTCTTCAAACATCTTCTTCCATGTGGGATATCGATGGTCAAATAAATATTAATAACAATGTACGCATGCTCTTTGAACAAATGTCAGTTTTCATTGTTATTTTCTATTCAAAAACCCATCTAAAACATTGGATACTAGATTTCTAGTAAATATGAGTTTTAGCAGTGATTTATAAAAATCGAGTCCGTGTTTTACAGGTATATAGATACTCGCCTACTGGCCCATATGCAAACACAAGAAAGTGAGAGGTACTAAGACTCTTTAAGCTACTTCCACTTGCATCAATCTTTCTCTTAAACCTGAATGAAAATTACAATGTTATTGTAGCATGCATTATCATCAATCACATCATCAGCATCATAAGCAACAACAACAGAAGCACCATTAAGTATCATCATCATCATCGTCATCAACCATATCAATTATCAGCACCATTGTTATCAACAAAACCACTGGCCATCATTTAGTTCCATGTAGATTAAGTTCCATTTTCATATTCAATTTCAAAGTTTGATTTCAAATCTCAAATTCCATTCAGTATTGTTACGATTAAGTACACATTCAGAGATTATGAAGTCAATTGAGGGCTGCCTATAACTAACCTAGAAATACTTTCAGTAGGGTTCATCCATTAAGCTTTCCTGATCCATGGCATCACCAGGGACTGAATATTTTTTCACATAGAGCTAAGCTTAGATGCATCAGACAATAGAACAATGGACAGCACATATAATGCATGACGTAACAAAGGGTAGTAAAAGGTCTGAAATAGTTTAAAAAGTCCAATAATCTAGAATAGGTCCCTTAGCTCAGCGCTTATCTTCAGTCCCTGATGATGCTGTGCATCGGCGAAAGCTTGGATGAACCTTGTAATTAAAGGTATTGTTACAGTAGTCATAGGCCTCAATTGACTTCATAATCTCTTCTCAGCATGCTATGCAGAAGGAAAACATCACACAATTACTAGTACACTGTAAGTTAACCACATTTTTTATTAAGTAACTATCTGGCTTTCAAAAGACAACTTATTGTACCTGCATGTGGTTTTCCCATCTTTGTACGTCCCATTGATCAATGTTATAAATTGTGATATTTTTGACTAAAGACAAAGATGAAACAATCTTCACTCACTTAAAATCATCTAAACTTAGGCCCTGTTTACACAGATATGATTTGCATTTACATTACAATTCCAATTGAATATGTAGCATATGGAACCATGTTTTAAACTGTGATGTTCTAATTGAAAACACTGTCTGCAGAGCAGTGCAGCCACCATTTGGACAGTGGTCCGGTTATAAAAAGTGGTCCAGTTTTCTCAGGTAATAAACATATTTTACAAGGAGGAAGTCAGAATGGTTCTGATGATAAAAAGTGGTCCAGATAACCAGACCAACTGTACCGGTGGCTACAACACTGGTCTGAGACTAATATTTCATACTATATGCATTCTGGTGTAAACACTCTGTCACTATGCATGTCATCTCCAACCCAGTTTCATGGTCACAAAACTGTGTTCAAATGAATTTCAAAACTGGGCCTGGGTAAACAGAGCCTTAACGGACCATGAACCAGCCTACATGCACACTTCTCCTGGTAAGAAATAACTTACTGTATCTGTCTTTGAAGGGAGAAATTTAGCTTTGAGGTCATAGTGGTGTAGCTCTACGTTTCCAGATATTGTGGCACACATAACTGTATCAGTCCCTGGCTAGAAAGATTAATAACAGTAGTTTGTACAGTGTATTATTGATAATATATTATGATATAGAGGAAAGGAGTTTTACAGTATGTACACATGTTTTTTTAAATGAGATTTAGCAGTTTTCTCAGAGTGGTAGGAGCAGACGTAGCTCAGTTGGTTAGTGCGCGGCCTTCGGAGCTAGAGGTCCATGGTTCGATCCTCAGGATCTCCACGTCTGTTTCGACTTCTTTCTAATCCATGTAGCTTCAGCTTTGAATACTCTTAAAACACTGAGCACTGATGCAGAGAGGGGGTAAAGTGCGCACCGTCGGCTTCCATTGATACCAGCCATGTAGCTGAAGGAACTACCGACGTTAAATAAAAGTAACTTTACCTTTACTTTAGTGGCTGTTCATCCACTGAATTCCAATTGGAATAAAAAATTTTGATTTTTGGAGAGGGGAGAACACAAGAGAAGCTGGAGAAAAACCCTGGAAGCACAAGATCGCAGAGAGAACCAACAAGTAACTCTAGATCTGCTCACAGACAACACTGAGCCTGGCAAGACTAAAACCGAGGTTGCATTGGTGAGACGCAAGCACTCTCACCACTATGTCACCTGTTAGGGTTATTCCAAATTTGTGCTAAATATTTTGCTTCTCGATCCTAGCACTGTACGTGCAGTCAGCTAGTATACAACTGTAGTCAGCTAGCATACAACTATAGTCAGCTAGCATACATCTGTAGTCAGCTAGCATACAACTGTAGTCAGCTAGCATACAACTGTAGTCAGCTAGTATACAACTGTAGCCAGCTAGTATACAACTGTAGTCAGCTAGCATATATACAACTGTAGCCAGCTAGTATACAACTGTAGTCAGCTAGCATATATACAACTGTAGTCAGCTAGTATACAACTGTAGTCAGCTAGCATATATACAACTGTAGTCAGCTAGTATACAACTGTAGTCAGCTAGCATACAACTGTAGTCAGCTAGCATACAACTGCAGTCAGCTAGTATACAACTGTAGTCAGCTAGTATACAACTGTAGTCAGCTAGCATATATACAACTGTAGTCAGCTAGTATACAACTGTAGTCAGCTAGTATACAACTGTAGTCAGCTAGCATACAACTGTAGTCAGCTAGTATACAACTGTAGTCAGCTAGCATACAACTGTAGTCAGCTAGTATACAACTGTAGTCAGCTAGTATACAACTGTAGTCAGCTAGCATACAACTGTAGTCAGCTAGCATATATACAACTGTAGTCAGCTAGCATACAACCGTAGTCAGCTAGTATACAACTGTAGCCAGCTAGTATACAACTGTAGTCAGCTAGCATATATACAACTGTAGTCAGCTAGCATACAACTGTAGTCAGCTAGTATACAACTGTAGCCAGCTAGTATACAACTGTAGTCAGCTAGCATATATACAACTGTAGCCAGCTAGTATACAACTGTAGTCAGCTAGCATATATACAACTGTAGTCAGCTAGCATACAACTGTAGTCAGCTAGCATACAACTGCAGTCAGCTAGCATACAACTGTAGTCAGCTAGCATACAACTGTAGTTAGCTAGCATATATACAACTGTAGTCAGCTAGCATACAACTGTAGTCAGCTAGCATACAACTGTAGTCAGCTAGTATACAACTGTAGTCAGCTAGTATACAACTGTAGTCAGCTAGTATACAACTGTAGTCAGCTAGTATACAACTGTAGCCAGCTAGTATACAACTGTAGTCAGCTAGCATATATACAACTGTAGTCAGCTAGCATACAACTGTAGTCAGCTAGTATACAACTGTAGCCAGCTAGTATACAACTGTAGTCAGCTAGCATATATACAACTGTAGCCAGCTAGTATACAACTGTAGTCAGCTAGCATATATACAACTGTAGTCAGCTAGCATACAACTGTAGTCAGCTAGTATACAACTGTAGTTAGCTAGCATACAACTGTAGTTAGCTAGCATACAACTGTAGTCAGCTAGCATACAACTGTAGTTAGCTAGCATACAACTGTAGTTAGCTAGCATACAACTGTAGTCAGCTAGCATACAACTGTAGTCAGCTAGCATACGACTGTAGTCAGCTAGCATACAACTGTAGTCAGCTAGTATACAACTGTAGTCAGCTAGCATACAACTGTAGTCAGCTAGTATACAACTGTAGTCAGCTAGTATACAACTGTAGTCAGCTAGTATACAACTGTAGTCAGCTAGCATACAACTGTAGTCAGCTAGTATACAACTGTAGTCAGCTAGTATACAACTGTAGTCAGCTAGTATACAACTGTAGTCAGCTAGTATACAACTGTAGTCAGCTAGCATACAACTGTAGTCACCTAGCATATAAACTTGAGAAAAAATTACAGGACAAAAGATCAAGAAATGAATTAAAAGTCTAGTAAGCAGCAACTAGATATCTAAAGAATGAAAGGAAGACATAATATATTATACTAAACAAAAACACTATTTCCCAGCATACCATTGATTTTTCTTTTGAGTTGAAGCCCAAAGCAACCCA
Source organism: Anthopleura sola (assembly GCA_023349425.1). Lineage (NCBI taxonomy): Eukaryota > Metazoa > Cnidaria > Anthozoa > Actiniaria > Actiniidae > Anthopleura > Anthopleura sola. Next base: position 11,044,950 of record JALHLI010000007.1, on the reverse strand, counting down.
CCGGCTTTTCCCACTCATTTCAAATTCAACATAATCTCCATCCTTTTTGTAGGTCAAAACATATTTTTTCTCTGCTTTACAATAATCCACATTGTCTGTGCAAGTAAAACATCCCATAGATTTTCCACAGCCACTTTCGTCACTCTGAAATACAATACAATATATATATATATATATATATATTATTACTTAAATTATGAATAATTATTGAGGACAAACACTAGCTTTATGGAAATTATAACCATGCATGGATATAATCAATCATCTCCATCACATAGAAATGTTTTAAAATAAATTACGTACTGCAATACAAAATCATCCTCATTTGCATTTCATGTTAACATGAATTTCCTTGGTTTAACTCCAATCCCTTCAATCTCATAAATTTTAGTAGAACATATGAAATTATATACTTCTAGACAATGGATAAGTATTTGCAAGTGATCTCTCCCCATACAACTGTCAAGTTTATCTAAACTTTTGTTCTCTAAGAAGAATAGATATATTATACATTTCCATTATCCTATCTAGCTATATGGCATTAAGTATCATATATACCATGTTTTGACAATGAATGATTGATGTTCCAGCGAAACACATCAGTAAAAATATCACCTACAAGAGATAGAAAGAAGGGAATGTATTGAATGATTAATTGCATAATTACTATATATAAGATGTATGTCATGATAAGATAAATCAGTCTGTTTGTTTATTAATAATTATTGATATGCATGGCATAATACATGGGCCAGACCTTCCATCACAATAGTCCCCTTCACAGTTCCCTGCACTATCTTGAAAGAAAGGGTCGGCAAAACTAGAATTGAATTAGCATTTTTTTGCTGGCACATTATTAAATGCGGTTAAAAAAGTGATGACCCACCCCAATTTCAAAGCAAATTTGCATAGATGTTAGATATTCCATTTTATAGTGGGCCACCCCTTTCTAGGAGCTCAAAATTATGTGGCCCACCCCCTGTTTTTGCTATAGCACTGTGACGTAAGCCTTTGTTATTCATGTACCAAGCAGCGATCTATTTGCTGATTAGACAAAGCAACTTATGAAGAGATTTTGTGAAAAAGATTGGCATATTAACATCACAATGCTATTATTTTTTTGTAAACACCAACTAATAACGCTATAGTAATAAAAATATATGATATTAGCAAAAAAATTATCAAAAATATGATTAACATGTTAAATTTCACTAAAACCACAATTCTATCTGGGGTTCAGAACATGATAGAACTTTTAATCCTTGAAAACTCATGGAAACTTTTGGCACAGCCAGTGAATCGAATTTTAATAATTATGCGCTGTTAGTGGAAATCAAAGGTCGTCTTTGTCGCATATATATTAGGGTTTAATGACCCACCATAATAACATAAATAGCACGCCAACAAGAATTCTGTTGCTCTTTATACTCTTAAATTCAAAGATATGAATCCTTAAACTGCAGATTTCTTGATTTTTTCCGCATTGGTAAATGATTAAGCTTGAGTCATCCAAGGATAACAGTTTTTATATTGTATCATGCATAATAATTATTAAGCTTACTAAATGAGCAGCCCTTTGAAATGAAGGCAGGCTTATTCAATTCAATTATATATCAGAAGTCTTACTCAGATAAATTCAGACGAGTTCTTTGAACGTACTGCAGTAAATAAATAAATAAAAATAATAACAAATGAAAATTAACTGTGGAATCCATCGAGAGGCTCTTCCTCCACTGCATTCCAACTATTGGATTTTGTATCATACTTTAAAGCTTTGAAACCTAAACAAGCGAACTTTTAAAACTTTAGCATAGCTTGGCATTCAAACTTATTGTTATCTTGTATTTGAACTTACCTCAATCACTTTCGTCATAGTGTTAGTAGGGTTTGCAAATATCAGATGGAGTTTGACGACACTAAATACTTTCTCTAAACGATTTCCAACAACACCCTTATATGCAAATACTGGCTACAACCATCAAACCGTATATGATTAATCATATGCCTCCTGACGTTTTGGTTACCAAGAAACCTAATCGACAACTACCTGGGAGACTAGAACTTCTCTGTTCCAAAGCGCGCTCTAAACGTCCTAATCGAAGAAAATTCGACTATTTGCCGACGAGCTGTCATATCAGCTCCGAAAGCTTTCGGGAATTTTCCGCTACAGCGTCGTTAGGATCAGGGGAAAAAGTAGAAAACAACTGCCCGAAAACAACAGTTTTTTTTCATCTCCGGAATGCATTTCTTTTATATAATTTTTTTTTAGCGTCAATCCCAAATACTTTAAACTTATTTTTAACAACACCCATCATTGATATATTAGGCTTGAATTTCAAAGCCACATTGCTGAGAGATACAGCCGGCATAGCCAGAAGACATTCTTTGACTGACTGTTGCTATGGGAACCTGACTGCCGGTGTCTCTCCTGTCTATCCCTCCCCCCACCCCCATAAACACACCGTTTATAAACTTTATGGTGAATTTTATCCCTGCACAATCTGCGCGCTTATGTAACTATCAATGCGCTAAATATTTGTGTGTTTATTACTTTTATTATTCATTAAAATTAAATAAAATTATCCATAAGTCTGTCCTCATACAGGTAGCCCACGCCCTTCGATTAACTATTGCTACATTGACTCACTTTCTCTCCGTAGTATTGAACATAAGTCTTAAATAAGTATTCACTTAAGCGATTTCTGTTGGTGTGTAGTTTAAATGGATGCATAAAATACAATGGTACGTAATCATATTCTGACCAGAACAACTTGCCGTTACTGTAATTAATATAACCGTACTTATTAGGAAGATAAAACCCATAAACATGTTCAAAATGAAGCTCGCTGTCCAGGAATGTTAATATCGTGGGTACCGCTATCTCAAGAAAAACTTTATTGCTAAAAAATATGTTAGAAAGGGTTTGAAATTTATCCGCGAGTCTTTTAGGGACGTAGAAGAAATCAGACAGCCCAGCCCTACAGAGCTGTTTCCCACCGCTATTGTTAATATATATGTTATAAGAAGAATTTAACCATGGCATTTTTTCTGTGTGAGCAAGATTTTCTAGTAGTTGAATAGTTTGCGCACATGTCATTAGTCCAGGGGAATTCTTGGACCACCAAGGCCAGTTACCTCTAGGTTGTGGCTTACCAACTTCTGCTCCTTGTTTGATCTCACTTCCAATCCATACCATGTTAGTGTTGAATTGTCCTAGATTCCACCAGTTAACAATCATGTCATCATTAATGTACATATATCCACCGTACCCTGGGTTCTCTCTTATGGCTTGTCCAAGACATTCATATGCATAATGACCAGCTTTGAGTTGAACTGTTATCACTGGGTATGAAGCACTCTTAACAGGTCCACAGATAACGACTTTCTTAAAAGTCAGATTGTAGAACTTGGTTAAAGTTGGAATACTGTCGTAAAATGGATAGTGATAGACGATGACGAGAAGAGTGTCGTTGAAAATCCCTCCCTGACAAGATTCGTTGGTGCGCATTAAAGCGTCAGACAGTCTGGAACGGCACGATTCATACCACCCATTATATAATGGTGCTGATCTGTTGAAATGGATGCGATGTAGATCACGTAATGGGTCCTCTTGCCTTCTATAGTTAGGTATGACTTGTTGATCTGGAAAAAAAGATCATTATTTCATCAGATAAAGTGTCACTCCTATTCTTCAAGTTCTCTTCAAGACCATCGAAAATTGTGTAGCGTCTCCCTGGGCCGTACGCCTCGCGCTATTCTTCGGATGGAAAGTCGCAAAGGCGCTGTCGCAAATGGCGGCGCTTTTAGACCAACCCTTAAGGGGAATAAACCCTCGACCTAGCAAGCAGGTTAACGAGCAGGTACTTTTTGTTCTATATTTTTTTAACAGTAATAAATGATAATCGAGCCATTTTCAAAGCAACCTTCAGATCACCCTTTTTGAAAAGTAAATCGATAAAAAAATCTCAACGCTCGGTCCACGACGCTGACTGGATGGAACATTATGTCAGGTACGATCATGTCATTCCCATTCTCAGTGAACGCGCGCAAAAAAAGAAAAAGAAAAGGCAGCAAAGCGTGCTACTACTCACTCAGTCATTTTAATACTTACGTTTGTTATTGTTTCTGTCTGTAATCGTTGTTACAAGAGCAAACAAAGCCACATCGATAATCAATAAAGATATGAACACTGCTTTCGCTCCCCAAATGGAGTACGCCATTTTCTGCCGATCAGATCAAAGTCGGGGAAATGATTAACGGTAGAACGATAGGTATATGTATAAACTAACTGGAATGTCCTCTCACAAGATAAGAATACGAGTATATATATGGAAAAGCATACTCTCTACTGCTAGCCAAGGAAGGGTCGTGAAATTACAAGAATTTTGAAATATCACTCGTGGTAGCTATGCCAAATAACCGTGACTCTGAACCATGCTATTACCTATGCCAACAGCGCGCTTAATTCACACTTTTGAAAGTCTGTACGAGTTTGGGTTTTCATCCCCTCAGGATATCAGCCAATCAAATTCATAATTTTTCTTACGGTCTCTAATTGGTTCGGTAAAACTATTTAAGTAGTATTGAATTGAAAGAGAAAATTATTTTCTTTTCAGAGTGAAAATCTTGAATGTGATTGTTTTGGTGGTGAAAATACCCTTTTTAACTGAAAAGTGAGAGGAGGTTTTGTGGTTTAAAATTCCGTTCATCAAGAATATTGCGTAATCACTATTAGTTTAGGGTCGATAATTTGTCACTCTTAAAAACAAAAATGTCTTGTTTTTGAACATTGTTTCTGTTGGGACGTGTGGTAGTTATGTCAAATAAATAACCGTGACTCTGAACCGTGCTATTACCTATGCCAACAGCGCGCTTAATTCACACTTTTGAAAGTCTGTACGAGTTTGGGTTTTCATCCCCTCAGGGTATCAGCCAATCAAATTTATCATTTTTTCTTACGGTCTCTAATTGGTTCGGTAAAACTATTCAAGTAGTATTGAATTGAAAGAGAAAATTATTTTCTTTTCAGAGTGAAAATCTTGAATGTGATTGTTTTGGTGGAGAAAATACCCTTTGTAAACTGAAAAGTGAGAGGTGGTTTTTTTGGTTTAAAATTCCGTTCATCAAGAATATTGCGTAATCACTATTAGTTTAGGGTCGATAATTTGTTATTCTTAAAAATAAGAATGTCTTGTTTTGAACATTGTTTCTGTTGGGACATGTCACGTGATACCTGCAGATGTTGGAAAAGTTAATTCATTATTTTGTAGAAAAGAAAGAAAAAATCAAAGGAAAGAAAAAGAAAACAAAAGAGAGAAAAAGAAAAAAATTCCCATTGTTCAAACACCACTTTTTGACCATTAAAAAAAAACGCTTTCCCACAGTGCGAGCCTCAATTCGGAAAAAAAATTAATTCTTTGAACATTCGAAGTCCAATTTTTTTACGGTTTCCTTAGCATTTGAATAACCATACATTGGACTAAAGCTAGGTTACACTATGCAAATACCTTTGCTAGACATCAAACATCATAGCTTGCACGACTGCGGTGAACAAAATAATTTTCAAATTTTTTTGAATTGATTTTTCTCGTTACATATTTTTCTTTCTTATTCTCTACAGTTCAAGATCTGTTTTTTTTTGTTCCATTGCGTTACATTCTATGCAGTAACATGATCGATAGGCTTGGCTTACCAAATGCCGATCTAATGGCCTCGAACACCAAAGTATTAGGTATCATTGCTACTCATGTTTAGATCATATATATCAAGCTGTTCAGTTCCAAATATCGCAAAGCAAAGAATTTCTTCCCTCTAGCTCTTTGCGTTACGGCGCTGTGGGATTTTGTTTTCTACCCATATAAAAAAAAAATCAAAGAAAAACAGAGGCCAACTTGGGAAATTAACCTTTCCATGTTTATGGCGAGTTACAATGTTACAATGCCGAGTCACAATCCTGTCAACAAATCTCAGCAATAAAACACAAACCAGCCTTTAGTTGGAGTACAAGGACAATGGTTCATGTGACTTACTTACTTGGTAAGAAGGCAGCCAGTCTTGACAAAGTGTTCCCACATGAACAGTGTTAGTGAACAACTCAACTCTTTTTCCGTGTGTTCGGTATCATGAAAGTATTAATATTCATAGCAGTGTTGGTTGGCGATTGAACAAAGTCTGACCGGCAAAATCTTGCCAGTAGTTTTGTAAACTTACATAAGCAAGGTACCATCCATCGTCGAGGTACTTCTTCTGGATAGTCCCTCTAAATAAACGTCTCCATATCCACTCTTTTACCCTCTATTACAGTATTTGCTCAGTCCCAGATATGACGTATATACCACAGGTAACCCAAATACTGTCATTATCATGATGATCGTTTTTATTGGTAATAAAGATTAATATCTTACAACAAACTGACAGGGTGTATATCTTAGTTCATGGCGATATATACTGTACAAATATAACCTTAATATATTACACTTGTTACTATAACAACCGTTGGCATGGTAACTACTGTTTATTAGGTCCTTAGATTTTACACTTATCTGTGTTTTGGAATCGCGCTCCCGTGTTTCCATGGTTATTGTTGTCATGGTTACCACTCATCGTCAAAGTCTTCGATGACAACTTCTTCAGAGTTTAGTATCTCGACGTCATCTAGTTCCATGTTGTCTTTTGATTCTGGCACGGTGTTTGAAGTACTTGGTTGTGAGTCTGTTGGCTCAGCGTCCTCTATATCACTGCCACAGTCCTTCTCGTCCAAGGTACTGGAGGATGACCTGGGGTTAAAACACTATTAAGTCTCATCTCTCGCGTCCCAAGGATGCGAAAAAGACTGGGTCGAGCTGACATTGCAGTGCATTGTGGGACTGCTCAAGGGGACATATTCCCAGGATGACTTTAAAACAGTCCCATAATGCACTGTTATGCCAACTCGACCCAGTCTTTTTCGCAACCTCGGGAACATAATACAGCTAATATTTACCTGAACGGTGATTTGTTTCTATGGTAACGCCCCATCTGATTCACGAATGAGATTTGACCTGTGGAGATACCGTTATTGATGTGAGTACTCATATCACTGACATCAGCAGCCATATTTAAAGGCAGTCAGGGAGAAATTGTTATATTTTGTTCCCAACCCCCCTTCTTTTGCAATTCCTCACTGCTCTTTCCAGATCCTCCTCGTCCTCTTTCCCGCCTTGTACTCTCTCCAGTCCCTTCTCTTCTATCGTAACATCTACTCGAAATAAGTTAATCTAATCCAGCAGTTGAGAGCTGGCTGAGAGTCATACCTGGTGTCTTTAGAGTAACATCTGTTATAGCCAGATAAGGCAGGATTTGAGTGTGAAGAACTGTAGTGGGGCACGTTCGTTCTGAACAAAAGCACAAAATGAGAACGATGAAAGTCGGTGTTAATTAAACGAGGTGAAAACAGTTCGCCATGAAAGAAATAAAATATTTCAACAGGTAAGTCCTGATGTATGGATCTGTAACCCTTGCACGTGACGTTAAAGCAGCTCAATTTGGAGGACAAAACAAAAGAATTTCAATCTCCCGAGAATTGGAAACCTATTGCTTTGTCCTAGGAATTGAGCTGCATTCCGACGTACTGTAAGGGGTCTATCCACAGACCCCACTACCCTTCTAAAGAACAACAGCAAAAACGATACCAACACAATGACTACGATAACACAAACGACGGCAGCAGCAGCAACAAAAAAAAGACGAAAAAAAAAAAAAACAGCTACAAAAATAACAGCAGCAACAGCAACGACGGCAATGACGACGGCAAAAAGCTGTTGAGCTCAACTACGAAACTCTTCTTGTAATGAACGAAATTTCGCCGCCATATATTTGACAAAAAGGTACTTAAAAGATGGCAGTAATGGAGTCAAACACCCTGAGCGTACCTGGAAATAGATCTTTTGCAGTTCGACTATTGTCGCGAATCTAGGAAAATAAAACAAAATGATTACTATCCTCGTACATATTTCATCATAAATATTGGGACTGATCCAAGTCAGGCTAACTCACACATCGAAATGGGATTTAGAATGCTGAGTTTTGCGGAAGGCGAAGGCTGGAGAACCAGGAGAAAAACCCTCGAATCATGGAAGAGACCTAGCAAACTCTTCTCACATGTAATGTTGGGTCTAGTCCAGGAAGCAAACCCGAGACCACAGAGGTGAGAGGTAAGTGTACTACCATAACTCCACCCTTGATTTTCCAATAAAGCTGCCCAATATTGCGTTACCTTTTTGTTGACTTCAAACCATTGTGGTTTGTGTAAAGGTCTCCAGCCACCACCCTTAGACGCACCACCAACAGACGACGACGAACCAACACGATGTGTGTTAGAGAACATCAGACCTCGTGTAGCAATAGATGACATGTAGGGAATCAGTGATGAACGGTGCTGTGTTAAGAACAATCAACAACCATTAATATAATACCTGTAATACTTGAATAAAGGTATAGAATATTAATGCGCACGCTTGGAACATAGATTATATTTGCGGGCTGGGTCAACATTGCTCCCGACTGCGCCTATATAGCCTGCGTAGCCAGACGTTCCTTGCGTAGCCGACGTTCCTTGTGGACCCGACCCCACAAGGAACGCCTGGCTACGCCTATACAATATTTTGAATTAATGCGCACGCTCTGATTGGCTGAAAAGTTGCGCTGGAAAGATTTCTGCGCGTTGAATACTTTAGTTCATAATGGCGTCTACAAAATATTTAAGGAAAATGCGCAAGCTCTGGTTGGTCGAGAAATGAACGACGTTAGTGTCCCAAAACAGAACACAAACATTAAATAAATTAGGAGAGAGTCTTACCATCCATTCTACAGACATCATGTTTGAATCACTAAGATATTCACTCGCTAGTACCTGCCAGCAAACAAACAAGAAACGTCTAATTTTAACGAGTGTCAAGGTTTGATGTCAGGAATGTCTACAGCTCATGTCTGTTTTCTCAAAAAGGATACGGCACTCCCTTCACCCTCATGACGGTTTTCAAGTACCTAGAAAGATTTTAGCACCAAAACCACAGAGAATTTTGCCAGAAAGCTGACTAAATCAGTGATCTTGTCAGTCCCATTTAAAAGCCCTTTTTCCTATCAATTCTTTTCCCGCCTATCTTACTCACCACGTCTTCTACATCAGTAAAGAAATCCAGATAATTTTGGTGTAGATAGAGATTCAGCAACTCACTGGACAAGTGTGCTCGTTCGATTACATCCTAGAAAAATATTATATAGTCACTTTTACTGAATATCCACTTTGGAGCAAATTTTCTGATGTGGGTATAAAAATCCGGTGGCTTGTATATGTTACATTATTTGCCTTTAGAAAGTTTATAGCTCAGCTGTAAGGAATGTGCGCTCTCAATTTACCTCTGGACAAAACTGTGGCGCATTTCTTGCTAAGTGTGACAGATGTCTTGGAAGAAGATCCTGGTCAGATTCAGCAGCATCTCCTGACACAAAACAGACCGTCAAGATTGTTACTAAAAGAGCTTTTACTTATCAGTGTTCAGTAAAAAGATGAACAGATTCTTACTTTTGCAGTAGAGGATTTTTCCCAAGGCTCTGAACAAAAATATAGTTGTATCTTTTCCACCAATAGCAGCCATTGTTTCATGTTCATCTTGACTTTCACCTTTACCGTATGATAAACCTCCAGTAGTTTTTCTGGCCTGGGATCCCTGTGTCTTAGACTTTCTGGTTTTATTTTCTTGTGTTTTAGATTCTTTCTGGCGTTTTTTGCCTGATTTTATTGTAGGTTTTGATGAGGGTATCTTATTCACATCTATTGAGAAGAAAACAAAGATGCTTATGATGAATTTAGGAACTATTTTTGGTAAAAATGTGAATGAGGTTAAAATGATCAATAAATATTGTTGATTGCTGAACAAAAAATATGGACACAAGCACTGTACATTTTAAGTTCTTGTAAGCAACCACCTTGCAAAATCAGAAAAGTGGTCGTAACTAGAGCTGGTCGCTAATGAGAAGTGGTTCTCATAAGCGGCAATGCATGAGGGGTTTCAGGGTTTTCGTGGTCGTAACTAGAGCTTCAAATGTATTTGGGTATTCACAGCTCCTAATCACATCTCCCACAATTTATCATCCTGGTCTATTTCAAGTTGAATGTATAAGAAATTGTGAATATTTTAAGGTATTTAGTTGATATAGAAACCCACAGTGGTATTAGTGAGTGACATGTGCTTACCCCACAATTCACATTTTATATAACTGGAAGTACTAACCTTGAATGCCTTTCTGACAACAGAATTGTAAAGCATTAATTGCAGTCCTAATATCTCCAGCACTGCTTTGAGATAACTCATTGATTGTGTCTTTGCTCGGCAAGAAGAAATCTTTCCCAGCCTGAAAAAAAAAAAAAAAAAAAATACTCTAATGAATTTATTTATTTATTTATTTCATTATTAGGGCCATCTTCCATGTTTCTTACCTTCTTGC